>OZ004707.1:114876815-115544315 GCA_963924515.1 Vespertilio murinus
TATCATCAACAAATCAACAAATGACTGGCCAGGATGTGGAGAAAATAGAACTCTAGTACACTTGATGGTGAAAATGCAGACTGGTTCAGCCACTTTAGAAAACAGAATGGAGTTTCATCAAATAATTAAATCTGCCATTTGACTTGGTGATCCGAGTTCTAGGAATACATCCTAAGAAACCCAAGACCAATCAGAAAGAAAGTATGCACCTTATATTTATAGCAGCACAATTTACAACAATCAAGCTCTGGAAACAGCCCAAGTGCCCATCAGTAGATGAGTAGATTAAAAAGCTGTGGTACATTTACACAATGACATAGTATGCAGCTATAAAAAATAGAAGGATCTCTTAGCCTATGAGACCACATGGAGGGTCCTGGAGAGTATTACGCTAAAAGAAATAAGCCAGTGGGTGTAGGGGGAGGCAAATGTCACATTATCTCATTTATATGTGGAATCCAATGAACAAAGTAAACTGACAAACAAAATAGATCAAGAGACCAGGAAGCATGCAACAGACCAATGATTTTCAGAGGGACAAGGCGAGGGGGAGATTAACCCAAGAACGTATTTGCATGGACACATAACCCATGGACACACTAAAATGTGATGAAGGTCTGGGGAGGGGCGGGAGTTTGGAGGAGGGGTCAATAAGGGAAAAAAGGGACATCTGTAATACTTTCAACGATAAAGATAAATTAAAAATAAATAAAAACAACTTAGTCATGAAAAAGAAAGAAAAAGATGAGTGCATTGAGCCTTTCGTTAGCACCAAGGAAGTATGGCAACCTCCTCCATATGAAACACTCTTTGTTTTGACCAAGAACCAAATGAGGTCCTATAGACAGAGGAAAATGTGTTCTTTGTAATACGTTTAATGTTGTGAGGGCTTTTTCAGTAGCCATTCTGTTCAGAAAAATCAGGAAGCTTTGGTAGGAAAAGGTAATGCAAAAGGTGACTGCACTTGCCTTTCAGCCTGAAACCTTAGTCATTTCTGTACACTTTAGAAACATGAAAACAATTGGCTGAACTTTTGAAGAAAATGCCAGAGGTCCATAAGAGGGGGTTTGCTGAAAGAATTAAGGTGCAGTAGAGAGATATGAGGCAGCTCTTGCAGAACTTTTTGCTCTGACTCATCTGCAACCTTTTGGAAAATTTTATGTGGCAAAAGTACTGTGTTATTATGCTGTATAATGTGATATCCAGATTTGTCAGCTCCCTTGACATATCTTTTATTGAGGGGGTACAAGAAGAAACCCCACACTAGCTGAGGAAAATTTTTCTACTTACATCCCACATGGAGATTTAAAAATATATTCCTAGAACTTGGCATTTACAGGAACATGTTTCACTTTGGTAGTCTAAAAGAAGACAGCTTTTTTATCCTGTGTAAGAACCTGTAACTGTAACCCATCACCACTAGAGGGCCAGTGGAGCTCACATTAACTTGTAAGTGGTGATGGAAAGGGAACAGAATACACATTTGTGTTTACTTCTTTTACAGTGTCATCTGGTTTGTTATTTTAAAACATTTGATGAATATGTTGCCTTTCCATTTTGTTTACTGTTTTGCAATTTCATAAACGTAATGCTCATTTTCTAATGCATTGAGTCAGGCCCAAATTAGAATATTTTCTTCCATAGAGATAACATTATTGCATTAGAAGATTATTCCATCCCAACCCTATAATTTCTCCAGATAGTTATTTAAATTATTTTACAATAGTTGTTACATGGCATTTGATGTGTGAAGTTGAACAGGGAAAATCACTGTGCAACAGTGATTGGAGAAAGGTATCATATTCTTTTCATTGCAAGGAATAGAGACATTTCCATGGGATGAAAATGCCTTGTAATGAAGTTCTTGTGGCATAGGCAGAACTTAAACTTTACAGAGAAGAGCATAAACATAAGATAAATTTCTACTTAAAACAATCGGTAGCAAATATTCTTATGCATTTGTTACTATGCTAATTCTAGGTAATAATGGTCTGCTTTGAAAAATATAAGAGGATGGAATTTTTGCTTTCATGGAATAATTCATATTAATAATATTTTAGAGATGAGATGAAGGTTGGATCATTTCTTAAAATATATATATTTTATTGATTTTTTTTTACAGAGAGGAAGGGAGAGAGATAGAGAGCTAGAAACATTGATTAGAGAGAAACATCAATCAGCTGCCTCTTGCACACCCCCACCAGGGATGTGCCTGCAACCAATGTACATGCCCTTGACCGGAATCGAACCTGGGACTTTTCAGTCCGCAGACCGACGCTCTATCCACTGAGCCAAACCGGTTTTGGCTGGATCATTTCTTAATGTAAACTTTGCAAGTCAAATAAGTGTTTTAATATTAGGGAATATTATTCATCTTTCCTCAGTGTAATAAGTATGTCAGAGATAAGTATGAGACAAAAGATACAGATTACTTTACAGATTGTATCCAATTTTCTTGGTTTGATTTTTAACTGAACACACCTGGGTAATGTAAAGTAATCATTACTTGACAGTCTGGTGGCCTGACTTGAAGCATGCTTCAGGTGAATAAGTAAAGACGTACCTTCTGCTACATATACTTTTGTTTATAGTTATTCTTTGACTTCTGGAAGAATTAATCAATTATATATTATCCCACTATCCTTAGACCTATTTCAATGTAACTTCCACATTGAATAAGGTTATTTGTTTCTATGATGGTTTCTCCCCTGTACCCATGAGCTTCTCAAAAAAACAAAAACAGTTTATTATTAATCTTTAAGTCTCCATGATTATTTATGGTGTGGCCCTTAACTTAGTAAAATTAATTAGAATTTGTTTAGTGATGGTAAATTTTATACAAATGCTATCAACTTTATTTTGCCCCAGTCTCCTTGAAGGATGCCTGTTTTCAAGTCACCTAGAAATTCACCTTCTCAGATGAAGAACCGGACATTTATCTGTCATAGGCTGGTGATGTTAACCCCAGTGATACTGCAGTATACCAGGGCTGCTCTCTGCTAAGCAGCCATCATGTCTTTTCTTACTAAAGAAGCTTAAAGAGCATTTACTCAGGCGCTTCCACTTGTGCATAGATATTTACTATTCTTAGCAGTACAAAATGCAAAACACTGTTTATTTATAATGATCTATGGTGTAGAATGTGCTCTGTGTCTGACAGAACATGTTCTAATCTTTTCTTCACTGCTGAGTAGCAAGAGCGATGTTAATAAGAGCTGACACTGAACAGTTCCTGTGTGTCAGGAGCGCCTGGGAACTCTTTATGCATGCTTTAACTCACTTAATGTCTTGCTAATTTGGGGCAAATGCTCATTCCTTATCTGTAAACTTGAGATGTGTCTATGTCATTTTCTGGAGTTAATGATGTACTGAATATACAGAACCTGTCACAATTTATAAAGCACGAGTCACAAGATTTCCTGCTGAAAACAGTTTACCTCCTCTCTTTCCATTAACAAAAATCTTCTTGTTCAACAATGGTCATGATTCCAACACTCACTGCTTCTACCACTACCTAAGCACGTGCATTGAGCCAGGAGCTGCCAGGTGTTTTATGTAATGTTTGTCATTTCCTTCTTACAATAAACACGTGTGGTTGCTGTATTTTCTCCATGTAATAGCTCTTATAAATATGCAAGTAGCTTTTATTAGCCATTGCACACCATTTGAATCAAAATAGCCACTTAATTTAGTTCATAAATATTAATTTTGCATATGTATTTTAATGTATGATGATAATAATTATTATTTATGAGAGTTTGAACCTTGGCCTTCAATGTGATGTGTAAAATAATGTATGCTGATATATGGATAAAAATGCTTAGGACTTGTTCAATTTTGATTATCTTAGAATGTTATGAGATTCTTTTGAAAAATGTAATTTGGATAATTAAAAGCCCAGTAGTAACTGTGGGCCACATATACAGCCAGAAAAAAAATTAGGATTCTGTTCTCAAAACCCAGGTGGTTCAAATCTCAGTTCTGCCATGCAATAATCCTCTAGCAATGAGCAAATTCATTAAACTCATTCTGTCTCAACTGCCTTATTTTAAAATTAAAAAAAAATAACTACAATTATAGTGTTTTAAATTGAACCTTTTTTTTTTATTTTGAGATAACTCTACATTGACATGCAGTTATAAGAAATAACAAAGAGATATCCTACATAATCTTTTCTCAGTGTCCTCCAATGATGATGTCTTAAAAAACATAGTGCATGCCCTGGCCCATTTTACTCAGTGGATAGAACACTGGCCTGTGGACTGAAGGGTCCCAGTTTCAATTTCAGTCAAGGGCACATGCCCAGGTTGAGGGTTTGATTCCCAGTGTGGGGTGTGCAGGAGGCACCTAATCAATGATTCTCTTCCACATTGATGTTTCTTTCTCTCTCCCTCTCCCCTTCTCTCTGAAAATAAATAAATAAATAAATAAATAAATAAATAAATATCACTATTACAACCAGGTTATAGATATTGATGAAATCAAGATGCAGAACATTTTATCAGGATCCCTTATATTACACATTTATAGCCACATTCATTTCCTTCTCACATCCACTCCTTCTTTAATCCCTGTAGATCACTAATCTAATGTTCATTTCTGTAATTTTATCATTTCAAGAATGATATATCAATAAAATTACACAACACTAGAGGCCTGGTGCATCATTCATACACTGGGGGTGGGGGTGGGGACTCCCTCAGCCCAGCCTGAGCCCTCTTGCAGTGGGAGACCCCTTTAAACAGTGAAATAAATTTTAATTTCAACTTCTATGTTTACTTGTTTACAACATTCCAAGAAATTTGTTTAGATTTGAAACTTTACAGCCTTAGTCTTATGAGAGATGTTCTTTTTCCTTTGTCCCACATCTGTCTCTACCATTCCTCCCCCAGACCCCTACTTTAGAAAGAGTAAATTAAATTGGCTCAGTTATTTTTGAGTCATGAGAAAGCAAAAACTTGTATTTTTCCCTCCTCTTAAAAATTGCTCCAAGCTTTATTTGTCCTGGTTTAGCTCAAAAGTAGACTTAAACTTCACACTTGGCAATATTTAAAGAAGAAAGAGAAATCAAGCCAAAATTTTAAAAACATCTTATACAATCTAAGGCTTAAAAGATAATAAGTATGTTGCTCTAAATTTATGTTATCCACATGTGTTGTGTCCATATTAATGTAAAAGTGTAGGTGCTCAAGGAGAATATTATAATTTTGTCTACTTTGATTAAATGAAGTTATCACTGACTACCTGCTTTTCAAATGTCCAGAAACCAGGAGGAAATCAGAGGCTTGGTTTTGTCCCTGCTATCAAGAGTATAAAATTGACATACAGGATTATTGTAGTGCAAGGCAGGAGTATAAACAGCATTTTATGGGAGTCTGGAGTAGAAACAGATGCTAGTCTGAAATTCTACCCAACCATCCTCTTCCAAACAGCCATCATTTATTATATGGACCAAAACAATAGTCTCTGACTCATCCCTCAGATTTCACTCCTATTCCCCTTTAATCCAGTCTTCTCAAATGTCCCAAATTATTTGTATTTAAAGATAAATCCAACCAAGGCATTTATTTGCTTCAAAAATTCTAGTTGTTTCGGTGTTTTGACCACCATGAATAATAGTGCTGCAATAAACATAGAGGTGCATATATCTTTGCAAACAATTTTTTGTTCAAAATTTTCAGGTACACACCCAGAAGAGGAGTTGCTGGGTCTTATGGGTAACAACTGAAATGTCCTTCAATAGATGATTGAATAAAGAAGATATGGTACATATATACAATAGAATACTACTCAGTCCTAAGGAAAAAAATAAAATATGTTATTTGCAATTACATAGATAAATCTTGAGAATATCATGCTAAGTGAAATAAGTCAAAAAATTAAGAACCATATGATTGTATTCATATGTGGGAAATAAAACTGAGAGCAACAACTAAATAAGAAAACAAACAAGGAAAACTCACAGACACATAACAGTATGACGGTTAGGAGAGAGAAGGGGGCTGAAGGGTAGTAAAGAGTAAAAGGGGTTAGGGTTATTTTATTCAAAATAAAAGGTGAACTTGGTGTGTGGTTTGATTAACTCAAAGTGTAGCAATTTAAGGTGATTTTTTACAAAATATTTCTAAGCAGATATCAGTCAGGGGATAAAATAACATTTAAAGCGTCTATTTGTCAGACTGTGCCAAAGGGTGGTATACAAAGAACCAGACAGTATCTTGGAATGATAATGCTTTGCTTTTTCTTATTGTATTGTATAAAACCTTTTCTTTATTCAGACAGAAATATCCACATAGCCTGGCAGAGAAGTAGAATTATAATGGGAATGAAAACATGAAGAAACAGTCAATAATTTTTCACATCTAAAATAGGCTTTTGAAAATCCAAAAGGGATGGCTAGATGAAAGAAGAACATCAATTTTACACCATAACAATGCCACTGGAAGAAGATGACAAGCAGGATGTACTTATTCCTCACTCTGGGGTAAGGAGTAAGTACATCCTGCTTGGGCCAGGGAGCCGGGGGTTGGAATGGGCAACAGGGATGAGGCATGATCTTAAGAGAAGGTCAGAGCAGGGGATGAGAGGCAGAGTAGCAGAATTAACATTAATGCTTGCTTGACACTGTGGTTGGCTGTGCTGGCAAACTTGGAGGAGATAAGACAGTATCTGCAGATGATTTGTTACCAACTAAGGGACTCTAGTGTGTTATTCAACAATGTGTAACAAGCCAGATTTTGAATTATATTAAGGATAAATCATTTGGGCTATGGGGCTCTTAGGTGCCTTCTCTCTGGATGTGGTTTTCTACTGAAAGTTGCCTTGGGGAATGTCCACCACATGTATACCTCATTATATCTTGAGACTTTTTGAAGCCTCTTTTTACTGCCCCATAGAGACTATCTACTACTTTTCCAATAGCCAAGGACACTAAAAAGCTTCCTGAATGAGTGGTTTTGTCCTTGTTGCAGAGGACTGTTGTGGGTAGAAAAGAATGCCTGTAGCATGTACACTTGACTTGGAGTGTATAATGTTTAAACCCACCTCTAATATATACCCATAATCTCATATCCAGTTAGAACTCTAGGATTTGTTATTTTGAATAGCTCTATGATTATAGACAAGTCACTTTAAACCTCTGAGTCACAGTTTTCTTATTTGTAAAATGTAGGTAATATCATCAGGGTTATTATTATGAATAAATGAGATGCCTTTTGTAAAATAACCGGCATATAACAGGTTCTTAATAAACTAACATTTCTATCACCAAAAATTAACAACTGGTTTATACTATCAGGAAATGACCCTGTACAAAGAATAATCAATAGCTAGTGCCATACTTTCCTACTATTATTGTTAAAACATTTATATTGAGTTAATTCATTCTTTCATTTATCAGATATTTATTATCATTGTGTGATAGACCTTGTGATAAGTACTTGGGGCACAATGAAATAAAATCAAATATGATCCTAATTCTGTGGTCCTTGCAGTATAGAAGGATAATAGAAATTAAAGAGTGAATTAATAGCCATTTAATTTCAATTGTAAGAAGTGTTGAAAAATAGTTAGGTAAGGCCTTCATCTTTCTACCCGAATATCTTGGAGCACTTCCTCTTGCAACTTGGACCTCACTGTGGGAAGTCTGAGATGCTGAGACCACATAAAAAGAAAAGAACACCCAGCTGAACCCAAGCTCCTACCTGTCTCCGGCAAGGTAGCAGGATTTCATAAAGTCATCTCTAGCTTGGAGGCCAGACCACGTTAACTGGACATGTATTCCCAACCAATGTCCTTTGGTATCAACCTACCTATTCAGGCCTAATCAAACTTCCTCCTCAAAATAGTGATGTATGATGGAATGGTTGTACTAGCTTTTCCACTGAGAACTGGACTAGTGTGTCATGTAATAATATCTAAAGGACATATTTTGAATTCTATTAAAAATAAGAAGTGTCCAGCCTGCCTAGTGTGGCTCAGTGGTATGGCTCAGTGATTGAGCATCAACCTATGAACCAGGAAGTCACTGTTAGATTCCTGATCAGGGCACATGCCTGGATTTGGGGCTCAATCGCCAGTGGGAGGGCATGTAGGAGGCATCCGATAGATGATTCTCTTTCATCATTGGTGTTTCTATCTCTCTTTCCCTCTTCTTTCCTCTCTGAAATATATATATATATATATATATATATATATATATATATATATATATATATATTTATATTTAATTTTTAATTTATTTTTATCTTTGTTGTTGTTGAAAGTGTTAGTCCTCATGTATAGACATGATAAGAAAAATAAATAGATACATAGACAACCAAGACCAGTTACATGAGTGAGAAACTTGATTTATTGGGAACAGCTGAACAGTCTGTGTCAGAACAGGGCCACTGTTTTTAAGTTTTTTGAGAAGGAACAACCCTGTTAAATCTTGAGTTTCCTATCGTTGAGCAAGGCCTGTTGTATTTCCGGCAGAGGTCACTTTTAAGTAAATACTGTCAAACAGAGAGTCTGTGAAGCAGGTGTGTTTATACAGGGCAGCTTTTCTTTCGCCGGCTCTGTGCAGGGCTTGAACTGCTGACTTCAGATAACACTCTTGTTGACAGGCCTGAAGAAGAAACACATTGTAACACACAAAAAATGCGTCAATAGCCTCACTCAGGCAACGGAATGCTAATCTTCACAATTTGGCTCACTAGGTTCTCTGTTTATCTCAGGGCTCTGTGTTCTGACAGCGTGACTCATTTTTAGATTATACAGAGGGATGCTCAGCATAGTGACAAAGAGGCAGGGGCATCAGGAGCCAGGAGGGCTTAACCGGTGATCTAGCTCTGCTACTTACCAGCTGCGTGGCTTTGGGAAAGTTACTACAACTCTTTTATCTATGCACTTCTCAATTGTAAAGAGGGGGGAAATGGTACCTGTCTCAGAGATGGTAGTCAAGCAAATTATTCTGCATGTACATATATGTTGAAAGAAAGTCAGGTAACATTCTTTTTTTTTTAATATCCCAAAGATCATTCACATTTAATCTTGTGCATAATATGTTACCAGTGCTTCCAGAAAGTCATTCTAAAATATAATAAATTATCTATACAGTATATATAAAAAGCCAGTGTCCATGGTGACTGTGATGACCAAACGACTGGTCACCATGAGGTACATTGAGCACCTCTTGGTCCCTGCCCCAGCCTGCAGGCTCCAACGGATCAGCGATGGTCAACGGGGGAATTGGGGTGGGTATCAGGAGGACCGGGCTGGCTGTCAGGCTGCTCGGGGGTTCAGGCCTGTAGGAAAGCAGGTGCCAGCGACTTCACCTCCATGCACATGTGCCTGGCTGGCTGCTGATGGAATACGTTGCCCGTTGGGGGCCACTCATGCCAGGGCAGGTAGATCACGGGTGCACCCTGCAGCTTCCATTAGCACCTCAAGCCCCAGCTGTAGTGGCCGCAGCAGTGGCAGTGGTGGCGCCCACATGAGAGGGCAGTGTGTTCCATCAGCGGCCTGCCCAGCACATGCACATGGAGGTGAAGTCGGAGATGCTGCTTTCCTGCAGGCCTGAGCCCCTGAGCAGCCGGGGATGAGCTGGTGATCCCAACGGCCTGGCAGCCCTGCAGCAGAGGCAGCATTTGGCTGGGGAATGGGAAGCTGGCAGAAAATGGTCCTGATCCCAGGAGGCTAGGCCCTAAGGACCGGTACCCGCATGATTTTGTGTGCTGAGCCTCTAGTATGTAATAAATAGCAATTTTGTAATAACCCCTTGCTTCTGAATGCTCATCTTGATTGGTGGATTTGCTTGCTTTTGAATTGTATGAGTGTCTGTTAAAGTGAGGAGACAGGATTTTGATTTTGAAAATAAAGAGCCTCAGTTTTTCCAAAGCTATTCAGCAATTAAAAAAATCTATGTCAAGCCGAAACCGGTTTGGCTCAGTGGTAGAGCGTCGGTCTGCGGATTGAAGGGTCCTGGGTTCGATTCCGGTCAAGGGCATGTACATTGGTTGCGGGCACATCCCCGGTGGGGGTGTGCAAGAGGCAGCTGGTCGATGTTTCTCTCTCATTGATGTTTCTGGCTCTCTATCTCTCTCCCTTCCTCTCTGTAAAATATCAATAAAATATATATTTTTAAAATTCGTGTCAATATTCACTAAGCAAAGTAAGAAGAGTCAAATGCTCATGGCACTTCATTGAGATACTTTCAAATCAAGCTCACAGGATCACAGCTGGTTTGTAGCCAGTTGTGCACTAAGGTTTTTAATACAGATTTTGAGTTCTGAGGGGCAGAAAAATTGACAGCATGGGGAAGTATTATTTCATTATTATTTTTAGAAAAACATTTGGCTTATGTATGTATAAGACACATAAGATTAACTATTTGGCTTAAGGCTAATCTAATGTATAATACTGTAATAAGGGCTTAAAAGGGTTGAAGTTACTAATGGTTATACAGTTTATTTTTTAAAGTACTTTACTGCCAAAACCGGTTTGGCTCAGTGGATAGAGCATTGGCCTGTGGACTTAAGGGTCCCGGGTTCAATTCTGGTCAAGAGCATGTACCTACAGCTGCTGCACAATTTTACATATCCGCTAGCAATGCACAGGGATTTTAATTTCTTCACATCCTCACCAACACTTATTATTCTCTTATTTTTTGTAATAAAATTTATGTACATTTTAAAAATAAATGATATATTCTAAGAAATATCATATATTGGACAAGAAAGCTATTCAGAAATCTTCAAATGCTGGGATATCACTGGCCTTAAACTTCAGTGCAAACAGGCAGAAAGGTATTTTAATGGAATGAGTCAATCTCAACCTTGACACAGAATGAAAAAGAGGAGAAACAAAAATACAAGCCCAGGAATTGAACAGAAGCCAGTCCTCAAGCAGGTTACCAGTCTGAATTATGCTGCTAGTGAGATTCTAAGACCTCCAGTGGAAAATTTAATCTAAAGAGGACTTCAATGAATACTGTCTTATGATGACTCATTAATGTGAATGCACACTGTTCATACTTCCAATCAAATCATTAAAATGTGATAAAACCTGTATCTTGGAATTGAAGAAATATGTTTCTATTTAGTAAATCATTACCAACTAATATAAAACATGTTTAACTTCCATCTTAAAATAAAATTAGAACCTCAGTTCCCTGTCAAAACCATTTTTCTTTGTCATTTTATTTGATACTTTTTTCTCCCAAAGTAGTATGTATAAGGCTGTATCACTTTCTCCATCACCATTCACTGTTTTATCACTTTTGTTTTCTTAATAACAGACATAATACATAAATGCATTACCATTGTAAAAGACTCCAACAGTAAAGAAGATATAGTTCAAGTATTCCATCTTCCCTTCTTGGAGGTTTGCCTCCTTCCAGCTTCTCTTCTATCCATTTACACGGGATATATTTTTGGAGAATTTTAAATATAACTGAAATATAGTGTATGCATTTGGACCCATATCAATGCATTTACATCCTCCATATCAATACATTTACATCCTCCACTGTGTTTTTATTGACTTTCTGATACCCTAAGTCATCACTTAGCATTGTCAATAGGTTCAGTAACTTTAAGTGAAATGATGTGTAACAAAACCAATTTTATCATAGGCAAATTGCTATGCACAAGTGTTAAGTTCCATGTGGTCACTGGTTTGATTCTCGGTCACATGCCCGGGTTGCAGGCTTGATCCCTGGTAAGGGGTGTGCAGGAGGCAGCCGATCAATGATTCTCTCTCATCATTGATGTTTCTCTCTCTCTACCTCTCCCTTCCTCTATGAAATCAATAAAATGATATTTTTTAAAAGAAGAGTTACTTTACTATGGCATACATCAACATTAAAACAAAATGGCTTTATTTGAGAATCTGCTGTAATCTGTGGCATAGATGAACCCTTCCATTACTGAAAGAAATTTGTCATTTCTAATTTTCATGATTTACATGTTGCCAATAATTGATTCTTAGAAGAAGAATTGCTTGCTCTAAAGGGTATATGTGTTTTACATTTGACAGACATCAGTAAATGGCTCTCTCTACAGAAAAACAAAACAAAACAAACAAACAAAAAAACTTCCATGATTAACACTTCAAATGAGATTTCAGTAGGAAACTGTTTTTTTTAACCTTACCATCACTGCTCTTGTTAGTACTTCAAGTTACCAGATTCACAAGCACTGTTCTACCGCCTTTCACCTGATGCCTGTGATATCTTTACTGCAACCAACCACTTCCTTCCTGCACAAACAAGTTGAGCCAGATTTCTCTAAGTACATGGAGAAAACCCAGCAAGCTGTCCCCAGAATTCCTTAATCTCACTAGCCAGGACTGTGATTCATGGTCACTTTAGCTTCAAGGGAGTCTGGAAAAGTGAGCAGCAGGATTTCCATGCTGGTTTAAATGAATCATAATTGCCGTCCTTCTACAGCTTTACTTAAATGAGGATTAAATTCTTAAAGATAACTGAAATCATTTTACCAAGGAAGAGCTATTAATGAGATGTCTTATTATATTATTATAATACTAGAGGCCCAGTGCACTAATTCTTGGCCAGTGATCTCTGTTTTCCCTCTCTCTTCCATGCTCTCTAAAACTCAATGGAAAAATAACTTTTGTGAAGATTTTTTAAAAAGAAAGAAAGAAATGGAATATTATTTTAGGCATCTTGAAAATGCCTAAAGAAAGTTGTCATTTTTTCATGGTGAAGGGACTGGGGTCCATGTTGATGAAATTATCTTGGTGGCAGCAGTGGGGTGATAGGGCTGGTGCCTTCCCCTGATCAGACCAGTTATCTCCCGCAGAAGGAGGCTAGACTGTGACATAGGCCTGCTTCCCATGGGGAATGGACCTAAGCCATCAGTAGGACATCCCCTGAGGGTTCCTGGACTATGAGAGGGGCAGGCTGGGCTCAAGGACTCCCCTCCAGTGCATGAATTTCATGCACTGGGCCTCTAGTACTAGTATAAAACTGCCGCATGGCATGAAATTATGCATAAGGTTATAAAAAATTACACTGACTTGATATCAGAAAATCTGTGTTTTGTCTTAGTTCTATCAGCTAGCTATGTGATTGTGAATAAGTAAGTATGCTTCTGATTTTCTCATCTGTTAAATGAGGTTCATAGGAACCACCTTAAACACTCCTCAGAGGTACTGTAACAATAAAAATGAAATAAGAGATGTGGAAATCACTCTCAAATACCACAGTATCATGTAGATTGGTTTTTATTACATATATGTAATAAAGTTAATGTGTATTAACTTTAATTTGTTGATGGAAAATGAAAGTATATTAAATAAGCCAAAACAAGTGTCTTTCTATCTGGCATACTCATTTCATGAGGCTTATCCCTGGCATGTCCCTCAAGTCTTCATTTCCTCTGAAATGAAGAAACTACATGTCTATTTATTCTTTGTTAATATTGATGCCATTATTACCTTCCATCTTTACCTTTACTTTTGGTCACACAATTTTAGTAAAGAAATGAGTAAAAGACAACAGGTAGGAACCTTTAACTTCCAATTTATTTATATTTTATTGTGTATGGGGGGAATGCTCTTTTTACAAAAGGTCATTTCTGGGATTACAGAATAAGAAGAAAGGTCCAAGATTTGCGGCAGCAGAAGCAAGCCAGAGAAGGAAACAACAACAACAATAACATAGAAAGTAGAAGTAGCATCTGCTGTCCTTCATGGTGAATGATAGGGAGGCAGAACTTCCTGGGATTCACCTTCGGAGGTCCCATTAGGAGAAGCCCAGGCTTTCCATGCATCTACATTCCAGAGTTCGTTTGAACCTTTTATGCAAACAAGTTTATGGTTTAGCAAATGTCTACATACACTTCACTGCTTTTGTATGTGGTGAGCATGTTTCTGTTTTGGAAGAGTTGTTAGCAATATGTGAAAAGGTCACTTGCATAGTGTGAGTAGAAAGGTGGAGTTGGAAGGGATCTCGATCATAGGTAGGAAACTTGAAAAGCTTGCACAGGAAGTAGGTCAAGTACAGAGGGCTTGATTATTTACTGGGTTCAATGCCCACCAACAGGAACTCGGATGGAGGTCTTAGAGGAGTCCTTGAAACAAATTCTGTCTGCTTCAGGATGTTGGAAACTTCTGATACCAAAGCAAATGGGTTCCAGGGATGATGGTCCCTGCTATATGATCTTAAGTGAGATGAGATCCAGATGCTGGGGGAAAAAATAGATGAAGAAAACAAGTTGTACCTAAAGAAAAAATAAGCATTATTCTAGCTAGTGACTGTGCTTCACACAAATTCAACAGGTTCAGGGTACTGAGACAAAAATGAGTTTCAGGGCCCCAGTCTTTGAACCCTCTAAGACAGGCACAAGAAGTTATAGATATATAAATATGGAAGTTTACATTTCTAATTTAGAGACAGGTGGATACCATACAGATAAATACCTTTCCCATTGATGATGCTCTAACTCATACATCTCTTGACAATTTTACCCAACCCCATAGACACTAGCTGGAATCCTGACCACTAAGATTTGTGTTGCTCATACCCATTTCTGACATTTTACTTCACTTATTGACTTGACCCTTCCATTTTCATATTCATAAATGGGTGACAAGGCTGAATCATACTTATGAACACTGTATATTGGATAATCCATTTGTCTTCTTTTTAGTCAGCATCTGCTAACCATGTTGCTAGCATCTAAGCGTTACCAAACATAATTTTAATAAGTTCCATGAAGGCAGGAATGAGGCCTATCTTGTTAGTCACATTATCCCCACCTATAACATATTAGGTTCTCAATGAATGACTGAGTGCAAGAATAAATGAATGGATCAGACTGACAGCAGACATGATGCATATCTGATTACCTTGTCAACAGACTATTGATATAAGTGATGAATTCAATATCATTTGGATACTAAATATATTAGGAACATTCATGCTTAAATAGGATTGTATGACCTAACACAGCTGACAAGTAAAACATTAAGCATTGTTTCTATAGAGAAATACATTCATAACAATTGGTGCACAAATGAACTTTAATAACACAAACCATGTGTCTTGAGGACTGACAATTTTTAAGTGTATTTATTGAGTCATTTTTCCCTTTTCTCAAAATGTTTGCCTCACAGGATGTGTCTTAACATGTTGCTTTGAGCTTTTTCTTTCCTCCTGTTCCTTTTTCTCCCTTTAAAAATGAATCCCCTGAAAGTCTTGGCCACGTGTCAATGCTATATCCAGGAGGATTAAGGATCAGCAGGGCTGCTGTGCAGCAATTCAGAAATTGAGTATGTCCTGTGGATGGGCAGCACATAGCCTGCTTTGTGCAGGAGGCACCGGTGTTCCAGTAAAGGCATGTTAAATTTAGCAGCTGTCTTGTACTGTATTTGTCATTGGGGATGGGGTGGAGGAGGTTAGCTATAATATAGATTCATTTGAAAGTTTACTTTAAAGGATTCATCTAAAGGGGAAGACCAGTCACTTAACCTTATTTTTTGTAAATTGTAAAACTTTGTAGTAAACACACACACACACACACACACACACACACACACACTAACACTCACACACACACACACTCACACACACACACACTAACACTCACACACACACACACTCACACACACACACACTCACACTCACACTCACACACACACACTCATGCTTGTACTGTATAACTTGTATTCTTTATGGTTAATATTTCCTTTGTTTTAAGAATTCTATTTAATTTCATATAAGCATTCAGGCCAATCAAAGATAACATATGCAGGCCACCAGCCTGGTTAGTATTATTCATAATATAACTATGTTTATAAGAATAAATAAAAAATCTTGGAAGGAGTGAGAGAGATACCCAAAGGAATTAACAGTGAAGCATTTATTGTGATGACACACAACAAATCGGGCCTAAACGGGCAGTCAGATCTCCCTCGAGGGGTCCCAGATCGGAGAGGGCTCAGGCTGAGCTGAGGGACAACCCCCTTTCGTGCACTGGGCCTCTAGTATAGTATGATATGATATGATATGATATGATATGATATGATATGATATGATATATACTGATAATAAAGGAATATGCGAATTGTCCGGGATGCTATCACATAACAAATCTCAGCAGGCTGCACATGCAGCATGCCCCAGTAAGGCTGCTGAGGCTTTCTACACTAAAGATGACAGGGTTCAAGGATGAAGGGCTCCAGTTTTATTTTCTCACACCCAGATAGGAGGCCTCCCTGGGGTGATTCTTCCCTCTAAGCCCTGCATAGGACAGGCACTCCAGCTCCGGAGCCCTGAGGGGAGGCGGAGCAAAGTGATTTCCCTCCGGGATTCTACTCTCCCTGGTTAGTCTTTGAAAATTTGGCCTTCATTTTTATTATGCACCAAAAATTAAAGCATTTGATTAGCCTTAGTTTTGGGAAAATGACATTCATTTTGTGCATTTCCCAGATGTAATAATTTCCACTGATGTGTTGTTTTTTTTTTTTTTTATTTGTGACCTGTTGTCATCCTCATTTATGGTGTAGAATAATGTATTATATCTTTAACATCCTATATAATAAAAGAGTAATATGCAAATTGATTGACACTCTAACACACAAGATGGTTGCTCCTATGTGGTCAAAGATGGTTGCCCCTTGTGGATACAAGATGGCCACCACAAATGGCCTGCAAGGGAGGGCAGTTGTGTGGGTGATCAAGCCTACAGGGGAGGGCAGTTAGGGGTCACCAGACCAGCAGAGGAGGGAAGTTGGGGCCAACCAGTCTGCAGGGAAGGGCAGTTGGGAGGGACCCAGGCCTGCAGGGAGACAAGTTGGGCGAGCCAGGCCTACAGGTGAGGACAGTTAGGGGTGACCAAGCCAGCAGGGGAAGGCAGTGAGGAGAAAATGGGCTGGCAGGGAAGCAGTTAGGCATTAATCAGGCTGGCAGGGGAATGGCTAAGGGGTAATAAGGCTGGCAGGCACAAGTGGTTAGGGGCAATCAGGAAGGCAGGCAGACAAGTATTAGGCATCCAGCAGTGCTGGATTGTGAGAGGATGTCCCAGATTAGAGGGTGTGCAAACTGGGCTGAGGGAAATACTCCCCCATGCAAGAATTTAGTACACCAGGCCTCTAGTGTATTTATAATATTGTCTCTGATTTTCACTTATGCAAATGGGAATATATATGGAGACAAAGAGGGCTGGAAGTAATAAGATGTTGAAAGCATATAGTCAAAAGAATTTGTATGCAAGGCTGTTTCATTTATCGTCTTCAATTTTCAGTGCAAATAAGAATATGCAATTCCGTTAACTGTGCCATGAATATTCATGCTGGATTGTCTGTATTTAGAATCCAGAGAACTATGAGCATATTTTTACATAATGTCACATTAACATATGTTTGTTTATATAATTTTGTTTTGCTTTGAATAAAAATAAATAAATGAATATATTACAAGATTGGCAACATGGGAAGAGCAATGGGTCCTTTGCAGAGTGTGTATAGTTCTCAAATCTGGTTAATAATTATAATGACCCTAAAAAAAATCAAAAGAAAGAATTTCCACTTGTACCAAGTAGAGAATAACAAAAGGACAGTATAGCTTTTTTCTTTTCTGCTCCAGCCATCTATCCCTACTATGTGTAAGATAGCCCATAAATTATAAGAAGGTATACAAGGATCTTTTTTTCTAATCAGCAAAACTGCTTTCAGGTAGTCAAAATCTCACCATACTTGTTTAATCGAATCTTGACAATTAAACCCCAGTGTCAGAATAAGATTGTCCCAATAGGTTGTACACAGATAGCAAGTAAAGAGAAGCATATGCAGTAATGGAAAACCCTGGTGTTGCAGAGATTTATATTGTTAAAGTATGAACATTCTTTATATTTCATATTGGAGGAAAATGGCAAAATTTTGGTTTTCATAAACTAAATATATTTTATACCATCTAAGAATTTTATTAGCTTTATTTTTAAAAAAATGAAGTATCAATGGCTTTAAAAAATTATTGAGTTCTAGGAGGTTTGGCTCAGTGGATAGAACATTGGCCTTCAGACTCAAGGGTCCTGGGCTCAATTCCAGTCAAGGACACATGCCTGAGTTGTGGGCTTGATCTTCATTAGGAGTGCCCAGGAGGCAGTCAATCAATAATTCTCCCTAATCATTGATACTTCTATCTCTTTCTCCCTCTCCCTTCCTGTCTGAAATCAAAATTTTTTTAAATATTGTTAAATTTATTGGGGTGATATTGGCTAATAAAATTACATAGGTGTCAGGTGTAGAATTCTATAATACATCATCTGTATATTGTATTGTGTGTTCACTATCCAAAGTCAAGTTTCTTCCTGTCACCATTCTTCTACCATATACACTCTTCTACCTCCCCCACCCTTCCCCCTTTACCTCTGGCAAAGGGGTATACTATTGTCTGTCTATGACTATACTATTGTCTGTCTATGGGGTTTTTGTTTGTTTTTTGCTTAATCCTTTCACTTCTTTTTACCCAGACTCCCAAACTCCCTTCTCTCTGAACCTATCAGTTTTACCTTGCTATTCACTGTTTGTGGCTGGGTCTATCGGACCTGGCTGTGTGTGGGATGGGTCAAGCTGCATACAAAGGTCAGCTTTCTCTAGCTCTGAGCTGGGTTTTGAGAGGCCAGCACGGGGCTATCCCCCATTTTGAAACTGGACCCTATCCCTCACCCAAGCAATCAGGGTCAGCCAAATCAGTGACATCACCACCCCTATAAAACCCTTTGATCTGCTGAAGCTCTTTCTCTTCCACCACACTGCTGTCAGTGTAAGTGGGACAGAGCCCATGCTAGCATAGAATGGGGGCCTCTTGTTTTTTGCATCGGACTCTGCTTCTTGGTGGTCTTTGGGGATCACAAAATCTGGGCATAACATTTGGGGGCTAGTCTGGGATCCCCAAGACCCTGAGGGACCCTGATCCTGAGAGCCTGATTGGCCTCGGTAGGTTTGTCTGTGTCTGTGTGCTTGTGTGAGCTGGCTCTGGAGGGACGTGAAGTCCTCTCCTTGTGTGAGCGCTCTGGAGGGATGTGGAATCCCCTCATGTCAGTAGTGCCTGAAGAGATCTAGGTGGACGCACTGCTGGAAGACCATAGGCCTGAGGATTTGAAAGATATTCCGATCTCCCAGGAGGGACATGGAATCCCCTCATAGGCAGAGAGAGATGTGGAATCCCCTGTCAGGACGAGGCAATCACTTCCACCGATCAGCATGAGGCCGATGTCTGGTTTTACTTCTAAGGAGTTGAAATGTTGATGTTGGGCACCCTCTTCTTGTTGGTTTTTGTGTTAGTTTGGAGGTCCAGAAGGGCCTATGGCAGACTTGTTCTAGTGAGTGGCCAGCTTTCAATGTCAGATGGCCACCAGATGGCCACCTGTCAGTGTGAGGTCATCTTCTAGCTTTTGGTTTTGCTTCCACAGAGTTGGAAGACTGTTCTTAGGGGCCCTCTGTCTGTTTCTGTGTTCTCTGTTTGTATGTTTGCATAAGTAAGGGTTTCAGTTTGCTCTTGTTTGTAAATTTGCTACCATTGCTGACTCTTTCCCCCTAGAGCAGGCAGAAGGTGGGGGAGGAGAGACACATGGGGATCTATGTGGGCACCACTCCCCAAGAAAGCCACCATAAGAGGCCTCATATTCGCCATCTTTTATGCATCAGGGATTTCTGTACTCATGTGAAGGGAAAAGACCAGTTTAAAAATAAGTACGCATAGTTTTTGAGCTAAGCTTGACTCTTTTCTGTGTGCAGAGTGAAAACCTTGGGCTGTTTTTTTGGCTTTGAGGAGTTTCCCAAGGCATTTAAAGCAGCCCTTTTGAAATTCCCGCCCTCAGGCAAGTAACCAGCAGGAAATAGATAACAGTTTTAATTGTTATAATATTGAAGTGCTGATCTACTTATGCCTTGCATGAGTCTAGAGAATTGCTTTAAAAATGTAAAAGCATTATTGATTTGGGAAATGCTAAGTATTTGATTTGCTACCTGAAAAATTTAAAGTTCAGAAAGTTTAAATCTCTTGCCATGAAGAGGTTTTAAAGCTACACCTTATTTTAAATGGAGGAAGGGGTGGACATGCCCCTCCCCCCCCCCAGAACAGCAGAACAGGTAATCCAACTCCAGCCAGCAGCTATCTTTAAAGAATGTGTTAATTTGCATTTAAATGGCTATACCTTTTGCTAGCCAATGACAAATTTACATGTGAATACCTATAAGTTTGCTTCTCAGTTTCCCCGGGCAGGAAGAAAACAAAACAAAACATGGTTTATTAATAAAGGACTGCTAAATATTTGACTTGCAAGCTCTGAAAGTTTATATTCAAATTGAATTAGGAGAAGTTATATAATTGTGGTAACTAAATGCCTAGAATATAGCAATTTGTTTTAGAGAAAATAAAATGTGTTTTCCCTTAAATAATTAAGAATTCAAGATATATTACTTGTTTGGTTTGTTTTTTAAAAAGGAAGAAAGAAACCTTTAATTTGTTTAAGGCTAAGTGCTCTTACACATAGCAAACTGCCTCGAGTGGCCACTGGGATTCTTTTTTCCCAGGGATGCTTGCTCTCTGTCAGAGGAGAATCAGCCCACCTAAAAACAAAATGTCTATGTTTATTGATTTGAAAGTATGAAGTTGTAACAGTTGTGGTCCAAAGCATTAAAAGTAGGGACCAAATTCTAAAATTAACTACTATTTGTCTCAATTGGCCATTTAATTTTGATGTGCTTAATGATTATAGCACATTGTAAAATCTTTAGAGGAAAAGGAAAATATTTTGTGGGCCACTTGGTCCTTGTTTGTGTGTCAACTCTTAAGTTATAGTTTTAAAATCAGTAATATTAATGGAAGCACACTTAAGCAGAGGGGTTTTTCAGAAAGGTCAGGGAGTCTGATTGCAATGTAGGGGTCACCGGTACCCTTACTAGCAGGAGGCAAGTGCCTTTCCCAGTGGGAACAGAGAGTGGACTGCCAGATGAAAACGCCTCTGTGGGAGCATCTTCTTCGCCATCTGGGACCTGCACCACGCTCCCTGCCTCTGCCCACCCAGAGTCCATCCCCTCCAGGGGTTGTTTTGAGTAGCGGTGGAAGGGACAAGGAGAGAAATTCTCTTGTCACCCCCTGCACCCCAATGAGACCCAAGAACCCCCAGCGACTGCTTGGACACTTTTCACCGTGTTCTGTTAGGAGGCTTAAAGGCACAGTTAGAAATTCCCCCATTCCCCTTTTTCAGGCTTATCTGAGATCTGTATCTTTAGGAAAAATGTGACATTTTAAATTTCAAGCAGCAGGAAGCCTGGGAACAAGGTAATGGACCTGCTCCCTCCTCCCATTGCCTTTTATATAAGATGTGAGGCATGGTTATGTATTTTTGAAGGATATAGAAAGAATATTTGAAAGTTAATTTGAAATTATAAAGGTTTTTTTAAAGGTTGTACATGTGATGAGAAAGGAAAACAGAGAAACAGAATGTCCTGGCAGGTTAGCTAGGGAGGAAGAGGACTGACAGGACCAGGGCTCTTTCCATTAAGCTCCCAGGATAACCGTACAAGTGGAGGGCAAACCTATTAGTTTCTGGTGGACACTGGGGAAGTCTATTCAGTCTTGACAGAGCCGATGGGACATCTAAGAAGATATCAGTCCAGGGAGCCACCAGACAAACTGCCTGTTTTCCTTGGACATCAAGGATTGTAGACCTTGGAAGGAACATGTACTGGAGGAAAAGCAGCTGCTGAACTGGACCAAAGTGGAACAACGGGCCTTTGAGGAAGGCTCTCATCTCAGCACCTGCCTTGAAGCCCTTCCACCTCTATGTGAGTGAGGTAAGGAGCATTGCCAAAGGGGTTAGGCTAGACCAGCCATGGGCAAACTACGGCTCACAGGCAGGATCCGGACCATTCAGCTGTTCTATATGGCCCGCACAGCCGAAAGAGCAGAGGGTTCTCTTGCTCTCCCCTCCGCTCCTTCACCAGCAGCCCAAGATGAGAATGTCAGCATGGTCAGGTTGCTTTTGTTCCGGCCCTCCGGTCCAGTTTAAGAACCCATTGTGGCCCTCGAGTCAAAAAGTTTTCCCACCCCTGGGCTAGACCCTGTGGCAGCAGTGTGGTCAGCATGCTTCCGGGGAGTGGCCACCACAGCATTGCTGGTCAAGGGGGCAGATAAGCAGACTCTGGGCCAGGAGCTACCCAGGGCCAAGCTCTTCTCCTAGATCAGCCCTGTGTCTGGTTCCAGAAGAACCAGCCAGCCTGCTTCCAGATGATGATCCAAAGGAACCCATTCATGACGGTCAGGATGGGATCTGATATGCAGGGGTAGCGGTAGTCACCCTAGACTACACCATTTGGGCACAGTTCCTGAACTTTTAGCCTTAATTCAGGCTCTTTGATGGGACACTGTGCCACCCCCAGGAAAGAGGGTCACCAACTGCATCCAGAAAGGACTGAACAGAAGCAAGCCATCAAAGGACAAGATGGTTGGTGGACCCTACTAGATGACAGATTGTTGGTCCCAGAGGCTCTAGGAAGGACGTTAGTTGCCTAGTAATAGCAGGTTACCCAATAAGGTGTCACCAAGACTTCTGAACTTCTGTGAGGCAGAAGGTAATTAAAAGCATAGTCACTAGAAGTACTGTCTGTACACAGGTAAATGCTAAGTAATGTAAAGGGGTCCCCCTGGGAATTCGGGTCCCAGGGAACTTCCCCAGGAGAGCATTGGGAGTTGGATTTCAGAGATTAAGCCACCAGCATTAAGATACTAGTACATGCTAGTTTTTGTAGACATCTCAGATTAGGTTGAAGTATACCCCCACTAGGACAGAAACTGCCTCTATAGTAGTCAAGAAATTATTCCAGGAGATTATACCTAGATTCAGGCTGCCAGCAGTGATAGGATCAGATAACAGCCCAGCATTTGTAGCCAAAGTATCTCAGAATATGTAGCTCAAGCCTTAGGACAGGCATGATCAGGACTCTGAAAAGGAGTTTTAACTAAATGTGTCCTAAAAACCAGTGAAAATTGGACCAACCTCCTGCCCTTCTCTCTCTTATGGGCCAGGTGTACCCCCTACTGGGATGGATTCCCCCCTTTTGAGATCATGTATGGTAGACCTCCCTCCACCCTTCCCAGGGTCAGGGAGAAGCTGAAAACTGGAATTCATAACCATTCCCTTGCTAAAGTCCTTATAGGCTCTGTAGTATACCCATAGATGCACTGCCAGTGCACACCGAAGACCCTGTACACCTCTTCTAGCCAGGGAACTCAGTATGGGTAAAGAAATTCTCTGCCCAAGGACTCACTCCAACCTGAAAGGGATGCTACACTGTTATCCTGGGCACACCCACGGCTGTTGAAGTATATGGCACACAGACCTGGCTACATGACTCCCAGATCCTACACCAGAAAACTGCCTGGATCCTGGCAACCAGCAGCCTCACCCGTGAGATCCCTAGTCTGGGATCCATGCAGGCCAAGAAGATGCCTGTAGGAGGGAAACTGGACTTCAGTGAGGACAGTACTGATAGGAACTGTGGTACTTAGGGTCTTGGTAACTATAAGAATCCAGACCTAAGTACAGCAAATGCCCTTAAAGGAAGTGGGTTGAGTCTATGATTCGACTCTTGCACATAAGACAAGGGGGGAATGAGAGGGCAGGGCGGGGCTATCCTTCATTTTGAAACTGGACCACCCAACCAATCAGGGTCAGCCAAATCAGTGACATCACCACCCCTATAAAACCCTTTGATCTGCTGAAGCTCTCTATCTTCTGCCACACCACTATCAGTGTAAGTGGGACAGAGCCCATGCTAGCATGGCATGAGGGGCTCTTTTGTTTTTTGCATCGGACTCTTCTCCCTGGTGGTCTTTGGGGATCACAAAATCTGGGCAAAACAGATTTGACCAATAAAAGGTCCAAGGCCTTCACCTGTCAGCTACTCTACCACCCCCTAAAATTAGTTGGTCTTTCTCCACAACCTTCTCTAGACACACTGTAGAGTGGGATTACACTGGCCATAAACCACAGTATCTTTTATAAGGTTTGAGTTGGATAACATATCGTGGTGTTACCAGTGTCGAGAGTCCTGGGCTAGTGAGTCTCCCACTTGGGAGCAATGTGATTGGGCACTCAATAATGGAAAAGTGGCCCCCTACTCTAAAGACATACCAATCTGTCTGCCCCACTCTCTGACCCTAGATGCCCCAGAGATGCTCACTGCAGGCTCAGGTTGGGTGCAGCCATCTGGTTCCTCTCTAAGAGCAAGCTCAGCAGAGGACGGCCACCGAACGTCACACAGGTCAAGTGAGTCTCCTGTCAGGAGGAGTGGTGCTGATTGTGCTCTTAG
The DNA here is from genome assembly GCA_963924515.1 of Vespertilio murinus. Lineage (NCBI taxonomy): Eukaryota > Metazoa > Chordata > Mammalia > Chiroptera > Vespertilionidae > Vespertilio > Vespertilio murinus. Next base: position 114,901,140 of record OZ004707.1, read on the forward strand.
GGTAGGGATAAGGATGGTCCACCAGCATCACTTCCCCACAACTCAGCACCCATCTGAGCCCCTGACAAGAGGCTCCCGGCGAGAAGCATTCCAAAGGTCCCAGCTATACACAGCCCACTTACCTTCTGGGGGGCTGAATTCAGCAGGGCCAGACCAATGCACAATCCAGTGCCCTTATAAGTTCTGGACAAGAGTCTCTGAGAGAGACTTTCTCTGAAGGTCCCAGTTCTGAGCATAACTCCCTTCCTTCTGGGGAACTGAGCTCAGCAGGGCAGAGCCACTGGGATTTAGGAGGACATAGCAAAACATTCTTCTGTTGGAGGGGGTGCCCCATGAGCCTGTAGGAGGGTAGCAAGACCGGTCTCCATTCCAAATCCACAGAGCTCAATGACTGAATGTCTTCCTAGAGCCTCTGCAGAAAAACAGCCCATCAAAGGTTCATGCTGGGTGCAGCAAATAGACCTTTCTGCAGGACGAACTGGGGGAGGAGGGGCGCAGTGGGGAAAGGAGGAGATGGGGGGATGTCACCAGTAGCTGAAGTTCTGATTTAGAGCACTCCCCAGGCTAGTCAGCTGGTGCTGTAACAATGGGAGTGCTCAACCCTGGGAAGATGGTGCCTGTGGTGGTGTAAAATAAGGACTCAGGGCAGGGGCCTCGGTGGCTGACCCTCCAAATCTCTCCTTGGGGCCACCCTCCCCAGATCGTCTCCTTATGTCCTGTATGCCCTGAGTCTCCTACCCGCTACTGGAGTCCCAGTGAGTGTCTGAAAACAAGTGTGCATTGGCCCTTTAAGAGAGTGCCTGGGTTTCCATCAGACTTCCTCTTCTTCCAGGCAAAGTTCTCACTGGTTTTCATTTCTAGATACTATGCAAGATCCTCTTCCTGGCTCTGGTGCCATGGGTTGGGGATCCCAGTATGGGGTTGAGACCCCATGCTCCTCAGAGAACACTTTTGCAGCTGAGATATCCCTCTAGCTTCTCAACTGCTGCACGTGGGTGCAGGGGCAGCCCTCTTGGAATCTTTGCTCTTCTTACCAGTCTCCATATGGCTTTTTCTGTAAATCCTTTGTTATAATACTCTTGTTCAGCTGCCTTTCAGTTGGCTATTCAGGTTGATTGTATCAATTTAGCTGTAAATCTGGTTTAGCACTGGGAAGAGGTGAGTACAGTGTCCATCTATTCCACACCCATCTTGGAATACCCCGTCTTTCATTGTCACTACTGGTAGTTTGAGTATTTTTTATGTCAGTCTAATTAAAAGATATTTGCAAATATAAATATATGAAGTATATTTATTGCAAGAAATATAACTTTTTCTAAATAATTTAAGGATATTAATTATATATATGCTTATATAAACAGATAATGTACATACAGGTATAGATTGATTAATAGATATGATTGAGTCAAAACATAAAAAATTGGCAAATCTACTTTTTGTACCAATTTTGTAACTTTTCTTTAAATTTGAAAATAATCATTAAAATAAAAAGTATGTAATACTTTCAACAATAAAGATTTTAAAAATAAAATAAATAAAAAGTACCAAAATAAGTCAACCAGTAGAAACACTAAATATGGAAAAACAAGAGGAAGAGTATCAGAATACTATTCAATCACCAGGACATTTAGATATTATCAAGGAGTAGTCAAAGATGGAACTTACTTAGTTGTGTTTTTTGAAGCATTATGTACACTGGTAAATGTTAATTACCATTAATTAAACTTTACACAGAAAATTTTAAATTAAGAATTTTAAAATTACTAAGTATATTTTTTTAAAAAAAAGAAGAATGTGTGTTTTGTTTATGCAAGACTGAATTCTGATCATCCAAACCTAATGGACATTAGCTGCTTTAATTTATTTAAGTGAATCTTCTCTCTCTCTCTCTCCATTTGCTATATATTTAGTATATATTATAGTATATAGGTGGAATATACATATTTCCCTAGATCAGTGACTTTTGTGGTGAAAGTACTATCTCAATTGCTAAATTGTTTCCAGCAGAACTATATGTATAATCCTAACTTAAAGATTCCATGAATTTAAAGTGTCTTTGTATAAATTTAACTTTACACTCAAAAAGAGATGGAACATTGTCTATTTTTAACAAATGTATTATCAGCACTAGTAATTTCTACTAGCTTCACAGCATTCTTTACAATTTTTTTCATAACTAAGTGACTATACCATACCCACCAAATTCCACCATAACATTTAATTATTTCAGGTTCATGAATATGATTCCTACATAGCACAATGCAATGTGTTTAACAATTAGTCTTTTCAGGAACTGAGAAATGACCTGAACTAACATTTTATACTAATTATCAGTCTATGTACATTGGTATGAATAAAAGCTTAAACTTGTAATGATTGATTTTAATTACTATATATTGAAGTTCAATTTAGACAATATGAAAAGATACAGGGTAATACACTGAGAATACAATATTAAGTTTAATGTTAACTGTAATAAAAATAATAATATTGGCAACATCCTTAGTCTCCATTATGGCTGGAGATTAATTTGTGCATGTGCTCAAGGTTGCCAGGATATAGAAAGTGCAAGAAGAATTATAAATAATTCATTTAAAAAATCTCATTTGAAGCTTTTATTCAGAATAAACGCATATGTTTATTGTAAAAAAGAAGACTAATTAGTTTTGAAATATTGCTCTAAGCAGACCAGGCATTCTTTCAGGGGCAGGAAGAGAATGATGGCAAAATTTATCTTACATTTCATTACCCAAATACATGCATTATGATTGCTATGATTAATAACTTCTCATCAATGAAGCTTAGAAAATTATCCATTTCTATCTAGAAAAGAATAAATTGGAATATTTTGGTAAGTTACTGTATATCTTACACACACACACACACACACATATATATATATATATATATATATATATATATATATATATAATTTGTAAAACTAGTAATTCCTTCCAAAATTTATTTTTATGTTTAGAAAGCATTAAAATGTGGCCTTTAAAAAGATTACTTGCTTCAAGTCCATCAAATATCATGACAGTGGCACTTTACATATTGAAAAATAAACAAAATATCTCAGCAGATTTTTTTCCTCCTCTGTTGTATAAACAAATTTCTCCTTGTCAAAAGTCATTTTGTCCTCCTAAATTTTTCTTGTAAGAAATGATAAAAAATAAGAATGGATTTTATACTTTAAATTAGTCTAGAGCCTTATATAAAATATATTTTAAGGCCCACTATTGCCTTCTTTTCTACTATTAAAGGTTACTGGTAATATGGAGATACATTAAAGCCCACCACTTTTATAATATTTAAGAAATTGGGATAAAGAATGCCTAAAGTAGTAATGTATATACTAAGTAGAATTTATAAATCATGTAAGATGTTACTTTTTCTTTTAGCATAAATATTAGTAATAAAGTATATGTAAACTATAAGTAAAATAATTTTGTTTAGGCCATCAATAAGGTATTAAATTATAACTGTAATTTCTTTGTCAATATAAGTCTTAACCAAAATTATATGTTCACCAGAGCCAGGAGGGGAAGTGGGCATCCTCCTTGCCCCAGGTTTTCCAAGCCCCACCATGGGCCACTGTGTGCAGGGAGGCACTGAGCCACCCCTCTGAGGGGAAGAGAGCCAGGAGGGCGAGGCCCCACCAGCCAGGGCCCCCAGCAAGCAGCATGGGCAGGGTGGGAGCTGGAAACCCTGGAATAGTGGGCAAGGCTGCAACATATGAATTTTTCTCTCACATCGATTTTCCTTTGCTCTCTCTCACCCATCCCCTCTCTCTAAAAATAAATAAAAATTTAAAAATGATAACAAAATAAAATAAAATATATTTTACATTTGAATAATAACAGTGTTTGTTCTATAAATACATGCTTTCCTAATAACTTACAGACTTTATTCATATCATCTAGAACTTCAAACCTAAAATGTTATAAATCATGATCATGATTGGCTTTATAAATATGTAATTTGACCATAAACTGATATGATTCAGCAAATAAACAATTTGGCCACAGCCTTAGTTCTTCCCCAGTGAAGAAAGCACTGACTATAATATCAGTATGAATCCAAAATCCAATTTATGGCTGCCCTCAATCACCTCATTTAAGGCCATAAAGATGAAACACTGGTTTTATTAATGGAGGGTGGAGTCAGTTTCCATTGATATAGCTTGTTCTGACTTCTGAGAGACTGCCTGAAGGGTTAATGGTTTGAAAAAATAATGAATAATCCCAATGGTTGAGAAATGAGGCATCTGGATGTCGGGTTTCAGTTTGGGTTTTTGGTGTGTTTTTTTTGTTTATTTGTTTGTTTGTTTGTTTATTTTCTTTTTACTTTAAATTCAGCCCTGATCAAGTAGTTGAAAAAGTTGTATTGACTATAGAAGGCATAAAAAAAAAAGGTACACATGAACAAATTTCACATCAGGTATAGTCTGTATAACTAAGCTGTAAGAGTTTGTAGTCATTCATGTATTCTGATAATTTACTAAAACATCCCTCTAGTCATTGATCTGTGGGTATACAGTGATAAATCTAGATGTGAAAACCCCAAAATCTTTTAATATTAAAGGATATTTAGAGATTCTTGGAATTTTTATATTTAAATCAACAGACAAATATCGTTAAATATTCAGAGATTTGGGGGGTTTTCACATCTAAATGGGCTTTCTAAATGGGATCATCAGGATTGTGCTGAGACCTTGGTTAAGTAGAAATTTATCTTATTGACTTTCAGTACACACCAATACATGCTTCCTGGGCTGGGCTAAAGATGGGCTACAGCAATAGTACCTCCCCAGATCAGAGAGTAATGAGAGATCTAGTAAGTACATTTGAATGAAACTTCCATTCAGGAGATAATATATTAATGCAATCATTAACTACTCCTAAGTCTGAATTATATGAACAATTTCCTCGAAGGAGACATTCATAATCTCTCAAAGAAAGCCTTAAGGAATCCTTATACACTGTTAATAATTGAGTTATAATGTGAAATAAAGTGACTATCTATTGATATAGTTGATATATTTTAAACTGTAAAGTCACATTAAAATAAAAGGATGTTCTGCTGGAGCGGTTCAGTGGTTGAGCATTGACCCATGAACCAAGGGATCCCTGGTTCATTTCCCAGTCAGGGCATATGCCTGGGTTGTGGGCTCAATTCCCAGTCGGAGGCATTCTGGCAGCAGCTAATTGATGTTTCTTTCTCATTGATGTTTCCCTTTCCATTCCTTACTCTCTCTCTAACATCAATACAGACATATTTTTCAAAAAATAAGTAAAATGATATAAATAATTTATAACCTTTTTTAAAATCTCATAATTTATACCATTTAATTAAATTTAAAGTCTGTATGTTTTAATTTTGTAGCAAAAGCAGGGATGTGTGTGTGGTATTTTGAAAACTTGGTTGTAAATACATTATGCTGGATTTTATAAGATAATATCCTATATAATAAAAGTGTAGGATTTTATAGGATAATATCCTATCTAATAAAAGTATACAAATTGTCCCCTCGACCAGGAGTTCGACCAGGGCATGGAACTAGCCAGGGGAAGGGAAGGAGGCCCCACCCAGAAGCTGGAAGCTGCTAGGGACTCTACAAAGGCCTTTTATATATTACTAGAGGCCCAGTTCACGAATTCATGAACTGGGCCACTAGTAATATATAAAAGGCCTTTGTTAGCACATAGCCTCCATAGCCCTGCAATTATATATTTAAGTATTTATACATTACCCCCTCTTCAACCACTGTAAGCCACCTTGTGGTTTATGCACATATTTTAATACTTAGCTATTTAATGGACTAACATCAGCATGGATCTTTCATATTCACTTCACTAAGTGGGTAATAAATACATTTTATCAAAAGCATCATAGTATGGCTCAGCTAAACTTACTGGTATACTACCTGGTGAAACATCACATGGTGCCAATTTACACAAATTATAGACAAATACTTAGGTGAAAATAAACAGGCTCTTCATTCTTAAATTTGAAAAGACAAACCTGTAGAATGAGCATTCATTTTATAGAAATGTTCATTTTATAGGTTATTTTAATAAATGACACAGATGGAAAAGAACTATCAACAGGACTACATAAGTCAAATAAAGTACAGAGGAATTAAGGTCAAGCCGAACTAGAACATGAGGAGATGTACATAATTTATGGGGAGATGGTTAGATATATAAATGAAGTGTGATAATGAGATATATCAAAAGATAGGCAATTAGAAAACTTTATGAACTGTAAGATTATAATGAGATGCCTAAGGCTTAGAAAAGTTAGTTTTAAAGAAAGAACAGCAGTCAGGCATAAGGGAGCGCATTTTGATCCCTGTTATGTTTTATAAGCACTTAGGGTCAGGCTTTTCCTACCCTCCAAACCTCAGCATGCTCTTTTCTTTGCCCCCAGAAAATCACTTTATGATCTTCTTAATTTGGAAAATTATTTATATTTCTGTAATAGCACATCCCAGTAGAGTAAGGTGATTTGGTCAAGAGGTGGCTGATGCAATCGAATTAATTAAAACTGTACTTTAGGTAATTCTGTAAGATTTTTTTTTTGTACTTAAAGACAAATGGATCCAAAGCACAGTCAATAATGGAAAACAAAATAAAAATAGCAAATTCTATTGAATCAAATTAAGAATAAGAATTTTATTTAACAAAAACACTATTTTCTATAGAATCAAATTAAGAATAAGAACTTTATTTAACAAAAACACTGTTTTAAAAATTACAATAGCAAAACCTAAAATGATGACACACCAATTATGTCAATAAACTCTAATTTATCAACTTTAAAACTGTTTATATAATTTTTAGTTTAAAAAAAGCAAATTTACAGAGTGGACATCACTTACAATTCTTTCTGTTAGTTAAAATGAATAAAATAACAATTTGGTATGTGTAATATTTGCTTTTTACTACAGAAATGAGGCAAAACTTTATCTCAATCCATCTTAGGTTTCCAGCTGGGATTCTCATACAAAAATACATTAACAAAAAGAAAACCACGTATTAATGTGTGTAGGGCATATAATGTGGAAGAAACATAAACCCAAAGTAACTCAAATAGCAGCTTAGAATCCCAGTTTGTACAGTATCTTCATCAAAGGACAAGACTTTTATAGTGATACCAGAGGCCCAGTGCATGAAATTTGTGCACTTGGGGGTGGTCCCTCACCTTTGGTCAGCACCCTCTCACAGTCTGGGAGCCCTCAAAGAATGTTGAACTGAAGGATTAGGCCCACTCCCCCCAAGCTGGCGGTTGGACATCCTTCGCACTGCTGTGGTGACAGGAGAGACTGCCTCTGTGTTTGCCAGCTGTGAGCCAGGTTACTGGCTGAGCGGTAGTCCCCCCAAGGGAAGCACACTGATCATCAGGGAGCAGCTCCTATATTGTCTACCCCCTGGTGGTCAGTGTGCATCATAGTGATTGGCCGTTTCGCTGTTCGGTAATTTCCATATTGGCATTTTATTATTTAGTACAACAGGATGAAGGAATAGAGTTTTAAGCTTCCAAGAACCACAAATTCTAGGAAGGTAAATATATAAGAGGAAACTATTGGAGTAAGGTTTGTTTGCAGATTCCTGAAGTCTCCTTTATGGGCTGATGAATATCTGACTCCAGTTAAAGGAGAATTTATACCCTACCTTTAGGTATGAAAGGGAGAACTTTTTCTGAGTTTGCTGTTTCTTCATTGTCGTCAGCTCAAAGTAATCTTTATGGCAAAGAAGCATATTTGGGGGTGACATAGTCTTTCTTTTTTCAATTACAAAAAGAGAAAAATATAGATAACTAAAAAGAGGAAAATAAAAATCACATTCAACTTTAATACATAATGAAAATGATTGTTAAAACTTTGACATAGATCTTTATTTTTATTATTATTTTTTAATTTAATAAATCTTTATTGCTCAGATATTACAATTGTTTCTCCCTTTTCCCCTCATAGCTCTCTTCCACCCGGTTCCCACCCCACCCTCTGTCCTTACATCCATTGCATTGTCCTCATCCATAGGTATACAATTTTTGTCTAGTCTCCTCCTACACGCCCTCAACACACTTTTCCCCCTGATAATTATCAATCTACTCCCTTTCTTTGCCCTGATTCTATTATATTCACCAGTTTATTCTGTTCCTTAGATTTTTAATTCACTTGATTTTTAGATTCACTTGTATATATATATATATATATATATATATATATATATATATATGCCAGTATATATCATAATTTTTATATTTATTTTTTTCTTCTTCTTCCTCTTCTTAAAGAATACCTTTCAGCATTTCATATAATACTGGTTTGATGGTGGTGAACTCCTTTAGCTTTTTCTTATATGTGAAGCTCTTTATCTGCCCTTCAATTCTGAATGATAACTTTGCTGGGTAGAATAATCTTGGTTGTAGATTCTTGCTATTCATCACTTTGAATATTTCTTGCCACTCCCATCTAGCCTGCAAAATTTCTGTTGAGAAATCAGCTGATAATCATATGGGTGCTCCCTTATAGGTAACTAACTGTTTTTCTCTTGCTGCTTTTAATATTCTCTCTTTGACTTTTGTTCAAGGCATTTTAATTATGATGTGTCTTGGTGTGGTCCTCTTTGGATTCCTTTTATTTGGGGTTCTGTGAGCTTCCTGGACTTGTAAGTTTATTTCTTTCACCAGGTGGGGGGAGTTTTTTGTCATTATTTCTTCATACAGGTTTTCAGTATCTTGCTCTCTCTCTTCTTCTGGCATCCCCATTATTCTGATGTTGGTACCCTTGAAGTTGTCCCAGAGGCTTCTTACACTATCTTCAACTTTCTGGATTCTCTTCTCTTCTTGCTTCTCCAGAGAAGTGTCCTTTGCCTTTTTGTATTTCAAATCTTTGACTTGATTCTTGTGTTCCTCTAGTCAGCTGTTGGGTCTCTGTATAATATTTTTTATTTCAGTCAGTGTGTTTAATTTCTAGTTGGTACTCTTTCATGTCTTTGAGGGTCTCATTAAATTTATTGGCCTTTTCTAAGAAAATCTTGAAAAAACCTTATAACCATTGTTTTGAACTCTATATCCAATTGTTTGTTCTCCTCCATTTATTTTATTTGTGATCTGTTTCCTTGTCTCATTTTTGCTGCTTCCCTGAGTTGGTAGGATGGCTTTGTGTGCTTGGTGTCCTATATGGCCTGGTGGGTCGGCCTCCCCAGTTACCTGAAGTAGACACTCTTGGTGCTCCCCTTTGTGGGCTGTGTGCACAGTCTTGTTGTAGTTAAATCTTGATTGTTGTTGGTATCAAGATTCCTGGGAGAAATTGACCTCCAGGCCAATTGGCTCTGAGTTTCAGCTGTGTTTATGGTGGGATACCTTCAGTATTGGACACAGTCTTATAGAACCAGACTTGTAAAATTGCAAAGCCTCTTTGTTCAGCTTGGATGGAGTGGAGTCTCAGGGCTGAGCTGACAGTCTTGGCTTCCCATCAGCCCTGCCCTTGTACATGTGCCTCAGACTTCTGCCTACCATGGATCCCCTGAGTTTTCACATGACAGTCCAGATTTAGCCTGTAAGAGTGTGGGTCCCCCAGGGGCTTATCCAGAACTGGGTGTCAGTGTAGTCAGGAGCTTCTGACTCCTTTCGCTATGGAGAGGCTCCTCCACAGTCAGAACTCTCTGTGTGCACTCACACACGTGCTTCTAGACTCTGTTCACTGCGGCTCCCCCGAGTCTCTGAGTCTCTCAGTATCTTTACAGTTCAGACTCCACCCGTATGAGCCTGGGTCCACAGGGTTTCTCCTGGGGCTGGGGTTCAGTGTAGTCGGAACTGGGACTGAGTGCAGTTCACTCCAATATGTGCCTCTTATGTAGATTACTAGGGGTCCAGTACACAAATTTGTGCACCTTGAAAGGCACTGTGGGCTCAAGGCTGCGGTGGGCACAGGAGTGGGTCTCCGGCCCATCCTCTGTGCCTCTGCCCAGCCTCTCCCATCACTGCCCCTAGTTCCCTATCTGCTGGTAGCCCTGCTCCCACTGCCACTGCTTGCACCAGCTGATGGCACAGAGCAATCAGGGCTGGTGCCAGCAGTGGGGGCAAGCAGGGCTGGTGCCGTCAGCAGGTGTTAGCTGCAACTGCTATCCTGATCACCCCTGAGGGCTTCTCCACCTTCCCCTGCTCCTGAGGGGTGATTAGGGCAGCAGCCACCACTTGATGATATCACCGAGCTATCAGGACCAGTGTAGGGTGCTGACAGCAGGTGCAAGTGGCAGCTCCAGTGCCAGCAGTGGGTGCAAGCAGTGGCTTCAGCACTGGAAGAGGGAGCAAAGAATTTTCAGTAACCACAAGAGACTCACCACGATGACAGCAACCAATGCCCTGCCTTGGTCTGGTGCTCCTCTCACCTGCTCCACCATCCTGCCTCTACCACCGCCTGCCATGTCCCACACTCTGCCACCTGCTGTCAATGACTTCCATGTTCTGCACGTGCCCCTGGTGGTCAGCACACGTCATAGCAACTGGTTGTTCAGTTGTTCCCCTGTTTAGTCTATTTGCATATTAGCCTTTTATTAATAGTATTTTAAGCTAAAGGCAATTTTTGCTTTAGGCTCAAGAGAAGCTTCTTCCCCTTCCTTTAACTACCTAGAAGAACTTGAATTAGGGGCTTTGCCTATAATAAATGATTATCAGTAATAATCTTTTTGTGAGTCACATACATGGCAGGGTAAATTTTTACTTACTAGACATCTGTTTTTATCATCCTGCAATGAGCCTTTGAAGCCTTCAAGATGTGTGATCTCTACCCTAGTTCAGGATGTACTATATATACCAATCTCCCTATCTATCTCTGAACTTCCCCTGTGTGTGGGGTTCTGTGATTGTCTCATATATGCAGGGTTCACACACAAATGTATGTATTAAATTTGGTTATTTCCTTTTGCCAATCTGTCTTATATCTGATTATTAGAACAGCCAAAAGAATCTTAGGAACAGAGAATTATTTGTTCTCCCCTACAACCACATCTGAGGCACCATGACTTCCTTCCCTAAGGGTAAAATTAGAGGGAAATAGCTCAGAAAATTCACACCTTGTATTCCCTGTGTTGTTTTCTTCCAAGCTTCAACTCTCCTCTAGAATTTGACTGGTTTTTTGTACTATCCAAAGCCTTCCAGTATTTATTTTCTTTATGATCTTTTTTTCAGTTTATAATTGTTATCTGTGTTAGTGCCAGGTAGTTAAGGGCTTGCAAAACTACATAAAATAGATAGATATACAGGGATGGGCAATAGAAGGTTAATAATAATAATACAATAATACAATGATTAATAAATATAGAACAATAAGAATAAACTCTGTGTTTTGTGTACTCACACTATAAATCTATATTTTATAGTTTATTGATTATCTCAGAGAGAGAGGAAGGGAGAGAAACAGAGAGAGAAAAACATCAATGTGAGAACACATTGATCAGCTGCCTTCTACATGCTCCCAACTGGAGACTGAGCCTGCAACCTGGGCACCTGCCCTTGAATAGGACCCTTTTGGTGCTCAGGACAAAAGCTACTTTTTGTCCACCCCTGCCTATGTATAATCTAACATCTATCTATCTATTTATCATCTATCTATCATCTATCTAGCTAGCTGGCTAGCTATCTATCTAACATCTATCTATATTGATCTATCCAATTGATCTATCTATATCAAATAGATTAGATAGATAGATAGATAGATAGATAGACATATAAATATATATTGAATATATATTCTATGTATATACTAGAGGCCTGGTGCACAAATTCATGCACCAATGGGTTCCTTGACCTGGCCTGCAGGATTAAGCCAAAACCAGCTGTTTGACATCCCTTGAGAGGTCCCAGATTGTGAGAGGGTTCAGGTCAGGCAAAGAGAGCCCATTGGTGCATGATCAAGGCCAGAGAGGGACACAGGAGGTTGGCCAGCAGGAAGGGAGTGTGGGAGGGCTCCAGAGTGTGTCTGGCCTGTCTCGCTCAGTCCAGATTGGCCAGACCTAGCAGCAAGCTAACCTATCTGTTGTAGCATCTGCCATCTGGTGGTCAGTACACATCATAGTGAGCAGTTGAGCTGCCTTAGCATTTATTAGCATATTACATTTTGCATTTTGATTGATCGAGCAACTGACCAGATGGCAGGACACTTAGCATATTAAAATTTATTATATAGAATATGGAAAGAGAGAGAGAGAGAGAGAGAGAGAGAGAGAGAGAGAGATTACTAATTATGTTGTAATGAGTGAACCTGCTTTGGGCACCTGGACCATGAATTATTTAGGACATCTTGCCCAAAATGAGTCATGTTTCAAACTACAGGAAAATGTCAAGATAGATATCTGGTTGGTCAAGCATTTCTTTAACTGCATTTAGCTTTTGTAGATTTAACAAGTTGTATGTGATTTCACCATGCTATTTAGTGCTACAGATTGTAGAAAGGGCCCTCAAGTCACACTCTGGTATAAATCCCATTGATGTACTCTTTATAATGGTTTCTTTTTTAAAAAAATATTTTATTGATATTTTACAGAGAGGAAGGGAGAGAGATAGAGAGCTAAAAACGTTGATGAGAAACATTGACCAGCTGCCTCTTGCACACCCCCCACTGGGGATGTGCCCGCAAGCAATGTACATGCCCTTGACTGGAATCGAACCTGGGACCTTTCAGTCCGCAGACCAATGTTCTACCATTGAGCCAAACTGGTTTCGGCTATAATGGTTTCTTCCTCAGAGGTCACAGGTCCAGTGGATCCTGTTGGTCTAGGCTCAGTCTGGCTAATCCAATGCCTGATGAAGTCAATGAAGCTCTGCTCTGCTTCTCTGAGGAAATAGTCCTAGTCTTTTCTCCCTTTTCTTTTACCTTTCTTTTTCCCTAGGTAATTTCCTCTGTTCTCAGAGCTCTAATTACCATCTATATGCTAATGACTACCCAACTTATATTAGCAACCCACTTCTCTCCCTTGAGAGAACACCCAATTCTCTCCCAAATTGGAACACCCAACTGCCTAATTTACATCTACTTTGAATGTCTCACATATAATTCAAGTTTAACATGTCAAAAATCAAACTCTTAATTTGGACTTGCCTCATCTTCAAAATGTCATCTTCCTCAAACTTCCTCTAATGACAGGTTCAAGCCAAAGACCTGGGCTAGTCTCATTGCAAAACTAGGCATAGAATATAGATAGTTCATTGGACAAAGTTATATATCAAATTTACTTACATTAAGTAGAACATCCTTATTCTAAAATATTGTTTTTCACATATTCAATAAAAATTATTCCAAATTTAAAAGTTACCATATCTGTGAGACCAGCACACACAAAACAAAATAGCCTTTGGAAGAAGGTAAATATCTGGAAATATCTAAAAAAATTATAGTGTCATCTACACTTTGACCCAGAAATCTCACCTACGTAATCTTAAAACAATTAATATATATATATATATATATATATATATATATATATATATAGTTGTTAAGTGTGACATTCTTCAGAATAATAAATGATTAAAACAACTTAAGTATCCAGCAATAAGGATCTGGTAAAATAAATTATCTATTATCTTGCAAAGTAAAACAGTCAAAAACAGCCACTAGTATAAACAGATATATTTTTGAAGGTATTTTTGTAAAGAGAAAAAAAAAGTGCATAAAATAAGGTAATAAGTATATTTGTTTTTATTTACATAAAAACTTAAAGAATAAGTGAGAAAGTAATAAATATGGAATGAAGTAGAGGGACAGAGCTGGCAGTGAGGTTTCTTAATTTACACATATACATATATTTTAAAAGACTTTTTTTTTTTAATTGAGAGAAAAAGGTGAGGGAGAGAGAGAGAGAGAAAACACCCACATTGATGTGAAAGTGAAATATCAATCAGCTATCTCCCACATGCTTCCTACTGGGGATTGATCCTACAACTTGGGCATGTGCCTGACTGGGACTTGAACTGGCAACTTTTTGATGTACAGGAAGGTGCCCAGCCAACCGAGGCACACCAGTCAGGGCTGTCAGTTTATATTTTAAATATATTTTTGTCTTTGAATCACGGAAATATACTAATCACAAACTTTATATAAATTGAACTAATAAAACTCAATAGCATAATTTTTTTTAAAGTGTAGTAACACATTATAGTCAAGAAGGGTTCATCAAGAAATAATTTAACATTAGAAAAATGTACTAATGCAAATTACAACATTAACATTTTAAAGAAGAAAATGTGCTTTAATGTTCAAATTTTCAATAATAAAGAAGGGTGTGTTAGAATTTGATAAGTATTTTATAATACACCTCATCATTTTCTTCTTCCTCTAGGTTATCTTAAGAATTCACAAAGTATGGTTTTCTAACTCTAGTAAATTAATAGTTCAGAATCCAGTGCCTGCCTGATAATCCTACCTCTTAATTTAGCAAAGGTAATACTAAAGAATGATAGGAAATTAGTAATTATGTATAAGAACCTCTGAATATACATTTTAAATCAATGCTTTATTATTTTAAGAGATTGTTTTTATGTAAGGCTTTGTTTATTATATAAGGCTGACCATATACAAGAAATCTTAAAAATCATAGAAATATGCTAAAGAAATAGAAGTCCTTACAAAACAGTGAACATGTGTAAGAATAAATAGGGGCTTGTTAAAACACTGGTTCTCGGCCTCACCCTCAAATGATCTGATTCAGTGGGTCTCCAGTGCAGCCTGAAATTTGTGTTTCTAACAGGCTACCAAGTGATGCTGAGGATGCCGGCCAGAAAATGACATCGGACTGAATTGGACTGAATGAAAGCCTGGCACTCAGATAAAGCTATAAAAAAAAAAGGAATAATCAGAGGACACTGGAAACAAAGAAAAAAATGGATTACTAGTATTCTAGTAATAATAAAGATAGAGAATTTTATTAATTGGATAAATATGCATCAGACCTCATAGTAATGCACAAGAAATTGGAGACCTCTTCAATATCATACTTTATTTTTAACTTTCTGCATCTTTGCAAATCATATACTTTTCTGTGTGATAGAGCCTCCTCTATCTGTCATAACTATTAAAGGTATTATAGAAAATATGACTGTATCTTGGACTTATTCTGTGGGGAATGAGGAGTCACTGAAGGACTGTAAGTATAAAAACGGTGTGTGTGCCGAAGCCAGTTTGGCTCAGTGGTAGAGCGTTGGTCTGCGGACTAAAAGGTCCCAGGTTCGATTCCGGTCAGGGGCATGTACATTGGTTGCGGGCACACCCCCGGTGGGGGGTGTGCAGGAGGCAGCTGGTCGGTGTTTCTCTCTCATCGACGTTTCTAGCTCTCTATCTCTCTTCTTTTCTCTCTGTAAAATATCAATAAAATATATTTTTAAAAATGGTGTGTGTAGGGAAGGCAAGTCTTCTCTCTCCCTTCCTAGTTTCTGTGGCTGGTCTAAGAATTAAACTGACATAAGATAGATCAATAGGAGGAAAACATACACATTTTATTTAATGTTGTTATGGGAGTCTTCAAAAGCAAAATGGAGACCCAAAGAAGATGGTAGGTCCAAAAACTTATATGACTTTTTTAAAGAAAAATAAATCGTGGGGATGTAATAAGACAAAGGGACTTGCGTTAGGGGAAGTAAATTGTGGAACAGTGTCTAGAAAAAAATATATAAGGAGAAAGGTAATAATACATGATGGATTATTTTTAACAAGTTTGCTTTTATAGGGCCATTCTAGCATTAACTCCCAGTCTCTGATGATAAGAATATTCTTTCTTTCTTGGGAAGCTACAGCAACAAGGTCATAAAATTTCCCATGAGAAACTTTAGGACTCTATTTTAGGTAGAAAGAGAGAGGTCAGGTCAGAGAGCCCTTCCTGCAGCTGCTGTTTCTCAAGTACCTTTGGCTCAAAATAATCAAAATGCAAAAAAAAGGTATATTATAGGGTGGCATGTTCTAAAACCTTTCCACATGATAATTTCATATTTTATTTGGATCAGTATAACAGCACTGTAGAGAATGGATTGTGAAGGTCAAGTAAAAAAAAGTATAATCATAGACCGCATTAAGAGGTCAATTAATTTTTGACAAATGTGCAAAGATAATTCATTAAGGAAAAGATTGTCTTTTCAAAAAAATGGGGCTCAAACGGTTGGATATCTCTGTAGAAAATAATGAATGTATACTCTACTACCACACATAAAAAATTAACTTGAGGGGTGTAGGGGAGGCAGGGAGGAGGTCAGTGGTGGAAAGGGGAGATATGTACTTCTATTTGTAACACTTTAAACAATAAAAATAAATAGATTTTTAAAAATTAACTTGAAATAGATTATATTCTTAATATAAAACTCACAACTATTACATTTCCAAAGAACAATATGGTAGGAAATAAGTGACCGCTTAAAAGCCTTTACATTGTCTTTGAAATACAATTCTCAATCCAATTTGTTTATCTAGGAAATTTCTTTCTACTAAAATTATGAGGCTAAATTAAAAAACAAATAGCCTGGCCAGTGTTGCTCAGTGATTGAGCATTGACCTATAAACTAGGAGGTCACAACTCAATTCCTGGTTGGGGCACATGTCCTGGTTGTGGGCTTGATTCCTAGTAGGGGGTGTACAGGGGGCAGCCAATCAGTGATTCTCTCTCATCATTGATATTTCTATCTCTCTCCCTCTCTCTTCCTCTCTGAAATCAATAAAAATATATTTTAAAAAACAAAACATAAAAACAAACAAGAGCAACAGCTCTCTCATATTCCTATTCTGAAATCCACCCTTTCCCAACAGCTCAAAGCTCTTATTTCCCAGCAGCTCAAAGCTCTTTGCACTCAAAGCTCTTATTTACCACCAATTTATCCTGACTTTTGTCTTTCAAAAGTCCTCTGAAGCAGGTGTTTAAATTGTATGGGTTCAACTTTTCTCCGGAGCAAGGATTTTAAATTATGTAGATCATGAGAGACAAACAGGATAAGCCTCAATGTAATCTGATATATGAACATAATCTCATAGATTTAATGTACTTCTATCCCACTTCAGAAGTAGTTCTTTTAAAGCAACAGATAATTTGTGGAGGCTGAAGCAAATATGGAAGGTTAAAAAATTTTCTGAAGGCACTTAGCCCACAGATAATAGAGTATTCCAAAAAGTTTAAAATTTATCCTTTTAAAAATTACTATTATATTTATAAATTGAGTCATATTATTTTGTATTTCTTTTTTTTTCTCTTGTGAATTCAAGATGAATAGTTCTCTTTACCTCATAGTACACAACTTAATTTACTATATTTGGTAGATAATACAAACTATAAAGTCACTTTAAATTATGCAATTCATGAAGTCAGGAAATCTGGATTCTGGTCCAGTTTTATTTCATCTCAGGTTAGTCTCTTTTGCTCTGAAAAACCAATGCCCTCGTCTCTAAAATTAGACAAATGATATCAGCCCTGTCTGTCTAAAAGTGAGGTTATGAATATCAAGTGCTGTTGAAACAGCTTTAAGCACTGTAAACATCTATTAACAGAAGATGTGCTCAGCTCCAAAATGGAACAAGAGTAAACATACTGTACAAGGTCATTGTTATTAATTTATGCATTCAATAATTTAATATTCCCCCTACTGTACAAATACTAAACATCTTTTATATTCCAGGCATTATCCAATATGCTGGAAAAGATGAGCTATTCAAGATATAGAGTTTATTTTTCAGGCTCTCAAATTCTATCTATGCTGAGAGACAGATACGTAAGCCACTAATTAAAATAGAAAATCATAATTGCCATAATAGACATAATAACAGAATATTGAAGAAAAACAGGAGTCCAGTAACTCTGCCCAAGATAAATACTTTGTCACAAAGGTAATTAGACATGAGTTGTGGCAGATTGGTTTGATTAGAAGTTTGATTCAGGATAAGAGAACAGAAGTGAACTGTCAAGACTTAGGTTAGAGTCTGAGGGTGCAAGGCCTGGTAGATGATTCTTCACATGGAGGTCAAGATTGCTACAAATCATCTAAGTTGGATAAACCAGTAACAGTCATCAATAGTAGACCCCCCAGCCGAAACCGGTTTGGCTCAGTGGATAGAGCGTCAGTCTGTGGACTGAAAGGTCCCAGGTTTGATTCCTATCAAGGGATTGTACCTTGGTTGCAGGCACATCCCCAGTAGGGGGTGTGAAAGAGGCAGCTGGTGGATGATTCTCTCTCATGGATCCCTGAATGGTTCAGGATACTTAATTCTATGCATTTAGAATATAATTGACAGCCAGGCTAAGTCTAAGAGCCATAGGAAATAGCTCTGGGGTTATTTGGAATGTTATATGCATGTGCTCTCCATCAAGAAGGATTTTCATGCCTAATTGTAGTCTTTCAAAAATTCCAACCCAATCTGACACGAATTAGCAGGGAGGTTTGGTAGCAAGGTATGAGAATTCCTGAATGATGGAGGTGGGAAGATTCAGATCATGCCACCCAAAATGTAGCTCTTTGGTATGTTGATTACTTTGAGCTGAACACACTGGAGAAAAAGCAGATACAGAAAGGGCTAGCTCTCTGATTTCCTCCTTTTTATCTGAAGGCTTCCTCCTTTTTATCTGAAGGCAATTTCCCATAAGAAGGTGTCCTCCTTGTATCAGGAAGAAAAGAATACACTTATTCCCAGAGGCAGGGGTCCGAGCTGGAATGGACCTGCTCAAACTTACTAAAATAATCTTTATTCTCCATTAGTTGCCTCCTGCTGTTTATTTCTTAGTCACTGTCCCACAGTGCACTGCCTCTCACTCAGGCTCTTTTGTCTGGTCACATGCCTGCAGTTTATCTTTCTTTGTGTAAAAAAGTATAAAAATATATAAGCCTAATGTTTTCTCTGGGCCTTCATTTTCTTACTGAAAAGTCCTGGGAACACATTAAAAAATTAAATTAAATAGGTATATTTTTCTCTATGAATCTGTCTCATGCCAATTTAATTTTTGTGCCAGTCACAGAAATTGAGGGTAGAATGAAAATTTCCTCCTGTACAGACGTAATCTCCTCCTCTACAGACTTCCTTAGGTTGTCCAAATTTTGGTAGATGATAGATATGCTTTGTAGTCTACTCTTTCTTTCAGGTTTAGATCAAATGGGAAAATAAGTTGTGTGTGTCTTTTCTGGAATATTAGCATCACTGAACTCAAATGCTAATATTTTCTCTAAGCTATGAGAAATATTAAGCATGAAAAGTGATCTTGGCATTAATAGTTGATAAAGATCTTGCATTTTATCATGTAGGCAATGTGGATAATTATAGAATAAAGTGACAGTTAAATTAGTTTTTGCAAATGATTATTCTGGCAGCATCAAAGTCCACAGATGGCAACGGTGCTGAGGCTGCAGCTGACAGGAGAAAAGGAGAACAGTTGAGAGTAATTTTCTGACTTGGAAGTAATATCTTCCATGGAGGGAGTGGTGGTTGTGGTGGTAAAACCGTGAGAGTGACAAAAGGCCTGTCCTTAGAAATACTTCTAATTAGTATTGACAGTATGTGATGAGACAGGTGTGCAGAGGAATGAGGAGGAAGAGTGGCAGATTCTGGTTTTAAAAATTTTGTAGTTAGCAGCATCATTAACTAAAACCTAGCATATAAGTGGAGGGGATATGGTAGGGAAAATAATAATGTAATTTGGACGTGTTCATTTTCAAGGCATTATGGTATATACAGGTTTAAACTCTGACATGACAGTTATAATTTCAACTTGGATGCTCAAGAGAAAGAAACTGAATATTTCAAGCATCAACTTGGTTCAAGTCATGAAAGAAGATGTAATGATTCAAAAAGACCATTTTAACTGAAAAGTAGAAAGCATTAGCAGCTAGACTAAAGATGAGACATTGTCAAAGGATTCTGAAGATAAATTTTTCAGGATAAAAAAAATAGTGGTAAAGTTAATGAAAAGAGAATTTTAAGGAAGAGAGGGAAACTGGGTGCAGACAACAGAGCTAAATGCCTCAATGATATTGGTAGATGAATAAAATGAGAAAAATAAAATGAACTGTTAACCTTAACATAGTATTTTGGCATTGTGACTGAAGCAAATTTAAGATTTAATGGGTTGAATAGTAAAGAGATGCTAAAAAAGAATACAGACAGATAATGTGTATCAGTGTTTCAGAGGGTTTGTTTCAAAATAATACAAAGAGATTAGAAAAGTGTGGACGAAAAAGGGGCCACATACTAAATGTGACAAGCTCAAGGGAGGCCTGCATGTTGGCCTTACAAACTCATAGACTTACAAGTAACCACACAGGATGATCTGAACATAAAATTTCCCAACTAAAAGCAAATCATGGAGGGTAGTTATGTCCTATGTCTGTATTTTCCTTAACAAAGGTCAGTCTTTAACTGAGAATGTTTATTGTCTTTTTGCATATATGATAACATATTTTTGGAGTGTCATAGTAACCCCCTTTTCCCAGATACCATAGGGCACACTTTCTTACCAGAACCCCTCATTGTTATCCTGTTGCCCACATACCATCTCTATGTGCTGTAAATGCTGTTAACTATCTTATACCCACCAATGTAAAGCAAGTATGTGTCTATCTGTTTTACTTTTTATTCAGTGGAAGAGATTTCCTCAATTTGCTTTCTCCCACCTCCCTAATCTATCATAAATAGATTTCAAGTAGCTCATTTATGTCCTCCCTAATGATTCTGATGTATAAAATAGGTGGTAAAACTGTCATTTTTTTCAGAACATTTTTCTCAGTTCAATGAAATTTTGCTTCCCAGTAATTGTCACCTGTTTGGCTTGAATAAACTAATAAAAATTCTTTCTCCAAAGGTTTGGATGTTTGTTATGTCAATAAAGGAAATTGGAGTGAAAGGAAAGGGATTTTTTTATAATTGATTTTATTTTACAGAGAAGAATTATTGCTAATAGTAGAGGCTATTAAGGCTACATTCTGAATTCAAGTTTACTATTGTTGAGGAAGTCATTGTATTATAATGGTCAAAGGTATGAATTTTGAAAATAGGGAGCTTGTGTTCAAATCTCATTTAACCAATTGTATCTCGATTTATTTGCATGTAAAGTAAAGGAAATGACTATTCTTATCTCATAAGTTTGTTATAACTGGCACATAACGAGTTAATTATTTTATTATTAGATTATTATTACAGAATTTATTCTCTATAAGCATAGATAACTTTTTAAAATATGTTTTTATTGATTTTAGAGAGGAAGGGAGAGGGAGAGAGAGATAGAAACATCAGTGATGAGAAAGAATCACTGCTCAGCTGCCTCCTGTATGCCCCCCACTGCAGACTGAGCCTGCAATCTGGGCATGTGCCTGACCAGGAATCAAACATTGACCTCCTGGTTCATAAGTCAATGCTCAACCACTGAGCGAGCCATGCCAGCCAGGCTAGAGAACTTTTGAAATAAATACATATGTATTAGCTAACATTTTGGTTCCAAATCAGTCCCTGGTTAAGATTGTATGCTAAGGCAAATGCTGTTCTCCCCCTATATGAAAGGATTATTTTTTCTAGGATTAGTGGACACCTGTTAGAGCACAGAATTATCAATCAGGTCTCCTTTTAACTTCCAAGACAAATCTTATCATGTTAATATCAGAATACCACTAGCAATAAAGATATTTCTCAATAATAAAGACATGCTCTAAATGTATGTTCTTTTAATTTAAGGTTTCTGCAAATCCACTTCCTCCTGTGGTAGGCAGCTAGACAGACATGAGCAGAGTAAGAGCAACAGGCCAGGTATAGAAGGTCACCAAGGTGGAAAACCCAGGTGCCTAGCAAAGGGTAAAACTGACGAAGTGCCATCATCAAGAAAAACAACCTTCATTCCCTACTGGAAAGACTTCCATGAACCATGTGAATAAGTAAGGAACCAGACCATTTTTTTCCAAGAGACATTGATAGGCTTCAAAGTCAATCTCAATTCCTTAATTATTTCTGGTGACATCCAGAGTCCTAGTATGTCTCTCTTGATCATGATATTCCAGTAAAAAAACTTGGTTACTAAAACCACAATTGCAAAGTAGTTTTAAGTGTATTATTATAAATATAGCAGATTCTTATTGGATTTATGCAAATAAGCATATTGTAATTTTTAAAAATCACTTATTGAGAGTTGCCAAATTCTGGAGGGATTGGATAGAGGGAAAAACATAAAATGTCTCAATATTGTTTTAGAGGGTATAGTTTATTAAATTGTTTTAGGTAAAAAGAAAACAAGTTGCCTTATATCTGGAAAATAAAATTTATTTTTAAAACATCAGTATTATTTTTAACAAAGTCATAAGAATAATTATTATTCTCAGTTCATTCAGTCCTGATAATTTGACTTTATTTCCATGAATCCTGCTATTTCTAAGTGTCATATAAATCTTTATTCAGTTCAAAGATATGACCTGTTTAGAAACTTGTCTCCAATCTAAGGAATTAAGCAACAGGAGAGCAAAACAACCAGCATTCCTTAGATAGACGTTTATGAACACATTTCAAACATTCCCTTACTTTTTAAGAAGCACGCCTTCAACAAAGCCCAAGATATTACAACAGTTTCAAATCCGCTTTACAGACTTTATGCAATAAAAAGTCAAAAGCAAATGAAATTAAAACTTATATAGCAATTAATGATTCAGTATTTAATATCTATATCTGTTTTGGCTAGACTTACCTTCCAGAGATTCTTGTTTTTTTAAAAAAAATGGCCCACCCTGACTGGTTTGGCTCAGTGGATAGAGCAACAGCCTGTGGACTCAAGGGTCCCAGGTTCGATTCCAGTCAAGGGCATGTTTGGTTGCCTGTACATCCCCAGTAGGAGATGTGCAAGAGGCAGCTGATGGATGATTCTCTATCATTGATGTTTCTAAGTCTCTATCCCTCTCCCTTCCTCACTGTAAAAAATCAATATAATATGGTGTGTGTTTTTTTTTTTTTAATGGTTCAGATAAGAGTTCATGGTGAAGTCCAGGTATTTGCATTTCAAAGCTCCTGGAATTTTGGTTTAGTTATCTATAAGCCTCTTGAGATTAGTAGGCAAGGTTTGGGGAAGGTAAAAGGATTTGATGGGCTTTCAGTTGTTTCTGGGGCCACACCTCTGGCCCTGCGAAGACTTGTTTTGTAAAACAAGAACAGTTTTATAGTAACCCAACAATTGGTATGTTCCCCAATGTTGGCAAAGGACTGACAAATTCATCTATCATATTTAGAATGTTTCTTTCTATTTGGATACATTTTTCTAGTTTATAGATATCTCATAGCTTAGGGTTTCCTTTGAGAGCCATAAAGCCTTAGACATATGGAACTTCTGTCAATTTACCTAGGGAACAGCAGAACAGGTCCTAGCTTCAAGATAGTATTATTCCATAACATTTCCTAGTTGGAAGGGAACAGTTAAAGTTAGACATTTTGTCTCTAAAGTTTTTCATTTTAAGTATCACATGATCTCACACATATGTGGAATCTAATAAATAGCATAAACTGATGAACAAAAATAGATTCAGAGACTTAGAAGCATTGAGCAGACTGTCAAACCTCAGAGGAAAGGCAGAGGAGGGTGAGTGGGGGAGGTGGAAGAGATCAACCAATGAATTTGTATGATGCGCATAAGCATAATCCATGAACACAGACAATAGAGTGGTGAAGGCCTGGGGTAGAAGGAGGGGTGGGCTGGGAGTGGTCAATAGGGGTAGGAGGGGAGGTGGAATGGGACATATGTAGCATTTTCAACATTAAAGATTTAAAATAAAGTTAAATATTTCCACCATTTATATAGAAGCTTCACTCTGAAGGAGAAGACAACTTAAGTTGGGTGTGGTTAGAAATAGATAAAGTAGCCCCAATATCTACAGGGTCCTTAGTGATTTTCATTTTTATGACAATGTTCACTTCTCCCAAACTGTTAAGGTGAAAGGAAAATACCCTTGGAGCATCTCTGTGCTTGCTTCTGGTTTCTTTTCTCTTTCTAAGTCCCATTTTGATTGTCTACAATTCTTTTTAAAGTGACCTGGCTTTCTATCATAGAAACAGATTCCTCCACAGTTTCCTAGCAGAGCCCATTTAGCAATTCTGTTGCCTGGCTCTCAGATACCAGTAGCTACATTAATTGGAATAGGCTGGAATGGCCAGGATTACATTTTCTAACAGTTAAACTTCTTTGCAAACCCATCAGGTCCCGGAGATAATCCTGGCTCCTCTCTGGCTGAGACCTTTTCTCCAAAGGGAGCTGTTAGAATTCCTATTCTCATTTCTCCTTAAGTCAGTAGGGAGCAGTGGAGGAGTTAGAATGGGAAGGAAGAAGGGAGGAGAAGGGCAAACCCAGACAAGGAAGCTCAGAAAGCAAAGGATATAGTAGAGGAGCAACAGAAGGTGGAGGAATGGGATGTAGGCATTTAACTTCCGAAGAATTCAGTATCTGGCAGAGTTTGTCCCAGGATTACCATTGCATTCTTCCATGTTAATTCAAGACTAAAGATATTAGTTAGAAGGTGTCAACATAGTGATTGGGGGTATTAGAGTGACTCCATAGATCTGCCCTAATTTTTTTTTAAATATACTTTATTGATTTTACACAGAGAGGAATTGAGAGGGATAGAGAGGTAGAAACGTCGATGAGATAGAAACATCAACCAGATGCCTCTTGCACAGCCCCTACCGGGGATGTGCCCGCAACCAATGTACATGCCCTTGACCGGAATCGAACCCGGGACCTTTCAGTCCGCAGACCGACGCTCTACCACGGTATCAGTCCTAATTTGTTTTAATTCTACAAGTGAGAAGGGTTTATGGATAAACTGTGGGCCTTATTTTCCCAGAGCCTCCACCAGGGGGCAGACCCTGGCAGGAGAAGATGGAGAGGTTTTGGCCTTTAAGGTTGCTGTGAAGGAGTATTATTTTTTCAGATACAGAGGCAGGGTTGGAGAAGGTTTAGGTTATGGAATGGGGGTGCAACTGGGGGGATTTTGTGGGCCATTAGCGCAGGGTTGCAGAGAGGGTCTTTGACAAGGCGGTCCATTTAAATTGCCAGAAGAGATCCTCCAGTTTTCATAATAGAAAAATCTCTGGACATAAGGAATTTCTGACCCTTTGCCCTGTCTCTTGTAGAAAAGACCTAATTGAAGGATGATGTTGTGACTAATGCTTGATTTTTGAGGCCATAACTCCCCATTGGGGAGTTTATATTGTGGCCAGATTGAATTACAATAGCAAATTAGTCTTTTCCTTTAAGGGCTAAGGGTTGAATTGGGCACAGTTAGCCAAAATACAGGCCAGGGAACTCTCATTGGGCATGGAAGGTTGATTCCCCATCTCAGTGTTAGGAATCAGAAAGCAAGCTCAGCATCGTGGGGTCAATTTCAGAGCTTGGGGTCTCAGTGCTCAAGATCTAGAGTCTGACATGTCAGGGGCCAAGCAGGAATGAGACTATGTAATCTCAGAGGATGGGAATTCAGACCTTAGGGAGTTTCAGGTGTCTCCACAGATTCTCTGTGGTTAAATGGGCATAAATTTAAACTGGAGTCCAGTGGTGATTTGATAACATGCACCTCTCACATATTCTGCATGTTTATACCCTGGGAAGAAAAAGACTAAGCTTCTTACCTCCTGATCTATCTCCTGCTCCCTTATGTCTTCTGATTCAACCACTGCAAGGAAGTTCTTTTTTTCTCTCTATCATCAAACTAGGACCTGCCCTGACAAATCAGGACTATACAATTTAGAAACTATGTTTGAATTTATACTGACCAACCAAAACCCTATGATACAAAAATATCAATTACACAAAATGGGAAATATGGGTGGGAAGTGTCTCCACAAAAGACAGTTTTCCTTTGTCTATTTGAACAGCACTTTCAATTTCTACCAGTTGTTGCATTTCTTCCGTTTGCAAACTATTCACTTGATGAAAGCCTCCTATTCTTTTAATATATATAAACATTCTCTAATTATTAAAACTGGTATGAAAAAGCAATGGAAATATTTGAAAACAAATTATTAGGGGTAATAAACTATTCTCTATTACATTTCAAAACTCTTCTTATAGGTATAAAGTCCTTTTTATTAATTTAAAACTATGAAAGATTATCTGATTAACTTTATGTGCTCATAATATCCCGTGTGATATGTTAAATGATTTATTATAACTTGCATATTAAGTACAAACTTTTCTTTTTTTAAAAATATATCTTTATTGATATGAGAAGGGAGAGGGAGATAAAAAATGGAAATATCAAAGATGAGAGAGAATCAATGCATCCTGGGCATGAGCCCTTGACCAGAATTGAACCTGGGACCCTTCAGTCCACAGGCCAAGATTATCCACTGAGCAAAACCAGCTAGGGCACAAACTTATTTCTTAAGTTGCTGAATATCTATGCTAAAGAAACTCCCAATATTTTAGCAAAACAAAGAAAGTTAATATATTATATTTTTAATGAATTGTCTTCCATAATGACAAGCAGATATCAAAACATTGACTTCTAGAAAAAAACAACAACCATGAATTATCTAAATTTTATAAATCTTCATGAAACTTTTTCTAATCATTCACATTTGGAAATACATATTACCCTTGGCAGATTTTATGGGTTACTTTTCTCCACTCCTCAGGATAACAGAGGGAGAACTGCTTCCATATGCTACAAGTTAGTTTCTTCATTTTTTTTTTTTGAGTGATTGTTGAAAGTGAGGATGGAAGTGAGGAAAATATATCAGTGTGGCAAGGCATGAAAGTTGAAGAAAGGCCAGGTTAAAAAAAAAAAAAATATATATATATATATATATATATATATCCCTTACCACATAATATTAAGCTAAAATAAATCTCATTCTTTTCAGTCTCAATCCACAGTTATATGCAGTGTTGATTTTCCTGGAAAACATGAAACTAAAATAACAATTTAATTATCACTATTTTAAAAAATATATTTTATTGATTTTTTTTTTTTTTTTTTACAGAGAGGAAGAGAGAGAGATACAGAGCTAGAAACGTCGATGAGAGAGAAACATCTGCCAACTGTCTCTTGCACACCCCCCACCAGGGATGTGCCCGAAATCAATGTACATGTCCTTGACCGGAATCGAACCTGGGACCCCTCAGTTCACAGACCGACACTCTACCACTGAGCCAAACCGGTTTCGGCAACAATTTAATTATTTTATTATTATTCCCATCAATGAAAGATGTGCCAGTGCTGCTGATATTTAATAGTTTAAGTCCTGATCATGGATACTTCTCCTGCTTAATGAAAAGTGTATTTGTGGCATCTCTGGAAACATCAAAGCCAAAAGACTAGAAGGAATTAGAATCACAACAGTTTCCAAATTAGAAATTCTTGAAGTATTTATGTCCTTCCAGTATAGCCAAGTGTGTGTGTGTGTGTGTGTGTGTGTGTGTGTGTGTGTGTGTTCTGTTTTGTTTTAAGAAAAGGGACAATGGACACTGAACATTGAATTCTAATCCTACTAGAACTAACATGTATGTAAATGGCAGCAGCCCCTGTCCTCTGCATATTACTCTGTTTATCAAGACATAGTAAAGAGAAAAGAAGTGTGGTCTTTCACTTTAAGCTCAAAACTTGGTTACATTTAAGCAAAGAAGTATTTGGGATACATCATTTCTGATGAGAAAAACTATTGATTTCTTCAAATTGCAGTGCAATTTACTCTTGCAACATAGATATGGTTTTACACAGCTATTTATCTGTTATAATTTTTAGAAAAAAGGTTTTTGTGATATCAATATTTAACAGTTTATCTTGAATATTTTATTCATAAAATAATGTAATCCTTGTTTCTGTCAGTATTCTTTATAGTGAGCTAAAGAATAACTCTGGGTTACTTTTAAGAACAAAGGAATGATTTATTGAAAGAGTAGATGGTAGCCTGGGTAACCTGAAAAATCTAATTGATGGGAAACCAGGTGTCAGAAAGGATATGAAACAGGACAGCTCTAAGCTAGAAATAGGTAACATTTCCTCAAGCCCCCACCAACACCCATGTTTTCTTTTCTTTTTTCTTTTTAATCAAGCCTTTTTCTGGGGAGCAATTTATTTCAAAATTGTATCAATTGGGAGGAAAAGTAAAGTTTAATTTGGTCTTTTCAAATCATACAAAAATATAATCTTACTTTAGTTTAAAATTAAGTTCCAGTTGAAATCTATACCTGAAGGGAAGAACAAAAGACACAATAAAGCACAATTGTACTTCATGTAAATAATGGATAGAAAGAGTAAATTTAGCATGAGAACAGAGAACTGACAAACAGGATTTATTCTGCAAGTAAGAAATGAAGCAGAATAACCTTACATTTGTGCAGAGAAATTTTTTGAGGCAAATGTTCTGCTTGCAAAGTGTTCTTCAAAGTTTGATCTATAGGAGACAAATTGAAAAACTTCCTTGATACTTCTGATTATGAAATATTTGTGCTAGTAATATACATTAAATAAAAATAAAGGGATGTTGCTTTGTTTTCCATACCCATGAAATGTGATTTGGAGTATCTTTGGCTCTACAAATATTTGAAGTCTATTGTAAAGACAGAAAAGTATATTGGTTTCATTTTTCTGGTAAAATACACAAGCTCAAGGAATGTATACTTTGAACTGACTTTATGTTAATTTTTTTTTTTTTGGCGGAAGGAAGCTTAGTACATAAGTAGATGTGCCTTCTCTTGGGAGGTATTGGTCCTTCCTATAAAATAAATAAATACATAAAAGTGAAAAGGGCACTTATTTTGATGTCGGGATACTTAGGTTCCAGATTCAACTTTACTCTGTAACCTTGTGTGATTTATTCATTGAATCTGTGTGTTTTTTTTTCCTTCCTTCCTAGGTGATGCCCAAATGTTTCATAAGATTTTAATCATTATCCTAACTCCCTACAAGATAAGATATACTTTATAATTGGAGCAAACATTCTGATGATCACTCAGTTAAAAAAAAAAAAAGGTCAATTAAAGTAGCAGTAACAATTGTAAAGGACATGAGCTAATTTCATCTATGAACCTGAACCTGAAGGAAATAAAATATAAGTACCACTTTGCAAATCTTTTTTTTTATTATTATTAAATTATTATCTGTGTACATATATTACCATTGTCCCCCCCCCCCCAAAAAAAAAACAAAAACAAAAACATTCCCTCCCTCCCCAGAGTTTTGTGTCCATTGGTTATACTTATATGCATGTGTACAAGTCCTTCGGTTGATCTCTTATTTCCCTCATATTTCCCTCCCCTCCCCGTTGTAATTAGACAGTCTGCTTGTTGCTTTACTGTCGCTATATTTAACTTATGGTTCATCAGTTTATAATGTTCTTTATTATTCATAAATGAGTGAAGTCATATGGTGTTTCTCTTTCATTGACTGGCTTATTTCACTCAGCATGATATTCTCCAGTTCCATCCAGGTTGCTGCAAATGATGAGAATTCCTTCTTTTTTATGGCAGCATAGTATTCCATTGTGTAGATGTACCATAGTTTTCTGATCCAATCATCTGCTGACGGGCACCTAGGCTGTTTCCAAATCCTAGCTATTGTAAATTGTGCTGCTATGAATAAAGGGGTGCATATATCCTTTCTGATTGGTGCTCCTATTTTCTTGGGATATATTCCTAGTAGTGGGATTACTGGGTCAAATGGGAGTTCCATTTTCAGTTTTTTGAGGAAACTCCATACTGTTCTCCACAGTGGTTGTACCAGTCTGCATTCCCACCAGCAGTGCACGAGGGTTCCTTTTTCTCCACAACCTCGCCAACACTTGTCGTTTGTTGATTTGTTAATGTTGGCCATTCTGACAGGTGTGAGATGGTATCGCATTGTTGTTTTGATTTGCATCTCTCTGATAAGTAGTGACTTTGAACAGTTTTTCATGTGCCTCTTGGCTTTCCTTCTGTCTTCTTTTGAGAAGATTCTATTCAGTTCCATTGCCCATTTTTTAATTGGCTCATTTATTTTCCTTTTACTGAGTTGAATAAGCTGTTTGTAGATATTGGAGATTAAACCTTTATCAGTAATATCGTTTGCGAATATGTTCTCCCATGTAGTGGGTTTTCTTGTTGTTTTGTTGATGGTTTCTTTTGCTGTGAAAAAACTTTTTATTTTGATATAGTCCCATTTGTTTATTTTCTCTTTAGCTTCCATTGCCCAAGGGGCAGTATCGGTGAAGAAGTTCTTTTGGCATATATCTGAGATTTTGCTGCCTGTGGATGCCTCTAGTATTTTTATGGTTTCCCGTCTTATGTTTAAGTCCTGTAACCATTTCGAATTTATTTTTGTGTATGGAGTAAGTTGGTGCTCTAGTTTCATTCTTTTGCAAGTATCTGTCCAATTTTCCCAACACCATTTACTGAAGAGACTGTCTTGACTCCATTGTATGCTCGTGCCTCCTTTGTCAAATATTAATTGAGCATATTGATTTGGGTTGATATCTGGATTCTCTATTCTATTCCATTGATCTATATGTCTGTTCTTGTGCCAGTACCAGGCTGTTTTGAGGACAGCGGCTTTGTAATACAGTTTGAAATCTGGTATGGAGATCCCTCCTACTTTACTCTTCTTTCTCAGGATTGCTGATGCTATTCGAGGTCTTTTATTGTTCCAAATGAATTTTTGGAGAGTTCTTTCTAGGTCAGTGAAATATGCCGTTGGTATTTTGATGGGGAGTGCATTGAACCTATAGATTGCTTTGGGAAGTATGGACATTTTGATGATGTTGATTCTACCAATCCATGAACATGGTATGTTCTTCCATCTGTTTACATCTTCCTCTATTTCTTTTTTCAGTGTTATGTAGTTTTCCGTATATAGGTCTTTTACCTCCTTAGTTAAATTTATTCCCAGGTATCTTAATTTTCTTGGTGCGATGGTAAATGGGATTGCTTTTTTGGTCTCTGTTTCTGTAAATTCATTGTTGGTGTACAGGAATGCCATCGATTTCCTGGCGTTAATTTTGTATCCAGCTACATTGCCAAATTCATTTATTAAGTCTATTAGTTTTTTGATGGAGTCTTTTGGGTTTTTTATGTACAATATCATGTCATCTGCAAATAAGGATAACTTTACTTCTTCTTTTCCGATTTGGATGCCTTTTATTTCCTCTTCTTGTCTAATTGCAACGGCAAGTACTTGCAGTACAATGTCAAACAGGAGTGGTGAGAGTGGGCATCCCTGTCTTGTTCCTGTTTTAAGAGGGAATGGCTTTAGTTTTTGCCCATTGAGTATGATGTTGGCTGTGGGTTTATCATATATAGCTTTTATTATGTTGAGGTATGATCCTTGTACTCCCACCTTGTTGAGAGTTTTTATCAGGAAAGGGTGTTGGATTTTATCAAATGCTTTTTCTGCATCAATTGATATGACCATATGATTTTTATCTTTCAATTTGTTTATGTGATGTATCACGTTTATTGATTTGCGGATATTGTACCATCCTTGCATTCCTGGAATAAAACCTACTTGGTCATGGTGTATGATCTTCCTGATGTACTGCTGGAGCCGATTTGCTAGGATTTTGTTGAGTATTTTGGCATCTATGTTCATGAGGGATATTGGCCTGTAATTCTCTTTCATTGAGTTGTCTTTATCTGGTTTTGGTATTAGGGTGATGCTGGCTTCATAAAAGGAGTTTGGCAGTGTTCCTTCCTCTTGAATTTTTTGGAATAGTCTGAAGAGGATAGGTTTTAGTTCTTCCTTGAATGTTTGGTAAAACTCTCCTGTGAAGCCATCTGGCCCTGGGCTTTTGTTTGCTGGCAGCTTTTTGATGACTGTTTCAATTTCTTCCCAAGTAACTGGTCTGTTGGGATTTTTAGATTCTTCCTGATTAAGTTTTGGAAGGTTGTATTTTTCTAGGAATATGTCCATTTCTTCCAGGTTGTGCAATTTGTTGGAATAGAGTTGCTCATAGTATTTTGTAACAATCCTTTGTATTTCGGTGGGGTCTGTTGTTATTTCACCTCTTTCATTTCTGATTTTGTTTATTTGGGTCCTCTCTCTTTGTTTCTTGGTTAGCCTGGCTAGAGGTTTATCAATCTTGTTTATCCGTTCAAAGAACCAGCTCTTGGTTTTGTTGATCTTGTGTATTGTTTCTTTGGTCTCTATGTCGTTTATCTCTGCTCTGATTTTTATTATTTCTTTCCTTCTGCTTACAGTGGGCTTTTCTTGTTGCTCTTTTTCTAAATCTTTGAGTTTTAGAGTTAGATAATCTGTTACCTTTTTTCCTAGTTTTTTGCAATAGGCTTGTAGAGATATGAACTTCCCTCTCAAGACTGCTTTTGCTGTGTCCCATAGATTTTGGATTGTTGTGTCTTCATTGTCATTTGTTGCCAGGATGTTTTTAATTTCTTCCTTGATTTCTTTGGTAATCCAGTCCTCGTTTAATAGCATGCTGTTTAGTCTCCATGTGTTTGATTTCTTTGGATTATTTTTATTGTAGTTAATTTCCAGTTTTATGCCACTATGATCTGAAAAGATGCTTGATATGATTTCTATCTTCTTGAATTTGAAGAGACTTTGCCTATGTCCCAACATGTGGTCTATCTTTGAAAATGTCCCATGTGCACTTGAGAAGAATGTGTATTCTGTGGCTTTGGGGTGGAATGTTCTGAAGATGTCGATTAATTCCATCTGGTCTAGTGAGTCATTTAGGATTGATATTTCTTTGCTGATTTTTTGTTTGGGTGATTTGTCCAAATGTGACAGTGGGGTATTAAAATCTCCTACTATGATTGTATTACAATCAATCTCTGCCTTCATGTCCTCCAGCAGTTTTTTTATGTATTTGGGTGCTCCCACATTGGGTGCATATATGTTTACCAGGGTTATTTCTTCTTGTTGGATTGCTCCCTTTAGTATAATGAAGTGGCCTTCATTATCTCTTTTTATGTCCTTCACTTTGAAATCTAATTTGTCTGATATAAGTATTGCTACCCCAGCCTTTTTTTCATTTCCGTTCGCCTGGAAAATCTTTTTCCATCCCTTCACCCTCAGCCTGTGTGCATCTTTTTTTCTGAAATGTGTTTCTTGTAGACAGCATATGTATGAGTTTTGCTTTCTTATCCAATCTGTTACCCTATGTCTTTTGATTGGAGCATTTAAACCATTTACATTTAAAGTAATTATTGATAGGTAGGTATTTGATGCCATTTTTATTCTATCCCCCTGTGTTCCTTCTTCGCTTCCTATTTCTTTATTTTTACAGTAGACCCTTTAGCATATCTTGCATAACTGGTTTGTTGGAGATAAATTCCTTTAGTCTGTTTTTGTCAGTGAAGCTCCTGATTACACCTTCAATTTTGATTGACAGCCTTGCAGGGTACAGTATTCTTGGGTTCATACCCTTCCTTTGCATGACTTTGTATATGTCATCCCATTCCCTTCTGGCCTGATGAGTTTCTGTTGAGAAATCAGTTGCTAGTCTGATGGGGTTTCCTTTATATGTAACTTTCTGTCTCTCTCTGGCTGCTTTTAAGATTCTGGTTTTGTCAATGTTTTTTTGCCAGCTTAATTATAATGTGTCTGGGTGTTGATCTTTGGGGGTTCATTTTGTTGGGGACTCTTCGAGCATCTTGGATTTGTGTTGGTTTTTTCTTCTCTATCTCAGGAAAGTTTTCTGTCATTATTTCTTGAAATACTTTTTCCATATCTTGCTCAGTTTCCTTTCCTTCTGGGACCCCTATTATTCTAATATTGTTTTGTTTTGTATTGTCCCAAAGCTCCCGTAGGCTCTCCTCCTGTTTTTTTATTTTTTTTTCTAGGAGCTTCTCTAATTGGGTATTTTTTTCCATCTTGTCTTCTAGCTCACTGATGCGGTCCTCTGCTTCTTCTAGTCTACTCTTGATGCTTTCTATTGAGTTCTTCATAGAAGTTATGTCATTTTTCATTTCTTCTTGGGTCGCCTTCATTTCCTCTTGGTTCTTCTTCAGATCTTCTTGGTTCTTCTTCAGATCCTCTTGGTTTTTCTTCATTTCCTCTTGGGTCTTATTCATATTGTCAAATTTGTCTTCCATTCTTTTTAGCCATCCCATGATCATTACTCTGAATTCTTGTTCTGGTAGGTTGCTTGCCTCTAAATCATTTACTTCCTTTTCTGGTGATGTCTGATTTTCTTTCATAGGTGGGGTGTTTCTTAGCCTCCCCATGATCTTTCTGTTTTAAGATGCCTGTATATGTAGTTCTCTCTCTCCTGCTTAGATTTAAAGGTACAAAATACAACACAACCAGGTACAACACACAAGGCACTGAACAGAAAAGCGTTTGCAATATTAATATCCTTCAATAAAGATGACTAGAACCCAGCTAACAAAATCATACAATCAAATACAAAGAATAAGCGAACCAATCTTACAAAAAAGCATACAACTTTGATATAGTTAGCATTTAACATACAACTACAAAGGGGTGGAGAGAAGGATTTTTTGTTGTTGTGGGTTTTTTTTTTTGTTTTTGTTTTTTTTAGGATAGCGACAAGGTAGGTGTGAGTTGGCTTGGAGTAGGGGGTTGGGAGCCAGATATACACAGGAAGGGTGAAATTTTAGGAGAGGGCAAATAGAAAAAAATAGGGAAAATCTAGAGCAATAAAGAGTTAAGATAAGCAGGACATCAAAGGGAAAGGGTTAGGAAAAGAGTGATGGCCTAAAGGTAGGGATGAGTTAGAATAGAGCGTTGGAGAAGGAAAGGTATAAATAGTCTGTTTAATAGTAATCCCAAAGGGGAAAAAAAGAGAAAAGAAAAAAAAAATTTAAAAAGTATATAATATGGCACTTAAAAGATAATGATAAAAATAAACAAAAGAAAATAAGATAAAAAAGATAAAACGAGTAAACTACTGGTAGTAATAATATTGATTACATATAAAAGTGAGTTAATTAAAAAGGTAAAATCAAGTGAGGAAAGATGAAAAAAAATATCTTCTTAAGTAAACTTTGCAACTAATGTAGCTTAAAAAAAAACAGAAAAAAAAGAAAAAAAAGAAAAAGAAAAAAAAAGAAAAAGAAAAAATTAAACAATTAGAAAATCAAAATCAAAAATTAAATAAAGTTTGCAGTAATGAAGGTCATTCACTTCCTCTGTTGCTCCGTCTAGCTCACCAGTTCCCAGTCTGGGCTTTAATAACAATTCCCAGTGTTTCTTCCGTGTTGTAATCGGGTCTTGTTTTTTGAAGCAGTTCTAGAGTCCATATGCACTGCAGCCTCTAGGTGGCGGTGCCTACTGGTGGCAGAGAGCCAGGCCTCTTGGGCCCCTCCTGTTGTTTTTTTTTTCTTTCCCCCTATGTCCGGGATCTATGGAGGGGTGGGGGTTGGGCAAGAGGAGCCGACCACGTTCGCCTGCACCTCCCTCTGAGACCGATTCAGACGTATTGCTCCTTAGGGGCCCCCACCACAGTCAGGGGTGGCTCCAGCCCAGTTCTGGGTTTCCTACAAACACAGACCCCTCTGCGAGCGCGCGAAAGCTGCCGGCGGTGCCAGCTGCGGCTTGGGGGAGATGCGCGCGCCGCTGGGGATATGCGAGCCGCGGCAGAGACTCACCGATTCTTCACCCTGGGTTAGAGCACTCCCTCCACTCCAAGCGTTCGCGCTGACTGTGGTCGGCGTCCAGGGGCGAACAGCCACTCGGTGGTCTTTACAGCCTGGCTATTCTGTCCTTTAATCCAAAACTCCTCCCGTCAAGATGGCGCGATTTCCCTGTCTTCTCCCCTAGCTCGCTCCCGGGAGAGGATCGGGCTGCGGGTGTTCAATTATCAGGGACTCCCCAATCAGGCGCCCCCCAGTTTCTCCAGGTGCTCGCCTCTCTCTTGGCTTGTCCACAGGCACTCCCAGCGAGACCCTCTGGTGCTCTCTCCTTCCTCTTCGGGATCCGGGTCAGAACTAGCCTACCTATTCTTCCGCCATTTTCTCCCGATCTTCCACTTTGCAAATCTTTAAAGCTAAGCCTGTTTCTCATGTTTAGAGAGTCATTAGACTACAGGCATTTCCACATCCTATATAATAAAGAGGTAATATGCAAATTGACCATCACTCCAACACACAAGATGGCCACTCCCATGTGGTCAAAGATGGCTGTCTCCATGTGGACACAAGATAGCCACCACAAGATGGCCTGCAGGGGAGGTTAGTTGGGAGGGACAAGGCCTACAGGAGAGGGCAGTTAGGGGTGACTAAGCCAGCAGATGAGGGCAGTTGTGGGCAAACAGGCTGGCAGGAGAACAATTAGGCATCAATAAGGCTGGCATGGGAGTGGTTAGGGGGTGATGAGGCTGGCAGGCAGTAGTCCTAGAGTGTGAGAGGGATATCCCAGATTGGAGAGGGTGCAGGCTGGGATGTACCAGGGCTCTAGTTCATATATAATCATGATTTCTCTCTTTCTTTAAAGTATTTCTGTTTTGGGAAGGATTTTGGGGAAATAAATCTTTAATGTCTTATGAGATGTAAAACAAATCAAAATAGTAATATTATTGACAAGAACTTTCAAGTAAATAGGTTTGCTAAGCAGCTCTTCACTAAGTATTTAACTCAAATAATCAAGTTGCATTTATGCCTATGCATGTGACTAGTAAAATAACTTTGAAAAAGCAAATAAACCAAAACATTGGCAGATACTGGAATTAGTGAATTTTTCTTTTCTTTTTTTTTTTGCTTTTCAATATTTTCCAGGGTTCTTATAAGTATCACTTCTATAAGTAGTAAAGACATCTGCTAGACTGGCAAGTCTGGGTGTTTCTGGAATGTTTTGATAAATCAGAAGGCTTAAAAATACTGCTGAGTGTCTCTTTCTTCTCCATTCCTAACCTGGAAGATATGAATTTTCTAAAGTTCTAGATAGAGAAATTCTTTTACAAATGAGAATTTTCTGAATATGCAGATATTAAATATAAAAATTGGGTGACTAGAAAACAAAGTTCTCTTACTTTTATTGTTTTTACATTATATTTTTTGCCTTGGGGGAATCTAATATTAGTATGTTCATCTGGTAATGTTTCATGGTTCAGTTTGAAGATTTTCTCCAATTCAGCTAATTTCTGTGTAATTTTGTTTAAAAATAGAACATGACATTAACATACTTTCAAAATAAGGTTACTTTAAAAACACAAACGGGCTAACTTTCTAAAGTACACACATACAGTTACTAACTTTTCCATTATCTGGGATTTGAAACAGAAAAAATCCCAGACAATGGGAGAAAAAGCTACATTTATCATGCAAGGATTCATTGCAAACTGATTCTTTTATTAATTTTTTTTCAGATCACAAGATGAGGCTGTCATACAGCAGAAAGATCAAAGGTGTACACAATACACAAATTAGATTTTAAATCCAAGAGTGCCACTAATTTAAACTTTCAATAAAAATAGTCAATAAATCTTTTTTTAAAAAAACAAAAAACATATCCTAGATGATTGGTTCTTGCCATGAAGACAACTTCTTTCTTTTTTTCAATTTCAAAATCAAGCAAACAACATACGAAGCAGCTGCAATTTCATTTATAAGAGGTAACTGGAGTTACTT
Source organism: Vespertilio murinus (assembly GCA_963924515.1). Lineage (NCBI taxonomy): Eukaryota > Metazoa > Chordata > Mammalia > Chiroptera > Vespertilionidae > Vespertilio > Vespertilio murinus. The sequence goes on from OZ004707.1 coordinate 114,938,645, forward strand.
GGGTTGAAATGTATTGTGCCGAGATTCCGTGATTCCCAAAGACCAGCAGGGAGCCAAATCCTATGCAATTAACATGAGAGCCTCTTCCATGTTAACATGGGCTCCATCCCACTCATGCTGACCGCATGGCTGAGGAAAGTTCAAACTTCCACAAGTCCCAGGGTTTTACTCCAGTGGTGATGTCACTGCTTTGGCTGACCCTGATTGGTTGGGTGAGGGCTAGGGTCCAGTTACACAAAATGGAGGATAGCTCTGTCCTGCCCCACAACGAGGCAGGGTTCTACTTAGGAGTTAGCCTCACCCTCTCAAATGGAGGCTGGTTGTCTCTGGGTTTCTGCGTCCTAAACACACTGAAATAGGATTCTTAAGCATCCTTAACATTTCTCAAAGTCAAATAAGAAAATGGCCGAAAACGGTTTGGCTCAGTGGATAGAGCGTCAGCCTGCAGACTAAAAGGTCCCGGGTTCGTTTCTGGTCAAGGGCATGTACCTTGGTTGTGGGTATATGCCAGAAGGGGGTATGCAGGAGGCAGCTGATCCATGATTCTTTCTCATTGATGTTTCTAACTCTCTATCCCTCTCTCTTCCTTTCTGTAAAAGATCAATAAAATATATATTTTTTTTAACAATAAGAAAATGTATCTTATAGTCTAAGATTTATGACAGTGTCCTAACTTCAGACACATAGTTTTGGTTATTTATTTATTTATTTACTTATTTTTGGAGGGGAAGAGGGTTGAGAGGCAACAACTGAAAAAAAAGGAAGTAAGCAACTATTTGATCTGTAACATCCACATTTGCCCCCATTCGTCGCTATTCTCAATTTCCATTTCATTCTAATAAACCCCCCCAAATGCTACTTTATCAGTTACCAATACCTCATAGAATGGGATCAATCAACCAAACCTCATCCTGTCACTCTCTCAGCAAGTGAGTAAACTCATAAACAGATTAGTTCCTGCAAGTTTACATTTCAGGGACAGGCTTTTGTTGGAGCTCTCAGTTAAGTCTACCTCCTTTCTTAATCAGGCAATTAAGAAAGGAGGTAGACTACTACTTGGCTGAAATTTACAGATACTTAAATATATTTTTTAAGAATGCAAAAGATAATGGAACTAGTTTTCACCCCGAGGAAGAGATCTGAGGATAAGGATGGGATGTACTCAACTATCACTGAATTATATATTCAAGATTAAGAATTTGATCCCAAATTAGAATTTTTTGAGTATTGCCACAGTGGTAACTCAACAAAAATGCAACAATAGTCACCATCACAATAACATTTATTTTATTTTATTTTATTTTATTTTATTTTATTTACTAAGATCTATGAGACTACTTTTCTGTTGGGTCCCATTCTCATTCTCTACTGAAGACTGAATCGGTGGCATTATATCCAGAATGGTCATGGACTTCATTTTGAATAATGCCTTTCATGGCACTGTGAAATTTAAAACATTGAAATGGCATATAGAGCCTATAAAAGGTCTGTGATCTGTAGCATTTGTGTAAATGACAATACTACTTAACAACCACCCACCATCACTATTATACCCTAGGAAACAGATAATGGCAGCACATTCTCATTTCTGAGACAACAAATGCATATGTGTTTCTGTATGTTTTCTAAGATTGGAGTGGTTGAAAGACATTTTTCTTACTCATAAGGATACACTGAGAAGAAGCTGTATTAAAAGTGACATTGGTGTGAGTACTACTCCTTTTAAATAGAATATTTTGGGAGGAAAATGTATTCATGTACATGTTTGACCACCAGTTTTACAAATGAGGGAGGAAAATTCCACTTAATGGCATTGTTATATATCAGCTTTATTAGTCAAGCTCCAAAACTCCAAATACAAGCCTAATATTATAGAAAGTAGTAGGTCTGTTCTTCCTCAAGTATATTCAAAGAGGAAAATAAATATATTTATTTTATCTATTTTTACTGAAAAATGTCCATTTCATAATTTATAGCCAATAATTCAGAGAATATTGCAATAAATGATAAATGTCCATTTTATATTCATGATTTTTTTTCAATGACTTGATCTTCTTTCTGGTGTTGACTGGTTTCATGGGCTTTGTCAGTTTTTATATCTTTTTTCATAAATAAGATTTTATTCACATGCAATATTATTTATTTACTAAAGCCAATATTAACATTATTTAGCAACAACTTCAACATTTTTTCACATGAAAAAATGAGTTTTTACATAATATCCATAACTTTATCATTAATTTTTAAAATATATTTCTATTGATTTCAGAGATGAAGGAAGATAGAGAGAGATAGATACATCAATAATGAGAGAGAATCATTGATTGGCTGCTTCCTGCACACCCCCTATTGGGGGTCTAGTCCACAACCTGGGCATGTGCCCTGACCAGAAATTTCACTGTGATAGGTTCACAGGTTGATGCTCCACCACTGAGCCTCACCCACTTGGCAATGCCCTTATCATTTAGAAAAATAATATCAGCAATTTCTCTTGATAGTTTATTCCCTGAAAGGGCTTTTTTAAAGCTCTGGATTTTGAAGCAAAACAATGGGCATTGTCTATTACACCTGGATAAATGTTTGTACTTTAGAGCAGTTTCCTAGCATTCTCTTTTTAAACAATGCCTCCTCTCAGAATCCACACTGCACTCAGTGACACTGCTATTTTTGTTTTCCTTGGTCAGTACCAGGGGAAGAAGAACATAACGGGCACTCCAGAAAGCCTGTTCAGGGTGCCGTGGAACTCAAGGGAAAGCTAATCATCTAATGACTTCAAGGCACTTTAAATTCTTGCTATTCAGTTCATTTCTGTAAACGATCGGTGCCTGATGAGTACCCAAAGGGCCAAACCATCGCACGTTTCAGCTGCATTTACAAGAATAAAGCAGTACACGTGTACAGAGCATGTGAGACAAGAACTACCCACTGCTTTTTTACAGGGCTCAGCTCAAAATATAAGACCAAATGAAACAGAATGTAAAACAGGCTATAAATATGAGTGAGTATATGTGCCAGCTTAATTTTTTTTAAATCTGAGCTATCCAAAAAGAATTATATGCAATTGTGTTGAATACAAATGTATTTTGAAATTGAAAAGTAGAAAAAAACAAAATGGGGATTTGGAATTGCTTAATATGTATTTAACTTGAAGGAAATATGAGTTAAAATAACTCAATCCTTATGAAATCAACATTGTACAGAAAAAAAATCCAAAGATTGAAGAGGAAAGCATTGGAAATAAAATGTGTTATTATCTGAAAGCATGAAAACTTGGAGGCTGAAGAATCTTTAAATAAGAAGTTATTAATGCAAATAAATAAGAAGTTACCTAAACTTTTTTATAGTCTAAAACCTGCATTTGTTACTCTTTCAGTGATCCAACATTTCAAATGAGAATTTCCAGTTTCATAGTTTCCTTTTCCTTGAACCAAAATGAAACCCTTTAACAAAAGCCTTTTGGTGTTGAATCCCTAGCAATTATAGCTCCAGGCCTTGCTTAAAGAATCTCAGTAACACCAAAAAGCAAAGAGGATATAAAGAAAGAAATTCTGGTCTAAGTATGGTCTAAAAATTAATTGAAGGCATTCTTTCCCCCCTGCTTCTTCCAACAAAGTAATAACAGTTGGGAGTCTTTCACATAGACTTGGCCTCAAGGAGTCCATGAAATAAAGAGATTGTAGAGACAGAGTATTGAAGCTGAAATTGTTTCAAAGAACTCAAACTGTTACATATCCTTAAATACTCAAATAGGAAGAGAAAAGTCTGGTTGCTGGGGGAGAGAAATTGAATTCCATGTTAATACTCAGAGTTGGGAATGAAAACACACTTTAGATTATAAGATTAAAAAGACCTAACATATCAAACATATGATTGTTGTAAAAACCAGATATCAGATAATGGAATCTTACTGAAGTGATTATTAATAATGAATTTATTTTGAAAAACATTACAATTTCTAAATTTATCATTTATTTGCACAAAAGAATTACATAAAAAGATTGCACTATAGCCCTGGCTTCATAGAAGGATGGTCAATCTGCACATTACAATTTTATTAGATAGGATTGTCTATCTTCCTCCTGCCAAAATGCATACTCCATGAGACAGGTACTTTTATGTGATTATTTCTCCTCTATCCTCAGTAACTAAGAGAGTATGGTCAGTATATACTGATCAGTAAATTTTTTGAAAATAGTAAATGCAAAATAATTCATCTTTCCTACCATGTTAGAGGTGAGTCAATTGTTGCTTCTTCCATTAGAAAAAGTTGAACTAATACTAGCCAGACGTGCATATTTAAATAAACTTTCAAAACCCTATGTGAATATATCTGCAACTTTTAAGTAGAAGAAACATTGACATACAGATTAATTGCAGGATTTTGGATTTTGTAGACTTGATTAAAAACTCTGGTAGTTAACTTAACCTCTCAATTTCCTCAGCTGAAAATATAGGTATGAACAATTTATGCAATTACTATTCAGGTTAAATAAAGCAAATCACTTGTAATAATCATTTGTTTTTATTTATCTTTTAAATTTTTGTTAAATTTGGGGGACATTGGTTAATAAAATTTTTGTAGGTTTCAGTATAAAATTCTATAATATACTAGAGGCCTGGTGCATGAAAATTCATGCACAGAAGGGGGGGTCACTCAGCCTGGCCTGCGCCCTCTCACAGTCTGGGAGCCCTCAGGGGTAGGAGGCAACCTACACCCCTTTTCCTCTGGTAATCACCATCTTGTTATCTGTGTCTATGAAGGTTTTTTTTTTAAATTAAATTCATGCCTGGGGGTTTGGGGTGTTGTCCCTCAGTCCAGCCTGCACCCTCTCAAATCTGGGACATTCCTTTCACAATCCAGGACTGCTTCTTCCAACTGCTCACCTGCCTGCCTGCCTGATTGCCCCTAACAACTCTGCTGCCAGTCTGATCGATGCCTAACTACTCCCCTGCCAGCCCTATTGCCCCTAACTGCTCTCCCCTGCCAGCCTGGTTGCCCCTAATTGCCCTCTCCTACTGGCCTGGTTGCTCCCAACTGCCCTCCCCTGCAGAGCTGGTTCCTCCCAACTGCCCTCCCCTGCAGGCCTTGTCACCCCCAACTGCCCTCCCCTCTAAGCCTAGTCTCCCTACAACTGCCCTCCCCTACAGGTCTTGTTCCTCCCAACTGTTCTCCCCTGCAAGCCCAGTCCCCACAACTGCCTTCCTATGCAGGCCCAGTTATCCCTAACTGCCCTCCCTTGCTGGCCTTATCACCCACAACTGTCCTCCTCTGCAGACCTGCTCCCTCCCAACTGCCCTGCATGCTGGCCATCTTATGGTGGCCTTCTGGTGTCCACATGGGGGCAGCCATTCTTGACCACAAGGGGGTGGCCATCTTGTGTGTTGGAGTGACAATTAACTTGCATATTACCTCTTTATTATATAGGGTAAATGTATATATTTAAATATTCATTGTTTAATATACTGTAATTTGTTTTATAGTTCTGATGTTATTATTATAAGACTACAATGACAGGGATTGCATTTCTATATTGGAACAGAGATTGTGTTTAAATACTTTGGAGCAAACCTGTAATAGTATTCTCAGTAGCATCTCACTCTAACAATTGGAACAATTATCCTCCATTGGAAAAAATGATTTTATACATTTATTTTAATTTCATTCTCTCTGTGAAACCATGAGGTTAAAGGAGCCTTTAGAAATAAAAGATCATTATGGTCTCATAATTTGATATTAATTCAGTGCAGTGAGTTTTTAGATGAGTGATTCTGAAAAGCTAATGTTTCTCATACAAACCCTATTCCCACATTCTTAATTTATATTAATATGTAGGGACTATTGAATTGCTATGTAAAAGTTGAAATGTCTCAAGTGCACATTTGTTTTCCTTTGCAATTGATTTGTTTGTACTTCTGATTTGTTTGTGCAGTTTTGAGATATATCAAGTAGATCCTGGGGTTGTTTTGTTTGTTTGCTTTTTTCAGCTTTTTTGAGGCATAATTGAAAAGTAAAACATAAGATCTTTAAAGTGTACAATATGATAAAAGAGTGTACCCCATTGAATTAATTAGCATATCCATCATTTCACATATTTACCTTTTTTTGTGTGTGTGATTTTTTGGGGGGGGTTGGAAGATTTAGCAAATTTTAATTATAGAATACTATGTTAGCAACTGCAATCATCATGTTATATATTAGATCCTCTCTTATTCATCTTACTAGAGGTCCGGTGCACAAAATTCTTGCATGGAAGTTCCCCTCAGCCCAGCCTGCATCCTATCCAATCTAGGACTCCTTGGGGGATGTCCGATTACTGGTTTAGGCCTGATCAGTGGGACATCCCTCTCACAATCCTGGACTGCTAGCTCCTAATCACTCACCTGCCTGCCTGCCTAGTTGCCCCTAACTGCTCCCTCCAGCTGGCCTTATCATCCCTCACTACTCCTGCGCTCTCTCCCCCCCGCCCCCTCCCCGCCAACCTAATTGTCCCCAACTATCGCCCCTGCTGGTCTGGTCGCCCCAACTACACACCCCTACCAGCCTGGTCACCCTTAACTGCCCCCTCTGCTGGCCTAGTTGCCCCCAACTGCCTCCCTCTGCCAGCCTGATTGTCCCTAACTGCCCCCTTCAGCTGGCCTGGTTGCTTGCCTCTTACTGACCCCCCCCCCACTGGCCTTTTTGCCCCCAAATGTCCCTACCTGCTGGCTTGATCACCCCCAACTGCTCCCCCTGCCAGCCTAGTCACCCCACTCAGCTTGCTGTTCAGTCATTTTGTCATCCCTCACTAACCCCCCTGCTGACCTGGTTGTAGGTATCCATCTTGTGAGGGTGTGAGGGCCAATTTGCATATTATTTCTTTATTATATAGGATAACAAAGTTTGTTCCCTTTGATGGAGGAGTCACCAAGAGGACATCAACAGCTAACTCTTCAGCTGGACCTAGACAATTTTAATGCTTCTAAGTCCCTCCTCTCCTATCCTTGGAATGCACATTCTGCCCACCATCCCCACGGTGGGTGCTATTTGCAAGGATGCAGCATTGGGACAGTAAAGTGATACTGAGCCATATGAAGGTATATGTGACTAAACCCACTCATAGTGTCTATATAAATTTTAAGATTTATCAGCTCTTGATTTCATTGATTTATTTTTAAATTATTATTTTTTGGTCTCTATGTCATTTATTTCTGCTCTGATTTCTATTTCCTCCTTCCTTCTGCTCACTCTCGGCCTTTCTTGTTGCTTTTTTTCTTTATTCTTTAACCTGTAGAGTTGGGTAATTTATTACCATTTTTTCTTGTTTTTTGAGGTAGGACTGTTTTTACTGTGTCCCATAGATTTTCGATTATTGTATTTTCATTGTCATTCATTTCCAGGATGTTTTAATTTCTTTTTTGATCTCTTTAGTAACATAATCATTGTTTAATAGCATGCTATTCAGCCTCTGTTTCAATTTTTAAATTGTTTTTACTGTAGTTGATTTCTAGTATTATGCCATTGTGAGCTGAGAGGATACTTAATATAATTTAATTCTTCTTGTATTTGCCTGTGTCCCAATATGTGGTCTATATTTGAAAGTGTCTCATGTGCACTTGTGAAGAATGTATATTCTGTAGCTCTGGGGTGGAATGTTCTGAAGATGTCAATTAATTTCATCTAATATAGTAAGTTACTTAGGATAGCTGTTTTCTTGCTGATTTTTTGTCTATAGGATTTATCCAGTGATGTCAGTGAGATATTAAAGTTCCCTACTATGATTGTATTGGTGTAAATATCTCCCTTGATATCTTCCACAAGTCTTTTTATGTATTTGGGTGCTCCTGCATTGGGTGCATATATGTTTACCAGAATTATATCCTCTTATTGTATGGAACCCTTTAGTATAATGATGTGACCTTTCTTATCTCTTGTGATGGCCTTCACTCTGTGGTCTACTTTGTCAAATATAAGTATTGGTACCTCAGCTTTTTTTCCATTTCCATTTCCATCCCTTCACTTTCAGTCTGTGTGAGTTTCTTCTTCTGAGGTGGATCTCTTATAGACAACAAATATAGGGGTCATTTTTCCTTATCCATTCAGCCACTCAATATCTTCTGATTGTACCATTTAGTCAATTTATGTTTAAAGTTATTATTGACTAGAGGCCTGGTACACAAATTTACAAATGGGTGGGGTCCCTCTGGGTGGCCAGCAGGGATAAGGCTGAAATCCACATTCCTACATTGCCAGCAGCTCCTACTTGTTAATCCAGCTCATCCTAGCCCCACTGTGCCTGCTTAGACTTGAGCCCATTTAGTCCCAATTGGAAGAGGCATGTGCTGCCACAGCAGTGCTCGCCAGTCATAAGCCCTTTGTCTGGTGACCTCCCAAGGGGCGTGGCCTGTAGGTTCAGGCTGAAGCTAGCTCTCTAATATCTCTTGAGGGTGACTGGATTGTGAGAGGGCACAGGTCAGGCTGAAAGACCCTACCACTGCTCCATCAGGCTGTGGAGGGGACTGCTGGAGGGCTCAAAGGCATGTCTGGCCCATCTTGCTCAGTCCCAATCTGCCAGACAGAAGCAGCAAGCTAATCTACCAATTGGAGAAACCGCCCCCTGGTGGTCAGTGCACATCATAGTAACTGGTTGACCAGTTGAATGCCTGCCCCTAGTGGTCATTGTACATCATAGCAAGTGGTTGAGGATCTTTAGCATATCATTAGCATATTTTATTTTGATTGGTTTTTTGGTGGTTCTGCCGTTCGGTCTATTTGCATCTTACCTTTTTATTATATAGGATAGGTACTTATTTGTAGCCATTTTTATTTTTTGTGTCTGTGTTCCTTCTCTCCTCCTTTGTTTTCTTCTTTGTGCAACAGTTCCCTTAGCATTTCTTGCATTTATGGCTTGGTAGTAATAAAATCCTTTAGCCTTTCCTTGTCTGTGAAGCTTCTGATTTCCCCTTCAATTTTGAATGATAGCCTGGCTGGATAGAGTATTCTTGGATTCAGTCTCTTGATTTGCATTATTTTGTATACTTCTTTCCATTCCTTTCTTGCCTATTGTTCTTTCTTTTTAAAAAATATATTTTATTTATTTTACACAGAGAGGAATTGAGAGGGATAGAGAGTTAGAAACGTCGATGAGAGAGAAACATCAAACAGCTGTCTCTTGTACACCCCCCACTGGGGATGTGCCTGCAACCAAGGTACATGCCCTTGATCGGAATTGAACCTGGGACCTTTCAGTCCGAAGGCCGACGCTCTATCCACTGAGCCAAACCAGTTTTGACTTATTGTTATCTTGTTGAAAAATCATTTGGCAATCTAATGGGAGATCCCTTGTATGTAAATTTCTGTCTCTCTCTTACAGCCATTAAGATTCTTTCTTTGTCATTAACGTTTGCCATTGTAATTACAACATGTCTTGGTGTGGGTCTTTGGGGGGGGTTATCTTGTTTGGGACTCTCTGAGCTTGTGTGACTTTTTTTCCCTTCCCAAATCAGTGAAGTTTTCTGACATTATTTCTTCAAATAGGTTTTCTAAACCTTGCTCCTCTTTATGTCCTTTCTGACACCCCTGTTATACGTATGTTACCTCATTTCATGTTCCTTGAGGCTCTCCTCCTGTCTTTTGACTTTTTTTCTCCAATTGTAGCTCAGATCCCGATGAGTTTTGCCTCCCTGTCTTCTAATTTGCTAATTCAGTCCTCCACTTCTACTAATCTGCTGTTAAAAGCTTCCATATTGTTTTTTATTGGAGCTATATCACTCTTTATTTCTTCTTAATTGTTATGTAGGTTGTTGATTTTCTCATCCATCCAGTTTATGAATTCTATGATCCTTAGTCTGAATTCCTTTTCTGAAATATTGCTTGCTTCTGTTTCATTTAGTTCCTTTTCTATTGCTTCCTCTTTTCCCTTTGGGAGTTGTCCTTCTGTCACCCCATTTTTGCTCTCATTGAAGGATTAGGTATTGAATTGCATGGGACCTGTGACTGTGTGGAGGACCTGGTGGAGGGTCATGCTGTCGTGGGCTCATGGCTGCTCTCCGGGGCTTGCAGGGTGGCTGCTGGCTCCATGCATAGTTGCAGGCTTCAGCTTGCCATTTGGTCACCAGCTGCTCCCAGGAAGTCATTGGCTGCTGCTGGCTCCCCTTCTGTGTGCTGTGACAGGTGGCTGCTAGCTTCAGGCTTGGCCATCGGCAGCAGCTGCTGGCTCTCCATGTGATCCTGGGCAGCAGCTGTTTGCATGTGTGGTAAGTATCTGGCTGGTGGGAGTGGAGCAGCCTAAAGAAATTGCAGTATCCTTCAGCTGGGGAGGCTAGAATCTGGTTCATGGATTGGCAGCCAAGGTAGCAGCTCCCTGGCTGGAGTGGCTATAGGTTCCCAGGTGGTGTCTGAGAGCAACCTAGGTGGAAGTGAGGTTGAGTTCCCAGTCACAGCAGTTCCCTCCTTCAAGATAGCAATACCTCTGTGGTAGAGCCTGCTGTCTGGGAGAGAGTTCAGCAGTATCAAAGACTGCCCAGCTATGCAGGCTTGGTCCCATAGCACCCAAAGTTCCTGTGAGATCTGTGTCTCCCACAGACACACACACACACACACACACACACACACACACACACACACACCACATCCACACACTTTCCTTTCACTCCCTTACTCATGCTCTCTCTTTCACTGCCATCCTCCTGGCTGCCATTTTGGAATTTCCTTGAAGGTTAATATTCTATGATTCTATTTAAAGACAATCCATGAACTTTAGCATTTGCTCAGACTGTGGGTTAGATTTTGGATGGTTTATAAAATGAAGACATGATTGATGGCATCAATCATACTTCTATGGAGGAAGGGCTGCAAAGATAAACAGACCTACAGTGAAATGGGAGAATAAAATAATTCAATAAAATAATACTTCAAACAAACATACCTGAAAAGGATACCTCCTTTTTATTTATCAAGCAACCATCATTGAAAGCCTTTTTATGTACCAGGCACAGATAATGCAAAGATGAAACAGAATAGTCTCTGCTTCCAGCAAGCACACTGTTATACTCCATCTTGAAAACCTCTTCTCCCAGAAAGAAGAAAGCAAAGAAATGGCACCTAATGACATGCACAGGAACCAATTTTACTCCTTCAACTTTCACAAGGAAAAACAAAATCAAGGATCACATGGACTGTCTTTATTCTCATTTAATGAAAAAAGCAAATACTTATTTTTAAACATTGATTTTGTCTGTGATAATAGTTATATTATATGCATAGATCTCCTAATCATTTAAGTACATTGCTGGCTCATTCGATCTGCAATGCAATGAACAAATTAAAACTTGGCAGGTCAATTCTAAAAGGCTGATTTAATTGTTGGATGCAAAAGGTAGTGTGTACCAGATATGCAATAAAAAAATAGATAAGCATCTGGAGCAAATATTTTGATAAATTAATTCTTTATTTTTATGAACATTTTTTCCTCTGTAAAAAACAAAAAAATCTCATTAGTATTTCAAAGACAATCAACTGTCCCCGGAGGATAAATTGTCAAATATATAAATGTTCTTCATCTGTAAACACCTTTGTTTTATCCCCTTGAGAAACAGAGACTCTCATCATTTTATCAGACAGAGGATTAAGAATAAGACACTGTGAAAGTCACCATTCCCTTAGTGATGTTTTCCTGATTGGGCACCCCAGGGCCTCAGAGTTCTGCTGATGTTGGTGACTTCTGATTTTCCTGGTGCAACTTGTTCTGACAGAGAACTCAATTTTTATTTGCCTAATTAGAATTCCTATGGCAATGAGAGGTAGGTCAGAAATCCCTTAAATTGCTTGCCAAAATCTCTCTTTCATGGCTATAATTCAAATTCTTTAATTCACTGAAAATCTTGTTTAACATCTTCTAAATCACACAATCATGACATGGCAACCAAAAGCACTCTGTTGTAAAGCATGTTATTTATAATAAAAATACTATAAAAAACTGTGTGTGTGTGTGTGTGTGTGTGTGTGTGTGTGTGTGTATACACACAATTTTAGATTTTATAATCTAAAATTGTCTTGGGGTAAAAAAATTCTATTAAATGTTCATTTGACCCTCTTACACAGAATAGACTGAGGAATCATAAAAGGCAAAAATTTCTTAATCTTTTAAAGTAATTTGTAATCAAAGGTATATCTAATTCAGTATATTCAGGGACCTTGCTGGATGCCACTTTGTCTAGGGTTTTCATTTTTTCATTCTACCCCCCCAGCCCTTACATTGGTATTTTTCCTGGGTCACACCCAAGACATCTGCTCAGCTGAGCTCATGTCTTTGAACAGGATGGTGCTGTGATGAGCAAGATAGATGCTTAGTGTTGAGACTGGCTTGTACAGTACAGTCCACCATTACTTACTCTGTCCCTTCTACACATTTGGTACACAGATGGTCAGGGTTTGGAGCACATCTGTGAGCGTGAAACAAATGTATTTTCAGTGCAGCCCCAACCGGCTTAATAGGGAATGAACTCCTGATCCTCACCTTGTTTGGTCCTTAGTCTAAGCTAACAAGATAAGCAGTCCAGGTGCTACGTCAATAAACCAAGGAAACACTAATTTATGCCCAAGGAGAAATTAATCAGGTTCAGGATGGTATTTTCCTGCGGCAATATTTATTCAGGCCAATATCCCAGAAAGGAAAAACTAAAGGTTTCAAAAATAAAGGACAAAAGATGTCAGGTCACACAAAGAATACATAATGAAGAAGAGCTGAAATTCTTTAGGCAGTTAACACGAATGGCAAAGAGAGAAGAAGTGATAATTTGGAAGTCGAGAAGCAGCTACACACTGAAATATAAGCACCGGATATTTACGATGGCCAGGATGCTGACCATTATCCTAATCTCCTTATTATACACATTCCTTAGCTTCATTATCACACTATGTCTCCAAAGTAAATAAATCTCTATCATATTTTACAGGCTGAGGAATCTGGGATTCAGACAATTTAAGTGACTCTCTCAAGATAACAAATACTTCCTAAGGTCAACATTCTTAAGAATGAAAAGAGAATAAAATAGAGATAGAGTCAGCAATTAAATAAGAATAGTATTACTAAAGTGTTCATATAAATATCACATCTAGCTTTATTTTTTAATATGTCTGAATTGATTTTAGAGAGAGGAAGGAGAAGGATAGAGAGAGAAACATTGATGCGAGAGAAACATAGACCACTGCCTCCTGCACACTCCCTTCTGGGGTCAAGCCAGCAACCCTGGCATGTGCCATGACTGGGAATTGAACCAGTGACTTCTTGCTTCTTGGGTCAACACTCAACACTAAACTACACCAGCCAGGCTAACGGTTCTCTATTTTAAAAGAATAAAGGGCAGGAATGTATTAGAAATATTATAAAATAAGTAACTTGGAGAAATGTGAGGTGATATGGAACCGGTTGACCTGTTCTGTTGCACATTTACATTTATTGATAAATCTGCATGCAAAAGCGACAGCTTACATAGTGTTGATGTCTGTGTTTGAAAACATGCAGAGCACCTTCCAAAGATAGGCAACATATGCTGAAACAATGGATTCTAAAATATACAATAAGGCAAGCAATTTAACAGATTACTAATGATAAAAGGAACGCAAGGTGATGCCTTGAGATCTTGTATAGGAATATCTTGATTAAGAATCAGATTATCGTTGAGGTCTGGGTATTAAATATTTTAATTGGGTAAAAGACAGAACTAAGTTTTTACACCAGAAAACATTCATATTCAGGTAAAGCTAAATGCCCTAATAAATTTCACAATTTAGACTAAATTAACATTATATGTATATATACTGTATGTATGTATTTTATTTCACACAAACATGTAATACATACATATAGGGCATTATTTATTATATTGAATATATAATGCATACATATAGCTATATATATATATATATATATATACAATTATCTATCTTATAAATGTAATAAATATTCATATAAATTAATTTAGTTATTGTATCATTATATATAACTGCTAGTGGCCTGGCACACGAAATTGCTGCATGGGGTAGGGGGTATTCCTCAGCCTGGCCTGCATCCTCTTCAATCTGGGACCCCTTGAAGGATTTCCTACTGCTGGTTTACAGGGATCGGACCTAAACCAGCAGTCGGACATTCCTCTCACAATCCGGGACTGTTGGCTCTAGGTGTTCACCTATGTGCCTGCCTGCCCACTTCAAACTGCCCCCTCTGCTCTCCTGATCACCTCCAACTGACCCCCACTGATGGCCTGCTCACTCCCAACTGGCCCCCCTGCTGGTCTGCTTACCGCCAACAGCCCCTGCTGTCCCATCCTGGCCTGATCACCCCCTGGTGACCCAAGGTTCCAGCCCCTCCTTTTTTTCTTTTCTTTTTTCTTTTCTTTCCTTTTCTTTTCTTTTTTTTTTTTCTTTTCTTTTCTTTTCTTTTCTTTTCTTTTCTTTTCTTTTCTTTTCTTTTCTTTTCTTTCTTTTCTTTTCTTTTCTTTTCTTTTCTTTTCTTTTCTTTCTTTTCTTTTCACAGTACCTCCTTGAGTAGAGGCCAGAGCTGGCAGGAAGCAACTATCTGGGATTTATTTATCTTCTATAATTAAAACTTTGTAGCTTTAAACACAGGGCTACCAGCACTACCAGCCCCTCCTTGAGCTGAGGCCAGGGCCAACTGGAAGCAGGTATCTGGGATTTATTTATCTTCTATAATTGAAACTTTGTAACCTTGAACAGAGGCCAGGGCTGACCAGGGTGGGCCAGAAGCTTGGCTTCCTCCATCACTGAGGACAATGTAAGCCTCCTGCTCACTCCAGCTCCATGACCACTGCCATTTTGGCTTGGGTTCATTTGCATACTCACTTTTGATTGGCTGGTGGGCATGGCTTATGGGCATAGCACAGGTAGAATCAATTTGCTAGTCAATTTGCATGTTTCTCTTTTATTGGTGTAGATCATATTTATATTATAGCTATTTACATATATAAATCATTTTAAGTATTACATAGCACATGTATTATTTATGTTATAGTTAACAGTTTGTATGTTTTCCTTATCACCTTTTTAGGAGATTAGAGACAAATTTTGTTATTTATTTTCTTTAATTATTCAATATAAATAAGATTGTATTATTATGCTATTAATATCTGTCTCTCCTACTAGACAAGTCCATGAGGTCTAAGACATAATTTTCATGTGCTGTTGATTTCCTACACCTATCACTGAAGCACAAATATTATTGAATCTGAAAAAAAGACTAAATCATGAACTATCTAAAACTAAAATATTAGAGAAACATGGTAACAAAATAGTGCCTTTTTGGCTTATTAAGAGTTATAAAAAATTAGTCAAAACCGGTTTGGCTCAGTGGATAGAGCATTGGCCTGTGAACTGGAAGGTCCTGGGTTTGATTCCTGTCAAGGGCATGTACCTTGATTGCGGGCACATCCCCAATAGGGGGTGTGCAGGAGGCAGCTGGTCAATGTTTCTCTCTCACCAATGTTTCTAATTCTCTATCCCTCTCTCTTCTTCTCTGTAAAAAATCAATAAAATATATATATTAAAGAGTTATTAAAAGTTAATACAGTTATAATTTGTTCTGAATATGTCAATAAATGAAAAAATAATTAAGAATTTGGAATGGAGTAGTATGTTGAAAATGTAGAATAAAATTTCAAATAGCAGAGACCTTTTGACTAACTTATCACATCACTTCATAAATGATGAACTTCTTTGTAAGAAAAAAAATTATAATAAGTTCTTTTTGAAATAAAGATCTAAAACTATTTATATCTTATCTTATAGTTTTGTCAGTTTGATAATTGGGAATATTTTACCAGTCATTTTTAGAAAAAATGATACATTGAGAATGATCAGATAGCAATAATATCATATTTGACAGTCTGTAGTTCATAAATAAACTACATGTGAAAAGCTTAAAAAACATTAATATAGATAGACACCAACATGAAAACTTTAAATACTGGATATTTAAGAACAATTTAGATGAGTGTAAGAGGTCATTTATAACTTAATTTAACATGGCTAACACAAATATGATGTGCTATTTTTGTCTAGGTTAAATATCCAATGTAAATAATGAAGCTTCAGTCTCTTGGCCTTTCAGAGGAGTTTTAATAATATTATCATATGCTAATTATTTCTCTGTGTATGAGATATTTGCATAAAATAAAATGCGTGGATTTTAAGTGTAAAATTCAATAGATGCAACATATTTAGTCAACACCCCAATTAAAATTTAGAACATTTTCACTCTGGCAAGCTTGTTAGGAGGTTAGAATATTGACCCATGGACAGAAGGGTTGAACGTTCAATTCCCAGTCAAGGGCATGTACCTAAGTTGCAGGTTTAATCCCTGGCCCCAGTCAGGGCACCAGTGGGAGGCAACAACCAATCGATGTATCTCTCTCAGGTCAATGTGTTTTTCTCTTTCTATCTCCCCTTCCTTGCTTTCCCTTCCAATCTCTCTATAAAATCAATGAAAAATGAAAAAAAATATCTTCTGGTGAGGATTAAGAAATAAAGATATATATATATATATATATATATATATATATATATATATATATATATAATTTATATATATAATTCAATACACCAGTAACTTTTCCTGAGCCCTTTCCAATCAATACCTGACTCCTCAGGGACAACCCTTTTATATAAATAAAATTTACAGTATATATTATTTTGTATTTGACTTTTTCCCTCAACTTTTTTTTTAAAAAAAGAGTCATTCATGTACCTTTGTATTTCAGTAGTTCATTACTTTGTATTGTTGAAAAATACTCAATTATTTCATTTCTCTACATTTCCCTCTCCATGGATATTATGGCTTCCAGATTCTGGGTATTATGAATACAGGTGCCATGAACACTAATATTCAAGTCAATGTGTATGTTGGTGTTTTCATTTCAACAAAGTAAATATTTTGCAGTGGGATTTCTGGACAGATAGGTGGATATATACTTAATTTTATATGAAAATGTAAAAAACATTACTCCAAAAATGGTTGTACCATTCATTATATGTTCCTATAAGCAATGTATGTGGCTTCAATTTGCTCCATGTTTTGGCTTATAGCTAATGTATGAGGCTATTTGGTACTTTTAAAGTGCCTTGAACTCAAATATTTTAAGAACCTAAAGTGTAGGCATATTTTGGCATTAATGGTATATGTTCTTAGGACCCAGAGAGTATAGCCCAGCTATAGTTACATTGAAATTTAGTAAATTACTGAAATTACATTGGGAGAAATGAGGTGAGTCAGCTTTAAAAGTGAGCCATTAAAATAATGGTAAGTAGAAAGCATTTTTTTAAAATAGAAAAGCATAGGAAAAATAAGCAATTTTCTTTTAAATAAAACATGAGAAAATATAATTTTGAAATGTATCTTAACAAAACAAATTTTATGTTTTTTTTTATGATTTAGGAAAAGAATCTGTTAACAATATGACCATTAGTTTAGTAACTTTTTATTTTATTTTCCAACAAAGAAATATGTTGCTCTCTTATTTAGTCTTACTTTGTACAATAGCACCTTTGTGAAATAGTGTCCACTGGTCTAAAGAGCTTAAAAAGATCAATACCCTAAATGATATTCTTATAAAGACAAAGACAAAATGTGTTGGAAATGACTACAATAACTGAAACTGTATATACTTTACAATCGTTATGTTTATGAATCTATACAATGTTGTAATATCCACATATAATTTTATAATAACAAGGTGTCTTTTAAAACAATCTCCAAGTTGGGTTCATTTTAAATGCTTGCATTGTCGTAAACCAGAAAGGTGCAAAACACAGCAGCTCTAGTCCCCTACATATACATGATATGATATAACTTCTATCTCATCAATTTAATGGAGGGAAAACTTTCCGTTGTTCTTTTGAAGTTTATTTTATGAATCTCCCACAAGAACAACTTTTCTCTATCATCTTCAATTTTGTCATTCTCCGTTGACCTGTCTTTCATTAGATGACACAAGATGTTGTTTCCAGATATAAGTTGTCTGACATGAATTCTGCATTTTTCCACATCATCAATTGGACTGTTTTTTCCCTGTACCAATCCCTGCACTTTCCTTATTAGCTCTAGGAAGAAGAAAGTTCTGTCTAGATTGAGTGCTTCACTTTATTTTTGTATTTCACTTCTCCCTCATTTTTGTGGGTCTGAGTAGCATTCATAAATCCTCTTCCCAGCACATATTTTCCCCAACTAAATCCAAATTTTGTTTGTTTTGTTTTCTCTTTTAACTCAATTTCCCAAGAAGTATACCATCTTCTGTTCTTATTTTTTAAATATCTAAGTCTTGTCTATTCCTATGTAGGAATCTGCACCAGTACAAAAAAAACCCATATAATTAATTTACTAAATGGAGAAGGCTAACATAATACATGTTTTAGGCCCCCCCTACCTGTTGACCAGATTCTTGCTGGGAACTTATCTTACATTGTCTTTAAGCTCAGTCTCTGAGATTTCTTGTAGCAATACTCTCATCTATCAGCACTTGGCTCAAGATCCCAAATCTGTGTCAACAATGACTCTTACCATGGCCCTTACCCACTGTGTTACCTAATGCTTTACTGCATTCCTAAATCTTAACCAACTTCTTGATCTTGAACTCTTATAATCAAATTCAATTTATTTCAACAGATGCTTTTGGTATTCCCACTAAATGCCAGGGACTGTGATAGACCCTGAGAACCCAAACTTGAAAAATTAATCATATTTCTCCAAGGATTCATGCCTTTGTTTTCTCTCCACTCCCCTATTGCCTTAACCTCTGCCAGCTGGCTTCCATCATTACGGCTCCACTAAAACTCTTTTCTCAAAGGTTGCCAATAGTTTCCTTGTTCCAAATTTAAATCGTTTTTTTAAAATTAATATTCTCTTTCTTCTTGACTTTTCTCCTATTTTGGCTCTATTCAGCACTCACTTGCAGCTCTGTTGCCTCATCTTGTCTACTAAAATGTATTAGCTATAATCCAACCTTTACAAGGGCTTCATTTTATTTTCCTTGCTATGACTTTACTGACTCATACAACTAAGTTTGCCTAATATTAGGTCTTGATTTCCTGTTCTTACTTTGCACTGTCTTCCTAAAACAAAACACACAACAACGATGATGATGATGGTGATGATGATGATGATAACATTGAACTTGAACTACTAAGTTAAACTACTGAAGAACCATCTTGTTTTGTTCATTTAGAAAATATGTTTTATTTTTCTCTTAGTCTACTATCTACCTAAACCTGTACCTGTAAAGTGGGGAGGTAGATTCAATCTTTATGTAATGCTCGACAACAATTTTTATGGCAGTAAAATAGAAAATCCAATTTATCTTTGAAGTTTTTCATTTCAATTTTAGTTTCTTGCTTGACTTAAATATTTCTATTTCTACTGAAATGTTCTAAGCACAAAGTGTTCTTAATTTTAAACATCAAGATTTTAATGAATGATCTATCTAATCTAATATAATTTATCTACATATATCTACATTTTTATTAGTATTACCTTGAACTTAGACTTGAATGCAAAGTAAGCAAAGCTTATTTGGCAAATAGGTGAAAAGTTCTGTATTTCTTTGACACATTATCACTGTTTCATTCATCCAGAGATGGAATTGTGAAATAATATTTGTTTCTATTTTTTTGCTTTCAGATAAAAATTGGCAAATCCTCTGTATTTAGCTTTAGCAATAAAATTAATTATAACTAATTCTTGATATTAAAATATAACTTGGAAGTTTATAACACTTCCTTCCACATTTTTTTTCACTCAATGGTGAGGAGGTGGATATGCATCAATATCAATTTTAACTCATTATAATCTTGTGAGCTTGATGTAATTGTCCCATTTAACAGATGAGCATATTGAGGCTAAATTAAGTAATTTGTAATTTAATATTTATGCTTACTCTATTATGCTATATGACACTGCTTCATGATATACAGTGACTCCCAAACTTGTTTTTTCCTTTCTAGATCTACAACTAACATAATTTAGGTGTAATTTTCTCCAACCTAAATAGCAATACCTTTGCGATTTCTCCACACTATATATTGTAGTCATTGTTATCATTCTATGTTGTATTACATTCTATTTAAAAGTATTTTTTTCTAATTATAAAATGGACAAAGATTCCCAAATGCCAAAAGATTTTTTACATGCTGTCTTTTGGTATTTATTACTATGGAATAATATCCAAGGTTCAGATAAAAAAAATTTTTTTAAGGTGTCTTTTTCTAATGGTATATTTTATTTGTAGAAATTCATCTACATTTGTATGAGTCTATGTCTAATAATTGAAATGTGTTTTTTGTTTTCAGTTACTTGTTATGTTTGTTTATATTTCTCTTCTCTCATTCCAAAACTTATGTAATAAGTTTATTTTAACTACTGCATTTGCTTCTATTTTGTTAGTATTTTTTCATTTTAATTTATGAAAAGTGGAAAAAGGAAGGAATGAAGTAACATAAAATTAATGAAGTAAGAGTTTATTTTAAGAAATGAGAAAAAATTATAATAAACATAAAGTAAAAGAAAAACATAATAAGGTTTTGAGTATAACTCAATGAAATAGAAAGCAGAAGTACAATAGAGGGTTTTAACAAAGCCAAAAGTTGGCTTGCTAAAAAAAACAATATCAACAAACCTTTGGCAAGAGTAATAAAAACAAAATCAATCTAAATTTTAGGAAACAGGTTCAAATAGCGCACTGGTCTTTACCAGCTAATGTTTGACTTCTTTCAATTTTTTCCTTAAGATGGAAACATTTAACAACTATTTATTCTCAATAAAATGTAAATATACTATGGGGTCTAAATTTATTCCCAATTTAAACATATAATTGGGACTAACAATATGGAAGCTAAATATTGTAAAATAAAAATTGTCAAATAAAGAAGGGGGGAAAACGGTCTTTTAGTTTCTGCTTTAAAACGATATGGAGGAAAATTCATTTATTTAGGAGATACAAAATTTCAGAACATTAAACCTTTGTTGAGTGTACCAGATATAGTGAAACGCCTGAAAACCTCTCTGTAAAGTTTCTAAAGAGAAGTTTCTGGTCAAGCTTCAGGAAAGACTGAAACCATTTATTTGTTTATTAAATAAGATTCATATTAAAATTTTATGGGTCAAACATCTAAGAACTACATCAAGAAAAGATTTTATGGATAAAGATGTTCTGTATATGTGTGTATCTCTGTGTGTGTGTGTGTGTGTGTGTGTGTGTGTGTGTGTGTGTGTGTGTATGAGTACAGAGCATGAAGGCAAAACAAAGACTATGCCATGCCATGTATTAGTACAAGAAAAGGATGCTGGTATTTGTGAATTCTCAGTTTTCAGATTTTAAAAATGTAATGTGTGTAATGTGTGTATCAGAATTTTTAGGATATATTCCTACTAGTGGGTTCACTAGCAATTGCCCTCCCCCCTTTTTTTTAGGAAACTTCATACTATTTTCCACAGTGGCTGCACCAATCTATATTCCCAACAACCAACAATGCATTAGGGTTCCCTTTTCTTCACATCCTCACCTGCACTTGTCATCTGTTGATTTGTTGATGGTAATCATTCTGACAGGTGTGAGGTGGTATCTCATTGTCGTTTTAATTTGTATCTCTCTGATGATTAGTGACTTCGAGCATTTTTTCATATGTCTCCTGGCCATCTGTATATTTTCATTGGAGAAATATCTATATAGTAGGTCCTTTTCCCATTTTTAATTGGCTTATTTGTCTTCCTTTTGATAAGTTGTAGGAGTTCTTAACATATTTTGGAAATTAACCTCTTATCAGATGTATCATTGGAAATTTGTTCTCCCATACAGAGGGCTCCCTTTTCTTTTCTTTTTAAAAAAAATATATTTTATTGATTTTTCACAGAGAGGAAGATAGAGGGATAGACAGTTAGAAACATCGATGAGAGAGAAATATTGATCAGTTGCCTCCTGCACACCCCCCACTGAGGATGTGCCCACAACCAAGGTACCTGCCCTTGACCAGAATTGAACCCGGGACCCTTGAGTCCGCAGGCTGACGTTCTATCCACTGAGTCAAACCAGCTTTGGCATGGATGGCTTCTTTTGTTTGCAGAAAATTTTTATTTTGATGTAGTCCCATTTGTTTATTTTATCCTTAGTTTCCCTTAACCTAGGAAATCTATCAGCAAACATTGTTATGAAAGATATCTGAACTTTCTCTGCCTATGGTTTCTTCTGGGATGTTCCTAGTTCCATGACTTACATTTAAGTTTTTTACTCATTTTCTGTTTATTCTTATGTATGGTGTAAATTGGTGGTCCATTTCATTTTTTTATATACCTGTCCCATTTTCCCAGCACCGTTTATTAAAGAGACTGTCTTTACTCCATTGTATGCTCTTGCTTCCAAATACTAATTGAGTGTAATGGCTTGGGTCAATTTCTGGGTTCTCTTTCCTGTTTCATTGATCTATATGCCAGTATCAGGTTGTTTTGATTACAGTGCCTTTTTAGTATAACTTGATATCTGGTATTGTGATCCCTCCAACTTTGTTCTTTCTCAAGATTGCTGTGGCTATTCAGGGGACTTTTTGTTGTTGTTGTTCCATATAAATTTTTGGAGTATTTGTTCTAGATATGTAAAATATATTGTTGGCATTTTAATAGGGATTGCATTGAATCTATATATTGCTTTGTATGGACATTTTAATGATGTTAATTCTATCAATCAATGAACATGGTATATTCTTCTACTTATTTATATCTTTCTCTATCTCTCTTTCCAATGTTCTTTAGTTTTCCAATAAAAGGATTGTAGAATCTCAGAGGAAAAGTGGGGGTGGGGTGAGAAAAGATTAACCAAATAATTTGTATGCATATATGCATAACCCATGGACACAAACAATGATGTGATAAAGGCCTGGCAGAGTGGGAGCAGGTTGCGGTCAATGAGGAAAAAGGGAGACATATATAATACTTTCAACAATAAAATAAATTAAAAAACAAGACTGTTATGAACATTCACGTACAAAAAAAGTAATGTGTTGTAATTCTTTTTTACCTCTCCAACTATTGGTAACTCACTTCCATGATGTCTTTGGCACACTTAAGACAACATCCATTTACTTAAAATAAACAATTTTCATTTAATTGCATTTGGAATGTTCATGGGGAAAACTTTTTAATAACTCGCTTAATTTCACCTTTGACAGCGGTGAACATAGCCATTTTCATGCTTACTACTCATCATTGCACATAAAATTTAGCATTTGCATGCACCATTAAAGAAGGAAGGTGAAAATGTTTCACATTTTATGGGCATCAAGGTCATGATTTTCTTATTTTTCTTTTTAAAAAAATATATTTTATTGATATTTTCACAGAGAGGAAGGGAGAGAGATAGAGAGCTAGAAACGTCAATGAGAGAGAAACATCGACCAGCTGCCTCTTGCACACCCCCTACCGGGGATGCGCCCACAACCAAGGTACATGCCCTTGACCGGAATTGAACCTGGGACCTTTCAGTCCGCAGACCGACGCTCTACCACTGAGCCAAACCGGTTTCGGCAAGGTCATGATTTTCAGTAGTTCTTGCACCAAAGAAATCTGTGCTGTTTAAGCAATACAACCTTCTGTACTGGGGGAATCTTGTTTATATGAAGACTTCTGCCCTACAAAGACTACAGTGCCTGCTTATTTTACTGAGGTTCTTTTCTCCTGTGCCATCTGAAGGTGAAGAACATATTAGACTCACTTGTGTTAAAGCTGATATTTATATTTTCTGTGTATGTACATATGCATGCATGTATATATGTGTTTGTAAGAGAAAGAGAGAGAGAGAGAGATTGATTGATTGATTAACAGAGAGAATGATATAAAATGTGTCACCCCCTTTCACATTACTATTCCAGAGCATGGGTGATGAATTCAAAAATGCCATTTCAATGGTATAGAAACATTGCTTCCTTTACTCTTTTTTTCTGTTACTTTTTTCCCCACATTGAATCCAAAAGAGCTAAATTCTGCAAAAAGAAAAATAAATTTTTGGGGTGGTATTTTCAATGTATCCTAAAAATATAATTATTCACCATTCCCTTCACTTTATAAACCAGGTATTCTGCTTCCCAGTTTAAGGGACTTATAACACAATTGCATCTGGAAGGCTTTTCCTGCCCTTTATTTTTTTTAAAATATCTAACAAATAAAGCTGAAATATTAGCAGAAGTGATATTAGCATATAAATTTATGTACTAAATATTTTAATATAAAACATTTATTTTATATTTCATATGGGATTTACTCAGTATAAGGGAGTTTTGGAGGTTGGGCATTAAGCAGAACTCAATTAAATGTGCTTGTAAAAGTAGACATTCATTTCTTAAGAAATTTTCTTCTGTAAAACAAAAACAAAAAAAAAAGGAAATACTCATTAATTCCCTTAAGTCAGAGTGAAATTCAAAATAGAAATTTGGAAAAATAAAAATGTACTTGATAGCTAAATTTGTCATAAATCTTCCTTATTTGTTTAATGAACATGGTTATTTCAATTAGAAAGCATACTGGATATCATGATGTAACCATGACCCAGATATGTGAGGCTGATTTTTAAATGCCTCCAGCTGTCTCTAATTAATGCATATCCTTCACCTTGAAATCTGAAAACAAGTGTAGCAACAAGGGTGTCATTAGTGTTAAGAGTATAAATATAGCATCATTAAATGATACAGGAGTAAAATCTAGTCTAAATGTCACTTACCTTAAAAATGGTTTTAAAAAATCAAATAATTATATGCATATAATCTCATCAAATGATATAAAATGCCATATATGAGGATTATAAACATTTTTACAATAAATCTGCCATAACATAAATCAAGATTTTTATGTCAGCTTCTATAAATGAAAAGATTTTGATGTAGATAATTAATGCTCTAACATCAATTTTATAATTAATGTCAAAATATAAGAACTTAGATTCAAAATTTGCTTTAAGTGTTGTTGGAAGTTTTTCCCACTTTAAAAGTTATATTATGTTTCATACTTAATATGGGTCATTGAGTAGTATATAAAATGTGCTTCTGCCAGGAGTATATAGAATAGTTACAGTTTCTAAGACTTGTGCTACATCAGTAGCCACTAGCCACAGGTGGATATTTATATTTCAATTAATTAAAAAATTCAGTCCCTAGTTCCTCACATTCAAGTGCTTATTTTGCACATAAGGTTATTGTATTGGACAGGACAAATATAGAACATTTCCATGTGGCTGATAGTTCTAACAGACAATGCTGCATAGAGTCCTGCTAAGGATTTCAGAGGTAGGCATTCAGAACTTCAGGAAGTATTAAAATGGCACAATTATTTATCTTGGAAAGAAGAAAGAGGTCTGGCTTCTTAATGGTCTTTGAATGACAGAAAGGCCACAAAGAGAGGCATCCAGCTGTTTTTCATATACTAGGAAAGAAAGGAAAAACTCATTTAAAATATAGTGGAGGGATTTAGGTTTTTTTTTTAAAGTCAGGATTATAAAAAAAAAATGAATGACTTATAGAAATGTTTTCTTTCATGGCTTTCTCTAAGAAAGCCATATACCAAGTGAAATCTTTGAATATTTATCACTGACAATTAAAACAAATTCTTAGGTATTCTTTCCAAACTAAAAGAGATTAAGTTATCAATTAATCAACATTTATTGTGTGGGTACTTCTTTCCTGTTTAGGGGGGTTGTAACACAATTACATCTGGAAGACAAGACGTAGAGAGATCATACACAGCAGGAACACTGAACACTATTTAACCAATTCCTCCCCTTATAATATTACACTGCAGGAATTAGAGAAATAAGGAATGAATGAATAATAAATAAGTGAATAAATAAATAAGTTCCAGGTAATAAAAAAGGAGTCATGAGAAACATGAAATAGAAAAATATGGAGGAAGTGACTGTGGGTAGTACTATACGAATTTGGGCTCCTCTGAGGAGTTCATATTAGTGCTGGGATTTTCATAGGGGGAAGAGCCCAACCATAACAAATCTGGATAATGTAGGGTAAAACTGCTCCATGTAGTAAAATGAGGTAGTACCAAACCCTCAAAGTTCACATATTAAGGGGAAAACAAAAACCACCATGTCTAGAGAATGATGAAGGAGGGAAAGAGTGGTTTGAGGTGAATTGGAGAAATATGCATGACCTAGTTCATGTAGGGCCCTCTGGAGTTAAATATGATCTGGTTGCAATAGGAAGATGAGTAGAGTTTAACAAGACATCTGGCTCTTCTTTGACAGCTGGATGTGAAGCCAGGAGGGTAGGGTGGGTCAATGAGGGCAGCCATTGGAAAGTATCAGGTCCAACTTCAAATTGATCAGTAGAGATGTTAGTGACTTGCCAGACTTAATGTGTTTGGATGGATTGGCAGTAAGCTATAAGATAGAAAAGGATTATTCTTAGTGGCTGATGTGAGCAAAGAGATAAATGGTGGTAGAATATGGTGCAATAGTGGAGTCTTGGAGGAGGCCAGTTTGGGCAGATTTTCTGTTAAGTCTGAAATACATTTTAGACATTGAAGTTAGCATGTATAGCATAAATCCTATCTAATAAAAGAGTAATATGCAAATTGACTGTGCCTTACTACATCAACAAGTCACATCCACAAGCCATGTCCACCAACCAATCAAGAGCAAATGTGCAAATAAACCCAACCAAGATGGCTCCGGCCACAGAGAGGAGGAGGGAGGCTTGGGTTTCCCTGCAATGGAGGAAGTCAAGCTTTCCACCTACCCTTGCCTGCCTAGGCCTCCATTCAAGGTTACAAAGTTTCAATTATAGAAGATACATAAATCCCAACAGAAATGTTTGCCACCAAGGAGCAAGCAGGAGGCTTGGCTCCACTCCAAGCTACAAACTTTCAATTGTAGAAGATAAATAAATCCTAGATACCAGTGTCCCCTATTAGATCATGGGGGGCATGGCCAGCCTGAAAACCACCATAGGCCCCTCACCCAGGCTGCCCTACACCCCAAGGGAACCCCACCCTGATCCTGGACATCCTTTAGGGCAAACCAGCTGGCCGCCACCCATGCACCAGGCCTCTATCTTATCTAATAAAAGAGTAATAAGCAGATGATCATCACTCCAACACACAATATGGCTTCCCCCATGTGGTCAAAGATTCTGCCCCATGTGGACACAAGATGGCCACCACAAGATGGCCAGCAGAGGAGGGTAGTTGAGAGGGACCAGGCCTACAAGGGAGGGCAGCTGTGGGTGATCAAGCCTGCAGGGAGGTCAGTTAGGGGTGACCAGGCTGGCAGAGGAGGGAAGTTGGGGGCAAACAGGATGGCAGGGGAGCAGTTAGGCATCAATCAGACTGGCAGGGAAGTGGTTAAGGGGTTATCAGACTGGCAAGAGAAAGTGGTAAGGGGCAATCAGGAAGGCAGGTTAGTGGTTGGGAGCCAACAGTCCTGGATTGTGAGAGGGATGTTTGACTGCCCATTTAGGCCCGATCCTACCAGACCAGCAGGGGAGAGCCTAAATGGGCAGGCATCATTTTCATGCACCAGGCCTCTAGTTTTAATATAAGAGTCTGTTAGTCAGGGGAATGTCCACTAGAAAAAAATAAGAATTTAATTTATACATGACTGTCAAACATCTTGATCTAATTGGCATTATTGGAATACTACCATGATGACAGAATTTCCATGTACATTTGAAAGTTTCCCGAAGATCACCCAGCCAGTGTGTTCAATGGGTGACTTATGAACCAAGAGGTCACTTTTCAATTCCTGGTCAGGGCACATTCCAGCAGGGACTGTGTAGGAGGCAGCCATGTTTCTCTCTCACCAACGTTTCTAGGTCTCTTTTCCTTCCTCTTTCTCTAAAATTAATTTTAAAAGATTTATAAAATGAAAGATTCTCTAAGATTAATCATCTGTTTAGTCATAAAATATGTCAAATTCACAGATTAAAATCACATAAATTCTGGCCTAAAAATAACACAGAATTAAACTAGAACTCAGTAATCAAATATGCATATATTTGGAAATTAAATAATACACTTGTAAGTAAACCATGGGTTTTTAAAATATAACAAAAGCTCTGGTCTGGTGGCTTAGTTTATTGAAGTGTCATCTTATTTACCTAAAGGTCACAGGTTTCACTCCTGATCAGGGCATATATTTAGGTTTTGGGATGCATACAGGTTATCAGACTGGCAAGAGAAAGTGGTAAGGGGCAACAGATAGATGTGTCTCTTTGGCATATATGTTTCTTTCTCCCCATATCCCTTTCTCTTTCTCTACAATAAAAACGTATCTTGGGTGAGGATTTTAAAAATGTTTTAAAAATCACCAAAAGTAGGAAAATATTTTCATCGTATAATAACTAAACATATTAAAATTTAGTGAATACAGCTAAAGAATTTCTTAGGATTCTGTACTTTTAAATGTCTCTATTGAACAAACATCTTTTTTAGCCATTTGGTAGGAAACCAGATACCAATCTAACACACACACACACACACACACACACACACCTCAAAAAGAAAGAAGAAATTGAAAGGAAAAAGTAAAACTATTTTTTTTCAGATAACATGATAATATATATATATATATATATATATATATATATATATATATATATATATATAACACCTTATAGATTCCACACACAAAAAAACAAACAAACAACAACAAAAACTACTGGAACTGATAAATGAATTCAAAAAAGTAGGGTATACAAAATAAGTATCCAGAAATAAGTTGCATTTCTTTATACCAATGTTGATCTATCAGAAAGGGAAACTAAAAAAAAATTAACGATGTTAATTAAAAATCCTTAAGGGAAAGCTGTAAGGGGTGACCAGGCTGGCAGGGGAGGGCAGTTGGGGGCAACCAGACCTGCAGGAGAAACAGGCCAGCAGGGAGGGTCTAAATGGGCAGTTGGACATAGTAAGGAATCTTTAGGTTCTACATAATTCCTATCCCGAAACTGATAGCGTATTTCAGAAAACTAGAAAAAATATTCCAAAAATGTATATGTAACCATAAAATACCCCCAAAGAGCCACAGCAATCTTGAGAAAAAAGAACAAAGTTGGAAGAATCACATCACTTGATAACAAACTGTACTATAAGACCATGGTAATCAAAATACCATGGTACTGGCATAAAAACAGACATAGATCAAAGGAACAGAAAAGAGAGCCCAACAATAATTAATATTTGATAAAGGTGACAAGAACATACAACAGGTTAAAGATAGTGTACATTACAAATGGTGTTGGAAAAATTGGACATATACATACAAAAAATGAAATTGGACCACCTCCTTACACCAATAAATAAGAATAAACCCTAAATTGATTAAATACTTAAATATTAGACTCAAAACTATAAAAATCCTAAAAGAAAATGTAGGCAATAAAATTTCAGACATTTCTTGTAACAATATGTTTTGTGATATAACTCCTCAGGAGACGGAAACAAAACAAAAATAAGAAAATGGTACTCCATCAAACTAAAAAGTTTTTGCCCAGCAATGGAAATCATCAATAAAATGAAAAATGAACCGATTGATTAGAAGATACATTTGATAAAGATTAATATCTAAAATTTATAATACATTTTCAAAACTCAATACCAAAAAAAAATCAATTAAAAATGGGCAAAGGACTTGAATAGACACTTCTTCAAAGAGGACAGACAGAAGGCCAATAAACACATTTTATTGGACAAAATAGGATTCTTTTATGGTATTGCAGGAAATGCATTTCCAAGATATCCACATGGGAGGATGAAGGGTAGTGGAAAGATTTAATGTCATAAAAGCAAAGGAATGACCCCAGGTGCTATCATCCATGACTAGGTGGTTCAGCTCCCTCTTGCTGTGGTAGAAGCCCAGCCTCTGGCGTCACAGGCCTACACACCTGTGCTATCAGACCCAGGAAGGCTAGCACCCAGAGATGCAGAACTTCTCTGTATCTCATTTTCACATCTGCTGGCTCTAAAGGCTCAATGGTGCCAGACCACGACCATTGCTACACTTTGGCCCACAAGGCTGCTATAGTTAGGGCCACGAAGCTGCCGCAAAGAGAGAGGCATTGAGCAAATTCAGATCTTTGTTAATTTTGATTATATTACCTTGGATTAAGGAGAGTAGGCTTTCTTTCAAACTACCCAATCTCTTTCTTGATTCTTCCCAGGGCTGTGCTATGCCCTCTCCCTATCAATTCCTTTTCTAGATGATTTGGATTCTCTGCCTTTATCTTTTCTGATCTTTTCCCCAGGCTAACCTACTCCCTTTATGGTTGCCATTTTGGTTCCTACTGTGCCTGTGTCAGTGTTTTGCTTTATCACCTGGCTTCTACTGCAAGTGCACTTAGCAAGAAGGACCTCCCTCGGTGCCATCATGGCTTCTATTGCACATGGGCCAGCAAAATTTTCCCCTTGCTGGTTCTTCCTCCTACTGGTAGTCTGTGGGAACTGGAACAGAGTGGTTGCTCCCCAGGGAGATTGGAAAGCTAGTTTTTCCTGCCCAATTGGGGATTACTGTTACTTTTACGGAAGATGTGGCTGTCTCCTGGGGTATCTGTGAAGCTGTAGTTTCCTAGTTAATCAGGCTTAATTAAATGACTGGCTCCCTTCTCTTTCATTAACATCTAACTTCCTACACTAACAATATGAAAAGATGATTAACACCACTAATCATCAGAGAAATGCAAATTAAAACAACAATGAGATATCAACTCACATCTGTCAGAATGGCTATCATCAATAAATCAACAAACAACCGAAACTGGTTTGACTCAATGGATAGAGTGTCAGTCTGTGGACTGAAGGGTCCCGGGTTCAATTCTGGTCAAGGGCATGTACCTTGGTTGCGGGCACATTCCCAGTGAGGGGTGTGCAGGAGGCAGCCAATCAGTGTTTCTCTCTCATCAATGTTTTTGGCTCTCTGTCTCTCTCCCTTCCTCTCTGTAAAAAAAAATCAATAAAATATATTTAAAAACAAAAACAACAACAAGTGTTGCTGAAGATATGAAAAAAAGAGAGAGAACTCTCATGCACTGTCAGTGGGAATGCAAATTGGTGCAGCCACTGTGGAAAGCAATATGGAGTCAATTCAAATAAAAATAGAACTGCCTTTGTGACCCAGTGATTCCACTTCTGAGAATATATCTAAAGAAACTTGAATCACTGATTTTAAAAAAAATACATGCACCCTAATGTTCATTGCAGTGTTATTTTCCAGGCACATCATTTCACACCTACTTCTAGCTCAGTTAATTACAGTATTGATGGGGAAATCTGGCTGCTCCAAAGAGTCAGACATATGTATTAAAAATTACAAATATTACAGTGAGTCATGACCTGATTTCTAACACGTGGATTAAGTCATCATAGGGGTAAAATATTGCATTTCAAGTGTTCTACCTTTCTACCACATTAACGTTGAAAACAAAACATTTTTATTCTGGAATATTAAACTCTCCATGGAAGTTGATAAAATAATAGAGTGCCCTATTTACTCTTCATCTATCTTTCTTTAATAATAACATTTTACAGGACTATGATACAATGCTCAAAATCAGGATATTTGTACAATACTACTAACTAAGCTATGGCCTATACTCACATTTCACCTGTTTAATTTTAAATTTTATTTATATTAATTTATATTTCTAGTCATTTATTTATTCATGATGTTTTCTTAGAAGTTTTAACTTATGTTTCTGCTGATGTATTTAGATGAGTCAATCTTTATATTTACATTTACAGATTTAGAGTGAGACAGAAGACATCCTTCTGGGAGTAAGAGAAAATTACCGGTATATGAAACATCCTAAGGGGGAAAAAGATATCTTGCCTTCCCTTTTGTAAACATAGCTAATACAGAAACATTCTTCTGTAATCTGGCTTACCCTATTAAAAATAATAGGAGAAATAAAATCTACATTGAATATAAATTAGTTTACAAGCAATGGGATATATTAAACATGAAATATAAATACTCATATTATAATGTAAAAAAATCATTAACAATCAAGCAAGAAATTATTTTGGAAATTGAAATACCTAAAAGCTGCTCATAAAGTCACAGGCAATTAGGCAATGAGGCCAAGTTATCTATTTTAAGAGAACTTCAGAACAGACATTTGGGAAGGCCAGGTTTTCTCGGCAATTCTCTGGTTGGAATACTTGGGGCTGAAAACACTTAACTGGTGCCAGGAGCTTGTGCTATTGCAATTTCAATGCCCAGAATTAACTGTAAAACCACCTTTAGATCCTGTTTGTTTTCAAAACTCCATTTTCTGTATTTTGAACTTTTATTTTATTTTTATCATTATTCTTTTATATTTTTCAATACTATAAACTATTTAATTTAATTTGCATAAAGTCTAGTATTATAAAACAGCCATTCTTATTGAAGCCATTCAGTTCCCATCAATATATACAATAAAATGTAGACCTTTCTGTATACTAAACTATTTTATTCTTTTTGGTACATAGACAAACAATGATTTATTTCTGTAGAATTTTTAGTAGAAACCATTTACATATACTGGAAGGTTAAATCTATACAACTACTTTATTCATCAATAAACTAAATGACTTTTTAGTTCTATTCACTCCGCATTACTTTAAATTTTATTTTAACTTGAAGAAAGTTACTTACATTTCTAACCTAGAGAAAAATAATTCCTATTAAGTGTACACTACATGATAGGAATTATTCTAAGTATTTTGCATAAATTTAATCACTGTAAAATGTCTTATGTATTATGTGCTCATTTTTTAATATAAAGAAACTAAGGCAATAGAGATTAAAGAGAGAATGCTCATGTTGCTTAAAAGATTGGGTGGTGACTCTTATGATGATTTTCATCTCTAAAATTCCACAATGTTGCTAAAAATATTAACAACTGTAAATAAAGGCTCTAGAGTTACTAAATGACACTAAACACTTATCTTGTTAGAAACAGATCATCAATTACACTTACTAATTTACTTGCAAGAATTTGAGATAAGTTCTAGCCCAGCAGTTACCAACCTTTCAGATTTCATGGACCACCAGTGGTCTGCAGGCCACCAGTTGGTGACCACAGCTTCAAAAGTTTCCTTAAAGTCTACTTTTTGGGTAATGTGATTTTTGGTAAAAATAGTCTTCATAATAACATCTTCTAAAATTAAGGAAAGGGATCTGGTATCTTAAAACTATTAAGATCACAGAGTAGAAAAAGTAGACTTTAAATGTCCACACTCTGAAAGTTATTTATAGATTCAGTGCAATCCCTATCAAAATCCTCAATGGAATTTTTAACAAGAAAAAAAATAGCTTCTATGGAACCATAGAAGAACCCAAATAGCCAAAGCAATCATGAAAAACAAAGTTAGAGGCATCACACATTCTGATTTCAAACTATGCCACAAAGCTGTCAAACCTCGGTTCTTGAACATCACTCAGCTCAAACAATTCCGTCCTTGAGCAAGTTGCACATGGAAAAATGTCTTGGATGTCAGTTGTTGAACAAAATTTTGGTTATTGCCCTGATGAATTCATGTTGATATATATATGATCAGTCAGAAGTCTCTCAGGTGACAAACAAAGAAAAGAATGCCCTAGTATGAGTCAAGTTACCACAAAACCTCATGCTGTTAATATCTCAGGAAACTATGATGTGAATATCTTTGTGTTCTTTTGTACTGCATATAAGAACAGTTAAAACAAGGAATAATTTGAAGATCTGGAATAGATTAATTCAATTTACATTATTTGTAATGGGGAAAAAATGATTCCGTCTTCCAACAAATGGCTTCTCAAATAGGCTTCTGAAATGAATTATGTTTGAGAACTGAGGTTCCAGTGTAATTAAAACTGTATGGTACTGGCAAAAACAAATAGACATATAGACCAATGAAACAAAACTGACAATCCAGAAAGAAACCTCCATATTATAGTCAACTAATGTTGGCAAAGGGAGCCAGGAATACACAATTAGGAAATGAGATTCTCTTTAAGAAATAGTGTTGGAAAAACTGGGTAACCACATGCAGAAAAATGAATTTAGAACTTTATTTTATACCACTTAGGAAAACTAACTTAAAATGAATTTAAAATTAAACATAAAATCTGACACTGTAAAACTGAAAATAAAACATAGGGGAAAAACTCCTTACCATTGGTCTTGACAGCAATTTTTTTTTTAAGATTATGACACAAAAGGTACAGGCAATAAAAGCAAAAGTAAACAAGTGGCACTACATCACACTAAAAATTCTGCACAATAAAATAATTGATCATATAAAAAAGGCAACATATGAATGTTGGAAAATATTTGCAAAACATATATCTGATAAGGGATTGTAGAACCCTGCTAAGAGGATAAGGGGCTGTAGGTCCCTGTTAATAGTATGCTGGATGCTCAAGGCCAGTTACAGTGTGAAGGCCCTATTCAGAGTATGCCAGATGGCCAAGGCCACTCTGAGTGTGGGAAACTTAATGAGAATGTTCAAAATTAAGATGCTATATGCAGGTGGCAAGATGCAGCAATCCAGACTGAGCAAATGTGTCATTCTATAATCCAAAAGACAGAGGTCACTATCTGTCAAAAAGCGTTTTTTTGTTTAAGTAATATAAACTTCTAGAAGCCCAGTGCACAAAATTTGTGCTGGGGGGTGGTGTCTCTCAGCCCAGCCTGTACCGTCTCCAATCTGGGACATCCCTCTCACAATCCACGACTGCTGGCTCCCAACTGCTCGCCTGCCTGCCTTCCTGATTGCCCCTAACCACTTCTACCTGCCAGCCTGATCACCCCCTAACCACTTCCCTGCCAGCCTGTTTGCCCCTAACTGCCCTCCCCTGCATATCTGGTCACCCCCAACTGCTCTCCCCTTCAGGCCTGGGTCCCCCCCAACCGCCCTCCCCTGCGGAACTGATCACCCACAACTGCCCTTCTTTGCAGGCTTGATCTCTCCCAACTGCCCTCCCATGCTGGCCATCTTGTGTCCACATGGGGGAAGCCATCTTTGACCACATGAGGAAAGCCATCTTGTGTGTTGGAGTGTTCGTCAATTTGCATATTACTTTTATTAATATGATATGAAAGTGTATTAAATAAACATATTATACCTCACATGTACACAATTTTGTGTCAATTATATCTTAGTAAAACTAGAATAAAAAAGAATACTAGATCATTTGTTTTATACTATACTAAAACAATAAAAGTTATAAAATTGATATGTTCATAATAATTAAATTTTAATTTAAAGCATACACCTGAGTAAAGAGTTATAAGCATGCTCAACAGAGAGTACAAATTGGCATCCTTTCTCTTAAGGGTTTTTTTTTTTTTTTTTTTTTTTTTTTTTTTTATTAAATTATTATCTGTGTACATATATTACCATTGCCCCCCCCAAAAAAAAACAAAACAAAACAAAACCAAAACAAAACATTCCCTCCCTCCCCGGAGTTTTGTGTCCATTGGTTATACTTATACGCATGTGTACAAGTCCTTCGGTTGATCTCTTATTTCCCGCATATTTCCCTCCCCCCCCCCCCCCGTTGTAATTAGACAGTCTGCTTGTTGCTTTACTGTCGCTATATTTAACTTATGGTTCATCATTTTATAATGTTCTTTATTATTCATAAATGAGTGAAGTCATATGGTGTTTCTCTTTCATTGACTGGCTTATTTCACTCAGCATGATATTCTCCAGTTCCATCCAGGTTGCTGCAAATGATGAGAATTCCTTCTTTTTTATGGCAGCATAGTATTCCATTGTGTAGATGTACCATAGTTTTCTGATCCAATCATCTGCTGACGGGCACCTAGGCTGTTTCCAAATCCTAGCTATTGTAAATTGTGCTGCTATGAATAAAGGGGTGCATATATCCTTTCTGATTGGTGCTCCTATTTTCTTGGGATATATTCCTAGTAGTGGGATTACTGGGTCAAATGGGAGTTCCATTTTCAGTTTTTTGAGGAAACTCCATACTGTTCTCCACAGTGGTTGTACCAGTCTGCATTCCCACCAGCAGTGCACGAGGGTTCCTTTTTCTCCACAACCTCTCCAACACTTGTCGTTTGTTGATTTGTTAATGTTGGCCATTCTGACAGGTGTGAGATGGTATCGCATTGTTGTTTTGATTTGCATCTCTCGGATAAGTAGTGACTTTGAACAGTTTTTCATGTGCCTCTTGGCTTTCCTTCTGTCTTCTTTTGAGAAGATTCTATTTAGTTCCATTGCCCATTTTTTAATTGGCTCATTTATTTTCCTTTTACTGAGTTGAATAAGCTGTTTGTAGATATTGGAGATTAAACCTTTATCAGTAATATCGTTTGCAAATATGTTCTCCCATGCAGTGGGCTTTCTTGTTGTTTTGTTGATGGTTTCTTTTGCTGTGAAAAAACTTTTTATTTTGATATAGTCCCATTTGTTTATTTTCTCTTTAGCTTCCATTGCCCAAGGGGCAGTCTCAGTGAAGAAGTTCTTTTGGCATATATCTGAGATTTTGCTGCCTGTGGATGCCTCTAGTATTTTTATGGTTTCCCGTCTTATGTTTAAGTCCTGTAACCATTTCGAATTTATTTTTGTGTATGGAGTAAGTTGGTGCTCTAGTTTCATTCTTTTGCAAGTATCTGTCCAATTTTCCCAACACCATTTACTGAAGAGACTGTCTTGACTCCATTGTATGCTCATGCCTCCTTTGTCAAATATTAATTGAGCATATTGATTTGGGTTGATATCTGGATTCTCTATTCTATTCCATTGATCTATATGTCTGTTCTTGTGCCAGTACCAGGCTGTTTTGAGGACAGTGGCTTTGTAGTACAGTTTGAAATCTGGTATGGAGATCCCTCCTACTTTACTCTTCTTTCTCAGGATTGCTGATGCTATTCGAGGTCTTTTGTTGTTCCAAATGAATTTTTGGAGAGTTCTTTCTAGGTCAGTGAAATATGCCGTTGGTATTTTGATGGGGAGTGCGTTGAACCTATAGATTGCTTTGGGAAGTATGGACATTTTGATGATGTTGATTCTACCAATCCATGAGCATGGTATGTTCTTCCATCTGTTTACATCTTCCTCTATTTCTTTTTTCAGTGTTGTGTAGTTTTCCGTATATAGGTCTTTTACCTCCTTAGTTAAATTTATTCCCAGGTATCTTAATTTTCTTGGTGCGATGGTAAATGGGATTGCTTTTTTGGTCTCTGTTTCTGTAAATTCATTGTTGGTGTACAGGAATGCCATCGATTTCCTGGCGTTAATTTTGTATCCAGCTACATTGCCAAATTCATTTATTAATTCTATTAGTTTTTTGATGGAGTCTTTTGGGTTTTTTATGTACAATATCATGTCATCTGCAAATAAGGATAACTTTACTTCTTCTTTTCCGATTTGGATGCCTTTTATTTCCCCTTCTTGTCTAATTGCAACGGCAAGTACTTCCAGTACAATGTCAAACAGGAGTGGTGAGAGTGGACATCCCTGTCTTGTTCCTGTTTTAAGAGGGAATGGCTTTAGTTTTTGCCCATTGAGTATGATGTTGGCTGTGGGTTTATCATATATAGCTTTTATTATGTTGAGGTATGATCCTTGTACTCCCACCTTGTTGAGAGTTTTTATCAGGAAAGGGTGTTGGATTTTATCAAATGCTTTTTCTGCATCAATTGATATGACCATATGATTTTTATCTTTCAATTTGTTTATGTGATGTATCACGTTTATTGATTTGCGGATATTGTACCATCCTTGCATTCCTGGAATAAAACCTACTTGGTCATGGTGTATGATCTTCCTGATGTACTGCTGGAGCCGATTTGCTAGGATTTTGTTGAGTATTTTGGCATCTATGTTCATGAGGGATATTGGCCTGTAATTCTCTTTCATTGAGTTGTCTTTATCTGGTTTTGGTATTAGGGTGATGCTGGCTTCATAAAAGGAGTTTGGAAGTGTTCCTTCCTCTTGAATTTTTTGGAATAGTCTGAGGAGGATAGGTTTTAGTTCTTCCTTGAATGTTTGGTAAAACTCTCCTGTGAACCCATCTGGCCCTGGGCTTTTGTTTGCTGGCAGCTTTTTGATGACTGTTTCAATTTCTTCCCAAGTAACTGGTCTGTTGAGATTTTTAGATTCTTCCTGATTAAGTTTTGGAAGGTTGTATTTTTCTAGGAATATGTCCATTTCTTCCAGGTTGTGCAATTTGTTGGAATAGAGTTGCTCATAGTATTTTGTAACAATCCTTTGTATTTCGGTGGGGTCTGTTGTTATTTCACCTCTTTCATTTCTGATTTTGTTTATTTGGGTCCTCTCTCTTTGTTTCTTGGTTAGCCTGGCTAGAGGTTTATCAATCTTGTTTATCCGTTCAAAGAACCAGCTCTTGGTTTTGTTGATCTTGTGTATTGTTTCTTTGGTCTCTATGTCGTTTATCTCTGCTCTGATTTTTATTATTTCTTTCCTTCTGCTTACAGTGGGCTTTTCTTGTTGCTCTTTTTCTAACTCTTTGAGTTTTAGAGTTAGATAATCTGTTACCTTTTTTCCTAGTTTTTTGCAATAGGCTTGTAGAGATATGAACT
The DNA here is from genome assembly GCA_963924515.1 of Vespertilio murinus. NCBI lineage: Eukaryota > Metazoa > Chordata > Mammalia > Chiroptera > Vespertilionidae > Vespertilio > Vespertilio murinus. The sequence goes on from OZ004707.1 coordinate 114,977,205, forward strand.
TCCCTCTCAAGACAGCTTTTGCTGTGTCCCATAGATTTTGGATTGTTGTGTCTTCATTGTCATTAGTTGCCAGGATGTTTTTAATTTCTTCCTTGATTTCTTTAGTAATCCAGTCCTCGTTTAATAGCATGCTGTTTAGTCTCCATGTGTTTGATTTCTTTGGATTATTTTTATTGTAGTTAATTTCCAGTTTTATGCCACTATGATCTGAAAAGATGCTTGGTATGATTTCTATCTTCCTGAATTTGAAGAGACTTTGCCTATGTCCCAACATGTGGTCTATCTTTGAAAATGTCCCATGTGCACTTGAGAAGAATGTGTATTCTGTGGCTTTGGGGTGGAATGTTCTGAAGATGTCGATTAATTCCATCTGGTCTAGTGAGTCATTTAGGATTGATATTTCTTTGCTGATTTTTTGTTTGGGTGATTTGTCCAAATGTGACAGTGGGGTATTAAAATCTCCTACTATGATTGTATTACAATCAATCTCTCCCTTCATGTCTTCCAGCAGTTTTTTTATGTATTTGGGTGCTCCCACATTGGGTGCATATATGTTTACCAGGGTTATTTCTTCTTGTTGGATTGCTCCCTTTAGTATAATGAAGTGGCCTTCATTATCTCTTTTTATGTCCTTCACTTTGAAATCTAGTTTGTCTGATATAAGTATTGCTACCCCAGCCTTTTTTTCATTTCCGTTCGCCTGGAAAATCTTTTTCCATCCCTTCACCCTCAGCCTGTGTGCATCTTTTTTTCTGAGATGTGTTTCTTGTAGACAGCAGATGTATGAGTTTTGCTTTCTTATCCAATCTGTTACCCTATGTCTTTTGATTGGAGCATTTAAACCATTTACATTTAAAGTAATTATTGATAGGTAGATATTTGATGCCATTTTTATTCTATCCCCCTGTGTTCCTTCTTCGCTTCCTATTTCTTTATTTTTACAGTAGACCCTTTAGCATATCTTGCATTGCTGGTTTGTTGGAGATAAATTCCTTTAGTCTGTTTTTGTCAGTGAAGCTCCTGATTACACCTTCAATTTTGATTGACAGCCTTGCAGGGTACAGTATTCTTGGGTTCATACCCTTCCTTTGCATGACTTTGTATATGTCATCCCATTCCCTTCTGGCCTGATGAGTTTCTGTTGAGAAATCAGTTGCTATTCTGATGGGGGTTCCTTTATATGTAACTTTTTGTCTCTCTCTGGCTGCTTTTAGGATTCTGGTTTTGTCAATGTTTTTTGCCAGCTTAATTATAATGTGTCTGGGTGTTGATCTTTGGGGGTTCATTTTGTTGGGGACTCTTCGAGCATCTTGGATTTGTGTCGGTTTTTTCTTCTCTATCTCAGGAAAGTTTTCTGTCATTATTTCTTGAAATACTTTTTCCATATCTTGCTCAGTTTCCTTTCCTTCTGGGACCCCTATTATTCTAATATTGTTTTGTTTTGTATTGTCCCAAAGCTCCCGTAGGCTCTCTTCCTGTTTTTTTATTTTTTTTTCTAGCAGCTTCTCTAATTGGGTATTTTTTTCCATCTTGTCTTCTAGCTCACTGATGCGGTCCTCTGCTTCTTCTAGTCTACTCTTGATGCTTTCTATTGAGTTCTTCATAGAAGTGATGTCATTTTTCATTTCTTCTTGGGTCGCCTTCATTTCCTCTTGGTTCTTCTTCAGATCCTCTTGGTTCTTCTTCAGATCCTCTTGGTTCTTCTTCAGATCCTCTTGGTTTTTCTTCATTTCCTCTTGGGTCTTATTCATATTGTCAAATTTGTCTTCCATTCTTTTTAGCCATCTCATGATCATTACTCTGAATTCTTGTTCTGGTAGGTTGCTTGCCTCTAAATCATTTACTTCCTGTTCTGGTGATGTCTGATTTTCTTTCATAGGTGGGGTGTTTCTTAGCCTCCCCATGATCTTTCTGTTTTAAGATGCCTGTATATGTAGTTCTCTCTCTCCTGCTTAGATTTAAAGGTACAAAATACAACACATCCAGGTACAACACATATGGCACTGAACAGAAAAGCGTTTGCAATATTAATATCCTTCAATAAAGATGACTAGAACCCAGCTAACAAAATCATACAATCAAATACAAAGAATAAGCGAACCAATCTTACAAAAAAGCATACAACTTTGATATAGTTAGCATTTAACATACAATTACAAAGGGGTGGAGAGAAGGATTTTTTGTTGTTGTGGGGTTTTTTTTGTTTTTGTTTTTTTTTTTAGGATAGCGACAAGGTAGGTGTGAGTTGGCTTGGAGTAGGGGGTTGGGAGCCAGATATACACAGGAAGGTTGAAGTTTTAGGAGAGGGCAAATAGAAAAAAAAAATAGGGAAAATCTAGAGCAATAAAGAGTTAAGATAAGCAGGACATCGAAGGGAAAGGGTTAGGAAAAGAGTGATGGCCTAAAGGTAGGGATGAGTTAGAATAGAGCGTTGGAGAAGGAAAGGTATAAATAGTCTGTTGGATAGTAATCCCAAAGGGGAAAAAAAAAAGAGAAAAGAAAAGAAAAAAAAAATTTTTTTTTGAAAAGTATATAATATGACACTTAAAAGCTAATGATAAAAATAAACAAAAGAAAATAAGATAAAAAAGATAAAACGAGCAAACTACTAGTAGTAATAATATTGATTACATATAAAAGTGAGTTAATTAAAAAGGTAAAATCAAGTGAGGAAAGATGAAAAACAAAAATATCTTCTTAAGTAAACTTTGCAACTAATGTAGCTTAAAAAAAAAAAAAAACAGAAAAAAATTAAACAATTAGAAAATCAAAATCAAAAATTAAATAAAGTTTGCAGTAATGAAGGTCATTCACTTCCTCTGTTGCTCCGTCTAGCTCACCAGTTCCCAGTCTGGGCTTTAATAACAATTCCCAGTGTTTCTTCCGTGTTGTAATCGGGCCTTGTTTTTTGAAGCAGTTCTGGAGTCCATATGTACTGCAGCCTCTAGGTGGCGGTGCCTACTGGTGGCAGAGAGCCAGGCTTCCTGGGCCCCTCCTGTTATTGTTTGTTTGTTTGTTTGTTTTCTTTCCCCCTGTGTCCAGGATCTATGGAGGGGTGGGGGTTGGGCAAGAGGAGGCGACCACGTTCGCCTGCAACTCCCTCTGAGACCGATTCAGACGTACTGCTCCTTAGGGGCCCCCACCGCAGTCAGGGGTGGCTCCAGCCCAGTTCTGGGTTTCCTACAAACACAGACCCCTCTGCGAGCGCGCGCGAGCCGAGCTTAGCTGCCGGCGCGAGCCGAGCTTAGCTGCCGGCGCGAGCCGAAGCTGCCGGCGCGAGCCGAGCTGCGCCTTGGGGGGAAATGCGCGCGCCACTGGGGATATGCGTGCCGCAGCAGAGACTCACCGATTCTTCCCCCTGGGTTAGAGCACTCCCTCCAATCCAAGCGTTCGCGCTGACTGTGGTCGGCGTCCAGGGGCGAACAGCCACTCGGTGGTCTTTACAGCCTGGCTATTCTGTCCTTTAATCCAAATCTCCTCCCGTCAAGATGGCGCAATTTCCCCGTCTTCTCCCCTAGCTCACTCCGAGAGAGGATCGGGCCGCGGGTGTTCAATTGTCAGGGACTCCCCAATCGGGCGCCCCCCAGCTTCTCCAGGTGCTCGCCTCTCTCTTGGCTTGTCGACAGGCACTCCCAGCGAGTCCCTCGGGTGCTCTCTCCTTCCTCTTCGGGATCCGGGTCAGAACTAGCCTACCTATTCTTCCGCCATTTTTTTTCTCCCTCTCTTAAGGGTTTTTATCTGTTTTCTAAAGGTGGGAGTTTTATGAGAGGTCTCAGAGAAGCATCGCAATAGAATATTCAGCAGCTTTCCAGGTGTGTTCTTTAATATGCTGATGCATCAAAATGAGTGTATAGGGGGATTTTGGATCATTCTCTGGTTAACTTCAGTGTTTTACTTTTATCTTGGATTTTCTACCTCTGTTTTTCTCTCTCTTATTTATTCCTGTTCTGCAGTTTGGTTGACATTAATGGCATTTTCTGGGTCTCTGTTATCTATCTTCTTGGCTAGGGTGATTTAAGCTACTTGCAGTCTAGTTGGGGAGGACAGGTATAAAGAATTTGCTCCTTGGTTGGTGAAAATAAGATCTTGGGATTTATTAGCAGACTGTTAATTGCTCTGTCTTGTTTAGCTATCTGTATCAGCTTCCCTCATTCCATTTGCAGATGAATTTCTTAGCTTGTTACTTTCCTGCCTCAGATTCAAATTGGCATTTAATCAGCATGAAAAAAAATTATATATTTAGAATTTATCTTAAAATCCAGAAACTTAGGACAATGGAGGGAATTCTCTGCTTTGTGATATTCCCTTCAAACAGTCGTACCTCTTATGATTGACTCTGTATAATCCTCTTTAGAGTTTAAATATTTTAAATTGGTTTATAATTTTTACTTTTATAGAAATGTTGTGGAGAGAGCTACATTTCAAGAAAATAATGTTTCGTTTGTGGGAGGAGTTTCTACAAAAGAAACACAGGTGATCTTGTACAAAGGAATGCCTCATGAAACACTATCTCGTATTATAATGAATAGAGCAAGATACTTTTTTCTGATTTTTTTTAATTTAGGGAAAGGTTTTATCTAATAGACTCTATAAATCAGCCTGAAGAGAATTTAATTTATCTCTAAGTGGAATAAAAAAAAAGCCTTCTCTATCTTCCCATGTAATATCCAATATTCTAAGCAGTTCCAGAGCAGTATTTCAATCTAGAATTTTGGCAACAAGAAGTGCTGTCAATGCCCTTAGGATTTAAAGAAAATAGTTTGTAAATTGTTTGCTTAATATTCCCTATTTTACTCTGCTTTCTCATCTAAAAAAAGTTTCCTATTTTCGTTCACTGACATTTTGCAGTTTTAGCCTTGAAGATTATTTATTCTCAACATTTTTTCAATCATTACCATGTTGCCAATGCATGTAATACAAAGCTCTAGATCACAAATCTTCAGGAATCATTGTAATATCCAGCATTTTTATTGCTGTTACAAAAATGATGGTCATTTATAATTTTGACTGAATTTAGCTGCCGGAAAAACCCGTGTGAGGACTAAACATAAAAATGCAAGAAGCATTTCCAAGACAGTGTCATTTGGTGGGAAGCTGTGTGCAAGAATTTTACGAAGACAGTGCAACCTCTGGAGAAGGTGGAACGGGGAAAAACATTGGACTATAAGTTTGGAGAAACAGGTTTTATTTTTGGTTACATTACCGGAAAGTGGACCCAGCCCTTGGCGGGTCTGCCTACGGCCCGCAGTTGTGGGTGGGTTCTTGTTTCGTGCAGGAAAAATTTCACAATATGTATCCAGGTAAATTTTAGAAGACATTTATTAAATAAAGCTGGGGACAGAGAAACAAGAAAAAGCTGGGGAATGAGCCTAGGCTTGTGTGCTTTGGTAAAAAACAAGTCAGAGAAAAGGCGGCCTTGGAGATAGGTTCAAGGGGGTGTGCTCAGGATGATCTGCACTGCCCCCCGCTGCTGCCCTGGTTCAAGACTCCTGGGGTCCGTGGGGTTTTGGAGATGCAGGCCTATGGGGGAGGGAAGTGGGAAGTGAGGTGATGCTCGGACTTTAGTTTTGAGGGATTTTAAAGGCTGGGGATTTAGGGGATGTCCTAGGGGAGAATTTCAATAGAATATTCATCAGCTTTATGCTGATGCACCAAAATGAGATTCATTCTTTCAACTTCATCTGTCCTCGGATATGGTGGGCACTATTTGGATTTTTGCTGTCTGTCTGAGTGATTTGAACTGTCCTCTGGTTAGGAGAAATGCTAACCACTTATTCTCATGGGCCCCTGGTTTAGGGAAGATTTACTAGATGGCTGCAAACTGCTGTTTAACTATCTGTCCCAGTTTCCCTATTTCATTGTCCCGGCTTACTGGCCCGTCTCAGTGATACTGCCGGTGACACTGGACACGTTACTTAACTATCATATATGTCATATAGGACAGGAAGTATTTAGACTAAGAACTTCAAAAACATTTACACTAAAACTTATAATCTCTTTGTTTTAATGCTTCATTAACGGGCATTTAAATTATACAGTGCTTTTGCACATGAAAGGGAAGAAAGGAAATTCAGTCCTGATTTTTGCTATATATTGGTTGATTTATTTTATCCTCATTGCCAGGTAATTTTTAGAAATGATTATCTTATAACTTTTTCGAGATCACACAGCTAATAAATTAAGAAAACTGTCAGTCAGAAATTGGTTCCCAGTTCCATTCTCTTTCTGCTATTTGGCCGTTACTCTCTGTTTTCCAGCAGAAATTAAAATATGCTTCACTGATTTTATTCATGTTAGAGGCATGCGTTTGCATATTCAGGAACTAAAATTCTTTAGTTATTCTTTGCATATTATATTTATTAAATATTAAGAAATGTGCTTACCAATTAATGATTTTAAATGGTTTAAACTTGGTAAGCATTAACAATTTTACTACATATTGCACTTAGAGTAGTAATTTTCTCATTTTAAGAAAGTGTAATAATAGATATTGCATAAGGGTCTAGTTATACCCCAGATGCACAGAAATAATTTCCTGGAATTATTTGATACCAAGTTATTCTATATTCAGATAATAGCTCAATAACTATATATATTATGTAAAAACATAAGCCTTTTCAAGTTTTAAATAATGACATAGTTGATTTGAGCCTGAAAAAGTTAATGTAGATTAAATATAGCTTCTAAGAAGAATATTATTTTTTTTAGGGAAAATTTTATTGTAACTCTAGATGTGAGGTTTTTACATCATACAAAGGAAGGTTCATCCAGGAATGTTTCTGATTAAGGTTACTTTATTTGCAGTGTGCCATCCTTGTTTCTGTTCTTGTTAGGAAATTCTTTGGGGGCATGCGTCACGACCTGAACATTTAACATTTGTAACCTATTTTCTTAGAACTTGCTTTTCATTTCCTGTGCTGAACAAGCTAGAGTTTGCCCTTTGATATATAAAAAATGCACTTCAAGAAAGATGGAGCAAAGAGAGTTATGGTGCTTGCCATCTTTTATACATTGAAAAAGAAGATTTTTTAAAATACATTGTGAGCATGCATGCGATTGAACAAAATATATGTTTAATTTCATAACACATCTTTCCAGCAGATACATTTATGGCTTTATGGTTCATGACAAATACATTTTTGTGGTGACTACAATGAAAAATATAATTATTTTGCATTCTTATTGTTTTAATATATTTTTAGTCATCTTAATTATTATTCAGAAAGTAAGAACAATTAAACAAGTGACATCTTTGCCATGTACTTCTAATGTATTTAGTTTATTCTTTATATTGAATATATAAATTTTGCATGTATGCATTTAAATCTCCTAATTGAAAAGAACTCCAAGTCATTTTGATGATAAATATGTCTTTATGTAAAATCTCTTAAGTACTCTCTTAATCTACCCAAATCTAGCAAAATGTCTGGTCATTTATCATCTTTTTTCATACATATTCACTACAAACAAACAAAAATGAAGGGTTACATAATGAAGTAGTAATATTTACTAGTTTATTTTGCTGTATAACAGTAAAATTCAAATTTTGCATTTGGTGCGAAATTATGTGAATTGCACAGGATATGTTTTCTAAAAGTAGAACTTTTATAAACTGCTTTTACAAATACTTACTTAAATATTTCATTCATTCAACACATTTATTGTGTATTTATTAATGCTGAACCTATTATGCTAGATGTTAGAGATATTATATTAATAAGACAAAATTTTATCTTCAAGGCTATACAGATAATTGACAGATAATTTCTGTGATGAAAGAGTACAAGATGCTACTGCAGTACAAAAGAAGCACACTGGTTTTTCTTGGGAGTGATCGAGAGTCAAAGGTGAGGAAATGGTGTTTTAGCTAAGACCTGGAGGTTGAGAGAAAAAAGCCAGGTAAAAAGGACTTTTATTAGGTGGAAGAAACATTCAAAGGGTTTCAGAGTTCCTTGGGATATACTAGTATATCAATGCCTCTGTTGATAAATGTGAAATTGGAATTTTTGGATAGTGTTGCCAATCCCTCATTTTATGGTTGAGACTCGTGGTTTTCATTACATTTACCTCAAGTTCCAGGATAATCTGAATTTTGACCAAAATGAACTTCTCTTCCCCTGAAATTTCCCAGTAAATCTTGCTGCATGACTCCTTCAGAAATTTCTCAAAAAACCTATAGCAATTTAGATAGTGAGTAAGACTACCTAAATCTTTAAGAATACATGATACTTAATGTAGTTATTAAAAATCATGGGTCCTAGTCAGTATTCTAGCTGGGGGGAGGGGAGTAGTTGAGCTTGTGAATTATTTTTCTCAACTTAGTAGCTATATGGCATTGAATAAACTAAATTATTATGTGCACATCAGCCAATATTATTGCTGATGTTACAATACAAAATACTCAGTTATCCACAGTTCAATTTGGTCATGTCACAATGACAGCCATGACAGGAAAATTAGAAAAATAAAGGAAGATGCAAACTATTTTTGGTTTAATTGCTTAAATTAATTTCAGTAGGGAACACGCATGGAGAGGACCAGCATAAGGAAATGAGAGCAATAACCAATGATTGTCTGAAATGTGAATTTTATTTTATTTTATAGTTTGGACTTGTTTATTTTGGGAATTAGGTTTGTTTTTCCTACAGATGAAAATATAAGACAATTTTTGTTAATTTGTAATATTTTAGGGTATTATAGAAACATTTTTATGGGCCCTGAAATATAATAATTTATTATCACTTTTAAGAAAAAGGTTTTTATTACTGATAAATTTTGTTGCGGTCACAAGGGGATAATCATAATTGATGGTTGAATCATTTTATTGTAATACAATTATTTCTTTCCACATGCCTTCTCTACTGAATACACATTCAGATTTATTAAGATATCAGAGGGTTATTGGCTATATTGACCCCACAAATCATATACTACAGATATATTCAGGGTATTATACTTTAGAATTTTTCTAGGCAACATATCTCTGTGAAATTGAACACCAAGTATTAAATTAATAGAAAAGCTTCCAGCTCCAAGTGGAGATCAAAGAATAATTGAATTACCACCCATAAAAGCAGCCTTATGAACTATTTAAAAACAGTGAAGGATATTAATTTGTTGTCAATTTTAATAACAGAAAGCAATGTGGCATTTATTAGCTCAATGGAAAAAAGTAATATAAGCTCTAGCCTTTCAATTACCCTACCACCCACATAGACTTGACCAACTGGAAGACTGTTCCTCTTGTGTTTCTTCGGGCACTGCTTTTTGTCTTTTGCAAGTGCAATTAATTTTCTTTTACTTCCATATTGAACAGCACTATGAAAGAATAACAACTTACCAGACTATCTAAAAATGAAATTTCTAGGGATGATGGGAAACATTTTAGTCTGTAACTTCAATTTTTTTTTAAATCATGAAAGCTTTACTCTTTCAGAAATAATGTGTATTCCAACATAGAAACTTTCAAGAGTTCTTAATTTGACCTCTGGTGACCCAGGATCTCATGCCCTTTAGCAAAGGTCTCTGAGCTTTTATTTTGCAGTGAAATATCATCATTACTTGTATTAAAATAAGACAAAATGTGTAGTGCAGACCAACAATTATACTTCCAGGTTTGGTCATGGTCTGATCTAGAAGTAAGAGGTACATGTGCAGTGAGCAGAGTCCTTATTTTAGCTAGGTAAATCTGACAGATCACCAGAGACACTTTTCTAACTTAGAGAAAAATAAGGTCACTAATATCTCCTTTTCAAGACAGTGTTCAGGGCATCAGATGGTCAGTAAAGTGCTCTCAGAATTAAGTGGCTAGATACAATGAATTCCTTCTAGTCTATGTGGGATTAGGAATCTTTGGCCCTATTTTACCTGCCACGTATCAACCCATTTTGCTGTGCCCTAAGTTGCACTGTAAGAGATGCACTAAATCACTTGACCATTAGTGAGTAGAGTCAGTGAAAAATGGAGAAAATTGTACTTTTGAATTGTATACAAAATACATGTGGAGATTAGAGTTTGAGCAATCCTGTCCTAAATTATATGGATAACTTCACTGCAGTGATTTTACTCAATTTTTAACTTACAAACATTTATTTTTGATTTTGTAACATTTTAAAAAAAATATATTTTATTGATTTTTTACAGGGATGAAGAGAGTAGAATAGAGTTAGAAACATCAATGAGAGAATCATCGATCAGCTGCCTCTTGCACACACCCTACTGGGGATGTGCCCTCAACCAATGTACATGCCCTTGACTGGAATCGAACCTGGGACCTTTCAGTCTGCAGGCCGATGCTCCCTCCACTGAGCCAAACTGGTTTAGGCTGTAACATATTTTTTATTTTATAAAAAACGTAGCAACAATAAATGCAAAGTAAACAAAAGTTAACGTATAGTGAAATATCTACTGCATTTCAACTTCCCTAGAAAGTTCATGATAAACATGTAACCACAAAATGCTGATATTTACTGTGGGATCTACAGTGATATTCCTGAACATATGAAGAACAAAGACTGCTATAAAATCTTAACAGCTACTTCAAAAGTTTAGTAGTTATTTTAAGAACTCAGACTGTAACAAAATTATGTGTAAAATTAACTTTGTGAATATTGAGTTTGTATGTAGTTCAAACTGCTTGCTTTCATTTCCAATTTCTTGTGCAGATACAAAAAGTATCTTATTATGCTAGATCCATTAAAAGAATTTAACAAACACATAACGCAGATTTTATGTGTCATTAGATACTTCAAACTGAATACCAAAAAGTTAATTGTGCCTGGCTAGTGTGGCTGATTGGTTGAACATCAACACATGAACAAGGTCAGGGTTCAATTCCCGGTCAGAGCACATACTCGGGTTGCAGGCTTGATCCAGGAGGCAGCCAATCAATAATTGTCTCTCATCATTGATATATCTCTCTCTCCCCCCCCCCTCCTTTCTCTCTTATTCTCTCTCTCTCTCTTTTTCTCCGTGCAATCAATAAAAATATATTCTTTAAAAAAGTTAATTCTGAGAAATGTGATTTAATTGCATCCAATTCATGTAATCCAAAATTTAGTAAACTCATTAGATCATAGAGAAAATATCTGACCATCATTTTAAATGCTAGTATAAACTCAGTTAATGTTCAAATTAAAAATTGCTTTGAGGTGTGAATGCAAATTTTGGTGAAACACTTCCTGGAGGCAAAACCAGGTTCTTACTAAGAAAATTTAAAAAATAGAAATGCAATTGGTAAAAGGAGAAAGATTTATGCGATCTGAAGAGAAACCAGAGTATAGAAATGCAATTGATTGTGATGAACACCTAATGTATAATTGTGTAGGAACTGGCTGTAATATTATACCAACCAAAATAGAAATTGGATTGTCAGAATACATGCAGCTATTTTAATACATGAATAGTGAAAGTAACTTATTTGAAGTGACAGTGATGTTGAGTACCACAATACTCCAGCTTTGTAGTGCAGGCTTTCTGACATATTCCTCCTCTCAATTTGATTTTAAACATATATGAGCTTTTAAAATTTAATTTAATTTGTAAATCAAGCTACACATATAGCAAAAAAAATTTAATTTTTGGTATATCACGCCTTTACATTTTGTTCATATTCTGTTTAAAACTTCTTTGAAATCTTTAGTCAGGTATTTAACAAATAGGGCATAAAATAACTTTGGCTTTTAAAGCTCTTATTCAATCAAAGTCTTATTTAAAATAAAATATGCAACTGAAAAACATTAAAATTTATGTTCACAGAAGCAAGAGAGTAAGTGAACAAATTAGATGATGAGAGTTTACATAGTGTTTCAGATTTACTTCATTTTTAAAAATCTTTGTTAATCCTTTCCATGGCTTTTTCAAAGATGGGGAAGGAGGGAGAGAGAGAAACATTGAAATGGGAGTCACATGGACCAGCTGCCTCCCTCATGTGCATTCCCGAATGGGAGCAGGGAGTGAACCAGAACCCAGGTATGTGCCTTTGACCAGGAATCAAACCCATGACCCTTTGTTCTCTGAGCAGCCACTCTAACCACCTGGAAACACTGGTCAGGGCTTAATTTACTTTAATAATTTTGCTGTAGAATAGTTCTACTTATATAAGGCTCTTTTAGTTATATTCCCATTTTTAATTTGGTAAGTTTATATTCTATAAAGAAGGAAATTGAAATGAATCAGCCTTACATATTCACAGTACCGCGTTTGGAAAAACTAATAAGAAACATAAATAGAGACATTATTTTATAAATTTTATCTTGAAAAAATATTTGTCTAAGAAAGGTACTTAGTGGACGAAAGTACAGTAACCATGAAAACTCTGCTTAAAATGTTGACATAATTTTTTTTAAAGTAACTCAAAGTGAGAATTTTCATTTCACATAATTTGCTCTGACTTTGTTACCTAGCTCAGTGCTAGTAGAGAAAATGTTTTGTCACTTAAAATGTAATATTCAGAGAGGAGTCACCTGAAGATGTCAATTTTTTAAAGATGTGAACTCATCCCAGTGTAGATTATAAAATGTACAAACATACTATTCTGAACATATAAAGCCCAGGACACTCCAGGTTTTCTAATGGCAAAATGCATATTATACTGTTTTAGTGAGAAGCATTGAAAAACCTACACGTTATCTTTTTATTTTGGAGTATTTTTTTATTATAGTCATAGAGAAAAAGTGTACAACTTATATAATTACAGCTAAGGGAATGTCCGTAAAGTGAATTCCTTTATGTAACCAGCACCAAGTTATAAAGAGAGCATACCTAACATCCTGGAAGCTTCCTCCTGTTCCCGCTCAGTTATTGCGCTCTCACCCTCAGGGTAACCTTTATGACAACTGTGTACATTTTTAATGCATAGTATCATGTGCAGGTTTGTTAACTTTATATAAGTGGAATAAGTTCCTTAGGCTTTTTCTATTTGATTTATTTCAATAAATATTATTTTCATGAGACTTGTTCACATTGTTTTAAATATTGGTAGATTTTAATATTTTTGTTCCTGGAGGATATAACATTGTACAAGTAAACAGTAATTTGCTACTTTTGTTTTTAAATTCTCACTTTAGGTTAGATTTTTATAAAGAGGAAGGGAGAGAGGGAGAGAATCATCGATGTGTGAGAGGAACATTGATTGGTTTCCTGCCATACATGCACCCACCAGGGATCAAATCCACAGCCTTGTGGTGTACAGAATGATACTCCAGCCAACGGAGCCACCTGGCACGGTCTATAATTTATCACTCTTGGTGAACATTTAGGCTGTCTCTAGTGTGGGGCCATCATGTATAATGTTATGAACATTCTTGTACATATGTTTTAAGAGTTATACACTTTCCTAATATAGACTTTTAATACCTCATTCCACTTTTAAAGTTTATCTTAAATAACTTTACTTATTAAACAACTTCTTTTTTTACTTCCAGATGAGTAACAATGCCATTTAATCTTTGAATAGATTAGTAAACATTTGATACATTTTACCGTTTTCATACACATCCATATATCCACTCATTTTATTTTATTTTCAAATGTGGCATCCATCCAGTGACAGTCACCTTTACAGATGAGAGGCCATTGTAGGAACTACATCGTATTACTCTTATCCTTTACTGATTGCTTTCATAATCTTGTAAAAAAGACACATCTATCAGTGAAAACAGAGCTCAGCAACAGTACTTTAGTTCCTACTCATCGGAACAATGTAAGTTATAAGTAAATTAATTAATTGTACACGTAGGCTGTCCTAAAAATCTTCATTATATTTAATCTGCAAATGCCAAAAATAGTTTACCAATAGGTGGACTATAGACTTATAGAGAATTTTCTTTAGTAGTCATTCTTACATAGTATATATGCCAGTATAGTTTGGATATTGAACACCTGGTGTGGGATTAATTTGTATTTGGAAGATTTTTTTTCTTTCATCTTCTGAGCAGCAAGAAATTTGGTTCAAATGAGATCATTTGGTTTGAAGTGACACTTTAGCATTATATATTTTATATATATAAATTTTATATATATATATATATATATATATATATATATATATATATATATCAATTACTTGTTTGAAATCACACGAACTCCTTGGGAAAGTGAAGCCCTGGAAAAGAAGTTGGTTTTCTGTAAATATTTGTGTTTAAGAGTCATGTTAAGGCATATATAGAGATTAGAGACAAACTATCAGTAATTGATTAAGTTTAGGGGAAATTCAGCCAATTTAAATTGCTTACCCATCATTTTATATGCCTGAGTGGCAGTATATTTTGTGATATTGTTCCTACATTCTTAGTGAATTCATTTTAAACTCCATATTATTGACTAACTTTCAGCTAAATTCAGACATATTTAGCTATCTTAATGTATCATTTATGAAATAAAATAGGGTTACACAAAATATTGGTTCCTAATATTTGAACAAAAATGGTGGAGTTTCTCCAAATATTTTTCTAGAATATAGTTGAAAAACTTCAAATCAAAGCAAATAGATTTGGACCTGGTATATAATATTAGAAACAAGAGCAACAACGGCAGTAACAAAACAATAATAATACCGATGTTTGTTTGGGGCTTGTTATCTGTGTGCTGGACATGGTGCGAGGTCCTGTTTTGCACATTGACTCATTTTATCCAGCAGGAACTGGAATCAAGGAGGTTAAGTCTTTGCACCATATTTAATAGCTTCAAGTGGGAGACCTAGAACTGGGGCCAAGACTATCTAATTTCAAAGTCTATCCATTGAACCAAACTGATGGTTCTCACTAGAATCAAGAGGGATATTTGATGAGAAATAATAAAGAACATATAATTTTTTTTCTATAGCATGATGCTTCACCTTCCTTAAATAATTTTGCATTTCACAAATTGCCCATAATACAAGAACTAATGGCCCTAAATTATAACAGCAGACAAATTCTCCATGACCACTTGAAGGTGACCAGGTGTACAGAAGCTCTCACTGAGCTAGGAATAGGCCACTGCTTTTTCAATGTGCATTTGGCTTCCTTGGCTCTACAGCAAAATGTACTTTGAAACTCAGTTTTCTCCCAAGTACCTCTTATTATTATACCTCTGACATATTATTCATGTTTTTCTTCTCACCGCCCACTTCAGGTCAAATATCTCTCTTTCCCACTGTGAAGCTTGTGCTGCTGCCTACAGCGTTTCACTCATTCCTCCTACATGCTTTCCTAATGTCTCCTTTCATTTTAAGCACGTGCGTCTCCCACCCACTTGCATGGATATCTGAAGATTTCCTTAGATTCTAGCTACTGGTATTTAAATAGATATTTCCCAGGCAAAGTTATTCTGAAAAAATGATGTTTGCATTTCCATTCAAGTGTATGCTTAAGATTCTATATATACTCTTCTAAATGCGAATATTAAATGAATACACTTCCTTGATGAGTCTTAAAATAAATTATGAAACTTTTCTTTGTAATATATTATCTAATCATGATTTGGAAGTTCATTCATCATTACTTGTAATTGAGAATAACAATTCTATATGATAATTTGCGAGATTTGCACTATCCTCTTTTCAGTAGCAATTTAAAAATTGTAAAATTTACTCTTAGATATGTCATTCTATATTATTTTTAAAAAGTTTTGATAGAAATAAATAAAGAGTGGAGTATAACCATGGTAGGACAAGTAGAAGTGTTTGATGCTTAATTTAATATGTAATTCTTAGAATTTTAGATTATTTTAAGAACCCACCAAAGCACTGCTGCATGTGACAGTATCAGCCAGCATTCCAGTGCACATTCACACCTCTACTCGCTGCGTTACTTATTTCAGAGACTGTGTTTATGGCCTGTCAGCACTGGAATTAGAGTGGGAAGAGTAGGCTTTCTTACCATCATGTCCTATACATGGACAAATTCTTAGGGTGGAAAATGTTTCTTATCCGTAACATGAGGGATCTGGATAAGGATTGTATTTTTGTTTGTTTGTTTTGTAACCAGGGATCCATAGACTCCTAAGAAATTTGTGAGTAAAATATTATTTGCAGATCTACTTTCTCGAAGCTGAAAATAACTCAAGTAATCAATAAATTGTAGAAAGACCTCAAAAGTAAAATGAAATAAAGTCTCTGGATTATAGGCTTAATAAAGCCTAAAAAATATATCCAATATTGTTCTTTCAACAAATATATTATTAAGCAATGGATCAATTTAGTATTTGTTCAAGACAATTACCCCTTATTCTATGAATTGTTAGGAAACAAAATAAGGTTAAGGCAAATTAGAAATTACAGAAAAAATAGACAGCTATTCTAGAAAGTCATAATCCAAGTAAGCAGTAAACAACATGTAACATTAATTAGATCAAATTAATTAAAGGGAAAGATCATACATTTGCTTTTGATGATTAAATGTTTCATTTAAGTAACACAGAAGTACCAATGTAAACTTCCTTTCTCTTCAAATATATTACTTTTGCAGAATTTCAATATTTTATTCACTTGATATTGCAAAAACTGTTCATTTTCAGATACAATAATCAAATTATTCCCAGCATGAAGGACTTAAATGTTAAACTGGAGTAAAAGGGCAGTTTCACTGACTTATTCACTGTCATATGAACAGCCACAGGGGCAGTGCCTACCCTGGCATACAATAAATATTCCTTGATAATGATAGGATAGAACATGTATGTTATTTCCTTTAATAGAGGTTTGGGGCAGGGGAGACAGAGAGCAATATCAAAAAATAATTTTTGTAAGTATTCGTTGGTAATAACAGTAACAGCTATAATAAATATACCTAGTTGGATTAGAGACCAAATGTAAATAATTAAGAAAATAAAGTGTGACAGTTTCTATGAAATTGGCATTAGCAAAATATAAAAGCAAAAATAGAAAAAAGGGAAAGATTAGTGTGCTTGAAAAGGCTGAGGAGCCTGAGGAAGAAAGGCAAGTGATGAAGCTTGAACGTGGGTATGAATCATCAAGAAAATTGGGGAATGGAGCCTTAGCAGGTTTGGCTCAGTGGATAGAGCATTGGCCAGAGGACTGAAGGGTTGCAGACTTGATTCTGGTCAAGAGCATGTACCTCAGCTGCAGTTTGTATCCCTGGCCCTGGTCAGGATCCTTACATGCAGGAGGCAACCAATCAATGTATCTCTCTCGCACTGATGTTTTTCTCTCTGTGTCTCTCCCCCTCCCTTCCACTCTCTCTAAAAAAAAGAAAATTTGGGATGGAGCATGGCAAAGAAAGTATTCCACCAACAGGAATATCCCAATCAAACAGTACTACCTAGTCCAGTTTGGCATAGAAAAAGAGGTGGACACAGGTTTGAAGAGGTGAATAAGACTGAGCCAGCACATGTAAGTAGTTTAAACTTTGCTCTGTGCCTTCTGCACAGATACTAATTTTTCCCTCAAAGTCTGTGAATTTATTCATTTAAAAATGATTATAGGAGTGTATCTGTAAAAAGGCAAATAGAGCTGAAACAGGTTTGGCTCAAGTTGCTCATAGGGCCCAATGGTCTTTGAAGCTCAATTTTATTGTATGCATTTCTCTGTGAATGAAGAATAATAATGCATCCATGAAAAATATCTAATTCCTCTTGTATTATGACTGTAGAAGCCATCACTAAAGCAAAAGAAATAAAGGAAGGGAGGAAGGAAGAAAAAACTAAATGACACAATATAAAAAAAGAAAGAAAAAATCAAACTTATTAGTATTCCAGGAATTCCTGCTTATTGCTATACTTCAGCATTTACAGGCAGAAAGGCAAACATGCTTCTTGCTTGCTTTTCTTTCCCCAAAGCACAGCTCAATTAATGCTGTCATATAGCTCCTGGTAACAGACTCACACCAGCAGAGTACCCCATGCCACAAGATCAATGGGACCCTGGAAGCTACAACAGAAAGAAATTAGAATGTGCATCAAATTGTGAAGCTCATAAAGAAAACACATTTGCCCTTCATGTATTTTTAAAGAGATTCTTGCTTCATTATATCTTGTAAATGGTTTCTCTGTTCAGTACAGCTGATAGAATTGAACTTTTGTGGTATCCCATTTTTCAGAAGAACAGAATGAAATTCAGTTTTAATAAAGATTTTAGTGGTGATTTTATTATATTTTAGGTGCCTAGTTAATCAATAGAGGCTTTACAATGTCTGAGAAAAAAATGCTGGCATATAAGATCATTTATTTGATTGATTTCCTTCTTTCCTTACTCTTTAGCACTCAAGAATTATCTTATTTCCAACTTTGAAAGATTAACGTTTTGATCAGCTATGCCTCATGCTTTGTTTACAGTAATATATTGGATTGCATAACAGGAAAAATAAGCCTGATAATTTTGAACAGTATTTAGAAATATACTTTAATTTAGATAGGTTTGTCTTTAGGTCATATAATTTTAGATGAAACTGCTAGTTTATAATTTATGACCTGTTTAATTAATTAATTAAATAAATACATGAAAGGCAAATGTGTTTTCTTTATGAGCTTCACAAATGTGATCCATGTTTTAATTTCTTCCACGGCCAAAGTTATCAGTACTGATGTAATGGAATTGCATTTTAAAATAATTTAATAAAAACAACTGCATCTCTCTCGTTCCATATATAGTTATTAATTGTAGCAACATATTTCTTTTGATTTTCCATTGCAGGTATGTTCTATTTGTTTTTTCAACAGAGTCATTCCTAATGGAATAATTCATTGAAAACTGAATAATTAGTTGCAAAATTCTATTTTTTGGTTGATTTTAATATTTTATGGCATGGAAAGCAAATATTATCTGAGAAAAACAGATTTAACTTATTTCAGTTCATATTTTTTCAATACTTGAAAAATATGTTGGGACCAATATCTGTTTACTTATTGAAAAGATTTTTGATTAAAATGAATGTTTTAAATAGTATATAATTTGTGATGTCCAACACTGTTGATAGTTTCAACAACTATTGTACAGAGATATGATATGCTATTATGTTCATTAATATAAGATTTGTTGCATTGGTTAGATGATCTATTATTAGATTAAGGTCCTTCCATACATATTTTAATATTTCCAAGTAGTGATAGAAATTGAATCATATGCTCTTTGTTGTTGTTGTTGACCACTGCCAGATTTGTAAACCTTAGTTTCCTTATTCAATGACTGATTTTACTGAGCTATAGGATTTTTAATAATAGATTTTATGACTTATTGTATCAATGTATTGTGCATAGACTATTAAATTAGTTTTAATTCATGCTATCAATATAATTTAGAAAAGAAAGAGGGTCATTAACTTTCTTACTACCAATTTAACATTAAGTTTCCTTATTTTCCTTCTATTACAAGTAATGATACACAACTTCAGGATTGTTTTCTAAAGCTACTTTAGTTATTTTGGAGCAACATTTCATGCCTTTCATATTAGCAATGCATTTATAATATTTCTAGCATCTCAGAATATGGATGAAAATATTGACTTTCTTGGCAGAAATTTAAAAGAATATTAAAAATGATCAGAAAATGAATGTGCTTTTGATTGATACTAGCTACTGTTAATTTAATATATGAAATCAATATTTTGTCAGAGCAATGAAATTCAAGTTTTTGTAGTTGAGTATAAATTTAAAAAATATCAATAATGAAATGAAAAACTACATTGAGTGAAGGCATTGCACATTGCATTATTGCATTACTTCATTTCCGCATGCAATTTAAAAAAGGTAATGCTCAAGGGTGTCCCGTGCTCCTGGGGGAAGCCTCCCCTTGGCTCTGGCAGCCACCATCCCAGCACCTCCACACCAAGCATCCAGCTATGCCTGGGCCCCAGATCCCAGCCCCAGTGCCCCATCCAGCCCTGACTGCATGGCCACACATCACGTGACATCTGAAGAAGTATTTGATATGGATGAGATAAGTATGTTGATACTCTGAAGAACTACTTAGTAAAAGAAGGTTGGGTAGATAAGGAAATTGCACTTAGAATTATCATGAAGCTGCTGACATTATTTTGGAGAGAAAAAAATCATGAGAGAAATAGAGACTCCAATTATAGCATGTGGTGATATCCATGGTCAATTGTTTGATCTGATGAAAAAAAACAAATTATCCTCACTGGAGGATATTTTTTCCATTGATCTTTTAGAGAGAGGAGAGGAGAGGGAGAAGAGGAGGAAAGATAGCCATTGATGTAAGAGGGACACATTGAGTGGTTGCCTCCCATGTGTGCCCAGACAGGAGCCGGGAACAAACCTGCAACCAAGGTAAAAGTTATGTCCCTTGGCCAGAAATCAAATCTGTGACCTTGTGGCCCATGGGCTGATGCTCTCACCACTGTATAAATCTGTGCATGGCCTGATGACACTTTTTTTTTAAATAGGAGGATCACCTGCTCATACATAATACTTCTTCTTGGTGAATATATGGACAGTATTATTTTAATTTAGGGTGCGTCTTATATTATATGTCCTGAAGATTCTATACTCAAGTATATTACTTCCTCTGAGAGGCAATCATGAATGCAGATACCTTCCTGAATATTTTACCTTTAAGCAGAAATGTAAAATTAAATATTTAGAAAGAGTCTATTAAGCTTTTATGGAAGCTTTTGATAGACTTCCTCTTGCTCCTCTTTTAAACCAACAGTTTCTTTATGTTGGTGGTGGACTTTCAGCAGAAGTACATACACTAGATGATATTGGCAGGTTATATAAATTAAAAGAGACATCTGAATCTGGACCAACTCATGATTTGTTATGGTCCAATCCTTCTGAAGATTTTGAAATCAGAAATCAAAAACTTAGTGAATACAAGTGCCCATTTTCTGTTTTCCTACTTTGTTTGTCAAACTTTTCATATATCTTAATATTTGACTAAAAAATGCATCATTTTAGGATAATCTAGAAGAAATAAATGTATAGCATCTAACTGAAGCTGTAGAGAATGAATTACTTTTGAGGTTATTGGTAAGCTACCCAAAATCTTAGCACTAGTTTAAAAATTGTCAAGAAAACGCTATGCTACATAATAAATAGGTAATATGCAAATTAACCCTCACACACTCACAAGATGGCTGCCTACAGCCAGGCCAGCAGAGGGAGTTAGTGAGGGACAACCAAACAACTGAACAGACTGTGTAGGGTGACCAGGCCAGCAGGGGTGCCAAGAGGGGTAACTGTGGGCAGGTACAGATGGGGGTGACCAGGCCGGTGGGGGGAGGCAGTTGGGGGTGATTATACTGGCAGAGGGGGAAGTGAGGGGCGAAAAGGCTGCTAGGGAGGGATAGTTAGGGGCAACCAGGCCAGCAGAGGGGGAAGTTGGGGCAATCAGGCTGGTAGGGAGGGCAGTAAGGGATGACCAGACAGGCAGGCAGGTGAGCAATTAGGAGCCAGTGGTTCAGGATTAAAAGGGGATATCTGAGTGCCAGTTTTGGCCTGATCCTGGGAATCAGGCCTATCCCTGCAGTGAAACATCCCTGTAGGAGTCCTGGATTGGAGAGGGTGCAGGCTGGACTGAGGGGACCTCCTCTCCCCCCATGCACAAATTTCATGCACCAGCCCTCTAGTATCTGTATAAGCAGTATAATTTAGGTGGAATACACTGACAGTATAGGTATTAGGGGCCATTTTCACCTCATATGAGTCCTCTACTATCATGTCAATTTATGTTATTTTTGGCTAAAAGTGTTTCTAACTCTGTGTGTGTGTGTGTGTGTGTGTGTGTGTGTGTGTGTGTACCAAGACATGTCAAGAATTTAGATTAAGAATTATAATTATGTATTTCACTATTATTTCAAATATACTAAAGAATGTTGCCATAACTTAGACTTGTGGAAGATGCATAAAAGAGAGGATGGTGGTTTGTGAAACCACATAAAATGACTTCCATAATGCCTGTTTGGGTCACTATTCATGTCTGCTCTCACATTGGAAATTCAGAGAGAAGCCTTTTCCATGAAACATTGTAATGAGTAAGGAAGAAGTAAAGGCGAGAGACTGTGTGAAGTCAAATTGGGAAGTGTTGAAGTTGATGATATATATTTATTTTACTAATAGGAGCCACTTACTAATAACACTTTACAAGTAAACCCATACTATATTCCAAGCAATTTAGGGACCTGGAGAGAATTATGTTAAGTGAAGTAAACTAGTCAGAGAAAGACAACTATCACATGGTCTCACTTATATGTAGAATCTAATGAACAAAATAAACTGATGAACAAAATGGGTCCAGCAATATGGAAACACGTAACAGACTGCTGAATCTCAGAGGGATGGGATGGGGGTGGGGAGGTGGAGGAGTGGGGACAGGAAGAGATTAACCAAAGAATTTATATGCATATAGGCATGGCCCATGGACACAGACAGTATGAAGTGAAGGTCTGGGGAGGGGGTTGAGAGTAGGCTAGAGGGGGTCAATGGGGGAAAAGAGGGCTCATCTAAAATAGTTTCAATAATAAGTTGAAAAAATAATAATAAACTCCTCACATGCATTACCTCATTTAATCCTCACAGGATAAGTATTATTATATGCACTTTAAAGTTGAGAATAATGAAACACAGTGCAGGTAAGCATCAGCCACTTATAAATCCCTGGAAGCACTATATGCATTATTAAGAATATAATATTTAATAGAATGCAAATTTAGCCCTCTGGTGTTATGCAAAGAGCAGCTCTACCAAGATGACAGCTTGTAAGAAAAAGAAGCAGGAGTTGAATTTGTATAAACAGAGTTTCGAGTCTGTGTTTTCAAATATTTTTCTAATCTTAGAAAATACCGCTCTTCTATTAATCCGATTTTATTTTTTAACCTACTTATTTTTATTCAAAATTCTACCGGTCATATGCAGTCTATCAATATGGGTACAAATACCCTAGTGTTAGTGAAGATTACTACAGTTCTTTCCAATGTGATGATTGAATTGAAGGATCCCATGTTCTTTCATTTGAGCTGTCAGTTCATTACATTTACTCTAGTAAATTATAGCTCACCCTCCACACTATTTTAGGCACCTCTCCCCCAAACCCAATTTTTTTTAATAATGGGAAATATTAGTGATTATTTGTTTCCTAGATTTTAGAAAGCTTCGTAGAAAATGCTATGCAGTTGAAAAATTCATAGTTTAATTTATAGGATTTTCATAACCAGTTCTATGATTTTGTACATCAGACCTTGGCCAGGAACAGCAATATCTTTTAAATATATAGTTTTTCATGAAAAGGTAATTCATCTTTAATTATTTTCACTTATGCTCCCCTTTCATGGAGTTTTGCCTACTGCATTTTAGAGAGCTGATGAGACACATGATATCATAACGAGAAAAATAACTCTTTATGAAAAATCATTTTAAGATAGTGCTCAAGAAAACTATTCTCTGAGGTCTCTCTATTGGTCATTTTTCTGTGCTTGTTAATTTATTAAAAACATTTTTTAGGAGAACCCTTGTCTGTGGAGATAATTTCATCTTACTTTTTCACTTGTTCAGTCACGTACTCATTAAGCATTTCGAATTATACAATAAAATGTTAATTATAACCCCAAATCTAGTTGTTATTAAGGTATAAATATATATTTATTTAAAATTATATAGGGTTATTGAAGTCTAACTACTTTCCAAAGAATATGTCAATATCTTGTTGATACTTACTTTTATCAATCGTTTATATTATAGAAAGATAGCCAAAAATAAAAGTTTTTTCAAAGACTGAAATATCCTAATATTGCTATAATAACCTTATTGAAAAAAAATACAGTTCTAGTTTACAATATAGTTAAAGTTCACCTTGTTATCCAGAAGAATTTAATAAATAGACATTAGCATGAATAGGTTGATTCAAATATGGCACTCGTTTGGCCTAGAAGAGCATGACTAATTTATAAGAACATAGACAAAATCTCTATCATTACAGGATATTATTTGGCAATCACTGATATTTGAGAAGAGATCTATATGATTATTAATAGAATCTTGAATTTAAAAGGAAATAAATTATTTATAATATGAATTATTATAAAGTGGGCAAAAATGTAGCAAAGCTGTTTTATTACACAAACAATGTATCCTATTAATTTAGCCTCTCTTGACTATAGCTACAAATATTCATTCATATAAAAATTAAAGCACGTGCACATGTGGGGTAGATACTGACAGTCACTCAATATCTCCCAAACACAAGTTGGCCCATAATGGATTGAATTTGGCTTAATAAATCAATGTCCTGCTTATAGTAGAAAAGAAATTGATTCCCTTGCAAATAGGAGTGGCCATATAATCTATTTCTGGATTATTAAGACATAGGTGATTTATTACAAGCAAACACCACCTCTTCCTAGTACTCTCTCTTCTTCATGTATGACTATGGTTAAGTGCCAGGCTTAGAGTTGAAACAACCATTCTGTGAACTTAAGAATAAAAAAGCAGCATGTTTTCATATGCTCTTTTCTTTTTTCTTTTTTTTTTTTGAAAACATTCTTTTTTTTCAAAATGACAATAAGGTACCATCTCACATCTGTCAGAATGGCTATCATTAACAAATCAACAAATGAAAAGTGCTGGTGAGGATGTGGAGAAAATTCCACTGCTGGTGGGAATGCAGACTGGCAGCCACTGTGAAGAACAGTATGTAGTTTCATCAAAACACTAAAAATTGAACTTCCATTTGACCCAGTGATCCCACTTCTAGGAACATATCCCAAGTAATTGAAACACCAATCAGAAAGGATATATGCACCCCTATGTTCATAGCATCACAATTTATTATAGCTAAGATTTGGAAATAGCCTAAGTGCCCACCAGCAGATGAGTGGATTACAAAAATGTGGTACAAAGGTCCCAGGTTCAATTCCGGTCAGGGGCATGTACCTTGGTTGCGGGCACATCCCCGGTAGGGGGTGTGCAAGAGGCAGCTGGTCGATGTTTCTCTCTCTTTGATGTTTCTAGCTCTCTATCCTATATATATGATATTTTACAGAGAGGAATTATATATATATATATATATATATATATATATATATATATATATATATATAAATGTGGTACATCTACACAATGGAATACTCCGCTGCTGTAAAAAGGAAGGAACTCCTACCATTTGCAACAGCATGAATGGACCTGGAGAGCATTATGCTAAGCAAAATAAGTCAGTCAGAGAAAGATAAATATCACCTGATCTTACTAATTTGTGGAATATAATGGACAACATAAACTTATGAACAAAAAACAGATCCAGAGACAGAGAAGCATCAATCTGACCATAAAACCTCACAGGGAAGGTAGGAGAGGGTGAGGGTAAGGGGAGAGATCAACCAAAGGACTTGTATACATGCATATAAGCATAACCAATGGACACAGACACCAGAGGGGTGAGGGCATGAGCAGAAGGAGGGGGGCAATGGGGAGATAAGGACACATATGTAATACCTTAATCAATTAAAAAGAGAGAGAGAGAGAGAGAGAGAGAGAGAGAGAGAGAGAGAGAGAGAGAGAAGGGTAGCAGAGCACCTCAATACAGACCTAACAAAGGAAAGCCAGAAAAGAGAAGAGTTCTGATTGAATGATGTCAATTTGAGGCCCTGTCTTGCTAGGCTGCATAATATTGTGCAAAGGCTGAGTTGGGACCTGGGGTCTTCCACTTACAATTAGTGCAACATGTGACAAGATGGTATAGTTCTCTAAGATTTTACTCTGTCTAAAATCAAGAGGTTAATCTAAATAATTTATTTTTTAACTTAGGGGATGGAATGCCAAAATTTGTAGGCTGTAGTTTTATATTGCATATTTAATAATATGTTCTTATAGTTACAAAGATAAATTATGTATATTAAATGTTGATGGCCTCCACATCAATTTGAATAGGAAAACATTTTCTAGTGATTATTAATAAAAAGTGGCAAATGTCTGATGCGAGAGCTATCATATTCTGTAAGGGGCATCACACTTTTAAATTTATCAAAAGATTATAGTCCATTGAATCATCCTTCCACTTGATTATTTTTATTTATTTATTTTATTTATTGTCTAAAGTTTTACATATGTTTTCTCCTCCTCATTAATCCCTGCCCCCAGACATTCCCACACATGGCAAGCCCCCACCACCCTAGTTTCTGTGTCCACTGGTTATGCTAATATGCATGCATACAAGTCCTTTTGTAACTCTCTCACCCTCCCACTTCTCCTGCCATTTGTCTCTGGATCTATTTTTGTTCATCAAATTATGTTGATCATTATATCCCACATATGAGTGAGATCATAAGATATTTATCTTTCTTCGATTGGCTTACTTTGCATCCATGCTGTTACAAATGCCAAAAGTTCTTTCATTTTTATAGAGGCATAGTATTCCATTGTGAAGATGTACCACAGCTCCTAGGGCAATGGAGACTAAGGAGAAAATAAACAAATGGGACTACATCAAAACAAAAAGTTTCTGGACAAGAAAAGAAACTATCAACAAAACAAAAATAAAGCCCACTGCATGGGAGACCAAATTTGCCAATGCTATTTCAGATAAGCATTTAATCTCCAAAATTTAGAGAAATCATACATCTTAACCAAAGGAAGATAAAGAATCCAATCAAAAAATGGGCAAAGGACCTAAATAGTCATTTTTCAAAAGAGGACATACATAAGACTGAGAGACATATGAAAACATGCTCAAGGTTACTAATCATCATAGAGATGCAAATCAAAACAACAATGAGATACCTGTCAAAATGGCTATCAAACAAAAAAACAATTGACAAGTGCTAGTGAGCATGTGGAGAAAAAGGAATCCTCATGGACTTCTGGTGGGAATTCCTGGTGGGAATGCAGACTGTTGCAGCCACTGTGAAAAACAGTGTGAAGTTTCCTCAAAAAGTTAAAAAGGGAATTCCCATTTGATCCAGTAACCCCACTTCTAGGAATATACCCCAAGAAATCAGAAATACCAATCAAAAAGGATATATGCACCCCTATGTTCATAGCAGCACAATTTACAATAGCTAAGATTTGGAAACAACCTAAGTGCCCATCAGCAGATGGGTGGATTAAAAAACTGTGGTGGATCCAATTGATTCATAAGGGGCTTTTAAAATTTCATCATTTCATAATTAATGATTAATATACTATATAGTTGTTGTTGGATCTGAAAAATTCTTGATTGCAAATTCAAAGTTCTTCCCTAAGTCTAGTCCATTTATGTACTTATTTATAACCCATATAAGCCTTTATGTACAATTGGACACAAGATATAATGTAAATATATGAAAATTTGGAAATTATTTATTGAAAATGTAAATAGGTAATTTCTTTGATTATCATTGCCTTTTAAATTTCATAGAGCTAGAAGAACTTAAAAGTAGACTAATAATAAAACTTGAGACTCTGGATTCTTTATAGCTATGACTTATTATTTCTCTATGAAAGTGCTTCTTTATGTGTTTTCAATATACTCTCAAATTTTTACAGTTCAATCTAATAACTGTCACAGAAGGCTTAGAGGAAATATGGACATATATAACTAGCGATCTGAAATAGTGGCTTTGGTTTTAGATGAGCTTCATAAGCTCTTTACTTCACATGTAGATATCCTGTAGTGAGTGATGGGCCTCTTCTCAACTTCACAGTCAATATCCATGAAAACATTCCACAAGACTAGATATCAAAAGCTGAAAATGGCAGAGTAAACTAAATGTAAAAGAGGCCTATTTGTTAAAGTCTAGGACCATTCCCATTTAGCGCCTTTCCTTGGTGATGTGTTGAGAAAAGCATCCTTAAAATACCCACCACACCTCCACACTCCCATTACAGCACTGCAGAGAAACACCTTCTCCCTACGTCCCCCTCCCTCCCCATTTTTTTAAGAGAGCTTGAAAAGGATACTGATCTCAGCAAGATCCTGCTGCTCCCCTCTAATTCCATGATACACAAAATCGCCATTCATACTTCCCAATACTGGGCCACTATCTTTGGTGACAGTCAGTAAACCACTCCACTCTTGTTAGTTATTTTTTCTGTAGGGATCCTTTCAATGACACAACACCCAGTAGTTGACATGGCAGGAACTAGGATGTGACACAGAAGCTTATTGTAACGTGTGATGCTAAATTGCCAAGGGAAAAACGTGTCAGAAAAGAAAGATAAGAAGATCACCAGAAGCACTGTGTGCTTTGAGGTGTGATGTTTCATATCATTATTCTTAGTGCAAAAATAAAGTATAAACCCTGACAGCTTGGTTTTCTTTTTTGTAATCAAGTGCCGGCTATCATGGCTGAGGCATCCACTCTAAGGGGCCACACTACCAGCCACACAAGTAGATGAAGAGGGTCAGTACTTCCCATTGCTTTGTTTTGGAGATTTTAATAAGTGACCATTTTGGGCCAATTGTCTTTTCTCTTCTTCATTTTATTATTACTATTATTATTATTATTTTAAGCATATTTCTATTGATTTCAGAGAGGAGGGAAGAGGAAGAGAGAAAGAAAAACATCAATGATCAGAGAGAATCATTGATTGGCCACCGCCTGCATGCCCCTGCTGGGGATGATGCCCACAATCTGAGCATGTGCCCTTGACCAGAATGGAACCTGGGACACTACAGTGTGCAAAGCCAACGCTCTACCCATTAAGCAAAACTGGCTAGGGCTTCCTTCTTCATTTTAAATTCCCAGTTTTAGGTTTTAAATTCAACAATAAAGAATGAGCCTGCAGCCAGCTAGTGGCTCAGAGGTTGAGGGTCCACCCAGGAACCACGAGGTCACCGGTTCAATTCCTGGTTAGGGTACATGCCCAGGTTTTGAGCTTGATCCCTGATAAGGGGCATGGAAGAGGCAGCTAATTTGATATTTCTATATCTCTATTCCTCTCCCTCCCTCTATCTCTAAAAATCAATATGAACATATTAAAAAATAAATAGAGAGAATGAGCCTGCAAAATCCTAGATTCCTTAACCTCAATGAAAATAGAACCAGGCATAAAATAGAATGAGCCTGCAACAATAACCCTCCCTAGTCCTCAACAAAACTAGAATCTCAGGCTTATTTTTCTCATTCTTTCTCTTTCTCTCCCTGTGACCTTGCTGTATAACCACATATGTGCCATGTAATATTCAGATCTTATATGTGATAAGATATAAGATATAAGATCAAGTTCATAATCTGGGCATGTACCCTGACCAGGAATTGAACTGGCGACCTCATGGTTCCTGGGTGGATGTTCAACCTCTGAGCCACACCAGCTGGGCTGCAGGCTCACTCTTTATTGCTGAATTTAAATCATAAGACTGGGAATTTAAAATGTAGAAGAGAGCCCATGTAATTTCCAGGTCTTATATGAGATAGACTTTGTCTCTTTCAAAGTTTCCTGATTGTTATTGCTAAGGGCATCTTGCAATCATAATAAGATCCACAATACTGATTCTCCAGAGGCTGAGGAAAGAACATGGAGACTCCCAAATAAGAGCACTTGCAGGAAAGTGAGCCTCAGTCCACCAGCCCAACATTTGATTCATCGCTACTGGATATCACAGAGTTAGGATCCTTGTGCATAAACCTGTCCTCCTGGTCTAGATCCCGGTGGGGACTTTTATAGTACCCTAGAGGGAAATAAGCTCAGTGAAAGTTAGGACAGTCTGATTTGATATCCACCTAAGGCTAAGCCAGACTCATCATGTCCCAGCCTAGGACACATGAATATTCAACAAAGAGTAAACAAGCAAACAAATAAAATGAAGCACTAAAAAAGGCAAGAACTATCATGAAGCATAAAAGCAAGAGCATAATTTTGGAAATTGTTTTCAGAAAGAAAGAGGACATTTATAACATCAATTGAAATATCAATTACATGTTCTCAGCAAGATACAAATAAAATTGACATCTATAAAAAAGAAACATGAGTCAACAAGATGTGACAGGGTTGCCGAAACCAGTTTGGCTCAGTGGTAGAGCTTCGGTCTGCGGACTGAAAGGTCCTGGGTTCGATTCCTGTCAAGGGCATGTACATTGGTTGTGGGCACATACCCAGTAGGGGGTGTGGAAGAGGCAGCTGGTCAATGTTTCTCTCTCATTGATGTTTCTAGCTCTCTATCTCTCTCCCTTCCTCTCTGTAAAATATCAATAAAATATATATATATTTTAAAGATGTGACAGGATTGAAAGTCAATCATTCAACAAATGTTTGTTGTAATGCAGGAGATACACACATAAAACTTATTTTTAAAAATTCCACTAATTTCCAAAAATAATATAAGAAAGTAAAATATGTGATTGTTGTTAAAGAGCATAATTCATGTTGCAGAAAATCAATTCAGAGAAAATGTAAGGAAAAGACAAAAATATAAATGAAAAGAAAAAGAATACAAACTAAAGTAAGTTTTACCCTGAATATTGGCAAAGCATAATCAGAAAACAAATGTAAATCCTCAGAAGAAACAGAAAAAATCTAAAAAGAAATAAAAGGGGGGAAATCTACAAAGGATAATTATAATTCTTAAAAAGAGAAACAAAGATCGCATATCTTGGTAATTTCCTCTCATAATTTCAAGCCTACCACAGGGAACAATCTGTACTTACCCACAAAGGGATGCTCCAAATGAATGGGTTTCTGATCTAGAAGCTGCATCCCAGTATCCTATTGCCTTGTTCTCCTGTAAGCACACAGCCTTGGTTTGCTTTTTCATTTTGCAAAGAGGGAAACAGAGAGTACAGGAACCTAAAAGACAAGATTAATTAGTAGTAGAGCCAAAACTGCATGCCTGGTCTTGTTACCATAGTTAGCTAAACATTAATGAGAAACAAGCCAAAGAGGAGTCAGACATTGTTGAGCATAGTCAGCTGGGAAGCAGAGGAATGCTTGATTCTCCAGGAAGTTACAGTTTTGCACTGCTCCCTTCTCCCCCAGAGAACCCCCAGTCCGTTCCCCACAGATGACTGGGGAAGGGGCAGAACAAAAGGGAGAATAAGTACAAGCACAATAGAAGTTAAACTGGTGAAGGGGCAGGTACTTAACCATAGAGGCCTGTCAGTCTAACCTGAGAAAGGAATCATTGGTTAGGGTGTGGACCCATCAGAAGCCTGCAAAAACTTGGAAAGCTGAATGAGTATGTTGAAAAAGTTCCTAGTTAAAATATCAAGTGAACAAAGAATCAGTCTCTCTCTCTCTCTCTCTCTCTCTCTCTCTCTCTCTCTTTCTCTTTCTCTCTCTCGCTCTCCTCTCCTTTTTCTCCCCCCCTCCTCTCTCACCCCTTTCCCCCCTTTTTTCTCTCTGCTTACTCTGAGACCCACACTCACCCAATTTTTTAGCATTCTCCCCTCGTCCCTAGCAGGGACCATGTGGGTCTAGCTAGCTAGCAGCAACTGCAGACCACATGGGCTCCAAAGGACTAGGCATTAATATGGAACAGAAACTCTAGACATTGGCCTTTCTCTTGGCCTTGCAAAACCATAACTGGACTTTTTTGTGCAGGTGGGAGGATGATGGGGAATTGAAAACTCAGAGGGGAACTTCTTTGATTTTGCATCAGAAAGAAATCATCTTGCCATACCACAATCTCCCATGCATGAATGAATCTCTGAAACTTTTCTAGTCATCTTTGGAAGAACCTAACTTCAATAGACAACATTCTGAGTGGATGTCAGTTTGGAAATCATTTAACAACATAAAATCTTTTTCTTAGTGTTTACTATAGATCTAGTCAGTGAAACATGATTTTTGGACTAGAACACGCAATGTTCCACTGGGTAGGACGGTTCCTCAGATTCTTTGTCCATAGTCAAAGAATGAATCAACAGACAAAAGATGGTATAGCAAAGGTGGAGATTTATTGAAGAACAAGTATAGACTCCCATGTGGGAATGGGAAAGAGTCCCACTGACTTTCTATTTCCATGGTTTATAAAAGCTGCAGTTCTTGTGTCCTGATATACCCTCCAATTTGTCAATATTTCTTTTTCAATTGGTTACTATAGTAACTCGTGAGCTTAAAGGTCAAACATCACAAGGGACATATGTGGCCCTCCTCCCTCTTTATTCTCCTATTCCCTCTGGCTTTCCTCCTCCTTTATTTTGCAAATGTAGACCTTTTGGTTACTCCCAATTCCCTTGTCTTATGTAAATGTAACTGTGGCCTCTCCCTTGTGTTATGTAAATGTAACTGTTGCTGCTCCCTTATCTTAGTCTTATTGAAATGTAACTTCTCATAGTCTCCTTGATCTTACATAAATGTGACTGCACCTGTCTCCCTTGTGTTATGGGAATGCACCTTCTCCCAGTCTGTAGTCATATATTTTTGTCATGGATCCCTAATTCTGAAAATTTCCTAAATCTGCCTATATCCCTCTAAAATTACTATTTTATCAGGAAGCACTGTTGCACATGAATCGACTTCAATCCAGCTGATTTTTCAAAATTAACAACATGATGGAAAAATGCAATGGCATTTAATAGAGTAGTTGAGGAAGGCAAAAGGACTACCTTTGCCCACTTCTGTTACTTTTATTCAGTAAAAGTTTAATACAAGCATTCTGAATGTTGTTTTTATATTTATTATAAATACTCATAAATTTTAAAATGACATGTCTAATATGTTATAACACTTAGATCATAAGAACTATTGATTGAAAATTGTGTTTGCCAGTGCACTTACTTTCAATTAACCAAGTCCTTAAAGTATGCACTATAACAATTTTGTTATTCTTTTCTACACAATTCCTTTTATTGACTATTTCTAAAAATTGCATTCCAAACACCAGCTAGTGATCTGAAACATTACAGAAAGTATAAACTGCACACCTCAGTTTCTGGTATGCAGTCAATGTTCAATAATTATTTATTTGATTTTCACTTATGGTTTAGTAGATGAAATATCCTGTGATACCACTAATTTACTGTTTAAAAGTGGAAGAAATCTAAGATCATTGAGAAGAATCTTTCAGGGACACTAGATTCATATCTTCTACAGGATGCCTTCAACTCATTCAATGTTTTCCAGATGGAGTGAAATAATGCACCATATTGTTGCTGCCTGAAAGTGCTAACTGGAACACATTGTAACTGCTGTTAATTTATTGATTTTCCATCTCTCCTATCTAATGAAAATCTAGGAGCTTCCTCATAGGTGACTTTGTCTTTGTGAAACAGACAAATGTTAGATTCTTAGAAACACAGTACTTTAATTCTAGTAAGAAGCAACAGAAAATGCCAGTTGTTTCTTAATTTTATTTCATAAAATTTATGTTGTATTCAAAGCTAGTTTCTTCTAATAAAAAAGAATTACCGTATTTTTCGGACCATAAGACGCACCTTTTCTTCACCAAATAGTGGGAGGAAAAGTGCCTATGTCTTATGGTCCCAATAGAAGTAGTGTCTGCGTCTTATGGTCCGAGTTGCAGAGCGGCAGCGGGTCCCCCGGGACCTTCCGTGTCCCTGGGGACTGCATATTTGGTGAAGAAAAAGTGCGTCTTATGGTCCGAAAAATACGGTAGTTGTAAGGTCCCAAGACCCCCGGTGAGTCCGATGGAGGGGGCGACGACCCCATGTCAAACGCCGAGACCGAAACTTGATGCAAAAAGCATGAGGTTTTATTAGTACAAGCGCAGCGCAGGGGCTTCTCAAGCAGCCAGCATCAGTGCTGGCTGGCTGAGAGCGCGCCGAGTAACTGCAGAATATGAGTTTATATAGGCAAAGACCACAGGCAGGTGGGGTTACACATGGAGGGGGGAGAAGGGAACAAGGAAATAAACACCACACGCAGGTGGGCTCGTTAATTACATGTTTTATGACAGGGTCTATGCTTAGTCAACCTTAAAATCTCTGGGTAAGCTCTAAAGGAAGTTTCACAAGCCGGTTGAGGTTGTCTTGCACGTAACTTGGGTGGGGTTGAAACATTCTGAGGTCTTCCCCTCAGGCCTATTCCAGGTATGGGGCATTTCAGGTCATAAACAGCTGCCTCGACCTTTCATTCCCCCCTTTTCTTGTGGGTAAGTTTCAATCCTGGAACTATAGGTACCATCCCTGATTGGTCTCCCGTTCTCTCTTTCGGGTCTCAAGCCTTTCTCTCAATTTGGACATGGAGTCTTTTATAACCCCTGAATGGTCAGCATAGAAACAGCACTGCTCTCTGAGGGCTGCACATAGTCCTCCTTCTTTTAGAAATGGGAGGTCAAGCCCCCGTCTATTTTGTAAGACTACCTCTGCTAGGGACCCAACCGATTTTTCTAATTCGTCTATAGATTTCTCTAGGGTACTTAAATCCTGGTCTATTTGTTGACTTAATTCTTGCTCGCATATTTAGCTTTACTAAGCCTCAGACTTTTTCACTGGCTAGCAAAAAATGTTTTTACCACAATACCAAAGTTCCCATTGAAGTCCAATTCCCCTCCTGCCAGCATCAAGTCTCCTCCTGGCCCGTGTGGAGCTCAGCCGAGAGATCTCACAGGTGAGGCCACTGGTTGCCAGGATCCAGGTCGTTTTCTGTGCAGGAGCGGGGAGTGGTGTAGTCAGGTCTGGGTGCCGTCTACTTCAACAGTGTAGCGTCCTTCTCAGGTTGGGGTTAGTCTTTGGGCAGTGAATTTCTTTACCCACACAGAGTCCAGAGTCTCCGGGCCGGAAGGGGTGTACAGGGTCCACCGTGGGCACTGGCAGTGCACCTGGAATAAGCTTATGGGTGGCTCTCTGGGTAAACTGCAGAGCCTGTAAGGACTTGAGCAAGGGAACGGTTACAAATTTTAGCTTTCAGTTTCTCCCTGACCCTGGGAAGGATGGAGAGGAAGTTTACCATACATGATCTCAGAAAAATGGGGAACCCATCCCAGTAGAGGGCACATCTGGTTCATAAGAGGGAGAAGGGCAGGGGGTTGGTCCAATTTTCACCGGTTTCTAGGACAAGTTTAATTAAACTTTTTAGAGTCTTGCTCATGCCTGTCCTAAGGCTTGAGATACCTTGCTACAAAGGCTGGGCTGTTATCTGATCCTATGACTATTGGCAGCCCAAACCTAGAGGCAGTTTCTGTCCTAGTGGGATATGCTTCAACCTGACCTGAGGTATTTACAAAAAAACAAAAACAAAAACAAAACACAAAAGAATTAGCATGTACTTATATCTTAATGTTGGTGGCTTAATCTCTGCGAAATCCACCTCACAATGCTCTCCTGGGGAATCTCCTTGAATTCCAAGGGGGACCCTCTTATTTTGTTTAGTATTTACCTGTGCACAGACAGTACTTCTAGTGACTATGCCTCTAATTACCTTATCTAAGCTTGGTAGCATCTGTCTTACAGAAGTTGAGAAGACATGGTGACACCTAAGTGGGTAACCTGGTGTAACTGGGCAACTAATGTCTGACCTGAAGCCTCTGGGACCAACAGTCTGTCATCTGGTAGAGTCCACCAACCATCTGGTCCTTTGATGACTTGCTTCTGTTCAGCCAATTCCTCTTTTTGCTTGGTGCAGGTCGGGGTCCGGCAGGGTTACTAAGACTTATAAAGGCCCCACTGGTTTTTGGGCTTCTTCCTTAGTAGTTTGGTCTGTGGCTCTATTTCCTCTGGCTTTAATTGTCTCCCCTTTCTGATGTCTTTTGCAGTGCACTATTGCAGCTGCCTTTGGGAGTCAGATGGCCTCAAATAAGGCTAAAATAATGTCCTTTCTGGCTGGAGTTGGTAACCCTCTTTCCCGGGGGATGGCACTGTGTCCCCATCAGAGGGCCTGGATTAAGGCCAAAAGTTCAGGGACTGTGCCCAAACTGTGTAGTCCATGGTGACTACTGCTGCCCCGGCATATCAGATCCCATCCTATACATAACTGCTCCCATCCGTGAACAGTACCTCGTCTGGTGATGATGGCAGGACATCTGTCAGTACTGCGTCTGTTACCTCTATGCAGTCATGAATGGGTTCCTCTGGATCATCTGGAAGCAGGCTGGCAGGGTTGATGGCCAGAGTCTTATGGAACCGGACACAGGGCTGGTCCAGGAGAAGAGCTTGGCACTGGGTGATTCTGGTGTTTGACATCCATCTTTCTGGATCACTCGAACGAGGGCCTCAATGGCATGGGGTGTTGTCAGGGCAAGCTCCTGGCCCAGAGTCTGCTTATCTGCCTCCTTCACCAGCCATGCTGTAGTGGCCACTGCCCAGGGCACACTGGCCACTCTGCTGCCACAGGGTCTAGCTTCTTAGACAGATAGGCAACAGGTCTCTTCCAGGGACCTAGAGTCTGAGTGAGAACCCCTTTGGCAATGCCCTTTACCTCAGTCCCTTGGTGACATCTGGCAAGGCTAGGGCAGGTGCTGAGATGAGAGCCTTCTTTAGCTCCTCAAAGGCCAGTTGTTCCACTTTGGTCCAGTTCAGCGGCTGCATTCCCCCAGTACGTGTTTCTTCCCAGGTCTATGGTCCTTCTCGATGTCCCAGGAAAACAGGCAGTTTGTCTGGTGGCTCTCTGGACTGATATCTTCTTAGAGGTCCCATTGGCTCTGTCAAGACTGAATAAACTGCCCCAGTGTTCACCAGTAAGTTAATAGGTTTGCCTCTCACTTGTAAGGTTACCCGTGGGGGCTTAATGGAAAGGAGCCCCGGTCCTGTTAAAAAAAACTCCTGAAGTCTAAGTTTCCCTTTCTTGCCTCTCTAGCTAATCTGCTAAGACATCCTCCCTTGTAGTGCCTATGTTTCCTACAATAGGCATACTAATTCCTTCTTATTTACTGCTGGCCTTTTCTTCCTTTCAACCTTTCTCTGTTCCCCTTCTCATCACGTGTACAACCTTCACAAAAATCTTTACTATCTTAAATTAGCCTTCAAACCTTCTCTCTATGTCTTTCAAAAATGCAAAACCATGCCTTGAACCTTCCATTATTAAAAAATACTTAGAAAAGGAGAGAGGGAAGAGAGAGCAGGCTCAGACCCCTGTTCCCAGGCCTCCAGCCGCTTGAAATTTAAAGTGACACATTTTTCCTACAGATAAGGATCTCAGTTTCTGATAAGCCTGAAAAGAGGAATGGGGAATTTCTAACTGCACTTTTAAACTCCTTGAGCCCCCTAACAGAACACGGTGAAAAGTGTCCAAGCAGTCACAGGAGTTTGGGGGTCTCATTGGGGTACAGGGGGGTCACAAAAGAATTTCCCTCCTAGTCAGCCACCCCCTCCAGCTACACTAAACAATCCCGGGTGGGTGGAGACAGGGAGCGGCGCAGGTCCCAGGTGGCGAAGGCGCTGCTTCCACAGAGGCATTTTCATCTGGTGGCCCACTGGGAAAATCGCTTGCCTCCTGCTGATGAAGGTGGCGCAGGGGAACCGGTGACCCTTACACTAAAATCAGAGTCCCTGAATGTTCTGAAAAGTTCTTCTGCTCGACTGTGTTTCCATTAATATTATTGATTTTAAAACCATAACTTAAGAGTTGACATACACACACAAGGACCTAGTTGTCCTCAAAATATTTTCTTTTCTTTCTAAAGATTTTACAAAGTACTGTAATCATCAATCATATCAAATTTAAATGACCAATTGAGACAAACAGTTCTGAAACCATTCCTCCACCACTGATAACTGGGTGGCGGCAGGTGTCTGAAATAAGATTCATCTAGTTTTTGAGCTTGCTGGGCAGACTTGGTGACTTTGCCAGCACAAGCTTCCTTCTTGTAAACAGTTAACTTAAGAATTTGGTATCTGCTTTTAACTTTTTGTACCACAATTGTTAAAATTTCATACCTTCAAATTAATAAACATACACAGAACTTTTGTTAGGCCGGCCGTTTTCCCTCTGGCAGAAAGCAAGCACCCCTGGGGAAAGAGTTCCCCGTGGCCACTTGGGGCGGTTTGCTAGCCGTCAGAGCACTTAGTTTTAAACAAATTAAAAGTTTCTTTCTTTCTCCTTCTTTTTCTCTCACAGATTTTCATACTTATATGAACAAATAATTATACCCAAGCAGACAAACAAAATATCAAACAAACATCTGTACTTATACCCTTTCAATAAACAAGTAACTTTATAGTGTTTTAGCAAAACAGAAATGGCACTCATGTTGGACAAAGAAACCAAGACTAATATTCTAGGAACCATGAGGGGAAAGTTATCTTACAGACCAGCATTGACCTGGGAAAAAGTGTGGTTAAATTAAAAGCATTAATATAAGACAGAGACAGAGAACAAAAAGCTATACAACCAGACACTGGGCCCACACGAACTTACACAGATACAGAATACCAGACCAGATGAGGGATGCTATCCCTCCCAGATACCAGACGAGGGATGAAATCCCTCCCAGACGCTAGCCCGGCCGGACACGCAAGTGCCCGTCGCCGACCAGCTACCAGAAGTGACCTCACGGTCACCACCCATCCCTGGGGCGTCCCCCAGGGTGACAGCTTTTCTGGTCGAAGACCCTTCAACCAGAGGTGCCGATTCCTTACGGTACCGACACCCTGTCCCAGACGAGGGATGCTATCCCTCCCAGATTCCAGAGAACACAAAAAAATCAACAGAGGACAAGACAAACACTGAGCGACTCCGGAGTCTGCTTACCTCCAAGACCAATCTTGGTGCTTGAGGGGTGGTCGCCCCAAATCCCGGACGAGCCCCCAAATGTAAGGTCCCAAGACCCCCGGTGAGTCCGATGGAGGGGGCGACGACCCCATGTCAAACGCCGAGACCGAAACTTGATGCAAAAAGCATGAGGTTTTATTAGTACAAGCGCAGCGCAGGGGCTTCTCAAGCAGCCAGCATCAGTGCTGGCTGGCTGAGAGCGCGCCGAGTAACTGCAGAATATGAGTTTATATAGGCAAAGACCACAGGCAGGTGGGGTTACACATGGAGGGGGGAGAAGGGAACAAGGAAATAAACACCACACGCAGGTGGGCTCGTTAATTACATGTTTTATGACAGGGTCTATGCTTAGTCAACCTTAAAATCTCTGGGTAAGCTCTAAAGGAAGTTTCACAAGCCGGTTGAGGTTGTCTTGCACGTAACTTGGGTGGGGTTGAAACATTCTGAGGTCTTCCCCTCAGACCTATTCCAGGTATGGGGCATTTCAGGTCATAAACAGCTGCCTCGACCTTTCAGTAGTATCCAACGAAATGTATAAATTGAAATAGTTAGAAACAAGAAGAATTTGATTGTGTTTTGTTTTGCTTTGTTTTGATATGGGATTTTTGGACTGGGACTCAGGGGGCTCCTCTGGGCAAGATGGTTTCCCTAGATTCTTTGTCTATGTGAGTCAAAGAATGAAACCATGGATGGAAGATGGTATAGAAAAGGTGGAAATTTATTGAAGAACAAGCATAGACTCCCACGTGGAGAGGGTGAAAGAGGCCTATCAAGTTCTTCCCCACCCCTGGTTTATAAAGGCTGCAGTTTTTGTGCCTCCATATTCCCTCTGGTTGGTCACCATTCCCCTTTGATTTGGTCACTATAGCAACTCCTGAGCTCAAAGGTCAAACTTCACATGGGACCCTCCTTTTTTATTTTGAAAATATAGACCTTTTGCTACTCCCAGTTTCCTTATTTTATGAAACTATAACTTCTGCCTTTCCCTTGTCTTATGGAAATGTACCTTTTTGAAACTCTGTAGCCTTGTGGTTTTTTTCCATGGACCCTCCTTGATTTTAAAAATTCCATAAACTTGCCGATATCAGTTTGGCTCAGTAGATAGAGCATTGGCCTGCAAACTGAAAGGCCCCAGGTTTGATTCTGGTCAAGGGCGTGTACATTGGTTGTGGGCACATCCCTGGTGGGGGATGTGCAGGAGGCAGCTGGTCGATGTTTCTCTCTCATCAATGTTCCTAGCTTTCTATCCCTTTCCTTTCCTCTCTGTAAAAAGTCAATAAAATTTAATTTTTAAAAAATTCCATAAACCTACCGGTACCTATTTTCACCCCCTAA
This sequence comes from Vespertilio murinus, assembly GCA_963924515.1. Classification (NCBI taxonomy): domain Eukaryota; kingdom Metazoa; phylum Chordata; class Mammalia; order Chiroptera; family Vespertilionidae; genus Vespertilio; species Vespertilio murinus. The sequence continues at coordinate 115,017,009 of OZ004707.1, forward strand.
AAATTCCTCTTTCAGTTTGTACACCTTTATTTCTTGGTTTGTGTTGTGGGGTCAAAACCTGGGTTCAAAATAAGACCGCCGGAGGCTGATGATGAATTTAAAAAGCAGGCAAAGGTTTACTGAAATAAAAAAAAAATAAAGAAAACAAAACAAAACAAAAAAAACTGGCCAGGACAGCTGCAAGGGCACTACATGCACGTAGACTCTGACTCTGAGCGACAGCACTGTTCTAGGGGTAGGCAAGTCTTTTTAAAGGCTCAAACCACAGGAATTTTCCTTCATTTGAATTTTTAAGGCTGGATTCTAAAGACTGGGGATAACCCACAGGGTTGGTTCCTAGTCACATCCTGCCTGAACATTGGAATGTGGCCCTATCTTATGATAGCCCATAACACAGAAGCAGAGCTCAGCTGGTAGTCTCTAAAGGTTATCTACATTTCTATCCCTGAAGCTACTGAGTCATTGGGAATCAATTTCCTGGTTTCCACCTGGAAGCTGAGGTAAGTACCCTGTGTTTTAATCAGACTTAGCAGAGTTAGAATTCAAACAGCAGGCTTTATCAAAATATGACTTCTACCATATTTCAGTTTGGTTTTTCTTTTGTTTCTCAATTTTGCAAATTAAACTAAATAGAAGAGAGCAGCTGTTACTTTATTCACAGTCAACATTTTCACTGTACTGTGCTTTTTTTAAAAAAAAAAGTTAATCATGATACTTTAATAATGCTGGAAAGTACAGAATTTAAAAATAAAATATCTTATGAGTTAAAAATGATATAAAAATTTCATCCATAATAAATTACTTTTAAAAATCAGATTTTAGAAGATTAGGTATAGGATAATCTCATTTTATTAAATGAAAATGTCTCTGCATAAACATACACACCTGCATATATATATATATATATATATATATATATATATATATATATTTGGTCATGGGTATATGACCCTATATAATGATATGATAATGTTTTTACTCACTTTTTAGTCTAAGCTTACAAGCCACCATATTCATCTAGTTTTGCTCTTATATCTCTGGTTTTTACTTTCATTTTCCTTTGCTACTCCTTAGGTCACATAAGCTTCATAGTCAGCTAAAGATATGCTCTTAACTCTATTCTCATTACATCTACAATCCCTTTCTTAGTGATTGCAAGCATTCTCTATCGTTAAATGGCATCACTAAGTATATATTTCCTTTTTGGATCTCTTCCCTGGATCCAAACTCATGTCCATCTGCTCATTTAACATCTCCAATTGAATGACATACAATCACCTCAAACTTAGTATGTCTAAAATTGAATTTCTGATCCTTAAACCCTCCCAAACTTGTAATAATCTCACCATTGCACCTTATGAAAACTCTGTCTTTCCCATTTCATAGGCTTAAACATTGGGTGGCATCCTTGTTCTATACCCCCAAAAACCTCGCCCCACCCAAAACACTACCAACTGTTGGATTTTCCTTCAAATTGTACACTATATTTAATCACTACAATTTCTGGGACCACACCTTAGTCCAAATCCTTTTCCTGCCTGAGTTATTGCAAATCTTTCTTGTCTCCATTATTCATCCTTTGTCTTCAGTCTTTCTCAACATAGCCAACATCCCTATTTAAAACTAGACTGAAATAAATTCTCTCTCTCTCTCTCTCTCTCTCTCTCTCTCTCACTCACTCTCACTCTCTCTCTCTTTCTCTCTCTCTTAAAATCCTCCAATATTTTTTATTGGCCTCAAAGTAAAAATCAAAGTACTTACTTAGAAATATATCCTTGGACTTTCCTACTGGGTTATACTATTTTTTTTTTTTTTTACCCTTTCCCTCCAATTCATTCACATATGTCCTTGCTGCCTCTGACATTCTAGTCAGCTCTCAGTTCAGAGTGTTTGCTCTTCTATCTGCCTCCAATGTCCTTTTCCAGAGGTCTGAATGCATTGACCTATCCACTTCTCTGTGCAGTTTTCCCAGCCAGGTAATCTAAAATTTCAGTGTATATTCCCCTAACACTTTCTAATTTTATTTTTTCTCCTCACTACATATTATTATTTTTTCTTTGCTTTTTCCTTGTGTATAATCAAAATTGTAAGCTTTATGGAGGAATATATTATTTTGTTGTTTAATTTTGTATCTTCAGGGCCTACAACAGTACCTGGTACTTAATGAAGTCACTTTTATATAAGGAAAAATAAGCTAGGGGAAAACTTTTAGTTCTTTTTTCACATCTTTCTAAACAGGTAAATTTTATTTCTTTTTGTTGTTGTTGTTGTTTCTGTTTTAAAAATAGTATGATGCAAACATTTTTTGGTAAAATTAGAAATTATAACAACATTTTTCTAACTGATTGATAATTTCTAAGTTTAGGTTCTGAATACCATGATACTCGTTGTTCTCATACATCAACTATGGAAAGCACTGCTAATTGCTTCCAGAGGTAAAACCAATGACATTATTATTATAGTGCAGAACTTGGAAGAGGTCATGATTTATTTATACCAGGATAGGAAAGGTACAGGCCAGCTTTTATGCCAAGATCATAGGTAAGTGGACCTCTCATCAGAAGAGAAAGGCAGCTCATTTGAATAGTAAGTACCTCCAAAAAGAGCCACAGGACAGAGAAGTCACGTGGGCAATATTCAATATTCCAGGTAAATAACATAAATATTTGATAGAGGAAACTGGTGACAATGGATAAGAGGACCTTGCTTTGAACTGAGTTTTAGGTGAAGACTCTCATATACAATTATGGGAATTTGAAACAGCTATTTGGGCCCCCAATTATAAATGGGACATGTTACACTCATAATAATGGGGAGAGAATAAACACAGGTTCTGAAACAAGGCATTCTAGACTATTGTTAGCTAAGAGGATAAATTTTGGCTAATGCAGAAGTCTAATGGTCAGCACTTGGATTAATTGTTTCTATTCAATAACTGTAGATACAATGCAGAAATACAGTGGTCAGTCATAGCACAGTGCCTCGGGTTGTTTAGATGTTGAGGAAGAAAATGCATTATTTGTCTAACGTGCTTACAGTCTGCATTGGTTGGTGCCCTTGCAGAGTGGAGGTGACATGGGATCAGAGGAAACTAGTACAGGAGTTGTCGGAGCACCATAAGTTCTAAGTCTTGGAGTGCTTACCCCTAAATCCTGTTTACAGCACTAATTGTGAGAGCAAGTTCCTCCTTAAGCCCTTCCCGCTGCTCCAAGTGTTGGAAGCACTCACTGCTGTATCCTGCCAACTGACCAAGTGTGGGAGCACAGGTCCTGATCCTGCCCTGTTATGCCAACTGTCAAGTCCATGCCCAGTGCCAGGGACTGGACCTTCTTGGATGCTGGGTAGTAGACAGAGAAGTCATGAGAAGTAGTGGGCATATGAAAGAGTCTTCATTGTAGAAGTTAGTGACCCTGTAACCATTGCTAACAGGAGCCATTAAACAAAACAGACCTTCAAAACAAAGTCCCATACGTTAGGTCTGCACACTAGGTACGTAACAATACATCTTTCCCATATAGTAGCAGCTTCTATACCCACAGCTAGTATCAGAGCAGCCATGTGCGGCCTCTGGAGCCACAGCTTCACATAGTAGTTCTCTCTGTCCTAGTAGCCTCTCTCTAGCACTTGTAGCCCCTCTCTCTAGCACACTGGCTGGTCAGAACATGTATTATACTACTTAGACAAAAGAGGCTTCTTGTCAAATAGTAACAATATATTTGAGTTATAGAAGGCCGCAGTGACCTTGAACCTGTGTCCTTAATCCTCGGACACTCTGATTAAAATTCCCATGCTCAGAGTGGCCTTGGCCATCTGGCGTACTGTAGATTGGGCCTTTCACACTCTAATTGGCCTTGAGCATCTGAAGACTCTGGTATTATTCCCACAGGAGTTTATTTTGTATTTTAACAAACATGTTTTCACTGTAAATAAATTTACTTCTTCATTCATTCATGTAACCAATAGTTATTTGATTGCTTCTTAAATGTCACTTTGAGACAGGTACTGAAAATAGAGCAACAAATATGAAAGATTCAGTCCTTAACTTTATGGATTTTGCTTTAATCATAACTTTTTTATTTAATGTATTGTCCTATATGGAATAAATGTTTAAATATTTTTAGCTTTATATCTTATTCTATCTTAAAATATTTTTACCTTTAAGTCTAATATAAAATGCTATTTCACAATGGAACAAGGAACTGCCCAATGATCAGAAGTATCTTTCCTTCAGTTAATGACACTCTAGCATCATTCCCAACTCTAAGTAGTCATAGATGATTAAAATGGAGAAGGAATGCTCAGTATTTCCTGGTCCAAACTTGTTATTTTAAGTAACTGAGGCCTAGAGAAGATATAATGCATGCCAAAATTTATATACAAAATAGTCAACTCATCTGGGATTAGAATAGGTATCTCCCAATAACATAGATGACTGCATTTCTCTCTGTGATGCTGTCTAAAAGGCTTCATGTCAAAACCAATCTTAGCCAAAACTGGTTTGGCTCAGTGGATAGAGCGTCGGTCTACGGACTAAAAGGTCCCAGGTTCGATTCTGGTCAAGGGCATGTACATTGGTTGCGGGCACGTCTCCGGTGGGGGGTGTTCATGAGGCAGCTGGTCGATGTTTCTCTCTCATTGATATTTCTAGCTCTCTATCCCTCTTTTTTCCTCTCTGTAGAAAAAAAAAATAAAATATATTAAAAAGAAAAACAATCTTAAAGGAGACTTTGTGTTTGCCAATTATTTCCATATATATACCTTGACCTTCTCTTCAAATTAGAACATTCATGTTATTTCCCTTAGGGGTAAAACTGGTTTTAATCTGTCTGTATTTCCAGTCTACATAACAAATAGAAGGTATTGTTGCGGGGGGGGGGGGGGAGGGGGTAGCTATTGAAAGTCATTAAAAATAAAGAAATAATTATGCTATAAATTTCAACCTAAGAAATCCAAGTTTGCAGTTAAAATTGTATATTAAACACAGATGTTAACATTGAATTTTGGATAGAAAAATTGAGTAAAAGGTCAATTGTGTTCACAGGTGCATCCATTATCATTTTTTCTTTCTATTTTCATTAATCAAAAACATTTTTATGCATGAATTGAACTTGAGGAAAATAAGTGTTAAGAAATGAGTAGGGGAGAGGAAGGCACATCTTATCCTACCTGATTATTGGCATAGTCCTCCCTCTCCCACTGGTTGGTTGGTTGGTGTTGCTATAACCAGTGACTGGTCATGGGTAGCTCTACACAGCAGATGAATGATCAATGGCTTCTATCAGGCCTGAAGTTTCTCCTGATCTCACTTGGAGGTGACCATCAGTCTCTGTGACTACCTCATTTATATGCCACTAGAGGCCCAGGGAATAAAATTCATGCATGGGGGTGGGGGGCAGCGGGTGGTGTGTGTCCCTTAGCCCAGCCTGCACCCTCTCCAATCTGGGACCCCTTGAGGGATGTTCGACTGCCCATTTAGACCTCATAGATTGGTAGTCAGACATCCCTCTCACAATCCAGGACTGCTGGATCCCAACTACTTGCTTGCCTGTCAGTCTGATTGTCCCTAACAGCTTTTTCCTGCCAGCCTGATCACCCCCTAACCACTCCTCTACTAGCCTGATTGACACCTAACTGATCACCTGCTGGCCCGATTGCCCCTAACTGCCCTCCCCTGCCGGCCTTGTTGCCCCTAACTATCCTCCCCTTCAGGCCTGGTCACTCCTAATTTCCTTCCCCTACTGGCCTGATCCCCTCCCAACTGTCCTCTCCTGCAGGCCTGGTTTCCCCCAATTGCCTTCCCCTGAAGACTTGGTCGACCCCAACTGCCCTTCCTTGTAGGCCTGGCCCCTCCCAATTGCCCTACCCTGGTAACCATCTTGTGGCTGCCATCTTGTGTCCACATGGGGGTGGCCATATTTGACCACATGGGAGTGGCCATCTTGTGTGTTAGAGTGAGAGTCAATTTGCATATTGCCTTTTTATTATATAGGATTATTTCCTTTTGCCTCACATTTCCATCCAGGATAACTCAGTTCAACACACAGTTCAAGAACAATCAGGAAGGCACAGAAGGCACCAAAACTATAACATATGTATGTCACTGCCTTGTGTCTCTTTGAGCTTTATGTTTTATATAGTACCTTAGTTGGTCCTTGTTCAAAATGTCCCTCTGCCAATTTAAGGAAAGAGTGCATTGGTCTTACAGAACTCTCCCTCAAACCACAGGAGCAGCAGGTTTGTTTTCAAGGCTGATTGCTCTTCATTACAACCCAGCTTCAGCATGGAAGCCTGAGATCCCCAAACCAGCAGGGGCTGCTAATTCCATCAGAGAGAAGCATCCCCAATACTGGTTAATTAAAGTATTTATGCTGAGAACTCTTGTGACTACGAGGAGCACTTTTTCTGACAACATTTTTTGTGACTTGAGTGGACTGCTGACCCATGGACATAGATTCATCACATCAGGTTTGAACATTTGTGTTTTCTTCTACATATGCATAGGACATGAAAACTAGAATCTCTCTTTATTCATTCAATTTTCATTATTCCCCCACTACCTCTCTATATTTTCACAGTCTTCCTACTATTACTATGTCTTTCTATATCCAAGGCTTTATATATATATATATATATATATATATATATATATATATATATATATATATATGGAAATAGTCATATAGGATTAGAGCTAACCCTAATTATAATTTAACTTAACTATCTCCTTCCAAATACAGTTAGATTCTGAGATCCTGGGGATTAGGATATTAATGTACAAACTTTTAGGAGACAAAATTCAGCCCCTAACATTGTTGTTGTTGATTTATACACATTTTGATTGGAGAAAATGAAAAAAAAAATAAGAATTCTGTTTTAAAAATTACTTTAGGACATTTAAGAGGAGAGTAGGGAAAGGCAGTCATCTTAAATGCATACTTTATATAGCACATGTGTAGTTTTGGCATTTCTATATTTTCCCCAGTATCAGCAGACAATGTAACTTCCTCTTCATGGAAAGCTCTTTACCTGTGGTTATGCCAGCAGTCTATGATAATCTCCACACTAATGCTTTTTTTTCTTTTGTGATTTGTGTTCATACTTTTTTCTCTCCTGAAAAATTTGACAACTGTTTCACAATTCTTCTCTCCTATTTGAATATTGCTATCACTATGAGTGTGATTTCAACATTGATGAGGACAAATCAATATAATAGTCACATTATTCTTAAGCATTTTGGACTCTTACACTATTTTCTTTTGTCTCTTCTCTCTTCTCTTCACTTCTCTTCACTTCTCTTCTCTTCTCTTCTCTTCTCTTCTCTTCTCTTCTCTTCTCTTCTCTTCTCTTCTCTTCTCTTCTCTTCTCTCTCTTCTCTTCTCTTCTTCTTTCTTTTCTTTATCACTATCTCCTCTATGTTCTCTTTACCTCCACCACCCCTCTCTCTGCAATGTCCTATGAGTTCTCTATTCTCTTTTTTGCTTAACCCCCTCCCCACACAAACACACATGACACTCCTGACCCCTTGAGCTTGCTTGCTCTCTATCTATGAGTCTCTCTATTTTGCCTTGTAGTTCAGTTTGTCTTACAACTATTTTTAATTTATGTTTATTTTTATTGATTTCAGGGAAGAAGGGAGAGGGAAAGAAAGATACAAACATCAATGATGAGAGATAATCATTGATCGGCTGCCTCTTTCAGCGCCTCTACTGGGAATCAAGTCCACAACCCAGGCATGTGCCTTTGACCTGAATTGAACCCAGTACCCTTCAGTCCACAGGCCGATGCTCTATCCACTTAGCCAAACTGCCTATGCCTGTCTTACAACTCTTAAACTCTACTTCATTTTACACCTTATCTTTCATTGCTACAACTTTCTTTTATTCAGCATGTAGTCATTGTAGGTATACAATGTAACATCCTCCTGGAAAATACTGAGGTTATACAAAGATGGGTATTACCTGCTCTCTGCACTCAAGATTGTCAGTCTTGAGGAGAAAGAATACAGGAAAAAAATTGTGTTACACAGAAAATGTATTATTTAAAAAAATAATGTACTTACTCTGCAAATATAATGTAATAATAGCTATTGAGAGCTATTATTGTTCTACATGTTTAACATATCTTAATTCATTTTATTTTATTTTTTTAAATTTTGTTATTGATTAAGGTATCACATATTTGTCCTCATCCCCCTATTTCCCATCCCAAACCCCTCCCTACATATTCCCCGACCCCACTGTTGTATTTGACCACTGGTTATGCTCATATGTATACACACAAGTCCTTTGGTTGATCTCTCCCTTTTATCCCCACCCTCCTCTACCTTCCTTCTGAGGTCCGACAGTCTGATCCATGCCTCCTTGTCTCTGGGTTTGACCTTGTTCATCAGTCTATGCTGTTCATTAATTCATTTTAATTCTCACCAAAAAAAGCATATGACAGGTCTTATTATAATCTCTGCTTTATAGTTGAAAAAACCTGAGATACTGAGTTCAATAAGTGATTCAAGGTCATACAGTTTGTATATATCAAAGCTGGGACTTGAACCTAAGCAGTCTGGCTCCAGAGTACTTTCAATAACTATACTGTGCTGCCTTTTCTGTAAGTGCAGTTACACAATGAATCTAAATTGACATCCTTGAAGTAATAGTACCTACATGCTTGAGGTTGCCCAGCCAGAAATGGTAGTCATCCTACTAGGTCAGGCGAGCCTAGGGTCCAGAGCAGCCCTGCTCCCCCCACCAGCCTAACAACTCACCAGTCCTTGTGCTGCCAATAATATAAGAGGGACGAAAATGAGTTTGGGTGTCATGAGGTTAGGATTTTGGATAAAGGTGTCAGGATGACATGCAATAAACTTGGCTGAATCCACCAGCTTCCTATGAAGAGCTCTCCTTTGTATCATGGTCAAGCCAGGTCTTGTCCCAAGATTGTGAACCAGAGTCTAAGGGTAAGGGGAGGAGGAACATGGGAGAAGACAAGCCAGAAGAGGCTGTGGAAGGGTGCAACTTCACAATAATTCCCTCCTTTGCCTTCAGTTAAATTAATCCTGTGTCTCTGTAAGAAAAATTTCTGCTCTGGCTCTATATTGCTTGTATTGGGCAGCAGCACTTGAAGTTAAAATTAAATTTGGAAGCTCTTATGAGAAAAATTGGACACAGACTAAGGGACGTCCAAATGGGAATACATTTTTTTGAAAATGTTGATGATGAAAAATCTGGCACAGGAAATATGTCTGGCAGTAAACCTATCTTTTGTAACAAGGAATCAAATGTGTATGACAACACTCTTAATTGTATAATGGGCTACTATAATGGTCTTTACTATTAATGCTTTCAGGAAATACATTTATTGAGAGATAATCACCTTTGTATCTACACTAAGCACATGGAAATGTAGGTAAGTTTTAGAGCTGAGGTTTGCTTTTGAGGTGGAAAGCTGTGGGGGAGAAGACATGTGACAATCACCTTGAGTGAGGAGGGGTGTTTGGCTGAGGAAGGACACACCTGAAGAGAGGGAACAGCATGAAACGAAGGCACTGCTTAGTAAGTCAGTATTAGTACATGACAGTGTCTGGTCTGATTCATGTAAAGAGGGTGGAGATGAGGCACTGAAGAGGGTTGCAATAGTGTGAAGTTTGTAGTGTACAGTGGAAGGTTAAGAACAATGGTTCTGAATCATTTAACTTGGATTGGCTCAACTTTGCAACATAGGCACAGTAAGACTCAAGCCCAGTTAGTTAGGTTACCTCTCACAACCTGTTTTCTTTCTCACCCCACTCCACCCTCTCCCCTTTTTTTTTTTACCTTTGTGAATTAAAAGAGATAATGGAAAGCAGTTAGCACAATGCGTATGGAAAATAGTAGCTTTTATTGTTTACACTTTTACCATTATTCTAAAAGTAACAAAGGCTAGTATGTGAAGGCCTTGAAAATGTGTAAGGTTGGATTTAATGTTGTGGAAAGTGCTAAATTATTGAGCTGAATAAAGTGATAAGATTTAATCTGATAGCACATTGAAGCTAAATTGGAAAAAAAATAATAAGAATATATAACTTGGATCTCTTGCCAAGGATAAGAATCTTTATATAAAATATGCTTTTAATTGAAAGTTAGGAAACCCACCTCTTTGATTTCTAGAACTACTCTATTTAAAATGTTCAATTTTTCAATAGTCTAGGCACCTAAGCTGTTCCCTTTTTCCTTTTCCTGACTGTTTGGGGCCATTTATTAATTACATACATCTTCAAAAGCACAGAATAGAAGCTTGGACAGGAGTTAGAACACAAATTAGATATTTATACTTGCCTGAAGTCGTGTAACACTATTGACCAACTTAGGACTTTTTTTGTGGCTCTCATTGTTTCTTAATATTCCCTTTTCTCTGAATGTATTTTACGAATTACTCCCCTATGCTTTGGCTGAAGGGACAGTTAAGGTAATGACCACACAATGGACAATTGTGCAATTTCAAAGCGCAACTCTCTGGTGCACATTAAGTATTTATATTTAATTAGTAACTTAATAGATCAAATTGCATATTATTCTAATTATTCAAAGCTGTTTTAAAAATAAATGATGCATGTATATCATTATTTTTATGAGAACACTTCTCATTACTAAATAAAAATTTAATGATTTACAACTGGTTTAACCATATATAGAGCATATTGTAATATACCACTTTTATATCAATCCCAGACAGTAAATAATCAAACATAACCTTCGAATGCATACATTTAATACAGAATCATGATCTCCACTAGTTAGAAAATAAAATTATTTGATTATACTTTCATTTCAGTTAAAACAAAAATCCTGTTACAACCTAAGTAACTAAATTTTGCTTTAGCCAGTTCAATTTATTTGTGTACTTTTGTGTGTTTTTTTTCTTAAATGTTGATTCCCTACTTGCAAGATTTGAAAAGATTTCATATCATGAAATGATTTGATAATAAAAACTTAATATGGGATTTATGATGGCAATTATGGAAAAATTAAGCCTCTAGCCTAACTTAAGTGAATCTATTTGTCTTTACATTGCTATAATGGCATAGCAATCGGGCATAGCAACTTAGTTTTTTCCTTGTAGTTCATTTATTTGTGTAAGATTAATATTCAAGCCCATGCTGTTGGAGTCAGAGTTATTGTCAGTCTTATAGAAGACTGCCTTCAATTATTCCTTACAATCTTTTTGGTGTCACAGTTTGAGTACACACTCCAGATCTATCATTCAAAAAATTCACTGCATTTTGATTTCCACAGATGAAATGAAAATGAGTAACTAAGACATTGGTTGGAAAATAAAATATATCTGTCTCTTCAAAATATTTAAAAAGATCAGAATATAAAGACCTACAAGGATTTCTCTTACCTTTCTCCACTCTGCAGTGTGACAATGGACACTTACACTCCTAGATGACATCAGTATAGAAGGCGAGCATCTCTTTGAAATCAGGTATTTCTGTGGCTTGTCAGATTCTAGGGAGGGTGAAAAATGAGCCAGCTGGGTGGAATGAATGTAGTGAAGAATTGTGGGAAATGTAGTAGGAAATTGTTAACTCAATCACAGTGGTAAAAGTAAAAGAGAAGGAATAATAATAATTGAAATGAAGACATGCTAATACATTAATTGACGTGGCTGTGTCATTGTAGTTCGCCTAGGATAGTTGAATATAGGCAACATATTAAATATTATAAAATTATTACATGTCATTGTCACCAGGCTTCTGAACACAATTCCTTGGATGTGAATATGCTTGTGCCTCTGCCTGAAATATTGAAATAGGCTGGCATGAAACTAAATTTCCTAAAGTACAGATTCAGCTTTGTCATTTCTACAAAGACCACTTCAGAGGGTTTAAATACCCCTGTGGTCTCTGTTTCAGATTTATACAGTGTGTTTTGGTAGCTTTTTTTTGGCTCACAGTTTTTCTTTTAAGCCAAGATGTTAAAACTGTGATATGTCATGTAAATATTCAATTACATACTTTTCTTAGAAATCTGTACATCTAGCACTACTGACCTCAGATATCCATTGTGACAATAGACTTGAGAGAAATATATCTTTAGCAAGTAAATGTATTTATCATAGAACACATTGTGCCATTTTGTCTCCTTGATACTATGACCAATTATTGATTGGGGTTTATCTTCAGCCTTATAGCATATCATTTAGCCTTTCTTTTTATACTGGAAATTATATACATACTAAGGCCCAGTGCACAAAATTTGTGCACTTGGAGAAGGTGGGGGGTGGTCCCTCAGCCCAGACTGCACCCTCTCACAGTCTGGGAGCCCTCAGGGGGGCTTAGCCATCAGTCAGACATCCTTAGTGCTGCCACAGAGGCAGAAGAGGCTCCCACCACCGCTGCTGCACTAGGCAGCCATGAGCCTGGCTTTTAGCTGAGCAGCGCTTCCCTTGGGGGAGTGCACTGACCACCACGGGACAGCTCCTGCATTGAGCATCGGCCCCCTGGTGGTCTGTGTGTGTCATAGCGGCTGGTCATTCAGCTGTTCTGTTGATCTGCCTTTTATTATATAGGATAATGTCTTATTATGGGCAAGGCCTCTAATTCAAGTTTTTTAGGTAAAGGGAGGGGCAGAATTTTCACTGAGCCTGGTATACATTCAATGTTCTGTGATTAGGGCTCTGTAATTTATTCAGTGCATGTTTATTGAATGCTTATCATAGTGTTACATACTGAAGCGGGAGGGGGCGGTGGCACTAGTGGGTTAAAAAGGAGAGTCTCTGCTCTCAATGATCCCTGAGTCTATGAGGACAAATTTTATAGAATTTTAATTCAATCGAGTAGTGAGTACTGTAAAGGGGTGCATTCACCAAATAATTTGTTACAGAAATACACAAGAGCCATCACAATCTTTAACTAAGATCTGGGAAGCTTTGACAGAGGAGATGACACCTGGACTATACTCTGAAGACTATGAATTTAATGTTTATGAAAATAATAATTATGCTCACAATTCTCTGATACTCCCTTAAAATACACACACACAAAAAAAAAGCTACTCTGAGATCTCTCCCTTCTTCATCCTCTTCTTCAGGAAAAAGTCTTCTTTAGGATAAAATCTCTGGAAGTTCAGCATTGCTTCCATCTTCCCTCTGCTCCCAAAAGCCTTCAGAGCTTAAACAGGCTCTATGGTCCTCAACTAATTTTATTTATTTTCATGGATAAAATATTCCTGTGTTACACAGTCTAAAATAATTATAGTTTGCATAAGTATATGTTTGCCAAGTTTTGAACAACTGCTTTAAATAATTTGGTGTGTGTGTGTGTGTGTGTGTGTGTGTGTGTGTGTGTGTTTAGAGGGCACAGAAATAGACAATGATGAATCATTTTCTGAACTCTTAGGGTAATTTAAGAATTAAAAACACTGACATTGACAAATCATTTCTTTACACCTACAGTTATCATTAATATATCTTACAGCAGAATCAAATTTTGTGTTTTCATGTAGTCTATTCTTCTTAGTTAATTAAAAATGAATAGTTATCTTTATTAACTTTTGATTTACAAGATACAATTAATATATTTTCATTTATTTTGGTTTAAAATCATTTATAAATTCTAAAAGAACTCATTTATAAACATAATTGAGAAAAAAAATGAAGTCAATGTTAAAAACTGTCACAGTTCTGACCAAAGTATAGTGCATAGCCTAGAAAATGGATTTGTTGCCTTTTGATCAGAAAAAAAAAAAAGTTATTTGTTTGTCATAGTGTAAAGTTACTTATTCTATTTAACCACATATTGAATTATTCATAGTTTGGAAACTATATTCTTTATATGTGTATCTCTAAATAATCAATATAAATAAAATATACTTTTCCATATATAAGTGAAATTGTATGTTTGTCTTCTTCCTCTGACTGATATTTCACTTAGTATAATAACTTATAGGTACATCCATGCTGTTGCAAATGGAAAATTGTCGATTTTTATGACCAAGTGACATCCCGATGTATATATGCACCACAACATTTTTATCCTCTTGTATATCAATAGATATAAATAAATCAATAAACAGTTTTGGCAAGAAAGTAAAGAAAAGGAGACCCTTACACACTGTTGGTAGGATTTGCAAATTGATACAGCCACTATGACAAATAGTATGCAAGGTCCTCAAAAACATTAAAAATGGAACTTCTTTTGACTCAGCAATTCCACTTCTGGATATATATCCAAAGAAATCCAAAACACTAATTTGAAAGAATATATGCACCCATATGTTCGTCATAGCATTATTTACAACTAGAGGCCCAGTGCATGAAATTTGTGCACTGGGGGTGGGGGGGGTGTCCCTCAGCCCAGCCTGCACCCTCTCCAAACTGGGGCCTCTCATGGATGTCCAACTGCCCATTTAGGCCTGACTCCATGGGTCAGACGGACAACCCTCTCACAATCCAGTACTGCTGGCTCCCAACCACTCACCTGTCTGCCAACCTGATCACCCCTAACCACTCCCCTGCTAGCCTGATTGGTGCCTAACTGCTCCCCTGCCAGCCCGATTGCCCCCAACTGCCTCCCCTCCCCCCCCCCCCCCCGTGCTAGGCTAGTTGTCCCAAACCACCCTCTCCTGTGGGCCTGGTCCCCACCAACTGCCCTCCCCTGAAGGCCTGGTCCCCCCAACTGCCCTGACCTGCTAGCCATCTTGTGGCAGCCATCTTGTCTCCACATGGGGATGGCCATTTTTGAGCACATGAGGGCAGCCATTTTGTGTGTTGGAGTGATGGTCACTTTGCATATTACCCCTTTATTAGTTAGGATAGCCCCTAATTAATGAAAACCAATATACATTTTATAAGGCAAAGTAGTACTTCATTTAAAAAAATAAAGCTTTGGTTCTACCATTTTTTAAATGAGACCAAAATTTAATAGAGAAGGATTGAGTGGAGAGTACTTTCCACTCAATTTTGGTTTGCTTCCTAAAATAAGTTCAGAGTTGGTACCAAAAATTTCAGATTCAGAGAAGAATAGGACATTATACTATACTGTTGTTTCAATTGAATTTCTTTGTACTGTTTTGTACTGCTATTATGGCTACACTCTTGATCCCACTGCATGGCAGAAATGTCCATATTTGAAGTGCTTATTGTTAAAATTATGGAGCAGCCTTGGTTGTGAGACATTCTGGTTACTTCAATGAACACAGAGTGATAACTGGGATTATAAGCATGAATCTATTCTACAAGACAGTTATGGACTATAAGACAGTGACTTGGTTTGAGGGACCAATCTAGAAACCTTAGAAGATTTTCCCTGAGCTAATAATCTAGTGCCCAAGTGTCATATGAAACTAATGTGATGCCAGGATCCAATTATATGGGCCAGATAATAAAGTGGGAACTTTATTTGAGAAATAATTATTATCTTGTAACCTGGCCATACAAAATCAAACTCCAGCCAGTGAACTTGGGAAAATCAAGAACTAGTCCCATGGAAGTAAATGGCAAGATATAAGTTGTGTACAAGGAGCACAGGCAAAGAAATTGAATTTCAAGATAAGACTGCTTAGGAGCAGTTCACTCATTTGGCACATATTTATAAACTAGTGGACTGGTGCACAAAATTTGTGCACATTAAAAGGGAATTAATTAGAGGAAAGACTTTAATATTGCTATTTGCCCTTTCTCTATAATAGAAGTATCTGAGATGAAAGTAAATTAATAAAATGTATATGAAAATCTCCTGTCAGAGTCTGGGGCTCGCTGTGGGACCTGGAGTCAAGACCCCACACACTCGTGTATGCCTTGAAATTGTGAAAGACCCAGACCCAGCTGGCCCCACCCCCATCAAGCCTACAGGGGGGTCCAGACTCAGGTTCCCCATCAAGCCCCACTGGGCGGGGAGCGTAGCCTCAGGTCCCCCAGCCCTGGCATGAGGGCATAAGGGCTTGATGACCACTTGTACATTAGCTCTTTATTATATAGGATAGCTAGAGGCCTGGTGCACCAAATTCATGCACGGGGGGGGGGGGCAGTCATCAGCCTGGCCTGCACCCTCTCCAATCTGGGACATCCCTCTTACAATCTGGGATTGCTAGCTCCTAACCGCTTACCTGCCTGCCTGGTCACCTCTTATCCTTCTGCCTGCCTGCCTGATTGGCCCTAACCATTCTGGCTGACTGCCTGATCACCCCTAACTGCCTCTGCCTGCCTGCTAGATCACTCCTAACCATTGCCTGCCTACCTGATCACCCTTAACTGCTTGCTGGGGGGAAGAGCCAGCCCTGCAAGGGGGGCTGTCTGCTTACTTGATCACCCCTAACTGCAGGCCTGCCTACCTGGTCACCCCTAAGCACTCTGCCTGCCTGCCTGATCATCCCTAACTTGCTGGGGGGTGGGGGGAGAGCAGCCCTGCGAGAGGCCTTCTGTCTACATTAATATATATATATATATATATATATATATATATATATATATATAATTACTGATTTTTTACAGAGAGGGAGGAGGGAGAGGGATAAAGAGTTAGAAATATCAATAAGAGAGAAACATTGATCAGCCACCTCCTGCACACCCCCTACTAGGGAAGTGCCCACGATCAAGGTATATGCTCTTGATTAGAATTGAACCTGAGGTCCTTCAGTCCACAGGCTGAAACTCTATCTATTGAGCCAAACTGGTTATGGCCCATTTGCCTACCTGATCACCCCTAAACACTGGTCTGCCTACCTGATTGCCCCTAATCACTTGCCTGCCTACCTGATCACTTCTAACCACTGGTCTGCCTACCTGAACACCCCTAACCACTCTGCCTGTCTGCCCCATTGCCTCTAACTGCTTGTCTGGGGGAGGGGCCAGCCCAGTGAGGGGCCATGGTGATTCTGGTTTAATTAATGGTTTTTATGGTCATTGTACCATTACAGTCTCTGATGGATTGTTAAGTGCTATGTACCTGCCGAGAAATAGAAATGAAATGTAAGACAGGGCCCCTATTATCAAGAATATAATAGTTTAATTAATTATTTAGGCACCTGTACTGATTGTTATATACAATAGTGGCCCAGTTCACAAAATTTGTGCATGGGGGGTGTATGTCCCACAACCTAGCCTTCAACCTCTCCAATCTGGGACCCCTCGGTGGATGTCCAAATGCCGGACTGATTACCCCTAACTACTTCTGCCTGCCAGCGTGATCACCCCCTAACCGCTCCCCTGCCAGCCTGATACTTAACTGCTCCCCTGCCAGCCCAGTCACCACCAACTGCCCTCCCCTGGTAGCTGGGTTGCTCACAACTGCCCTCCCCTGCCTGCCCAATAGCCCACAACCTCCCTCCCCTGCCTTGACCCACCTCCTCCTCCTGGACAGGCCTCCTCGGTGCCATGCATAGCCATGGGACCCCCAGGCCTCACTACGTGGAGCAGCCGCTGGGCCCTGCCTGCACTGTGCAGATGGCCATCTTGTGGCTACATGTGTGCAAGGGCCATCTTGGCTTTTATCAGTACAGCTAATGTAGTAGTGGCCAGGTGCATGAAATTTATGCATGGGGGTGGGGATGGTGTCCCTCAGCCCAACCTACACCCTCTCCAATCTGGGACCTCTCAGGGGATGTCTGACTGCTGGTTTAGGCACGATCTCTGTGGGATCCGGCCTAAACTGGCAGTCAGACATCCCTCTTGCAATCCAGGACCGCTGGCTTCTAACTGTTCACCTGCCTGACTGCCTAATCACCCCTAAGCACTCTGTATGCCAGCCTGCTCGCCCCAATTCCCCTGATAAGATGTGATAAGATTCACATTTTAATTAGATTACTGGTAGCTCAGGAGATTATATGTGTGGGCTTAAAAGATTAAAGAAGAATTGAGAGGCTACTTCAGTAGCTACATGAAGTTGTCTTGGAGACAAAGTAAGTAAAGTTTCAAGGATAGAAAATACATTTAATGGAGAGGGTAATCTATGGTGTTAAATACAAGAAAGAAGGGGACTTTTGCCATCTGTGATGGAGTGAAGCATGACCAGAAGTGAGGAAACAGAGCCTGCAAAAGTGAACAAACTCTGTGAGAATGTAATGGAAGCAACTGCATTGTAGCCAGAGGCATGTGTTAAGAATTCAGCTATTTATTTATTGATTTATTGATTGATTGATTGATTTAATATATTTTATTGATATTTTACAGAGAGGAAGAGAGAGGGATAGAGTTAGAAATATCGATGAGAGAGAATCATCGATCAGCTGCCTCTTGCACACTCCCCACCGGGGAAGTGCTCGCAACCAAATTACATGCCCTTGACCAGAATCGAACCCAGGACCCTTCAGTCCACATGCTGACACTCTATCCACTGAGCCAAACTGGTTTTGGCAGAATTCAGTTATTTTTATTGATGATTTTTGTTAGGGTGGAAAAGATGTAAACATGTTTCCCTGCTAAAGGGAAACATTCAGGAGAGAAAGATTCTGCAGGTGGAAAAATAACAGAGATGGTTAAATTCCAGGAGTAGGAGAGGGAATGAAATCAAAGTCCAAATTAGTGGTGGATTTAAACCTGAATAATTCATGAGGAAAATCTTACCATCAGAGGTTAAAGGAAAAGAAGTGAGGAGCTTTAATGTAGTATAGATAAGTGAGAGATGAGATAGTTCATAGCTGATTTTCTCTATCATCTCTAGAAGAGATGAGCAAAATTGTTGAACAGGTGCTGGAGAATTCATGAATAGAATGGCCATTGGGGACATCTGAACATTGGAACCAGGACAAATATGTCTATAAATGATGTTAAAATTATTTTTACTCTAGAAATTTTGAAGCCAGGACAATAACAGGTTTGAAATCACCTAATTTTCATTATAACAATTAATTCAGGTATTAGATTTCAGTTTTAACATCAATTATTTTGCAGTGATTTGGGGATTTAAATGCAGTGACATTTTGTGATGAATGCTGTCATTGTTGAACTACTATTTCTATTGACCATGCATATAAAAAATTACTATATAATTTACAAATAAAATTGTCGTAAGCTGTATGCTCACTTACATAGGCCTGCCCTTAAATTCATTTATTAAGCCTATCTGGGCACACAGATAGACAAGAGTTCATTACATAAGTAATTCTACTTCTCAATTCTCAGTTCTCACTTCTCATCCTAAACATAAATATAGAACAAGAAAAGATAATTGTCCTGAAATAAAAATCAATTGTATAAACCACTTAAATTTCATGGAATGAGATTACCTATAAAATAAGCCTCAGGTTGTGTTAATGACAAAATTATGGAAATACCAAACACAGGTTCTTTTGTGACACTTTCCCTGACAAATTCAGGTTAAGTTGGAAGCTTTTCCTCAGTGCTCTCTTATTAAACCAAACATGCCTCTGGTGTAGTACTCCATGAGGCAGGATTAGGTTCTCCTATCTACCTCCCAAAACATATGCAGTCCTTTAAAAATCAGGAATGTAGTTTGTTTATATTTCTAGCACTTTGAAGACTGCTTGGTACATTATAGGCAATCACTAACTGGTAACTGAACACAACATTCTACCTAATAAAAAAATAAAATGTAAAATAACCATCACTCCTGCTACATTCGCAAGCCATGCCCACCAGCCATGCCCACCAGCCAATCAGAGCAAGTATGCAAATAAATCCAACCAAGATGACTACAGCCACTGAGTGAGCAGGAGAGAGGCTTGGGTTTCCCAGGCAATAGAAGAAGCCAATCTTTCTGCCTGCTCTTGCTGACCTAGGCCTCCACTCAAGGCCACAAAGGTTCAATTATAGAAGGTAAACAAATCCAAACAGAAATGGCAGCAGCCACAGAGTTCGAGAGAGCAGGCTAGGGTTGCCCCCAGCAATGGAGGAAGCAAAACTTCCCACACACCCTGGCCGGCCCAGGCCTCTGCTTAAGGCTACAAAGTTTCAATTACAGAAGGCACATAAGTCCCAATAGAAATGGCTGCTGGCCACAGAGCAAGCAGGAGGCTTGGTTCCACTCCAGGCTACAAAGTTTCAATTGTAGAAGTTAAATAAATTCTGATACCAGGGCTTCCACTTGGGTTGCCAGGGGGCATGGCCGACCTGCAAACCACCACAGGCCTCTCGCCCAGGCCTCCCCACACCCTAAGGGAACCCCCATCCTGATCTAGGACACCCTTCAGGGAAAACCAGTTGACCCCCACCCCTGCACCAGGCCTCTATCCTATCTAATAAAAGAGTAATATGCAGATTGGCCATCACTCCAACACACAAGCTGGCTGCTCCCATGTGGTCAAAGATCCTGCCCCTATGTGGACATAAGATGAACACCACAAGATGGCCAGCAGGGGAGGGCAATTGGGAGGAACCAGGCCTGCAAGGGAGGGCAGTTGAGAGGGACCAGGCCTGCAAGGGAGGGAAGTTGGAGGCAATCAACCATGCAGGGGAGGGCAGTTAGGGGTGACCACGCCAGCAGAGGAGGGAAGTTGGCAGCAAACAGGCTGGCAGGGGAGTTAGACATCAATCAGGCTGGCATGAGAGCAGTTATGGGGTGATCAGGCTGGCAGGCAGAAGAGGTTAGGGGCAATCAGGAAGGCCAGCAGGCGAGCAGTTGGGAGACACCAGTCCTGGATTGTGAGAGTACAGTCAGATATCCCTTGAGGGGTCCCAGATTGGAGAGGGTGCAGGCTGGGCTGAGCGCACCCCCCTCCACTCCCATGCACGAATTTCATGCACCGGGCCTTTAGTTAAAAATAAGTGCATATTTTTTGAGGTGCAATATGCAGATCTTCTAACATAGACAGTCACACATGAAACCTATATGTTCATGTTTAGCAATGTAACCCAAATCAATTTAATAAATAAAATTTTTAAAAAGAAGTGAATTTTTGAATAAATAAGTGGGTAAATATTCTCATATTCAGAGAGAAGATATATAGATTTCTTTGAATTACTGCCAGAACACAGGTAATGCTACCATGTATTTCCTCAAAACAAAAAAGACAAACTTTTTATTGTTGGCAGCAAAAATATGCCAAAAAAAATACCTAATTTATACACACAATAGCTGTTGTCCTTTCCTATTTGTTTAGAAATGCTATGTAAAACTAGGAGAGTTGCCAAGGAGTAAATGTGTGCTTTTGCATTCAAGAATAATGCTGCATTACACAATACAACTGGCAAAAGGCTTTCTGGCCTCGTATACTATTGCTCAATAAGAGCAACTTCAGTTAACAGTGAAGGTCACTGCGCTGCAACAGGAATGTGAATCGCAGAGTAGACAGTGTTCTTTTACTGCCTTTTTTTTGGGGGGGGGGGGGTTGATAAGCAAAGACACACAGACAAACTTTCTGCAGATTCCTTTTTTTCTAATTAAATGTATTGGGGTGGCATTGGTTAATGCAATTATATAAGTTTCATATGTGCATTTTGAAGATGCACGATCTATATATTGCTTTGTGTGCTCCAAAGTAAAATCATGTTCTGAGCAGATTCTTAATTTTACGAAATGTTTACTTTGTGTCCATTCTTTTAATCCTTATTTTGAATTCAGTTCATTTTTGTGATAAAAAGAAAATAAGGTAATTAAGTTTTCATTTTATAGCTCAGCCATTAGGCCTAGGAATGAAATTTTCATTTTAGAAAATGTATTGCTTTGCTTTATAGTTTTAATATAGAAAATACAACTTTCAGTAATTGTTATTATTACATGCACATAAACACTTATTAAAATGAGTTCACGGTGAATAATTTCTTACAGAATCAAATATTCAGAGGCTATATTCAAATTTGAAAGTTGCAACTTTTCCAAAAATGGTAGTTTTAGTTCAGGTTTAAAACGATTGACAATTTTAATGCTCTGTTATTAATTTTGAATTGTTTTAGAATTATTTCCTGTCTTTTCAAGTGAATTCATAGTATTAGTACCACTAAATTTAGCTGTCACAAAGAGATGTTATTAAGTGCAAGGAACATTAGAGACACAGATATTAAGGAAGTTACAGCACTCTGTCATCTGAGGCAAGTCACCAGACTACTCTGAGCTTCACTTTTTTATCTATAAAACGACCATATTCTCACTTATCTTAATTAGAGAGCTTTTGTGATGATCAAGGTATATAACTAAAACTTAACCCACATGAAAATTATTTTGAAACTCTAGTTGATTACATTTCGCCTAATATTTAGAGTAATATGAGACTACTGGTCAATTACTTGAATATTGGCCACAATTTGTTGTCTTCCATTATGTTTTTGTGGCTTTATTTGTAGTTGAAAACATCAGTAAATATGGTGGTAGCCAGAAGGAAAGAGACTTTGGAAGAGGTGGAAGTGAGCAAAAGGGGATAAATGGAAATGGAAAGTTCCAGTAAAGAGTGCATGATGCAATGTGCAGATGATGTGTTTTGAGTTGTACACTTGAAATCTATTGGCTTTCTTAACCAATGTCACCCCAATAAAGTCAATAAATATGTGAGAAAAAAGAAAACATCAGTAAATAGAAATAATATATATATATATATATATATATATATATATGTACATAAGATTCTTTTTTTTTGTTTGCTTCAGTCAAATTTGGTTATTTTTTTTCTTAATTAGTAATTATATTATGAGAAAACTAAAGAAAGATGTAGTTATATATTTCTCAGAGTGGTACCATCTTGCTCTGGAGCTAGACTAAAATATTCCTGATTTCTTATCAGTTCAAGGAGTGGGAAGTAAAATTTATCTTTGAAATAAACTCCTTACTTTATCCTAGTGGAGGCTGATTTATTAAGCCTAAAAGTAGAGCACATTTACTTGAAAATACATGAATCAATAATATAGTCCAAGTACAGTGTTTCAGATTATTAAATTCTATATGATGATTTTTTATAGCTCCTCTTATTGGTAGAAGGGTAACTCTGAAGAGATTGCTATCATGCAAACTTTTTTGTTTCTTCTGTTTTGTTCATTTGTTGTTGTTTTTTTGGTTTATTTTTAGCTCTTTTATGATCAAGGAGATAAATCTGAGCTGCAGTAATAGAAGTTGGAGAATATATCAGAAGAGCATAGATTCATTTAACATCCCTCAAATATCTGTTGACCATCTGTTGTTGGGTAGCACAAGATCCCTCTAATATATGTCAATATGTAGACTAAGGAGAAAAATTATATATATATATATATATATATATATATATATATATATATATATATATGAAAGCCAAGTGACCAGAATGCCAGAAAGACTGGAATGACCAGAACAACAGGAATGGCTAGTTTCTTTGCTGCACAATGTGGCTCTGATTGGCCCCCCACCCCATTTGGGGGCGGAACTGGCTGGCCAACCACCCGTGGCCCATCCCCTATGCTTCCCCCACCCCTGATCAGCCCTTAACACCCCTATTGGGGCAGGTTTGGCTGACCAACCTCCCCTGGCTCCCCCTCCCCATCCCAACCCCCATCATCCCCAATGGGGCAGGCCAATTGGACCCCACCCATGCACAAATTTATGCACTGGGCCTCTAGTCAATAATAAATGTCCTATGAATGGACATACCAAATGACCAATAAGTAGATATATCTGAAGTTAAGTTTTCCCTTATTTCATTAACTTTACAAGTTTTAAGTCTTAGTAAAGTTAACAAGAAAACCCCTCTCTGTTCATTTCATGTGGTTGCTGTATTAAATTACAACTGGATGGCTTATAAGACCAGAAATGTATTCTCTTACAGTTCTGTAGGCCAGCCCAATTGGTATAACTGGGCCAAAATCAAAGTGTCAGCAGGAGCAAACTTCCTCCAGAGGCTCTAGGAGAAGTCTGATCCTGGTTTTTCAGCTTCTGGAGGCCGGTAGCATTCTTTGATTGTGACATTCCTTGGAAGATTTCCCCTGCTTCTTATAAAGATACTTGTGATTAGATTTAGGACCCATCATATAATCCACAATACCGTATTAGCCGGCATATAAGACGACTTTTTGGCCCTGAAAAATATGCCTCCAAGTGGGGGGTAGTCTTATATGGTGAGTATATAACAAACTCTGTATTTTTAGTGGAAATTTTAGTGGGTCGTCTTATATGCCCAGTCGTCTTATACGTCGGCAAATACGTATTTTTCAGGGCCAAAAATCGTCTTATACGCCGGCAAATACGGTAATCTCTCCACCACACAATTCATAATTTAACTACATATGCATTTCATGTGGTTGCTATATTAAAGGAAACAATTCTTTCCTTACAAGGAAACAATTACAGGTTCTAGGGATTAAAACATACTTTTCTTTGTGTGGGTTTTTGTTTGTTTGTTTGTTTGTTTGTTTTGTTTTTGGGGAGGATGATGAAGAAGGTTGGCAAAGCATATTCTGACTACCACACTCTTCTTTATACCTTTATAGCTGGTAGCTAAAGTAATGCTAACCATATAATTAACATCTCCCAATATACCCTTCAAAAATGATGATGAAGAAGAAGAAATGAAGCAAGATCCATACCCACATCATAATGAAAAGAAAGACAATAATCATTATTAAAATTACCTGTAAGTATACAACTCACAATCCTGCTGCATAGAGAGGCAATGTAGTTTGGGGGAAAAAAACAGCACAGAGGAGAGAAAAAGAGGATTAGCCTAAGATTGACCTAAAATAGCTACCAAATATGAAAGTCTATCTTAAGTAAAATAATATTGAAAAGGATTCATAGAAAATTAGAGCATTTATTTTGAAAAGGGAGGTAAATTTCATATGCCTATACAAAAAATTGTTAATGAATGTTAATAGCAGTTTTATTTATAAATAGAGGCCTGATAAATGAAATTTGTGCACTGGAGAGTGGGTCCCTCAGCCCAGTCTGCACCCTCTCCTATCTGGGACCCCTTGAGGGATCTCTGACTGCCTGTTTAGGCCTTATCCCACCAGGATTGGGCCTAAACAGGTGGTCAGACATCCCTCTTACAATATAGGACTGCTGACTCCCAACCACTCTCCTGCCTCTGCCTGATTGACCCTAACTGCTTCTGCCTGCCAACCTGATCAACCCCTAACCACTCCTCTGCCAGCCTGAAACTACTCTCCAGCCAGCCTGATTGCCCCTAACTTTCTTCCGCTGACAATCTTGTCACCCCTAACTGTCCTCCCCTGCAGGCCTGGTCCCCCACAACTGCCCTTCCCCTCTGGTCTGGTCTCCCCCAACTTCTCTCCCCTCCTGTCCTGATCTGCCCTAACTATCTTCTTCTACTGGCATGAACACCCCTAACTGCCCTCCCTACTGGCCTGATCACCCACAACTGTCCTCCCCTAAAGGCCTAACCCCTCCGCTCCCCAACTGTCTTCCCCTGCAGGCTTGGTCCCCCCCAACTGCCCTTCTCTGCTATCCTGGTCTCCCCAACTGCCTTCCTCTACCATCCCAGTCACCCCTAACTGCCCTCCCTGCTGGCCTGATCATCCACAACTATCTTCCCTTGAAGGCTGGTTGCCCCCCAACTGCCCTCCCCTACAAGTGTGGGTCCCCCCCCAACCTTCCTCCACTGCAGGCCTCCCCCCCCTCAACTGCTCTCCCTGCAGGCCTGGTCCCCTCCCCGCAACTGCTCTCCTCAGCAGGCCTCCCCCCCCCGAACTGTCCTCCCTGCAAGCCTGGTCCCCCCAACTGCCCTCCCCTGCAGGCCTGTGTCCCCCACAACTGCCCTCCTCTGCTGTCCTGGTCTCCCCCAACTGCCCTCCTCTGCTGGTTTGGTCACCCCTAACTGCCCACAACTGCCCTCCCCTGCAGGCCATCTTGTGGCGGTCATCTGGTGTCCAAATGGGAACAGCCATTTTTGACCACATAGGGGTGGCCATCTTGTGTCTTGAAGTGATGGTCAATTTGCATAATTTGTTTATTAGATAGGATGTTAAAAATTAAGTGCCATCAATGTCTATCATATAATGAATTAGTAATCAAATTATAGTATATTCATACTATATCATATTTAGCTATAAAAGGAAATGTCCTTCACTTAAATGTGGTTCTGCTTTTTCTAAGTTCAAACTCACATCTACTTCATGCCATTGCTCTCTGCCCCCATACACAAAGAAGTGGGCAAAAAGAAACTGAGAGGATCATAAAATCAGAATTAACCTTCATATCTCCTGCTCAATTATGCTGCTTAAAACTTGCCAATGAAGAGCATTAAAATGTATCCACATTTTAAATTAGCTACCTTTTGGGATATCTATTGTCACTCAGATCTTAACGATTTAATGCTATGCTTCTCTGGAATTACTCTGTATTGTTCACCTAACAATGGTTCTTATAGACTTCTCCTAGTAAGCTATAATTTGACTCTTGTCATTCTTGATGCAAAAGCATCTAAATCCAATCACTTCTTAAGACCTCTACTGCTACAACTCTGATTCAAAACACGATTAGCTCTCACCTACATAATTGCAATATTATTTTCCTAATTCTGTATTTGCTACTCTACAGTTCATTCTCCATTTTAAAATTCAAGTCATATATATTATAGCTCTCTTGTTCTTAAAACTTACCAATGACCACATCTCATTCAGAGAAAGAGCCCACAATCTTAGAGTAGTTGGCTATCAGGCCCTTAGATAATATAAAAGATTAAATTGTTATATCAGACTCATGTGAATCAGAGGACTTATTCAGTATTAAACTTTACTAATTTTAAAAATAAAAGTGATTAGGAAGCACAGGCAAAGCAGGGGAAATCTAGGTCATAGCTCCCCGGGTTTTCCTCCCTGCATCAGTTCTTGCTCTGTTGCAGGTTAATGTATGGCATCTCTAATTAATAGAGACAGATATTTTACTTACTCAAAAGCTTGTGTTTGGTAATTAAATTTCTCTATGTTATTCTCAGGTCCATGACATTTTCTATAGGACTATGTCCTAGAAACCCATCAAACCCAATTGTCTATTATATGCAATCCTAGATAAATCAGGTATATCCTGCCGAAAACTTCCTATAAGCTCTCTCACTAGCAAATGCAAATTGTTTGCCAAAAAAGGCTTGTTATTGGCATTTTTCAAAACATATTAGATTGGTTCATCTTTGTTTTTCCTTTCCCACAGATATTCTTTGTAGAGGGCCCAACAAGGTTATGACCAACATTACTACAGAGTATCAGATATATACAGGCATTTCACCATATTCTATAATTCAGGGTGAAAAGAATGTGATCCTTCTCACTATTTTTTTAACAGATACTAGACACATCAATAAAACATTACAATTCAATTTAAGTGTTATATTTACAAAATTGCTATAGAAGATAAAAGCAAGAACTTAATTTTCTTGGGCTAATTATCATTATTAAGTCATTTAGTCCAAATTAGAAATAGTACTGGGACTCTATCTTACATCTTGGTTATTTTTTGAAAAAGTATAATAAGAAAGTGTAATATATACTAGAGGCCTGATGCACGAAATTTGTGCAAGAGTAGCCCTTCCTTCCCCGAGCTTCCAGCACTGGCTTCGCTCTGGCACCTGGGACCTGGGCTTCCCTCACAGCTCTGGCTTCATCCAGAAGGACATCCAGAAGGAACGGGATGTAATTAGCATACTACAGTTTATTATTATAAATATTACATTATACTTTTTTAAAATTAACATATTAATTTTAAAAATTAATAATATACATATATTATTGATTTCAGAGAGAGGAAGAAAGAGAGAAAAATAGAAGCATCAATGATGAGAGAGAATCATTGATCAGCTGCCTCCTGTACACCTCTCACTGAGGATCAAGCCTGCAACTAGGCATGTGCCCTAACAGGGAATCAAACCATGACCTTCTTGTTCATAAGTCAATGACCAACCACTGAGCCACACTGGCTGGCTCTTGTTTCATTTTTTATCTCTATGTGGGCATAGAATGATGGCTCTATCTTTCATGGTTTTCTATGCTACATGTGAGGTTCATAGCCTATCTAACATGCTTTATGTCCTGAAAGAAATAGCCTGTATTCAATTTCCTCTTCTATAAAATCGTGTTAGTCTTGTGCAATTGGCAGAGTTGTGAGCAGTAAATAAGAGAATGTGGTTGAAATATGGGGCACAATCTCTGTCCAGGAAGGGCTGCTTGAATAACCTGCACAGCATTGTGCATAGCTGCCGGGTTGTAGAGTCAAGTATTTTTATTTTTTAAAATATATTTTATTGATTTCTTACAGAAAGGAAGGAAGAGGGAGAGAGAGTTAGAAACATCGAAGAGAGAGAAACATCAATCAGCTGCCTCCTACACATTTCCTACTGGGGATGTACCCACAACCAAGGTACAATATCTTGACCGAAATTGAACCTGGGACCCTTGAGACTGCAGGCCAATGTTCTATCCAAGGAGCCAAACCGGTGAGGGCGAGTCAAGTATTTTTAATTCAAATTCATGTTCTACCATTTACTATCTGTGTGATATTGATCAAATAGTTTAACCTCTTTGTGCCTAAATTTCTTTATGTATAAAAGTACAGGTCCGATGCACAAAAAATCATGCAAGGGGGTTGGCTCCTGCCACTGAAACTTTGTCTGGAAGGACATCCAGTCTAATATTGCTTTTATTATAGACTACGATAATAGTAATACCCTTTTCATAGAGAAGTTTGAAGATTTAACATGGTAACTTCTTGCAAATAGTGCTTGACATATAGCAACTAAGAATAATAGTACTGTTTTTCTATTTTCTTTGTTTAGGAGAAATATGTAAATAATGATAAAAGACAATGCCACCTAACAGTACAATGTGAATAGATTAATATGTACAAATACTCTGTTTTTGTTCTGCTTTTCAGTAATAAACACTTTTATTCTTAATGCTTAATCTTCCCATCTCATCAATATGTTCTTGCCTAATGTTTATTTCAATTATTGCCATATACTTTAACTTAGCATTGAATTCATTATTCTGTAATATTTTATTATTTCCCTCTCTACTTTTTGGTTGTCTGTTAATAAATAACTAATTAGCACTTCCAAATATATCTGTGCAAACATTGAAATTATTTGAAAAGCTGAAAAGTGCCACAAATAAAAAGCATAATACTGTAATATATTTTCATTATGAAAATACTAGTATAATTTATTTGAAAATTAATTTACATTAAAGCATTATTGTTTTGTAGTTTGTTCTGTATCTGCTTTCTTTTAAAAACTCTGTAAGCATAGCATAATGTATTTCTGACATCAGTTGGTACTGTTTTATTCCCAATATTAGCTTCATAGGAACCCATAAGAAACCATGGGCATTCTTAGATAAGTAGAAAGTGGCATTTGGGATGTTTAAATAATCCCACAGTTTTATTAAGGCATAAAATAAAGATGGAAGTAGTTTTATGGGTCAGTTCAATCTTTCTAGAAAAAAAATTTATCTCAAATTTATTTAAAATTATCTCACAGAAAAATCCATGTTTTCCCAAAATATATGCTAAATTCCTTCCTAATCTCCCCCTAACCACTTCCCTGCCAGCCAGATTGCCCCTAACATCCCTCCTCTGCAAGGCCTGGTCACCCATAACTTCCCTCTCCTACAGGCCTGGTGTCCCCCAACTGTTCTACCCTGTAGGCCTGGGTGCTCCCCAACTGCCCTTCCCTGCAGACCCAGTCTCCCCCAACTTCCCTTCTCTGCTGGCCTGGTCACCCCTAACTGCCCTCCCCTGCAGCTTGATTGCCCCCAAGTGCCCTGCCCTCCCTTGCAGACCTGGTCCCACCCAAATGCCCTCCTCTGCTGGCCATCTTGTGTTCACATGGGGGCAGCCATCTTGTGTGTTGGATTGATGGTCAATTTGCATATTACTCTTTTATTAGATAGGAGATTATATATAAAGTGCTCTTCCTGTTGCTCTCTTTCTGAATTCTTCTATCTGATCCCTTCTCTTACCCATCCAGACTTCTGGGTGTTAGTGTTTCCCTGGTGTTGCTAGCCCCTTGTTGTTATGTGGGTGTTTTTGTTTTTCCCCCCTAACTTCTTTATAAAGAGTGCTTTATTGCCCTGCCAGTTTTGCTCAGTAGTTCAGCATTGACCCATGAACCATGAGGTCATGGTTCAATTCCTGGTCCGGGCACATGCCAGGGTTGCCAGCTGGATCCCCAGGAGTCTATTTACTCTCATCATTGACATTTCTATATATCTCTCTCCCTCCCCCTTCCGCTCTGAAATCAGTATAAACATCTCTTTGCATTGAGTTGTCCATATGGCTCCAGCTGGGATATTTACTGATCCATCATAAGAAAATGGTTAAAAAAAATTCTAACATAACTATACCTGTAAAGTGCATTAGCTCTATATATTTGACTTAGTGGAATGTGTATAACATTATATAGAGTAAGACTCAAACTGTGTAAAATTTGTCATTAATAAAAAGAAAAGAAAGCACAGTAAGAAAAATCATATGTAACACAAATAACTGAATACATATTAGTATCCGAATTATACAAGATGCCTCACAAATCAATTAAAAAAGAGAAAATATCAGTTTTAAAAGTATGTATCAAATTATATGGACAAATAATTCACATAAAAGCAGACTTCAGTAAACTAATATATAAAACATACAACAGTGTCATGTATGAAAAATGCTTTGTTACTTATAAGCAGAAAATGAAATGTCATTCCACATATGTAGGGTTGGCAATTTCTTAAAAATATGAAAATACTAGTTGTTGCCAATGATATGGAGCAATGGGGGCCACTCGTATTAATTTTTTAGAGTATAAAGAGGTAGCACCAGCAAGTAAAGAACTACATATGTTTGAAAAATGAGTATGTGTATATTGTTCAATACAGTGACTTTACGCTTATATATATATTCTCCCAAGGATGAATCAGCAAACTTTAGCCTGTGTAAGAATCAACTAGGACATGCTGTCACAGAGATTGCTGCTCCTGCCACTAGAAAATTTGTGTTTCTAAAAAAGTTCACAAATGATACTGATAGTCCAGGTGCAGGACCCATATGGTGAGAACCACTGCTCTAGAGACACTCTTACCCATGTGCACAATGAGAAATGTAAGAGTGTTCATAGCAGCACTATTTACAATAGTGAAAAATTGGAAATTATTTTAAAACTCATTTATATAATAGGTATATAACTTGTAGTATATTTATACAATTAAATAATACAGGCTGATTCAAATAAATGAACAAAACTACCTGTATAAATATTAAAACTCACCAACATAATAGTAGGTAAAAATATGTATATTGCCTGAGATAAAGGAGAATAAATTCTGGGGAGGAATAGAAAGGGAAGATTACAATGAGTATAATAAACCTTCTTGATATGATGTATATGTGTGTTTTTTAAATTATAATAATGTCTTTACTGATGTATACAGATGTTAAAACATCAAATTGTACAGTATAATATGTGAAGTTTACTATATGCCAGATATGAACTAATAAGGATATGGGAAGGTAGTGGGATACAATTTCAATATGTAAAAGTCAAAATTTTTCTACATACCTATATAGTTATTTGTGTATTAGTCAGTTGAGGGCATGACACAAATATAGCAAAATACACATGAATACGTCACTTTTTTTACTTATGAAATATTTCATTGTTGAAATAAATGTAGTCTTTGAAATCACATAGCTCTGCTTTTGAAGTGCAAATATCTTTAAGATGAACACCTTAAAATGTAAGCTCATCTTAATAATAAATAAATTGTATATTAATTGTTTTCTCAATCATCTGAGTGTTGGAACTGAATGAAGTATGCAAATTAAAAGACAATATAGTGTAACCTGTTATAAAAAGGGATTATTATTCTGTATAATAAAGAGGTAATATTCAAATTGACCCTCATGGACTCACAAAATGGCTGTCTAAGACCAGGCTAGAAGGGGGGTTAATGAGGGATGACCAACAAGCTGAACAAGCAGGCTGCTTGGAGTGACCAGGCCAGCAAGAGGATGAGGAGTGGGGGAGACCAGGCCAGCATGAGGGGCAATAAGAGGCAACCAGTCCAACAGAGGGAGCAGTAAGGGATGACCAGGCCAGTGGGGGTGGGGGCAATTAGGATCAACCAGGCCAGAAGGAAAGGGGCAGTTAGGGGCAATCTGGTTGGCAGCATGGGGCAGTTAGGGGCAACCAAGATGGCAGAGGGGCAGTTAAGAGTGATCAGGCTGGCATGCAGAGTCATTGAGGGCCGATCAGGCTTTTGGGGGCATTTAGGGGCAACCAGACAGGCAGGCAGGTGAGCAATTAGGAGCCTGCAGTCCAAGATTGTGAGAGGGTTGTCCGACTACCCACAAAGAGTCCCAGATTGGAGAAGGTGCAGGCTGGGCTGAGGGAACACCCCATCATGCACAAATTTCATGCACTGGTCCTCTAGTGATAATATGAAAAACAATAAACAACTATGGTACTAAAAACTACTCACACCAACATTATTGAAATGGAAAAATTTGCACAACTAAAAATCATGATATAAATGGGGAGAAGTCCTCAATAATCTACACATGAGAAAATATTTCCCAAAATGAACGCCTACTAATTAACTATTTGTTTTTCTTTTATTTTTAAATTATTCCTGGGGCTCTTCTTCCATACAGTTTTGGGGTTGTTTCTTTCCCATTACTTACTTTTTTCACTATTTTCCACTGAATTTATTTCAATTAACATTTTTTCCATTTCAGTGTATTATATAGCTGTTTTGTATCATACTAATAAGGGCAGAGAACAATAGCTTTCTAATTCAAATTAAATTAACTTTTAATTTTATTTACTGAATAATTCTTACTAAATGTCTCCATGGAATGCAAATTATTTAGCAAAAGATCTTTAAATTGTTGAGGTTACAATTGTATTTAATGTTTTTGATGCAATGAATCATCATAGACAATTGTATTGCAATATGCCTTCAAGAATAAGTTTTATGATTTAATGATTCCCATCCAGATATACAAATAATTTAATCCAAATACCAGATCCTAGTACACATAGAAAGGAAAACAAGTTATTTAGTTGTATAGGCACAAAAAGATTTGGCTTGTTTTTTTCATTAATCAAATACCTAAGCATTTTTTTTTCTAACATGCACCAGACATCTAGAATACAATGCATAATAAAACAAAACAAAACAAAAAGATTACCTCTTTGAAGAAAGACAATAGTTTTCAAATGCTATAAAGAAAATTTTCATGGAATGTATATTTGCCAAATTTGGTAAACTTCAAAAGTTAAAAGGTGTTCCAATTGGAATTTATCTCATTGCATTTCTAAAAAGAACACCTTGTTATTTGCTTATATATGTCTGAAAAGAATATTTAGAATTTGTTTGCAAACACTACCCTGGAGAACTATTTGCTTAACTTGGCCATATAAAAATACACAGATTTGCCCAGACAGTGTGGTTCAGTGATTGAGCATTGACCTGGGAAACAAGAGGTCACCATTCAATTTCCAGTCAGGGCACATGCCCAATGGGGGGCATGCAGGAGGTAGCTCTCTCCTCAGTGTTTCTCTCTCTCTATCCCTCTCTCTTATCCTCTCTCTCTCTCTCTCTCTCTCTCTCTCAAATCAATAAAAACATATTAAAAAATACACAGACTCTTTTTTTTCAAAGCTGGTGGTATTTAGATTAAATATCTTTAACCTTTCTTTTCTTACCATCTTATTCCAATTTTGTATTTAATAATTTTCAAACAGATAGTAGGTTCAAATTCCATTATTAAAATATTTGTTTCCACATTTTAAGGATGGAGATATTTCAGATGTTTTAATAATTGTATTGAGTACTTAGTGCAGTTAATTCTACATAAATGTGGCATTAATTAAGTGTAATTATGTAAACCAAAGCAGAGCACATTAGCGTTTCTTGGATTAACTTTTTTTAAGTTTTTTAAAAAATGTTTATTATTGAAAGCATTACAAATGTCCCCTTTATCCCCAGGATTAACACATTTATTTTATTATTATTTTTAAAATATATTTTATTTATTTTTTTACAGAGAGGAAGAGAGAGGGATAGAAAGTTAGAAACATCGATGAGAGAGAAACATTGATCAGCTGTCTTTTGCACACCCTCTACTGTGGGTGTGCCCACAACTAAGGTAAATGCCCTTGACCAGAATCAAACCCAGGACCATTCAGTCCACAGGCAGATGCTCTATCCACTGAGCCAAACCGGTTTCGGCTTAACACATTTATTTATTTATTTATTTTTTTACTTGTCAAGAATTATTTCCTGGCAACCAAGCAAAACAATATACCTTACAAAGAACATTCAACGTACTTTGTTCAATAAAACTCAATTGTTCATTTGTATTTTTTAGTTGAGTATTTTTAGAGAGAAATGAAGGTAGATGGAAAGAGAGAAATGGCCATTGGCTGCCTCCTGCACATCCCCACTGGGAATTGAGACTGTAACAAGGGCACATGCCCTGACTTGGAATCAAACCTGTGACCACTCAGTGCATAGAACTAAATTCAACCAACTGAGCCACATCACCTAGGGATTCTCATTTGTATTTTAAATGTTCTCAACTCTATGGCAATGGCCTTTTCCCTTTTGCTTTGAATAGCAAGATTAATGATAAATTACTTTAAGTGAAAGGTAGTGTTTCTCACTACAGTTAGCACATAATAAGATGATATATTTCTGAGTCACTGATTGAAAGTGATTAGTACATTCTCATGCAAAATGAAACTAAATTCATAAGGTTGTTTGAAATGGACATGAACTGTATGAATGGTGTGTATTCAACCAAAGGTCCCAAAAGAAGGATAATTACTGAACCAAATGTAATTTGAATGTAATGTTTAATTATCCTTGATAATCAATCTTGTATAGACCTTTCTGACTCAGTGACATATAAAATCATTTTATAAAGATGAAATTGTACCTACTACAGTATTTTTTAGATAGTCAAGTGAAAAATAACTAATAATATCCAGAAAGGAATATAAAAAATTTATATGCACCTAAAAACGCTTGGTTTCTGCCTTTGTAAAAGTTTTTATGCAACCAATGGACACAAAACTCTGGGGAGGGAGGGCATATATGGGAGGTGGGGGGGCGGGTAATGGTAAGCTATGTACACATATAATACCTTAATAAATTAAAAAAAAAGTTTTATGGCATATCTATCTCACATTTCATAACACATATTATAGCCACATAAATATACCTGCACCTTGCTCCAAAATATATAGAACAGACTTGTTTTATCCCCTAGTTGATAACTACTTCTTATTATTAAATATTTTTGGTTTTATATGATGAAGCACCCTAGTAGTATCAACCAATGTTAAAAAATTGAAACAGCCTACTACATAAAGCACTGTGGAAAGCTGACATCATTACCTTTCTCTAACATTAATGGAAATGTTACATCATCTTTCTCGATTGACCAATATGTATTATAGGTAAGAGAAGCTTTCCATTTCTACATAAATTACTTAAAAAAAAGATAGAGAAAATTATCAAAGAAAGACCCAGAGTGTCTAGAATCCTGGGTTATTAAGTGAATCTCAGGTATTTACCATCTTTGTTTCTTTACTTTTTTTATAGACCAGAAGATGGCCGCTCATACAGCCCCAACTATAACTATACTGTGATGTCTAGAAGGAACACTGTTAATGGATTTTAGCCATATCCACCAAAGGATGAAAATATATATAATTAAAACATTGTTTAATTTTTATTTTATATTATTGACAGTATTATAGGTGTCTCACATTCCCCTTTACCCATCTTCTGCCCAGCCTTTATCCACCACACCAGGCCTTCACCACCTTATTGTTCATATTTATGGGCTATGAATATAAGCATATTTTGGTTGATCTCTCCTCATCTCCTCACCCCACATGGAAGTGTGTCAATCTGTTCCATGCCACCATGCTTTGAGTCTTATTTTGTTGGTCAATTCATTTTGTTCATTAGATTCCACAAATAAATGAGATAATGTGAGATTTGTCTTTCTCATATTGTCTTATTTCACTTAGCATAATAATCACCAGATCCTTCTATGCTGTCCCAAAGTATATGAGACCCTGCTTTATTAACAGCTGCATAGTATTGCATTGTGTAAATGTCTTACAGCTTTTTTTTTATCTACTCATCCACTGATGGGCACTTGGGCTGTTTCCAAACCTTAGCTGCTATGAACAGAGTGGTGTATATATTCTTTGTGATTGGTGTTTTGGGGGTTTTAGGATATATTCCCAGAAGTGGGATTGCTGAGTCAAATGGCAGTTCCATTTTTAATTTTTTGAAGAAACTTTATACTGTTTTCCATAGTGGCTGCATCAGTCTGCATTCCCACCAGCAGTTAACTAATGTTCCTTTTCTATACATCCTCGTTGGCACTTGTTTGTTGATTTGTTGATGGTAGCCATTCTGACAAATGTGAGGTGATATTGTGGTTTTAATTTTCATTTCTTTGATGATTAATAACTTTGAGCCTTTTTTCATATAATCTTTTTTCATATTATCCATATGTCCTATTTGGAGAAGTGTCTATTGAGGACCCATTTTTTAATTGAAGTGTTTGTCTTCTTTTTTAAAAAAATATATATTTTTATTGATTTCATTGAGGAAGGGAGAGAAACATCAATGATGAGAATCATTGATCAGCTCTTCTACACACTCTCCACCAGGGATTGAGCCTGCAACAGGAACATGTGCCCTTGACCAGGATCAAACCTGGGACCCTTAGTCTGCAGGCTGACACTCTATCCACTGAGCCAAACCATAGAGGGCTGTCTTCCCTTTGTTGAGTTGTAAGCATACTTAACATATTTTAGAGATTAATCCCTTATCAGATATATCGTTGAAAAACATGTTCTCCCATACAATGGATTCCCTTTTCATTTTGATGGTGGTTTCTTTTCCTGTGCAGAATATTTTTATATATTCAAATTTGTTTATTTTTTCCTTTGTTTCTATTGCCTTAGGACACTGGTCGGCAAACTGCAGGGAGCTGAAGTTTGCCTCTCTATTGACTAATGAGTTTACTGACCACTGGGATAGGGGCTTAATCATAAGGAACAACAACAGCCTGAAATAATTAGAATCGAGAGTAGGAGATATATTGGCAAAACTTCTGCTATACGAGATGTCTGAGATTTTACTGCTTATGCTTTCTTCTAGAGTTTTATGGTTTCATGACTCACACTTAAATCTTTCATCCATTTTGAGTTAATTTTAGGTATGGTGTAAGTGGATGGTCCATTCATCTTTTTACAGATGTCTGTCCAGTTTCCCTTAGCACCATTTGTTGAAGAGACAGTCTTTAGTTCATTGTATAATCTAGCCTCCTTAGTAAAATATTAATTGACCATAATGGTGTGGGTCAATTTATCGGATCTCTATTCTGTTCCATTGGTCTATATGACACTTTACCAGGTTTTGATTACAGTGGCTTTGTAGTATATTGTAATACCTAGTATTATGATTCCCCCCCAACTTTTTTCTTCTTTCTCAAGATTGAAGCTATTTGGGTTCTTTTGATTCCATATAAATGTTTGGATTAATTGTTCTAGTTCTGTGAAGTGTGCCATTGGTATTTAATAGGGGTTGTGTTGAATCTATCAATTGCTTTGGGTAGTATGAACATTTTAATAAGGTTAATTCCTCCAATCCATAAACATGATATACTCTCCCATTTGCTTGTATCTTCTATTTACTTATTTATTTGGACACAAAACACATCTATGCAAATTCAAGATTTATATCATATCAAGTATCTTCTCAGATCACAATGGCATAAAGTTAGAAATCAATACAATAACAGAATTCAAGAACACTTAAATACATGGAGGCGAGATAGCATGTTATTAAACAATGAGTGGATTACCAATGAGATAAACCAAGAAATTAAAAACTTCCTGGATACAAATAAAAATAAACACACAACCACCGAAAACCTATGGAACACAGTGAAAGCAGTCCTGAAAGAGAACTTTATAGCATTACTACCCCAAGAAATAATAATAAACATGAATAAACTATTTAATCCTACAACAAAATGAATTTCAAAGATAATAGCAAGGAAACCCCAGAGGAAGTAGAAGAAAGGAAATAATAAAAATCAGAGTGGAAACAAATGACATAGATTCTAATAAAACCAAAGTATAAAAATCAGTTGATCTGAGAGCTGGTTCTTTGAAAAGATAAACAAGATTAACAAACCCTTAGTCAGACTCATCAAGAAATAAAGAGAGAGGACCCAAATAAATAAAATCAGAAATGAAAGAGGCGACATAATGAGACACCAAGAAATAAAAAGGATTCTAAGCAAATACCATAAACAACTACATGCCAATAAACTGGATAACTTAGGTGAAATGGACAAATTTCTAGAAATATACAATCTTCCAAAACTCAATTAGGAAGAACTCTGAATAGGCCAATAAAACTAATGAAATTGAAACAGTGAATTAAAAAAACTCCCTGCAAACAAAAGTTCTGGACCAGATGGACTTACATGAGAATTTTACCAAACATTCAAGGAGGAACTATTAAAAAAAAATCCAAGAGGAAGGAACACTTATAAGTCCCTTTAATGGAGCCAGGATTATTTTAATTGCAAAAACAGATAAAGAAAATAAATTAGAGACCAATATTCTGGTGAACATAGATGCTAAAATCCTCAACAAAATGTTAGCAAATCAGATATAGCAATATACAGCAAAAATTATATACCATGGACAAGTGGTTTTATTCCAGAGATGCAAGGCAGGTACAGTATTTGTAAATCAATAAATGTGATATATCATATAAACAAAATGAAAGCTAAACAACCACATGATCATATCAATAGATGCAGAAAAAGCATTTGAAAAAATCCAGCAACCTTTTTTGATAAAAACTCTCAGTAAAGTGGGAATAGAGGGATCTTACCTCAACATAATAAATGCCATATACGACAAACCTATAGCCAACATCATACTCAATGGGCAAAACTTAAAGTGCTTCCCTTAAGAACAGAAACAAGACAGAGATGTTCACATTCACCACTTTTATTCAAAATAGTACTGTAAGTCTTATCTACAGCGATCAGATAAGAAGAGATAAAATGCATTCAAATTGAAAATAAGGAAGTGAAACTGTTATTATTCAAAGATGACATTACATTGTACATAGAAAACCCCAAAGACTCCACCAGGAAATTACTAGACTTAGCAAATGAATTTACAGCATCCAAAAAATTAATGGCATTTTTATTTACCAAAAATGACCTCTCAGCAAGATAAACTGAAAAAACAATCCCATATATCATTGCAACAACAACAACAAAAGATACCTCAGAATAAACTTAACAAAGGAGCTAAAAGACCTGTATTTGGAAAACTATAAGACATTGAAAAAAGAAATAGAGGTCACTAATATACTTCTATTGCTGTAAGTGTCTTTCTTAGAAATAATACATCACCCCTTGTCAGGATTAAAGACAAAGGTGTTCCTGATTAGAGTTTGGCCTTCCACATGGCATTCAGAAATCTAGGTATCTTCAACATGATGGCTCTGCTACCTGAAAGTATGTTAGAAGAAAAATTGCTCATCTACTCTGAAAATTTTCTAATTCAACAGGTCTGGGATGAAGCCCAAGTATTTGCATTTCCAGCACTGACCCAAGTGATGCTGCGGCTTATCTGGGGACCACACTTTGAGGACCACTGAAGTGGAGAATAAACAAGTGATCATGCTTAAAAGGATTATATGCACCAGGCCTGGAAGTAGCACTTCTATTCATCCCATTAAATGTTACTCAGTCAAAGTAATCTACCCACAACAGAATGTGGTTTAATATTATGTCTGGCAGGAAGAGGAACTGGATTTTTCAAACCAACTACCTATTTCTGTCCCAAGTGACAGATACTTCATACTGTTATTTTTTGCTTTCCAGGGGCTCTGGAGTGGAATAATGTGCCTTTCTGTTTATCCATATCTATCTATTATCTATCCACCATCTAACTATCTATCTATCTATCTATCTATCTATCTATCTATCTATCTATCATCTATCATCTCCTATATTTGGATTTAATTTTTTTGTATCTATAACATAACTGAAAAGGGGACATAAATTGTAATATAACTTGAGATTTTAAAACAAACAAAAAACAGGTTATTTTTATAATATTTGAAATGTAGTCTCAATTTCTGATAAAATCCAACGAAGTTCAAAATTTTGAAGGAATGTCATGTTAAACATATCTTGAAGTAATACACAACAATGTCTTTTGAAGGTTAATAATACAGCCTTATTTATAGATGCAAAATCTGAAAACAAACCAAAGTATGGAGACTGGTTGAATAAACTATGCTCCATAAAGAATGTAAGTTAAAAATAATCCCTCT
Source organism: Vespertilio murinus (assembly GCA_963924515.1). NCBI lineage: Eukaryota > Metazoa > Chordata > Mammalia > Chiroptera > Vespertilionidae > Vespertilio > Vespertilio murinus. The sequence continues at coordinate 115,057,239 of OZ004707.1, forward strand.
GAAATCCTTCATTGGGATGGCTTTCTTATAACTCCTAGAAGCTTTGTATTAACCTGCTCTATAGATGAGAAGGGGCCAGTGAGGAGCAACTGGCTGGCCACACCACACTACATAATGATGAAGCATTTGCCTTAGCTGCTTGTACTCCCCTGAACAGATTTGTAATTGGTGTTTAATATTTTCCACGGTATTTTCAGTACAGGGAGGCTGACTTGCAGTAATTAAAACTGAAATGTGTAACCAGAATGTCAATTAAGTGTTTCACAGAAATGTAATTTTTCCAGGAGACCAGATGTTTGGATCCACTCAATTATTACATCCTACTCTTGAAGGGCCACTGAATATTAGAATTTTTAAATTAAAATTTATGAAAAATTTTGTTTGTATTGTTATTTGTTTTTGTCTATTTGTATGGACTGTCTTCAGCATTACAATTTTTCTGTTTGGCTCTTGTATTTCTATTAATTAAGGTTTATGATTTATTAACACTCGAAAAGTCTCTGGCAGTTCTTTCTATGCTGTGACTTTATATTATTACCAAATATTATCACAATCTTTTTTTAATTTTTTGCCTTGACTTCATTTTGCCTAGTGCAACTATTGTAATCATTGTCTGATTCAATTTTGTTTATATTGGCCTTATGCAATGTCCCATGATTTCTTTTACATTTATAACTTTCATGTTCTTCTTAACTAGTAGTTTGTTTTGTTTTATAATTGGAACTAAGAGACTTTAGTTTAATTGAAAAAGCTTATTATATTTTTAATTTTATTACAACCAGTATAAAGTATTTAGACTTATGTCCATCATCTTGTTCTGTAATAGAGGCAGCATAAAAGTATAAACTATTTAGATTTTTTGAATCTCATCTACAACACTTAGTGGTGTATAATCTTGGTCAAGTAAATGAAATTCTGTCCAGAACAATAAAATGAGAAGAGTAACAATATCCACATCATACAGATACTGTGAGATTTAAATATATTAATATACATAAAGCATCTGCAACAAAAGATAGAGAACATTTCCATAACCACAAGGATTCCTCCTGTTGCCCAACTATAGCCATACCTACTTCTCTTCTCCCACCCCTTTAATCTATGAAACCATTAATCTACTCTCTATTTCTATATTTGTCATATCAATAACATTATATAAATGTCATCAAACATTATGTGATTTTTTTGGAATTGTTTGTTTTTTTTTTCACTTAGAATAATTCTCTATAGGTTAATCCTGGTTGTGCTATGCTATGGCTGTTTTTACTTGTTGAAGTACATCTAGGTTGTATTATTTGGTGATTATAAATAAAGTTGCTATACATATTTGTGTATAGGTTTTAGTGTGAACATAGACTTTCAGTTCTCTGGGATAAATGCCCAGGATTACAATTGCTGGGCCATATGGTAGTTGTGTGTTAAGCTTTTTTTTTAATTTACTTTTTTTAATATATATTTTATTGATATTTTACAGAGAGGAAGGGGGAGGGATAGAGAGCTAGAAACGTCAATGAGAGAGAAACATAAACCAGCTGCCTCTTGCACACCCCCTACCAGGGATGTGCCCGCAACCAATGTACATGCCCTTGACTACATCGAACCCGGGACTTTTCAGTCCGCAGACCGACACTACCACTGAGCCAAACCAGTTTCAGCAGTGTGTTAAGCTTTTTAAGAAGCTGCCAAACTTTTCCAGATATGGATTGTGCTATTTGGTGTCAGGTCTAAAAGCCAAAAGTACTTTGCTAGCCCTAGATTCCAAAGATCTTCTTCAAAGTTTTCTCTAAAAGTTTTATACTGTTACATATTATAGTTAAACTAATGGCCCAGTGCATGAAATTCATGCATATTAAAAGGGTACTAATTAGAGAAAAATATTCTAATATTGCTATTTGCCCTTTCTCTATAATAGAAGTGTCAGAGATGAAAGAAAATTAGTAAAATGTATTAGTAAAATCTCCCTCCAGTCAGAGTCTGGGGCTCACTGCAGAACCCAGAGTCAAATCCCTGCCTACCCGTGCACACCTCAAAATTGCACAAGACCCAGACCTGCACATAGGGCAGGGATTGCAGTCTCTCTCTCTCTCTCTCTCTCTCTCTCTCTCTCTCTCTCTCTCTCTCTCTCTCTCTTTCTCTCTCTCTTTCTCCCTTCTTCACCTCCTCTAAATATCAGTGTGTGGGGGGGAAACCTCAGGTAAGGATGAACAAAAATAAATAAAAGTGAATGAATTCATTCTTTCTCTATAAAATATAATATTTCCTATAGTTTTTTATATACTTTTAAAATCAAACATGAAAGTGCCCTTTTATTTCTATTTTGTCTTTTTTTTTTAATTTAAATTTTTCAAATGCTTTTTCTGCATCAATTCATGTGATTATATAATTTTTCTTCTTTAGTCTGCTAATATAGACAATATTGATTACTTTTCAAATATTATGCTAGTTTTGTTCATATCACTGGAATAATCCTCACTTGGTCTTAATGTATAATTCCTTTTATATATTACTGAGTTCTATTTGCTATTTTCTCAAAGATTTTTGTGTCTATATCCATGAGAAGCAATTGATTTGTTCTTGATACTAGTTTTGATATTAGGGTTATACCAACCTTATAGAATAAATTGGGAGATATATATTTTCTTCAAGAGTTTATGTAGAATTGGTGTTAGTATTTTCAACCTTTGGTGGAATTCACCACTGAAAACATCTGTTCCAAGATATATTTTCTTTTCTGTTTGTTAAGGTTTAAAATTACAAATTCAATTAACTTATTTGTTATAGGGATAATCAAATTACCTATTTCAATTGAAAGCATTGTGGTACTTGGCTAAATTTATATTGTTGGATTGTTCATAATAACCCCTTATTATTCACCTAGAGGCCTGCTGCATGAAAATTAATGCACTGGAGTGGGGGTCCCTCAGTTTGGCCTGCCCTCCTCACAGTCTAGGACCCCTCAGGGGTGGGAAGCAACCGAGTGATCAGGGTAAGGTTACCTGCACCTCAGTTGGCTTTGGTTACCTGTGCCTTGGGCCAGCCCTAGGTGACTGGGCAACTGTCATCTGAGGCTTGCCTGTGCCTCAGGCCAGCCCTGGGCGGCTGTAGGGCTGAGGGACCTGGGGGACTCCAGAGGTAGGCATGAAGAATGGCTGGACCTTTCTACGGGAGGGCCCAGCAGTGCCATGCACCTGCTGCTTCAGTGGGGCTGAGGGGACTTGGCGCTGCCATCTTGTGGCTGTGGGTGCCATCACTATTGAGGGTATGACAGTCAGTTAGCATATTCCCTAATTATTGGCTGTGTGCACTGCCATTTTTGAGGGCAGGGCAGTCAATTAGCATATTTCCTTCTTATTAACTGTGGGCTCCTCCATCTTTGAGGGTGTGGCAGTCAATTAGCATGTTCTCTCCTTATTGCCTGTGTGTACCATCATCTTTGTGACAGCATGAGGGTCAGTTAGCATATTCCCTCTGTATTAGATATGATGTGATGTCTGTAGTGATATTCATTGTTTTATTAATAAAATTTGTAATTTGTGTCTTCTTTCTATTTTTTGTTATCAATGTTGATAGAAATTTGCAAATTTTATTAATCTTTTAAAAAGAATTAGCTATTATTTTAGTAATTTTTATATTGTTTAAATCTTTTCAGTTTCATTAATCTCTGCTCTTATTTTTATTATTTGCTTCCTTCTGTTTGGTGTGGCTTATTTTGCACTTCCTTTTCTAAGTTTTGTAATGGGATTTGGGATAACTGATTTTAGACTTTCCTTCTTTTTTGATGTATGCATTTAGTTCTATAAATACCATTATCTGTACAGCCTTAGCAGGTCACAGAAACTTTAGTATGGTATATTTTCTTGTCTTTTAATTCAATGTATTTTTAAAATTCCCTTAAGACTTCTTCTTGGCCTAGAGATTATTTATAAATGAGCTGTTTAGTCTGCAAGTGTTTTTTAAAAAAATGAAATATATTTATACTTTCTCTGTTTTTCTTGAGTTAATCTTAAATGTATTTTCTACTCTTTTCCAAAAAGTAGCTCTTTTTAGCAATCAACTTTATTTTGTCTTATGGAATTATCTTTTTCACCCATATTCTCAAATGTGATAATATTTGTATTGTATTTTTTAATCATTTATTTTAAAAAATATAGGGCTTTTCCATTCAATTGTTCTTATTTTTAATAAATATATTTAGAATTCCATATATCCACCTGATTAGCTCTTTGACTAAATTCTTCATGTTTATAATAAACTAGAGGCCTGATGCACAAAATTTGTGCAAGGCCCTTGGCCCCCGCTGCTTCTGCAGCTGCCTCTGCCTCAGCCCCCACCCACCACAGCTTTGTCCAGGAAGGAAGGATGTCTGAAAGGATGTCCAGTCTAATTAGCATATTATGCTTTTATTATTATAGATGTTTCTTTTATTATAATTTACTTGTAAATACGATCTTATTAAAAATAGATTTTGTTGATTTTTTACAGAGAGGAAGGGAGATGGATAGAGTTAGAAACATTGATCAGTTGCTTCCTGCACACTCCCTTTTGGGTATGTGTCCGCAACCAAGGTACATGCCCTTGACTGGAATCAAACCTGGGACTCTTGAGTTCGCAGGTCAATCAATGCTCTAGCCACTGAGCTAAACCAGATAGGGCCTAAATACTATTTTAACAGAAACCAAAACTATGTAGAGTTTTGTTTTTTAATTTCAGTTTACAAAAATTATTTCTATCTTTTTGAGGCTTGCTTTTAATTCAATTGTATTAGATTAATGAATGTCACTTTTGTTAAGGAGCATATTTTTGTGGGAATTATTTGTATCTTCATTTTTTGTTATTGTTGCTAATCCTCACATGAGGATAGTTTTCCATTGAATTTTAGAGATAATGGAAGGGAGACAGAGAGATAGAAATAGAGAGAAACATCGATGTAAGAAAAGCACATTGATTGGTTGCCTCCTGCACATCAAGGCAGAGAATTGAGCCTGCAACCAAGATGGGTGCCCTTGACTTGATTCCAATCTAGGACCCTTCAGTTCGCAGGTTGATTATTTACTGAGCCAAACTGGGTAGGGCTATTTACACATTCTTTATACTTGTCCTTTGTCAGTTCCCTTTGGTAGAAACTTCTTAAGTGATGATAAATACCAATCTTTTCCTGTATGTTTACACGGCAAATGTTAAGCTACGATGTAGGAGAAAATATTGCAACTTTTATAACTTATGGCATAAGCATAGTTAGGGTAATTGCTTGTTGCAGTGTCTCACCAGCAAGGTTACAGTTGCAAATGATTATGTTTGAATGACTAGGAGTAACTCTAGATTTTTGGAAGCATAAATCTCTTCCTTCAAACCAGGTAAGGTAAGAATACCTCTGTATCTCATCTCATGTGGATGTCTAACAGATCACCTCACATAGGCCAAGAACACTTGACGATGTGCCCTTGTACACAGTGTATATTGTAAGTCACACACACAATAAACCCAGGAAGTAACTAGGCTAGCATTATCCAGTATGGGAACATCCCTAAAGTCTCCAGATATCTCCAGGATCCCTGTAAACAAGACCTTTGACCAGGTAATGTGTTTCCCAAAACTATTCACCACAAATAAAGTGCAGGATTATAGAGGAAAGATGGTCATAGAAGGCTTTTGCATTATATTATTATAATTTTTACAGAAAAATATTGTTTTATTATTGTAATTTTAAATGCATGACATATAAGTAAATTAATATTTCTATTATTTAGTAGCTCTCTTGCAATTTGATATTTTTTATTAAATAATATCATTTTTACCACACTCAAAACGTACTTTTATAAAATTCTCTGTATCTTTATAATGATGATAAATGCAATGAAATAATTAAGAGCTGAGTTCTGAAAATAGGCCATCTCCATTTAAACAAGATTTCTATGTGTAATAACTGTAATTTAGGCAAAAATTAATCTGTAAAATGGCCATAATAATAGTACCTACAAAAGTAGATAATTTTGTGGATCAAGAAAGATTTTATACATTATGTCCTTATTACTTACCCTACTATAAAGGTAGCACTCAGTGAAGGTTAGGGATTATTAGATAGTAGATACAGAGAAAACAGGCAACATTTTTTTAAAAAAGTATAATGTTGTAATTATTTATGTCCAATAATGGCAAATTTATTTTTATATCTAGTCCTGCTTGGTTCCTTGGAAAACTTTTCATTAATATGTCACAATGATGTTTTTGTTTTAAATTGTTAATATTTGTAAAGATTGTAAATGCCCAAAACTTCACTTCATTTGGTAGCTTAAAAAAGCTGATTGTCTCTTAGCAACCGGGGCTGATGATAATTCTAAGAAACGGTATTTTATCTGTTTTGTTCTCAAGCCTTCTTTCTCATTACTGAAACAATGTAGATGCAATTAAGGCCTTTTGCATGAGATTTGAATGATATAAGAAAGTAGAATGATTACAGATTGTCCTTGGATAGGACAACTTGCTCCTAGTGATCTTAGTGAGTACATGTGCAGAGACAGGATGATCTGATCTCCTTCCCCCAATAACCTTGTAGATTGAGGTAAAAATGTGCAGAAGTTGTTTCTGGGTTTGATTCTTTAAGTACTTAAAAAGGAAAAATGACCCTAAAGTTTTCTTGGAAGAGGCTTAGTTAGATATATAAAGCAAACTTTCTTCTTGGACTATTTAATTAAGAAAAATAAGATTGGAGGAATCAGAATATAAATTCACTTTTCAGAGAGTACAAAAATCACATGCTAAATAAATCAATGAAATTGGAGTGTTCTTTTTTTCCATTCAGTGTGAAAACTCATTATGAGAAAGGAAAACTAATATTCCAAAAACAATATTGGCTCAGTTCTGCAATAAAAAGGCTCATGTTCAACCATCTCATTCTCTACAGTTTTTTAAATAGTTGATGAGGAAATGAAAACTAGGATGTGTTTTTGTTCTTTGCAGTTGAAAATTCCAAGAAGGCACTCATCAAATAAAGCTCTATTTATTTTATTTCCAGTGTTCATTAAACTGTGTGAGGAGCCTGAGATCACAGTGGAATCTAGAGGAAGCAGCGACTGCAGTGGGCTTTTGAGCATGTGCCAGCCAAGCACTCTGCCTTTTCTAAGTGCAACTACTCTTGGAATTAAATTTTTCCCACAGTAATTTAACAGCATGAGCATTTAGGAAAAAAATGTTCTCTAAAATAACTGTTATTATGTACACCTATAGAAATTGTGAGTCACAGTTTTACCGAGATTTAAGGTTTGAAGTTATCAATTAAATTTCAGAAGAATCATATAGAAAATAAGGATTAAACTCAGAATACTGAAAGGCCTGCTTTGGTGTGTGAGGGATTGTGTGTGTGTGTGTGTGTGTGTCTATGTGTGTGTGTGTGTGTGTGTGTGTGTGTGTGCGCACGCGCTTGTTTTTTTTTTTTGTTTTTGTTTTTTTTTTTTTGCAAATTTTTCTTGAGTTAATGCCAATCTGGAGCCTATAGAATTCCCAAATTTCTAGAAAAATCTTTGACAACAATATTCTCAAACTTGGACAAAATGCCAGTGGGATTCTCATACCCCTCTCCCCCCTAGCTTCAGTCCATAATGAGAAATTCAGCTGATTGTTCTACTTGTATCCTTTTTTCTTTTCTTTAAATAAGCATTCAGAGTACAGTCCATTTCTATGCTTCTTGATAAAATATTGTCATAGAAAATATTAGACTTTAGATATTATATTAGATATCTCAGGCTAGATATTCTTTGTGGCTATCTTTACCATTTCTACAACTTCAAAAATTTACATCTAATACAATACCAAATATTTTATGAAGTTTATGAAACTGTGACAAGAGATACTAATATGTTGCAGATATTTTTAAACATCATTCAATTTGGGGAATTTGATGACAGAAGGTCCCTGAAGTATCCAAATACTCTTCCTGTATCATTTGTTACTTTGATTTTTAACAAACAATTTAGACACAATTAATTTAACTAAAAAATTGTGTACAACATGAAATATGTTTTTTAACAAGTAAATATATGGTGTGTGGATACACAGATGATGATTGATAGTAGATAGGTAGATGATAGATAGATAGATAGATAGATAGATAGATGATAGACAGATAGATAGATAGATAGATAGATAGATAGATAGATAGATAGATAGGCTGGTGGTAGTATGATTTAAAATTTTAATCTATTTTAACCTTCAAATTATTTTTCTGGATTTCCCCATTCCTTTCCAGTCTTTCATTATTCCAGGATCCCCCAAATTTAAAAAATCTTCAGTTTTTCATTTTGTCTACTCTTTCATCCAGTGGCTTACATTACTAATTTCCCTGCTATCAGTAGTTCTCAAATTTTATTGTCCTCAAAAATACTTAGAGAACTTGTTAAAACATTGGTTGTTAGATCCTATCCCCACAGTTCCTGACTCAATATATCTGAAGTAGAGCCAGAAGATTTGTACTTTCAGCAAATTACCAGGTGATGATAAGGATGCTGGGAATTTATATAAAATAATTTCTACAACTTTGAGGACCAGTACTTTTATAAAGATGATCACTATTATAGTTTTGCCCTTATAAGCTTACAATATTTACCTACTTTCTCTCCCTGCCTCCCATCATCACTTCCAGGCCAAGTAACTTTTTCTGCTAACTTTAGTTACACAGAATATTTTCAGCCATCCTATATAGTAAAGAGGTGATATGCAAATTGACCATCACTCCAACACACAAGATGTCTGTCCTATGTGGTCAAAGATGGCCATCCCCATGTGTACACAAGATAGCTGACACAAGATGGCCAGCAGGGGAGGACAATTGTGGGTGATCAGCCCAGCAGGGGAGGGAAGTTAGGGAGGACCAGGCCTGCAGGAGAGGGCAGTTGGTGGCAACCAGGCTGGCAAGGGAGGCCAGTTAGGAGTGACCAAGCAGGCAGGGGAGAGCAGTTAGGAATTACCAGACTGACAGAGGAGAGCAGTTGGGGATGACCAGGCCTGCAGGGGAGGGTAGTTGGGGGGACCCAGCCCTGTAGGGGAGAAAGTTGGTGAGGAGCAGGCCTGGAGGGAAAGGCAGTTGGGGAGGACCAGGCCTATAGGGTAGGACAGTTGGGGACAACTAGGCCTGCAAGGGAGGACAGTTAAGAGTGACTAGGCCAGCAGGGGAGGGCAGTTAGGGAAAATCAGGTCAGCAGGGGAACAGTTAGGCATCAATCAGACTGGCAGGGAGTGGTTAGGGTGTGACCAGGTTGGCAGGCAGAAGCAGTTAGAGGCAATCAGGCAGGCAGGCAGGCAGGCAAGCAGTTGGGAGCCAGCAGTCCTGGATAGTGAGAGGGATGTCCACAGTTGGACATCCCTCAAGGAGTCCTAGATTGGAGAGGGTTCAGGCTGGGCAGAGGGACACACACCCCCATGTATAAATTTCATGCATTGAGCCTCTAGTTAGTTTATAATACAGTACACAATATTCCCATCATCACTTAGGAATCTTCAGTGATTCCCTTAATTTTCATTCACTCAGAAAAATATTTTCTGAATGCCTAATATTTACTAACTACTACTACTTCATATAGTAAAAATAAAATAGTGATCACAAGAGGACATAATTTTGTTTTTATTAAGCTTACATTTTAAGAGATGAAAAAGATAATATTAAGGAAGAGATAGAAACGATATTAAATAAATTCAACATTATAGGATGTTAGCTATGGAGTTCATAGAGGATGAGGGAAATGTTGGGATGGGGTTGAACCATTAGGTAGAATGGCCAGAGAAGATGACACTGAGAAAGTGGCATGAGTAAAAAAATAAAAGAAGATAAAATTAATGATACTAAAGGCTAAGAAAGTGAAAAGGTCCTGAGATAAAATCATGTTTAATGTTCTTGAGATAGCAAGAAGACTGGTGTGGGTGGTTAGTGTACAGAAAACAGAAGAAACATAAATATAAAAATAAATGAAATAACTCTTTAGCCCAGTTTTTAGTTTCCCATAGTTTTATCCTCCTATATTGAGTTTGTTAATATATTCCAAAGAGTACATCAGCACTTCTATATTCAAGATTTTGTTCTTACCTTTCTTCTTGCCTATTATATACAGCTAGAGGCCCGTGCATGAGATTCATGCACTAGGGGTGGACGGATCCCTCAGCCCAGCCTGTGCCCTCTCACAGTCTAGGACCCCTGGGGGATGTCTGACTACTGGGTTAGGCCCGATCCCTCAGGGGTCTGGCAGTCAGACATTCCTCTTGCAGTCCGAGGCTCTCACAGTCTGGGACCCCTTGCTCCTTATGGCCCGCCTGTAGCAGAGGTAGGAGAGGCTCCCTTACCAGCCATGAGCATGGCTTTTGGCTGAGCTGTGCTCCCCTTGTGGGAGCATACTTACCACCAGGGGACAGCTCCTATGGTGAGCATCTGCTCCCTAATGATCAGTGTGCATCATAGTGACCAGTCATTCTGCTGTTCAGTCAATTTGCATATTAGGATTTTATTATGTAGGCTGTCCTTTACTTGGGAGCACACTCTGTCCATTGCAATGAAATACTATTGCTGATGAAACCTACATCATTTTCCCAACCTGCGATGAATTATCTTTTCTCTCTCACACACCCACACACACGTACACATGCACACATCTTTATATGAGCATAATGTATTTATATTTTTTCTAGCTCCAGATCTAAAATTATAAGCTGAAAAGTGTAGAACTATCTTAATAGCTTTCTGTATCCTATGGCAACGAGAACGCCTTGCAATAGTGAGTCAATTTTTAAATGGATTTAGTCATATTTGTCTGTAGGATTGAAAGCTCTGTAAAGTGATTTAGTCTTTCATTTGACAAATATGTATTGAATACTCACTAAATATTGCACTAAGGATAGAGGGAGGGAAAGCCCATTCCCCAGTGATAAAGAGATAGCAAACTAGAAAATATGCAGGTAAAATGCAGCATAATTAGTGGGTTTAGAGGTGCGTGCAGGGCTGTGTATGTGACATTCTGGGTGTGTTGGGAAGCAGATGCTAAGAAAGGATTAAACATGCAAAGAATTTCTTGGGGGAAGTGTTTTAGAGGGAACACTGGGAGGAAGTGGAGAAGTTGAGTAGCCATCAGAGCATGATTCATATCTGACTCTGAGTGAAAGAGAAAGGGAGGAAAGAGGAGTGCAAGTCTCCTGGACTGCTGTGTAGTCTAAGGAAGGCCCCACAATGCAGGGGAGTCAATGAGGCACAGCCAGGATCTGAAGAGTTCTCTAACTGCCACTGTGGGTCTGCCTTCATCTCCCCATGCTCAGAGTTGACTGGACATGGCCTATGAGAGATGTGGCCATAGCAGAAATGCAGCCATAAATTTCAGAGCACAGCAGCTGGCTTCTTGGTCAAAGATGCTCCCTGTAGTGGGAGCTCTGCAGGTCACAGTCTTGGGGCTGCCACCCTGCGGGAACTTGCTAAATCCAGAGGGTTGTTTTTGGATTGTGGACCTGTTTCGCAGCCTTTGCTATTCTCTAAAGGACTTTCAACACCTTCAGACTTTGTGTTCCAGAAATATCATCACAGGAGGACCCTCCAGATAACCTAAATATTTTATTGTTTTCTTTACAAAGAGGAAGAGAGAGGGATAGGGAGTTAGAAACATGGATGAGAGAGAATCATTGATCATCTACCTCTTGCACACCCCCGACTGCGGATGTGGCCGCAACCAAAATACATGCCCTTGACCAGAATCAAGCCTGGGACCTTTCAGTCAGCAGGCCAACGCTCTACCCACTGAGCCAAACTGGTTTCAGCAGATAATCTCAATACTGAGCAGAGTCATGAATCTGTGGTAAGAGTTAGTCCCATGAGAAGAGAGGGAGGAAATAAACCAGGAAGGCACTGAGGCACGGAAACACAGTAGTGTCAGGAAAACACAGAGTAGGTGGCTTGAGCATAGAGTTTAAAGGCCATGCGGTAAAGGGGAAATGTGGCAAACACAAGGCAGGCCTATCATGACGCCCCACAAAAGGCATGGGGATTTTATCTCAAAGGAGAACAATGGTCAGAAAAAGGAGTTTTAATCCAGGGTAACAGCGTGACTGCATACTCTCATGTTATTGAAGAACAGAAAGTAATCCTGATCCCATTTCAGCAAGAGCCAGCTTTTGAATTTACATTAATGAATGGGTTTTGAAGAAGGCAAATTAGGTTTTTTTTTTTTATATAATCTTTTTATTTTTTGATGTGATTTAATTATTCTGAAAGAATTCATATCCAATCAACTAAGAATCTAGACTTTAAAATTCAAGGTTCCTAAAAGAAGGCATTTAAGTACAAGTAGCTGTGATTCTCTTGTATCAGTGGCTGTTTTGTTGAAGACAATTTTATAAAAATTTCTAGACGGTTTTGAAGGCTGAGAGAAGCTGATGTATTGTGAGCCTGTTGGGCAGGCTTTGCCGCTTCTCTAAAGGACTTCCAACACCTTTGGACTTTGTGTTCCAGAAATATCACAGAGTGTGATGTTTACCATCAATAAACACAATAGGATTTGCTTGGTCCTTAAAAAGAGTTTCCTGTAATTCTGGCAATTACCATTAGATGGCAATATAAATGGTTCTGGGAATGCTACTCAAGGATGTTTAGTGTTATTAACAGATACACAAGAAAATATTCATGCAAATATTCATCCAAAAACCTTAATTTGTTCTTTCTAATAAAAATATTTTTCTTTAATAATTACCCAGATGATACTTTGAACATCATCTGGGTAATTATTAAACTACCCAGTTTAATTATTTACTTGAACAAACTAATGGCAAAATCTCTTCTACTCACCACATACAAACATATAAGCATCCCTAAAATTAGGCCACGCAAAGAATAGTTTTGCCCTGTATTTGTATGGTTACAAGGCAGTGATTCTGAACTGAGGGAGAGGGGAGATTTTACATTTACACCCACAGACACTTGGCAATGTCTAGAGACATTTTAGATTGTGGCATTAAAAAGGGATTACCTCTTACAATTAGTAAAGGCTAAACTTCCGACAACACACAGAGCAACCAACCCCTACTTCCCAGGAAAGAATTATGGGATCCAAACTGTCAATAGTGTTCAGATTAAGAAATCCTGTTGTAGGGTGTCCAGTAAATATGATTAACCCTTGCTATACGTTATATATATATAAAGCCGTGATCTGAGAAACAAACATAAACCAACCCAGGTTGATAAATAGAAGATTGAGATAAGCACAATATCCTGGGTGAGAGAAGATCCTGTTTTCCTTCCACACAATGTGCAGGTCTTTTTTTTTCACCTGACACATGTATGTAGTTGTTTTTGGCTTTAGTAATTGAAAGGATGGGGACAGAGTGGGAGAAACGGCACTTGTACTTCTGGGGTGAAAGTGGCTACATAAGAAATTCCATCCTTTCAAATGGCCAATAGGCTCAGCTAGTCTCCACTCTGTGTCAAGCAGTCAATGGACCATCTTTCATTAAATATGGACTATAAAACCTGGACATATATTTATATAAGTTATATGTATCCTCATTTTAGAATATTTACATAATTGATGAGGAAACTGTGGAATACCAGTTTATTAGTTTGTTAACAAAAAAACAACATTGAAACCTGTAAATAATTTTAGTGAGTTTATTTGAGCCAAACTCTCCACATATGCTGGGAGGCAGAACCTCAATAAATTGAGATAATGCTCTGAAGAATGGCGGGTTATATTTCTATTTATACACTGCAATCAAAGGAGGGACATAGGTGGGTTACATGAAATTCACTGGTGACGGATTAAGGAGGTGGGATAAAGCAAAGCAGTGGGAAACCCCTGGGATTGGATAAAAAGTAAAATGATGGACACAACTTAGGTGGGTACGTGAACAATTAACATGATAATGAAGGAATTTGAGGTATCTGTCCTAGTTCCCACCACATTTGGTTGTGCCCCAGGGGCTCCATAAAAAAAGGAAGTTACAAGTTAACCAGATATCTCACAGATATGTTATCTTAGAGGCAAAATGGCAAATGGCTCAGTAAAGAAGATCTAAGTTGATCTTTGTCAGAGAAAATATCAGCCTAGAACATGACTACCCACTATAACCTGTTTGTAGTTTAAATACTTAATTTTCAAACCATCTTTGGTGGTTATTTTAGGTCTCTGAGTTTGCAAGACTGCCACGCAGGCCTCCCTGAGCTTGTCAGGTTAGCATGTGGCTCCTTTTGTTCACGAGTTTGATCAAGTTCTTATAGTTTATAAGCAGGATTGCTTGCCAGCTTGTATATCCTTCAAACATTATGATTTGGTATATTTTCCCATTTGTGACTATTGTTGCAGGGTTTTTTTCTTTTCTTTTTTTTTTTTTTTTTTTTTTTTTTTTTTTTTGGTGTGTGTGTGTTTTAATTTATTTTATTTTATTTTTATTTTTTTATTTTGAAGCCATTTCCCTGCACATATCTCAATTACGGTGAATCTGTGCCTCCTTCCAATAAGATCCCCAATTATCTTTAGTCAGTTCTCATCTTCTCTGGTTTTCTGATTCATTTGCTACTAGTGAGACTCTCCCCAGAGACGAGATATTTGGATGGTTCTATTGATCTCACCACCTGACCCATGAGCCTTTCTTGTTTTCTTCTTGCAGGTTATGACTATTTTTATCCTCCTGTGTTCCAAATTTGGCTATAATTTTGTCCTTGAACTTCTTCACTTCTCTTTAACCATATAGTGGTTGTTGAATAAAAGCAATTGATATATAAGAAATGGATAGTTATGCATATCCAAGGAAGTAGTACAGACATAAATTTAACATAGACATATGCATTTTACCAATGTCAAGAAATCCCATTATTTTAATTCACTCCAAACATATAATGGCATATAATGGAGTATTGTTGAGTCCACATATCTCCTTTTGGCCTTTCTCTGGGTTAGTTCCTGGTGCTGAGCATACAGTACTAAAACAACAACAACCCCGCCCCCAAAAAACAATAATACAGGCTTTCAGGGAGGTTGTGTTTAGGGATAGAAGACAAATGCAGAAAGTTAGTGATACATGGAGATACAAAAAAAAAAAAAAGGCTACTTAATAGAAAAGCTTTCTTTCCTATATAATCTATTTTTTATAGCACGGTATAAATTCAAATGTTGAGAAATTAATTAACCGACAGGTTATTAAATCCTACTAAATCCACATATACATTATCTATAAAATATATTGTAGCTGTTTTATAAATCATCATGTTCCCAATCCTAATAAATAGTGTAAGAGTAGATGGACTGTTTTTATTGATTTTTTCCCCTGACTTCCTGAATTCATCATAGTTGGTAATCCTCAAATCATCCCTTAATTTATTAGGCTTTCATAGTTTTTGAGTCAATTCTGAGCAAGACAAAAGGAAATTAGCAGCCTCTGTTCAACTAAGGGTGGGGAACCTTTTTTCTGCCAAGAGCCATTTAGATATTTATAACATCATTTGCAGGCCATACAAAATTATCAACTTAAAAGTTAGCCTGCTGAAGTAAAAAAATTAATACTGGGGAGACACAACAAGATGGCGGCAGAGGTAAACGCCTAACTGCAGCCGCACTCAACAATTTCAAAAAATACAACTAAAATATAGAGTGGACACTATCCAGAACTACAGCAAAGTTGACTGACTGGGAATTCTACAACTAGAAGGAAAGAGAAATCCAGAAGGAAAACCAGAGGAGCTGTAAAAGCCTAAGGTACTGAGGCACTGTGCGCACGCGGGGAGAGGACGGAGCCGGAGAGGAGGGGCGGCTGAGTGCCTGGCTGGCGTTCCCCAGCGGGAAGGAGATAAAAGCTCCGGACTGTGCTGAACCCCAACTCCGACTGCACTGAACCCCAGTTCTGGGTGAGACCCTGGGGTCCAGGCTCACACAGAGGGAATCTGGCTGTAAGGCAGAAGCTAAACGGAGTGGGGAAAAGCAGAGCCCCTGAGTCGCGCACTTTTGCGCGCAGAGGAGGGACTGTTCGCTGAGCTGCTGAATTGCCCCAGCAGGAAGGACTCAAAAGCTCAGGACTGTGCTGAGCCCCAGTTCTGACTGCACTGAACCCCAGTCCTGGGCAAGACCCTCAGGCTCCAACCTCATACAGAGGGAATCTGGGCTGTAAGACAGAAGCTCAGGGGAGCAGCGAAAAGCAGAGCCCCTGAGTCGCGCACATTGCGCGCACAGAGGACAGACTGTTGTTTGGGCCACGAGATTGCCCTAGCGGGAAGGAGACATAAACTCCGGACTGTGCTTAACCCCACTTCCAACTGCTCTGAACCCCAGTTGTGGGCCTGTTGGGGGAGAGACTACACTGTCTGGTAGCAGGTGAGGCTCTAGGGTGCCTTTCTCTCAGAGGTGCTTGCAGCGAATACCAAAGGACTCTGAGGAACACTGAGACTCAGGAACCTCAGAGGGCGGGGCTAACCGGAAGCCAAGGCTGTAGGCTCCACCCTGAAGCTCCGCCCCATCCAAGCTGAACTCAGAGAGTCTTTTGCAGGTTTCCAAGTCTAGTGGAATAAGGCTGTCTCCTGGCATAGACACAGCTGATCCTCCCAACCTACCAACTCAGGGAAGCAGCGAAAATGCCGAAACGAGGAAACAGATCACAAACGAAAGAAATGGAGGACAAAAAGCGACTGGATATAGAGTTCAAAGCTACGCTTATAAGGTTGTTCAACAATCTCTTAGAAAAGGCGGATAAAATAAATGAGACCTATGAGGATATGAAAAGGGATCAACTAGAAATAAAGAATACATTCTCTGAAATAAAAAATATTATACAGAGTCCTAAAAACAGATTGGAAGATTGCAAGAATCAAGTCAAAGATTTGGAACACAAAGAGCCAGAGGACACTCCTCCACAGAAGCAAGAAGACAAGAGAATCCAGAAAGTTGAAAAGGGTGTGAGAAACCTCTGGGACAACTTCAAGCGAACCAACATCAGAATTATGGGCATCCCAGAAGATGACAGAGAGCAAGATACCGAAAACATATTGAAAGAAATAGTGACAGAAAACTTCCCCCACCTGGGGAAAGAAATAGACTTACAAGTCCAGGAAGCACACAGAACCCCAAACAAAAGGAATCCAAAGAGGACCACACCAAGACACATCATAATTAAAATTCCAAGAGCTAAAGACAAAGAGAGAATATTAAAAGCAGCAAGACAAAAGCAGGTAGTTACCTATAAAGGGGCACCCATACGACTGTCAGCTGATTTCTCAACAGAAACCATGCAGGCCAGACTGGAATGGCAAGAAATATTCAAGGTGATGAATAACAAGAACCTACAGCCAAAAATACTCTACCCAGCAAAGCTATCACTCAGAATAGAAGGCCAGATAAAGAGCTTCACAA
Source organism: Vespertilio murinus (assembly GCA_963924515.1). Lineage (NCBI taxonomy): Eukaryota > Metazoa > Chordata > Mammalia > Chiroptera > Vespertilionidae > Vespertilio > Vespertilio murinus. The sequence goes on from OZ004707.1 coordinate 115,074,590, forward strand.
ATAAATTTAAGCTAAAGGAATTCATCACTGCCAAGCCAGAATTATATGAATTGCTAAAAGGGGTTCTTTAGGAAGAGGAAGAAAATAAAGATAAAAATTATGAACAAACACCAACTATCAACTATCAACAAGTGAGTCTAAAAACCAAGGGAAGTAAAAATCATGATGAACAATATTAACTGGTGAATATAATAGAATCAGAGGTATGGAAGGGGAGTGGACTGATGATTCTTGGGGAAATGGGGAATGGAGCGGGGCGGGAAGAGACTGAACATAAACTGCATCTATGGATGAGGACAATGGGGAATGGGGAAAGGGCAGAGAATTGAATGGAAACTTGGTATAGGGGAGCAATTGTGGGGGGGGGATGAGGAACATTTGTAATAATATGAACAATAAAGTTTAGTTAAAAAAAAAAAAAAAGTTAGCCTGCTGTATTTGGTCAAACATTTAATTAACTTGCCCCTAATGCTTTGTCAGGGCCAGACCAAATGATTTCATGGGCGTTATGTGGCCCTCAGGCCTGACGTCCCTCATCCCAGGGCCTAGAATTAGTCTTTCTTCGATACCAGACATCTTGGGTAAGTTCTAATTACCTACGGAGCATCAGTTTAGCTTTCCAAGTATCCCAAAACATTCTCTTCCCCTTGTTCCCCTCTTTCCTCCTCTCGCCAACAGGGTGAACCCATCTATATGACTTATTTTTTCTTCAAATTTTCTATCAGATCCTTCAACAATATGCTAGGAATAGAACCCTGTGCTAAAACCACTTGACCAGAAATAAATCTATCATTCCCAGGAGCTGAATTCTTATTTAAAAAGTTATCACTGATTCTGGTTGTCTCCAATCTGAAATGATTATTACTATTAAATCATTCTTTTATGTACCAAATCCTCCTAGAACTAGGTCTGAACATTCATCCCTTTGGATATTGCTCGCCGTCATCTAGCCTGCCCTTCAGCAATCCAACTATAGGGGCAAACTTTTATTTTTAGATACTATGCAAATTTAACATCCTCTCAGCCCCCCTCCCACCCCACCCCTCCCCCACTTCTTCATTGTTCATATTAGTGAGAACTCAGCATCACTGAATAGGCTCAAATGATAATATCCAAACAAACATTTAAATATAGAATTATTATTTTTATTTATTTTTATTAAGGTATTATATGTGTACATATCTTACCATTGCCCCCCCCCCCCCCACACACACACACACTTCCACAAGAAAGAATAAAAATACTCATGCTGGTACAAAATGTGTTTACTGACATTGAACAGCAAAGTACAAGACAGAGCTGTTATTTATCCTTTTCAGACAAACTGCTTAAGTTAAGCAAAGTTGAATTACTTTTTCAGTATTAGTCACACTTCCAAGGATAAATTTTGCATTGTTTAATATTTTCCATTACTATCAAGGTAAACATAGTCATCAATCTAAATTCTTGGCAGCAGCAATGTTTTGTTGTTAAAAAGTTGATTACCAAGACTGTGGTAAATACATGTGTGCATAGGGAATTTTAATATATAGTATTTGGGAGAATGGATAAACAATGATCTTGAAACATGTTTGAATGGAATCACATGTTATTCTGTGAATCACAACCATTTAAATAAGAAGCTTAGAGTAATATTAAAATATTTTTGAAATAGTCCAAAATATATTCACATATAATTCAAATTTATTTTCCAGCAATCATAAGCATTAAATCATCTCTTTCAGTAAAACTGGTAGAGTCATTTTTGAGAACATAGTTGAGAAAAAGCCAAAAATCTAAGCCAATCCTTCATTTTAAAGTAAAAAATAAAATAAAATAATAATAATAATAAGGTAACTTTAGGTACTTTTTAATAAATTTACTGGAGGCCTGCTGAATGAAATTTGTGCATGGTGTGGTCCCCAGGCCTGGTCGGTGATCAAAGCATGAGTGTCTGGTGTGGAAGGGCAGGTTCCAGCTGACCTCTGGGCCCTGGGCAGCACCGGAGGCCCAGGCCCCTTCATGAGCCCGACCAGCCCTTGCAGTCCCAGCAGCTGCAGCCCAGCTCACCTAGAAGAGGTCACGCTGGTGTGGGGCGGGCTCCTATGGGTGCATGGCACCTGAGCATAGGGGCTTCCCCAGCACACAAGCCCTGGTATCCCTGAAAAAGATAGCAGGGGGAGTGAGAGCGAGCTCAGTGCACACTCTGCATTCTCACCGCACCTCTGCCCCCAGTGCCCCTGCCACCAGGTAGCCAGTGAGAGGTCGCAGCCCAGGAGGTTGGTTGCCACCTCCCACCCCCAGTTCCTCATCTCAACCTGGGTCTGGCCCCAATTAGGTGATCAGGGCCTGCTGGTCACTGGTCATCATCTATGGGGCAATTCATTGGGGCTGGTTGCACCCCGCCCAGCTCCCTCAGCTCCTAGGAACATGGTGGTGGCCCTGCCCCTCTGCCTCTGCCACTTTTTGCTGTCTGCTGGGCCATTGGCAGGGTAATTGGGCCCTTACTTACACCTGCCTTGGCCTGGCACTGCCTGCTCACCTCCTCCACCATCCTGCTGTGGTCCCGCTCTCATTGGGGCCCTTCGGGGCTGGCAGCACCTCTACTGCTGCCTGCTGCTAATGCTGCATCACCAATACCTGCCATGTCCCACGCTGGCCCCTAGTAGTCAACACACATCATAGAAAGTGATCAAACTCCTGGTCAAGGAGACTATTTACATATTAGGCTTTTATTATATAATTCTTTTGTAAGCCATGTACCAATAATCCTATATAATAAAAGCCTAATATGCTAAGTATCCCACCATTTGTTCAACCATTTGACCAGTCACCATGACATGCACTGACCATCATGGGGCAGACACTCTGACCAGTAGGTTAGCTTGCTGCTAGGGTCCAGCTGATAGGGACTGGGCAAGATGGGCTGGACACACCCTGGAGCCCTCCTGTGGCCCCTCCCTGGCTCTGGTCAGTCCCAATGGGGACTGGAAAAGACCAGCCAGATATGCCCTGCAGCCAATCTCCTATGGTTCCTCCCTGGCCTCTAAAATATTTATTCTAATTAATTTCCTTTCAATGTGCACAAATCTATGCACTGGCCCTCTAGTTATCAATAATTCTTTAAATAATTTTATGTGACACAAATTTAATAATATTGTTTGCACTTTTAATGATTCCTAGGAAAATTTCCTATTGTTGACATTTTAAAATATGTTTTTGAGACCATGTCTATATCTATCTATCTACCTACCTACCTACCTATGAGAGAGAGAGCGAGAGAGAGAGGTTATCTGTACTTTATTGCTTTCTGTTGCTGTGCAAAGATTTATCCAGATGACTACTAATCTCAACTAATGGAAGGTTGTCTGATGACACAAAAAAAAAGGGACAATTTCATGTTGGTCCATAAATTGAAGAGTAAAAAAAGAGTTCCCAGTCCTAGTTCCAACTAAAATGTTTTAAAAAATAGGGGATCTTTCTAATGGAACTTTATGTGGCTAATTTCCTTCTGATGAGATTGAATTGGCACATATATGCCTAAAATTCTTCAGTAAGAAACAAAGCATTTTTTAAAGCACGTATTACTCCATTTTTCTTATCTTGCTAATAAATGTCAGAGGTAGAATACAGAGCCAATTATTGAGAATAGGAAAGATTAATTGTGGCTTCAGCCTGAGTCATCTGAGTTTCCTGGCTTTTTGATATAATTGAGATTATATTTTCCATTGTGGAGGATAATGAATTTTGGGAACCTCTTAAAAATATTTACCCAGGATAAGTTGTATTATGTGGAAAGCTTTGAGAAAATAGAATGTGCTATAGCTATTACACAACATTCACTTGGTTCTCTCATGCATCATATATATTTAAAGTCAACTGATTTTCAACCATGTGTAAAATTAATATTTTTTTAAGATTAACTCCTGGTATATATATATGGAATTAAAACATACTAAAAGGAGGAGGAGCAAATATAAATGAAGACTTAAATGGGTGATATTCTGGTCAAAGCAACTAGAATAAATAGTCTAGGCAGCATAGAAGGAGCTATTTGCTTAAATGCAATTCCTGACTATGTGGATGGAGACTTTGTCATCTATCAGGAGAAAATGAAAAACAGAACTCCTGATAATAAAACATAAACTGCTATGTGTACCAAACATACAAAATATAATCATTATTTTGAACCCAGGTTTCTCAAATACAACTTTAAAGTACTGAGAGAAGTAAATTAATACCTAAAGTATGTGCAGGGGGAAATATTAAGTATATATTCTAAACAAGACCAACATTCAAATAAAAAGAAAACAGAAAGGCATTTTGAAATATATAAGAATTTTAAAAAAACATAGCATCTGCCAAAACCGGTTTGGCTCAGTGGATAGAGTGTCGGCCTGTGGACTGAAGGGTCCCCCCGGGTTCGATTCTGGTCAAGGGCATGTACCTTGGTTGCAGGCACATCCCCAGTAGGGGGTGTGCAGGAGGCGACTGATCGATGTTTCTCTCTCATCGATGTTTCTAACTCTTTATCCCTCTCTCTTCCTCTCTGTAAAAAAAATCAATAAAATATACTTTTAAAAAAGAAAAATACATAGCATCTCTTGCAAAGTCTATTTGCAGACATAATTAAAAGCCAATATATTGAAAATAATAGAAATATAAAAATACCCCAGCGTGTATAAAAAATTGAGAAAACTGGCCAGACAGGAAAGGGTTTCCTTCATCTTTCACAGTAGGTAATCAAAGGATATTGTCTACTTTCTGTAGCTGATCATGAAAAGTGAAAAGCATAGGCAATATTATTTAAAGATATGGAGGTAGTCACTCTTAGAAAAGAACAATGAATTGACTATACTCCTTCAAAATTAGCAAAGATAGAAGAGAAAGACTAACAAAAATAATTAAAATAAGTGATACACATACAACAACAAAAAAAAAGTGTTTAGATTTAGGACTTGAAGCAAAACAAGGCATCTGAAAAGTTAGTCAATGGGAATTTCACCAAACCTATACAGAGTGCATCCTAGAAACTTCCAAAGAGAATACAATTCTATATAATAAGTACCTAATATGCTAAATGTCCAGTCCAATCTGTTGTTCAACCAATCAAAACTTAATATGTTAATTTTATGCTTAGGCCACTCAACTGCTTGCTATGATTTTCATTGACCACTAAGGAGTAGACAGTAGACCTGTTGACCAGTCACTAGGACATGTACTGGCCACCAGGAGACAGATGCTCCAACCAATAGGTGAGCTTGCTGCTGGGGTCCAGCCAATCAGGACTTAGCAAGATGATCTGGACATGCCCTGGAGCCCTCCCATGGTTCCTCTCTGGCTGGCCAACCTCTTACAATTCTATCCAGCCCCACGCAGGAGCTGGCCCCTGGTGGTCAGTGTGTTCCCACAGAGGGAGCACTGCTTAGACAGAAACCAAGCTTATGGATGGTGAGTGCAACAAGTGCAGCGATGGAGCCTCTCCTGCCTCGGCTACAGACAGGAGGTAAGGAGCGAGGGTTTCTGGACTTGACAGCTCTGGACTGTGAGAGGGATGTCTGACTGCTGGCTTTGGATGTCAGCTGGCATGTGGACATCTGGACTGAGGAACCCCCCTTTCCAGTGCACAATTTTTGTGCACTGGGCCTCTAGTATGCTATAAAAAGATAAACAGATCAACTTCATATTTTTCATCAGTAAAACTAAATGCAAAAAAAAACCAAAAAAACTACCTTCAAAATCTGGGGTAAAATAATTTGTAATCTGAAATTACATATTCATGTGGTGAATTATATAATTACTGAAATATTCACTTTCTCTGAGTAATAAGATTAAACATTCCTGTTAATTGACCCGTGATTTCCTTATACATATGTTGCCTTGGCACTGACCACAGGTTTTTGACCAGCTGACAAGCTTTGGTAATTGGGATGTGAATGAATATGGGATTTACCAGACTTGAGGTGGAAGCTTTCAACATTATTGCATGATTTGGTTTGACATCACCCTTGAGTCCTTACCCTCTATTGAGATAATTCACATCATAGACAGGGGCTGCTCTATCAGCTTGGGGCTGGGAATGAGAACATCAGAAGCCATGCTGAGCGACTGAGCCAGAGAGCCATGCTGAGTCAAACAGAGCCAAAGCTGACCCACAGCCTTCATGCGAGGTTTAAATTCACTGAGATTTTGGAGTGTTTATGGCCAGAGCAAAACTGAAAATACAGACATAAAGGTGATGCTTACCTTCTGAAGAGAGAATGTATTATATTCTCAGAATTAATTTCCCCTTTGTATTAAAGTTAAAAGAGATTTTCATTTGGAAACTACTTCTTTTCCAAGCTCCATTTAAATACTTCAGGTGATTTTATGTACAGTTCCTCACTCCCTGGGGGAGGGGGAGGGGGGAAGGGGGAAAGCAGTAAGTTTGTGATGAGACAACTCTCATTTGGCCACACTGATTGGGTCATAAATGCGTACAAGACCCTTTCAGTCATGAGGGAAAACTAAGTACTTTTTACATAGTGGCATGGTTCCTGATGTGGAAAAATTTCTCTGGACTGAACTCTGGGCAGATATAAATTTAGATCTTTCAACAGGCATCATGAGAATATACTGCTTCAAAGAGGCCAGACAGGAAAGTAAGTTATACTGAGCTGTGATGATGTTATTAAAAATTGAATACAGTTATTATATTCCCGGACTTTTCTTGAACTAATAAATATCCCTTTATGGTTTAGTTAATACAAGTTTGATTATTTTTCACTCGTAACCAAAATAAAGTGTATCACTTTAGTCCCATTCACTCTTTTTTTATTTGATATAATTGAGTAAACTAACAGAATCAAGAAAAAGGAAGACCCTGAAATGAAGAAGCAGCATAAAACTCAATGAAACATTGCAATGCAGGGAAACAAATGTGCATTTTGTAAAGTACTTAGTTACATGGTGAGAGGAAAATTGCCTTCAAGAAAGTTCCAAGAAGGATTTTTCAAAAATGTGACCCAAGTAACAGAAAAAAATATTAAGAACCTGGAAGATATTAGTAACTGAGTAAACAATGTACCTACTTTATGTTTTCTTTTTTCTCCTAGTAAGAGAAAAGAAAAATAGTCAGAATCATCTACCCCTCTCACATAGAACTATAAAAGAAAGTCATTGTTTGTAGTTGATACAAACTACAAAATGCATTATTTTGAGAAGTTGGTAGAATATAACAGAGGAAAATCCACTTGCTAAATATGTTTCCATTATTAACACAATTTTAGGTGAAATTGACAACATTTAGAGATGAAGAACTCTTCATTTAGTAATTAAATATTTTACAAAGTTAAAAAATCAAGAAATAAATGGTTAAGGATCTTGTAACTAACACTGTCAATTAAAAGGTATTTAATTGTCAATTTTTGTGAATATATTTTGTAAGTTAACTAATTCTCAACTAAAACAGTGAATAGAATAAGATAAAAAAATAGGTAAGATCCAGAGGAAAGATAAGTCAATAAAAATAAAGCTATATCTAAATATATATCTACATGTATGGAGGGACTTCTCAGAACAACTAAAATAAATAAAGTGATTCAGTCTTCCAAAGACCTGAAAATTTGAGAATTAGGTAGAACAGGGGAAAGTTCCTTTTTATCACAAGTAATTTTGCACAAACTTATAGCCTGAATATACTACTCAGTTTAGTATATTACTTTTATTTCTTATAATTAAACTAGAGGCCCTATGCACAAATTTGTGCAAGGGGTCTGCCTCTCCCAGCCCTTCACAGCCCAGGCTTTGTCCAGAAGGTCATCTAGTCATTCTGCTGTGCAGTCTAATTATTATTCTTTACTATATAGGACTAAAGGCCCGGTGCACAAAATTTGTGCACAGGGTGTGTGTGTGTGTGTGTGTGTGTGTGTGTGTGTGTGTCCCTCAGTCCAGCATACACCTTCTCTAATCTGGGACACCGTGAAGGATGTCCGACTCCCCGTTTAGGCCCGATCCCATTAGGATCGGGCCTAAACGGGGAGTCGGACATCCCTTCACAATCCAGGACTGTTGGCTCCCAACTGCTTGCCTGCCTGCCTGCCTGATTGCCCCTAACTGCTTCTGTCTGCCAACCTGATCACCCCCTAACCACTCCCCTGCTAGTCTGATTGACATCTAACTGCCCTCTCCTGCCAGCCTGGTTGCCCCCAACTGCCCTCTACTGCAGGCCTGGTCCCCACAACTGCCCTTCCCTGCAGGCTCTTCCCCCCCCCCCCCCACAACTGTCCTCTCCTACTGACCATCTTTTGGCAGTCATCTTGTGTCCACATGGAGGCAGCCATCTTTGGCGAAATGGGGGTGGCCATCTTGTGTGTTAGAGAGTGTCTGTATATTACTCTTTTATTAGGCCTGGTGCATGGGTGGGGGCCAGCTGGTTTGCCCTGAAGGATGTCCCGGATCAGAGTATAGGTTCCCTTGGGATGTGGGAAAGGAGCTGAGGGCTGTTTGCAGGCTGGTCAAGCCCCCCAGGGGGAACCCTCACCCCTTGGGAGTGTGGCCAGCCTAGATGAGGAGCTGAGGGCTGTTTTCATTCCACCATGCACCTCTGTGATCCACGTTCCCACCCCCCCTCCCCTTTTTTTCCCAAGTACCTCCTTGAGTGGAGGCCAGGGATGGCTAAAAGCAGATATCTGAGATTCATTTATATTCTATAATTGAAAACTTTATAGCCTTGAGCAGAGGCCAGGGCTGGCCAGAGTAGGCAGGAAGCTTGGCTTCCTCCAACATGGGGGTCAACCCAAGCCTCTTACTCACTTCAGCTCCATGGCCTCTGCCATCTTTGTTGGGTTAATTTGCATACTCACTCCTGATTGACTGGTGGGCGTGACTGGTGGGTGTAGTGGAGGTATTGTCAATTTGCATGTTTCTCTTTTATTTGTGCAGAAGAGCAATCTACTACCCAGCCACTGTGGCTTAGTTTGTTAAGCACTGTCCCATGTATCAAGAAGTCAACAGTTGGATTTCTGGTCAGGACACATGCCTGGGTTTGAGACTCTTTCCCTTTGGGAGGCATGCAGGAGGCAGCAGATCAATGTTTCCTTCTCATCAATGTTTTCATCACTTCTCTCCCTTCTTCTCTGTAAAAATCAATAAAAACATTTTTTAAAAAAGCAATCTATCTAACTTAAAAACATCCGAGAACAAAAAAATAACATTTTGAATTCTAAAAAATTATTATTAAGAAAATAAACACTCAGTTAATACTAGTAAAAATAAACAAAAGGTTTGAAGAGATACTTTGCCAAATATACACAGATGATCGGTAAGCAAGTGGAAACATGCACCACATTATTAGTCATTAGGAAATTCAAACTAAAGTCACAATGAGAAATTGAAATGACTTATCATACCATTTATGAGAGATACTCTGGAGTAGTAGAACTATTATACCCTTCTGATAGAAATATAAAATGTTGCAAACATCTTGGAAAACAGTTTTTTTTTTTAATTAAACACATACTTTTTGAATAATCTAGCCATTCAACTCTTAGATATTTATACCCAAGGAGTAAGACTACTCATGCAAAAGACTCATACAATAATATTTTAGCTGATTTATAAGTAATAAGTCAAAACTGGAAACAGGACTTCTGTGAACTTGCATCTCAATAAAATAACCATAAGAGTGAAAATTACAAAAATAAAAATAAATCATTTAAAAGTGTTGGAAATTGTCCTAAGGATATACAGCAAATAAGGAAACACATATTCAATAAAATTTATTTAAATCTCAGTAAGAACAATGAGCATCTGTGACTCTTGAACTACAACCTGTTTTCTCTTTCCCCAGCCTCAGGTCAGCATGACTAAAGCTCCTCTCTGGTCAGATGGGAGCAAAATAATGGGGCTTTATCTTACCCCAAGACTGCATCAGAAACTGCAGTATAAAGAAGGTTGCCAGCATTTTTTATCCTCCCAAGTTCTGCATGCAAAGGCTCAATTCCAAAGAAATGGAGCCAAGAGGTAAGGGGCTTCCTTCTTCCATTCAGCTTTCACTCATGGTGGAGGCACCATCCAGGCAAGGCAGGCAGAAAATAATGGTTCCCCACATGTTATAAATGAGGTATTTGCCTCAGAGGCTCTATGCTGCTAAGAAGAAAGCAAAAAAACCCAGAGGCTTCCATCCTCACCCTGCACCCAGCTCATAAAGCATAGCAGACACTCCAAGAGAAATTGTCCTTTGTCCTCTCCCCAGCTCAGAGGCAGTGACTCAGAGATTTTGCCCAGGGGGTGAGTCAGGGCAAATAAAGCAAAACGCAAAACAAACCAACAATGAGCTCCAAAAGCTCTCCTCAGGAGAACTGACTTTACTGGGGAGAATAAGCCTAAGGAAACTCCTGAAAACAATGATGATGTTAAGTGACAAGCAATTAACAGGAGGCTGGTAGCCCGAAGAGAGCAACAGAGTAACTGTAGGCAAGTTAGTGTATAGAAAAGAAGCAGGGAAAGAAAGCTAACAACAACAACAACAAAACTCTTCCAGTTTCAGAACAAACCTACCAGACTGACTTCAAAAATTACTCTTGCATCCAAGACCCAGGATTTCTGGTGGTGGGCGTGTAGCAGTGACCAAAACAGAGAAAATACATGCTCATCTAGGGGGAAGACAGGCAGCCAGTAAGGAAGCTGAAATAAACACTCAGGGCAATGGTGTGAATGCCCTGAAGAGGATAACTCCAGGGCCTATGACAGAGGCTGAAGTCCTAAGGGAACTGGAGAGAGGAACTTGTTTTATTCAGGGTGGTCAGGGATGACACCTCTGTGGTGAATGACAATGTGCAGCCAAGCATGTAAAGATTTGGTAGAATCATTCAGATCCACTCAGAACCATCCCACCATGGAGACTTCAGCTCAGGCAGCCCCTTAGACCTATGCTGAGTATGCTATCTTGGGTTCTGCAGGAGGGGCTGGAGCCGCACCCCCTACCGGGCCAGAACCCCAGGCAGGAGAGACCCCCAACCAGGCTCCCAAACCAGGGCCAAAATCCAAAATCCAACAGCATCATTGTGAGCCCCCAGGGGGAAAAAAAAAAAAAAAGAAGAAGAAGAAGAAAAGAAGAAAAAAAGACTTGATAGTGTTGTGGAGTCGAATCCTGGGTTCAAAATAAGAGCACCGGAGGCTGATGGTTTATTTAAAAAAGCAGGCAAAGATTTATTGAACTGACCATGGCAGCTGCAAGAGCATCACACGCAGGCGAGCTCTATACGACTGCGCAGTTATAGGTGTAGCTAGTCCTTTTTGTTAGGTTTGAAGGGAAGCAGGAAACAGACCACCAGGGAATTTTAAAGTAAAGTTTATTCCCCAGTAATGAGTGGAACTCATTATGGAGGTAGAGAAATCAGAATTGAAGGAGTGGGGAGGGGACAGGGGACCCAGCCGGAATGCTTCATGGGCATGGAGAAGCAGCAGCACGTGTCTTGAGTGGGGGTCCCTTTAAGGGCCGGAACAGAAGGGAGTTGGGCCCAGGGCAGAACAGGAAGGGGTGGGCTCCAGGACATTTTGGCACGTGCTGATTGGTGGTTCAATGTCTTAGAGATGTCTCTGTGACAGGTGCCAATCATGTCATAGCTCCGCCCACCAGTTGGGAGGAGGAGAACCTTACACTTTTTAAAGGCTCAAACCATAGGAATTTTCCTTTGTTCTAATTTTAAAGGCTAAAGACTACATTCTAAAGACTGGGATCAGCTCGCAGGGTGGTTCCCAGTCACATCTTGCTGGACATTGGAATGTGGCCCTATCTTGAGAAGCAGAACTCAGTGGTTAATTTCTAAAGGTTATCTACAGTTTCTATCCCTGAAGCTACTGAGTCAGTGGGAATCAATCTCCTTTGCTCCTGGTTCCAGGCAAGGGAAAATTGCCTTTAGCCTCCAGGTCTCCACCTGGAGGCTAAAGGCAATATTCCTTGTTTAATCAGGTGTAAGAGAGAGAGACTTAGCAGGGTTAAATACAAACGGCAGTTTTTACCATAGTATTGTTGCCACTATATTTCAATAGGACCAGAGTGAAGCAAGAAGGCCAAAGACTGGAGGTGGGTACCAGCACAGCTTATTGAAGAGACCCAGCATGTTGGAACCTGAGACACGGGGAGGATAGTTAGGAGGAGAGGTTTTCTTGGCCCTAGGAAGGAGCACTGATTTTATTGGAAGTGTGATGAAAAGTCACTGGGAAGTTTTAATCAAGGGGTTGACAAAACCTGATTTACTATTTAAATGAAAGAAACACACACACACACACACACACACACACACACACACACACACACAGCAAAACCAAAACCAAAACAAACAAATAAAACTAGCCCTTCTGATGCATGAAATCTGGTTTCATGGATCAGAAGGTAAAGCAATCTCTACCCCAGGGTATTGCCAAAAACAAAGAATGCAATCAGCCAGCAATTAGTAGAATCTAACAGCTGGGTATAATTCCAAGGAACTCAAACACCTTAACCGGAAAAGAAAAACAAAAACCAGAATTGCCAGAGAGAGCTATGCTAAAAACACTCCATCCTTGGGCGACTGTGCGCATGTCCATGCCTGAACCCTCTGAGGGGTGATATCAGAGGTTTCACATTGCAGGGAAATAGACTTCCCCAAAATAATCCAGCCAAATTCCTAATCAAATAAAGAAGCAAGCAATAATAAGTTCTGAACAGAACAAGGAAGATCAATATCTAGAGTTACCACAGTACATTATCTACATGGCAATCTTTCAACAAAATATTATGAGGCATGCAAAGAAACAGTGATCCATACATAGAAACAGGGATCCATACTGAGGAAAATGTGATTCATACACAGGGGAGGAAGCAGGAGACAGTCTGTGAAAGCAGTGGACATCTGACTTAGCAAAGTCTTCAAAGCAACTATGGTAAAAATATTCAAAGTACTAAAGGAAGCCATACTTTAAGAAATACAAGAAGGAATTCCACTTCTGGTTGTCAGTGTGAGGTGCTCCATGGACCGACTACTCAGTGAAACTGGTGAAAATTATGAAAGCACAACCATTTAAATTAAGTACATTAAATAAATAATGCCAGACAAAATTAAGTATATACTGTACCAGTTTATTAATGTAAACCTCTAGAAAAATGTAAGCTCATCTGTAGCGACAGGGAGGCAGATCAGTGATTGCCTCACTATGACAGGAGTGCCCAAAGGATAGGTTGGCAGGCGTGGTGGAGGGATCACAGGAAAACTTTTGGGGCTTATTGATACCAGAATTATTTTCATGGTGGTGATTCTTTGCAATGTAGGGTTCAGGGTGCAGATTCTTCTTCTGTGGGTGCTTGTCTAATGAAGTTAAAGAATAAATTTGCAGACTACAGGCTTCTTTAATAAAAATGTAGACTTTTATTGGAAGCATATACAAACTTTCCCAAGGAAGGGGCCCCAAATGAGACCCATTGGGTAGGGATCCATAAATGAAAACAAAACAAAACAAAACAAACAAAAAACCCATTCTCTCTCTCTCTCTCTCTCTCTCTCTCTCTCTTTCTACTAATGAAAAAAAAAATCCAACATCTCCTGAGTCTCTTTGTCTCCAGGTTTATAAAGGCTCTATTTCTTTGCCTTAACCTGACCCCTTCTAATTGGACTTTTCCTTAATTTAGGAACCCCATTGGTCACTCTTCTGCATAGTATCAGTTTCAAGCTCAAAGCCCACGTGGTGCTCCCCTCTTTCTCTCCTCCTTATCTTGCAACATTTCTCTATCCTCTGTGAAAATATTTTCTTCTATCCTCTGAATTTCCTTTATCTTCTATGAAAGCATTTTAGTGTTTTGGAGCTATTTCTGCCCTTCATATATGCATCTCATTCTCATGGACCCTCTTTATTCCCTAACACTACCTATCCTGTCTGTAAAATTCCTTTAACTTTCATAAATGTATCAAAATTTACACTTTAAACATGTATAGATTTTTATAACTGGCCCTCCCTTGCTGGCCATCTTGTGTCCACATGGGGGCAGGATCTTTGACCACATGGGGACAGCCATCTTATGTATTGTAGTGATGGTCAATCTGCATATTACTCTTTTGTTAGATAGGATAGAGGCCTGGTGCATAGGTGGAAGCCAGTTGGTTTGCCCTGAAGGGTGTCCTGGATCAGGGTGGGGGTTTCCTTGGGGCATGGAGTGGCATGCATGAGGGGCCTGTGATGGTTTGCAGGCCCACCATGCCCCCCAGCGATCCAAGCAGCGGAGGCCCTGGTATCTGAAATTTATTTACCTTTTGCAATTGAAACTTTGTAGCCTGGAGCAGAGCCAAGCCCCCTGCTCACTCCCGATGCCACCATTTTTGTTTTGTTTGCCAGAGAAACCCAAGCCTCTCAACTGCTCTCTGTGGATGCAGCCATCTTGGTTGGGGTTAATTTGCATATTCACTCTGATTGGCTGGTGTGCGTGGCCATTGAGCATGGCTTTAGTGGAGTGATGTTTAATTTGAATAATTACTCTTTTATTAGCTAGGATATTTAAATGCTACCTTTCCGTAAAGTGAAATTTAGTATCACATTATAAAAGCTGTTGATTTGCAAATAAATTAACAAATAAAATAGAAACAAACTTATAGATACAGAAGACATATTGACAGCTGTTAGAGGGTAAAGAGTTAGGGGTGGGTGAAAAAAGTGAAGAGATTAAGCAAAGAAAAAAAAAATCTCATAGACACAGACAACAGTATAGTGATTACCAAAAGGAAAAACAGGAGGGGGGCTTGAGAAGAGGGTAAAGATGGGGGGAGGGGAGAGAGGGTGTAAATAGTGTTGGAAGTAGAGTTGACTTGGGGTGATGAACACACAATACAAGATGTGGTATTATAGAACTGTTAACTGAAACATATAATTTTATTAATCAATATTATTCAATAAAAATAAAAATCAACTGTTGATTTTTTAATAAAAACATATTTAGGATTAATACTAATGAAGCATAGAATTAATCCTGTAGGCAGAAGAGAAACATTTTGAAGCTCTCCACCCATCTTCATGCTCTTTTGCAATTTTAGGGTAATTCTAAATGCAGAATGGTTTGATTACTTGAACAGCTGCAAAGAGATACTTAGTTTTTTCCTTTCTCAGATTAGTGTTTATCAAACTTTAGTGTGCATAAAAATTACTGTGCTTACTTTATATATAAAATAAAATTATGCATGTGGGATATATGGACAATTTAGGGGTATTATAAGTGTCCTTTGTTTAAGGTGTGATTTTTACCTTACAAGGATGAGTGTAATCAAAATCAAATGCAAAAGCATTAAATCAAGCAAAGGGTTTCTTTATCACAATGAATAAACAGTCAAAATTATAAGAGTATATTAAAAAAACCTTTATGTTCTCAATAAATTATCATCAAATATATGGAGAATAATAGCAGGAAATACAAAGAAGTAACATAAATATATTAAAAGTGGGAGACTTTCTCAGTCCTTCACAACTATTTGAATCATGAGGGGCAGTCAGAACAATCAAGATGGGCAGCAAAGTAAAAAATTGGTAAAAGCCCTATTTTGAAAAAGCTAATTTGTAATATAAAAGACTTCACATTTATTAATAATTTAAAAGGCATAATTCAACCATAAGAATCTTAGCTTTAAAGATATATTTAACTCAACTCTGAGAACTGCCATCTGTGTTAACTTATTAGTATTTGCATTTATAGTCATTTGCATCAATTTTTGGAATGAAGATCATATCAGACTATTAACTCTTACTGTATAAAAATCTCAGTTGCATACCAAAAAATGACACTTTATTATAATTAATAAATAGTAAGTTAGTTGATTGGTAGTTCCTCTTATATTTACCTTGGCTCATCTATACAGCTGCATTTAGGTGAAGAGGTAGCTGGGAGTAAAATATGGAAGATTGTCTTATTTACTTTTCAATCAGTCAGTGCTAACAAAAGTCCGTAATGTTTGTCTAGACACTGAAAACTCTCCACTATTAAAGTTTTGTAATGTAATTAAATATAATGGTCTTTAAGCTTATTCGTTCATTGAATAAACATTGATCCAGGATTCTGCATGCCTGCATTGTGCGCAACAGTGAGGATAGAGTATAAACAGGGCAGTCAGTTTTTCAGAGTCAGAAGACAAACAAAAACGAATACCTAAAATATAATTACCTTGAGCATAGTTTGAGAAGTACAACTATTGTCATAGAATACATAATAGGATAGTTTAAGAAAACCGATGAGGTCAACTAATGTTGTTAATGGATATAACTAAGCTGAGCCTGAAGGAATAAGGTTGTTTCAAAATCACCCTGATTATCTCAATCCCTGTGTTTGATATATATGAGATTTGCAGGTTCCACTGGGAATCTACTGAATCCAAATCAGTGAGGTTGGATGTCTGGACTATGTGTTTTTAATAATGGTATTTTTATGTTTATTGATTTTTGGAGAGAAGAATGGGGAGAGAAAAACATTGATTGGTTGCCTCCTGTACACGCCCTACACAAGACCAAACCCCACAACCTAGGTATGTGCCTTGATCAGAATCAAACCCATGACCTTCTGGTGTATGGAAGGATGCTCCAACCAACTGAGACATACCATCAGAGAAGGAATCTGTATTAAAAACAAACAAACAAACAAACAAACAAACAAAAAACATGTTATCAGTTGTTGAACTACTATGCTACCCAGGTAAGAGGTAAAATGCATTGCTGGCATAGAAACAGGATAGGGATGATGTGGAGGATGTCTGACTGAACTGAGCATGCTTAAGGAATTTTGGGTAAGTCAGAATGGCTTTCAATGAAGAGTATGAGTGGGAACGGGGAAGTGGGGGTGGTAGAGAAAGGCCTAAAAGCTAAGCAGAAACCAGATGGGCAATACAACTAGTAGTAAAGAGCATGACATAGTAGGTACTCAATAAATAATTATTGGATGATAGGTATATCAATAAATGAATGAACATTACAATTTTACATGCTTTGGTTAGAGTTTTCTGTTTATTTTGAAGTTTATGAGAAACCAATGACAGATTTCAAGACGGGCAGTGAAAAATCAAGATAAATTAATCCAAATAAAGTAATTCTAAAATGACACACACAAAAAAAGCCCATCTATTTTCTGGGTTTCTTAAATACTTTCTGGAGCTATGACCAGCACTCATAACTGATAGTTTTCCTAATTCTTATTAACTTTTTATTTGGGGTGTTCAAGTGCTTATAAATTTTCACCAAAGCCATAGAAATAAGAAATAGTCGAACCTGACATAGAAAGGACCAACTGCCCTAATTTTCTAACCTGTGGTGTTAAGACACAAAGCACAAGGGAAAAATGATTATCTTAATATCAGTCATTTTAACAATAAATTTAAACATATAAATGATATTCTGAATGTTTTATTTTGAAGCATATTATCTTTTTTGTACTAACAAAATGCTTTTCTGAAATTCAATTTTTGAAATAATGTACATTGGAGGAGCACTTTAGCTGATTACAAAAGAAAAAAAAATACCCTAGTCTTCCCTGAATAATAGTAGGTAGAAAGAAAATAGAGGAGAGGAAGGAAGAAATGCCAAAGGAAACCACAATCATCTTGAACCTTAATCTAGTTTCAGTCTCTTCCAGAACTCTGATGTGAAGGAGAAGCTTTGAGGCTAAAGTACCTGATTTAGTCATCTGATGTGACTTGGCATCCTTGGCTGAAAAACTTTCAGGATGCTGGAGGAGAGAAGCCCAAAAGAGAAAATGCCGAAGAGATTAGTGAAATTAACTCAGGACCCAAAGTAAGGGAAACAGGAGGGGACTTAGAGTCCTGAAGATCACCTAGGTTTGGGGCCAGAGCAGAAGATAGTGTTATCATCAAACCCATGATTATCTTCGAGCTGGTTGTTACCTAGGAAAATAGGAGCTACCATTAGTATCAACCCACTGCTTTCAAATAAGTCCCAAAACCTTTATCTAAATATATAAAAGCCTACACGACCATTATGATTGGTCCACCACTCAACAGGTTCACCAGTCACTATGATGCGCATTGACCACCAGGGGGCAGAGGCTCAATGTTGGAACTTCCCCCTGCTGGTCAGTGTGCTCCCACAACCAACCTACTGCAGTCCCTCTGCCCAACCAGACAGCTCCAGTCAGTCCTGTTGAGACTGGGTAAGACAGCCCCAATTGCTGGCCAGGTCAAAGGTCCTCACCAGTGCACAAATTCATGCACTGGGCCTCTAGTCCTATATAATAAATAGGCAATATGCAAATTGACCATCATGCAAACACACAAGATGGTTGCCCCCAAATGGACACAAGATGACCAGCAAGGGAGGTCAGCTGTGGGCAATCAGGCCAAAAGGGAAGGGCAGTTAGGAGGGACCAGGCCTGAAGGGAAGACAGTTGGGGGGGGGGGGGGGGGACCAGGCCAGCAGGGGAGCAGTTAGGCATCAATCAGGCTGGCAGGGGAGTGGTTAGGGGGTTATCAGGCTGGCAGGCAGAAGTGGTTAGGGGCAATCAGGCAGGCAGGCAGGCAAGCAATTGGGAGCCAGCAGTCCTGGATTGGAGAGGGTATAGGCTGGGCTGAGGGACACTCCCACACACACCCCTGTGCATGAGTTTCATGCATGGGCCTCTAGTTACGGTATAAAAGGCCTTTCTTAACCCGTCTTCAGACTCTCCTTTAGACTTCAACTCCTCTTTTGCTTCTCTATTTTCATAGAGCTTTACTATGTGTAATGCTACAGCATAGTATCTACCTTGAGCTGCTAAGTCTTCTTATGAGTTGTTCCCTTTAGTTAAGAAACAATTTTTTTCTCTGTATTATCTTTTCACTGGGATAACAGTTACTTGTTTTTTGTTTGTTTATTTGTTTGTGTGTGTGTTTTAAATTTATCTCAGTTTTTCACTTATACCATGATTGGTTGGATGCCCTTCTGCATGTTCCCACAACACTTGGTAGTCTTTGCAGGTCAGTTTGTTCAGTTTGTATAATTAAACAAACACTTCAAAAGCAGAGACTCTCCACTGTATTCTAAACTTGAGATAATCAGCTTAGTGATTTTAGGGGGCAAAGCAGGAGTACAGCTAACAGGGAATGTTGGAGCGCTATTGGCTTCAATATAGCATGTCCTTCAGGAAAACAAACCCAAAAACTTTAATACCCACTTTTTCTTATCCTTTGCATTGATAAAGAAAAATACATTTGTAAGTCAAATTTAATTTGTTTTGCAACTACTATATTTTTGAGATCACATATCATGCTTTGCTTTATGTCTTCATTTTGTAACACAGAGCTGCACAACAGAGAGATTCATAATACTGGCTGATTGAAGGAGAAAATGGTGACTGAATAAATGAATGGGACTATTTCTGAACTCCAGTGGTCCCAACTTCCTTGGTTCTGCCTGTAAATGTTTCATTTAGCTGACACACTAGGAGTTGCTGCAGAAGGATGAAGACAAATGTGATGGATGACTTTAAGTTTTAGTGTCAGATGGATAAAAGCTTCGAATCTTGGATTTATAAGCTATAAATCTTAAGATTCTTAACTAGGTCTGGCTTTTAAAAAATATTCATTTATAGCTTTAAAATTAATAGAGTATAAGATTTATAGCTATGAAATACCTAGTATTATTAAGAAGCTTTCAAAATTATCTTTCTTTATTGATTAATTTGTGATTTTTATAGGTAATTATAATAAAGTCAAGATACTATTTATATATTTCATATCTCATATCCTCAAAAGTTAGCATTTTGGAAGAAAATGTCAATGTACTGTTGACTCTTTATCCAACTCCTGTGTATTCAACTTATTTATTTTGAATAAGATTTTGATTTGTCATTTTAAATAAAGACTGTAACTAAGTCATTACTAAAGTTAAAAATATATACTGAACTATAACTGGATACTGTTGCCTGATGAAGATTTGAAGTTGAGGTCTGGTTCCATTATTATAAACAATTAACAAATATTAAAGATATTAACTATATATTCCAAAAATAAAAATAGAAAATACAAGAACAACTTATAGGGTCAACAAAAAGATTAAGAGTATAGAAAACTAAATATTCCTCCCTATACAAGTCAATGCCATGTCTTTGCTACATCTCAAATTATTTCAGATACAATCAGGAATATGCATCTCACAATTTTAAAATATGAAGGCTAGATAAAAACCTCTGACCTAATCTAGAATGGCATTTCCCTTTTATACTTTCACCTTGGTTCAGTATTTTTTCTTTTCTGGAAAAGGGATCTCACTGCTGAGAAAGAAAGTAAGGGTGTATGTGGGTGTGTTTTTCTTATCCTCTTCTAAGTAGTGTTCAAATACAACAGAAGTGACAAGTTTATGTGCCTGAGTCAAAGGAAAGAGATTATTGGATTATTTTATAATATGACTACAATTTAGAGTTGTTGTTTTTTATTTATTTTTTCTCATTTTAACTTTCTCCTTCTTTTGAAACTGTACTCCGTTAAGCAATCATTTCACTGCAAGCATGTTTTATATCTGCCTGTCTATTGCAGCCATTTCCATGGCTGGCACATGAATTAATTCAAGGACTCAATAAAGTACAGAAAGCAGAGTTCTACTGCTAATAGTACTACTCAGTTCTACTAAAATAGATGTTTATAAAGGCATTCAAATCCAAGATAAACTTACTCAGAACATACTTCCCTCAGACTACTTAGTGCCTTTTGATTATTTAGAGCTTCATATTCTTTTTTTTATTTTTCATTTCTCACTTGAGGATAGTTTTCCATTGATTTTTTAGGGAGAGTGGAAGAGAGAGGGAAAGACAGAGAGAGAAACATCAATGTGAGAGAAACACGTGTCCTTAGCTGGAATTAAACCTCAGGATTCTTTGGTCCACAGGTCTCTCTCTCTATTCACTCAGCCAAACTGGTTAGGGTTTTTGTGGTTTTGTTTGTTTGTTTGTTTGTTTTTTTATTTTAGCTTCCTGTTCTTTTTAACCAAGTTCCAGAGGTAAGAAAGTACTGTGGGGAAGGGGATAATGGAATATATAGGATTAAGCTTAAGCTTGAAGAAAAACTTAATAGACATAGGGTCTTGTAGGCCCAAAGAGATAGAAATGTAGTAGCTATTAAGATGTATTTTTATTTACTCAAAAACAATTTTCCATTAGCTGACAATAAAAATCATCACAGCCAGAAAATGGCACATTTATTTATATTTTTAATAGGCACAAAGGTTTTTTAAAATCAGATCTTAGCTGTAACATTTAGCTCTTACTCAAATAGCCACCGTAAATGCATTGCTATGACTACAGCAAGCACTTGACATCATAGAATTTTTTAAAAGACACATTTATTCAGCATCATGATCAGACTATTACATTTAGCAATAAATAGCATGGTTACAAAAAAAATCTACATTGAAACTCTTTGTTAGAATGTTTTATACTTTCCACAGAACAGAAACTAACATAACCTTTTATACAATTAGTCACAAATACAGTCCTTGAGTTTTTTGCCCATACACATGAGTATTACCTAACACATCCTCTTTGTTCAGCTTGACCCTGCTATCACTGTTCTTGGCTGAGTTCAGGAATCCATTATAAGCTGTAGCTTCTCTGGCTCTCCTCTCCTGCCAAGCTTTGTTTCCTGGCAGTAATTAAAACCTCCTGCCACTGCCATGACCACTGCTACTGCTGGAGTGGCCCTAGCCACTTTGGTTTTGTGGTTTGGCAAAGTATTGGCCTTCACCACCATAGGGGCCAGAGTTTCTCCCTCCAAAGTTTCCTTTTTTCATGGTCCAAAAGTTGAAGATTGATTGTTGTAATTGCCAAAATCACCGTGGCTTCCGCCACCGCCTAAACTGCTTCCATCATTACCAAATCCACTACAGCCGTTCCTCACTACCATCATATCTACCATTACTATGGCTGCCACCAAAGCCACCTTGACCACTGAAATTTCCTCCATGACTAAAGTTGTCATTCCCTCCTAAACCACCTCCACGACAATCCCTGAAGTTTCCAGAACCACTTTGACCTCTTTGGCTGGATGAAGCACTAGCCATCTCTTGCTTAGCTAGGGTTTTCCTTAGTTCACAGTTGTGGCCAATCAAGCTGTGGTGTTTCTGAGTGACAATCTTGTCTCCTGAGTCATGGTCATCAAAGCTACAAAAGCAAAGCCTCCCTCCTTGCTACTGTCTCAGTCATGATTTCAATCACTTCAATGTCCCCATATGTTAAAAATAATCTCTTAGATGGAGTTCTTCAGTGTCCTCATTAATACACTAACAAACATTTCCACAGTCGTGGGCACCAGGCCTTTGAGAATCTTCTCTTGAGGTAGCCCTCTTTTGTTCCATCCACCTCACGTGGCCTTGCATTCATGGCTGCATCCACATCCTCCACAGAAGCACAGAAGCAAACCCAAAGCCTGTTAGGTTCTCTCATCACCATTCAGCCTGTGAGCATTTCCATTGCTCAACGTGGCCCCTCACACTCTCATTAGATGTTTCAAAGCTCAGACTGCTGATACAAAGCTTCTATCTGAGCTCTTTAGGGAACTTTGAATTAGACACGAAGACTGCAAGAGAGGAGACGGTCCACAGGCAGCATGCATAGATTTTTTTTTTAAGTTTTGTATACAACAGGTTTTGTAATGGAGGTGTACCTTTGAAATGCAGACTTCCAGGCAAGTGTTCTGTGTTCAGATGCTGAATTGCATCCCTCAACTCTCTGCTCTACCAATTTTCCCACTCTTCTCATACAATAAACATGTTAGGGTTTTTATGTATATCACAAGAGCTTTAATTTATTTACCGCAGCATACTATACCATTTTCAAAAAAGCCTCGTTAATCTTCCCCTCAAGTTATTGCAGAGAGGGAGTGATTATGTGTTCTTGTAGTACTCAGAGAGCTTTAATGCTTTCTCATTACCTGGAAATTTGGGTTGAAGTTCAGGAAGACATTTCAAAATTAAGTTATAAAATACAACCTAAATTTAAATAATTAAGGAGGAAAAATAGGCAGAAAATTAAGAAAATTATTTCTTAAATATATGCCCACATCGTTGTCCTTTAAAAATGAAGTTTTTATAATTTTCTTAAAATATTTCCTCAATTTTGTTACAAATGAGATAGTTAAGTCTAAAGCTATGTCTTGGACAGAGTGATTTTCTATATATAAGCTAAAATAATTTTAAAAATCTCTATTATTGAAAATATTACATATGTTCCTCCTACTCCCAAAAGACCCCATCTAGACCCTCCCTCCCCCACTCCCAGGCCCCAGCCTTCACCATCCTATTGTTTGTGCCCACGGTTATAAATATATACATACAAGTTCTTTGTTTGATGGCTTCCCACCTTCCCTCTGAGATTCCACAGTCTGTTAAAATAATTTTATAAATTATCCAAAATACAATTTATTAAGACTGCTGGCTGATAAAACATATCTGAAGGGTAAATACTTTTCCTGAAGTTGTTACCATCAAGTTGACAAAATTGTAAGTCTCTCAATCTTTGCCACAGATGTATAAGATGCCTAAGGTTTCGCCTTGAATGCTAAAATGTTAAGTCCATGTCTGATTTTTCCATTACATAAAGGTGCTCAAATAATATCTTTACACATAATAACTATTTTAGCGTACCTTTTAATCTTTCAAAAGTTCCCTGGTCATTCTGTTGAGAATGATGCATCCTATATGAATAATAGAAATGAGTTTAAGTTAAAGCATGAGAATATTTTTTCAAAGAATATTTTTGTTCTCTATAAGCAAAAGCATGGTTCAGTTACTTTTTGAATTACAGTTAGAAATGTGTGTGTGTGTGTGTGTGTGTGTGTGTGTGTGTGTATTTGAGTACCTATATGCATCTCTCTGTTTTGTTGTTCCCAAAGAGAACCATTTCCTCTTTTGGATTTTTGGTTGTTGGTACATAAAATATTTTTTTTGGAATTCTGTCTCCATTAATCTTTGAAAAGCTCTTCAACTCTTGAGAAATGAATTTGGTATTAGTATTCTTAGCCATACAGGAAAATACTGCAAAGCATAATGGTTTTTGCAGTAACTGATTCCTAGGTCAGGTAAAACTAATGTGAATAAAGGCTAATGTTATTTAGAATATTAAAACTATTTTCAGATTTTTCTTCATGTTTTAATATATGATGAACGAATAATAAATACATGCTCAAGGACCATCACAAAGCATTGCCAAAGGCAACAATATAACTCAACTTTGATGACCTTCTTTTCTAAAAGTAACTTCCAGGAAATAGGTGCCTTCTCATTTGTGTTTCATCACTAGACATATTTTAAAAGAGCCAATATAGTCGTTAAAAATCTCTAAAAATTCTAAAACACAATCTCTGTGTTTTTAATATTTATATTTCACATTGGGTTTCAGCAGTGAAAATAATAGGAAAATATCTACTAAAAATAAAAACCCACTTATTGACATTAAGCTTTTAGAGTTTAATATAAGTACGATGCCACACATATTTACCAGGGGCTATCACCAAATAAATTGGTAACGGTCAATTTGAACTCAACATTTAAAAAAAGATCAAATTATGTAAATTCATAGATTTGATAGATGTAATGGTTTTGTTTTCAGTGTTCAAGTCCTCTCCTTGAAGATTAATTACTGCTGACCTCCCGTGCATCATTGCTCCTTTTCTATATTTGGCATACCCATCTTGCATAGGGCATAAAGCTTATTTAAATGAGATAATAGTCACTGTTGAACAAGGACTCCTGGCTCCAAAATGCTGAATATATATAGTGGAAGTAAGAAATAAAGTACTTCAGAAAAAGAATAATACAATTTAGTGTTGAAAACTATAATATCTATCCATTTTAGAGGTAATCTAGCATATAAACCCTTTATTTTATTAATGAGAGCAAAGGATTCATAAAAGTTATCTGACTTGCTCAAGATCACTAAGTTGTTTGTGGCAAGGAGTGTTAAAAATGGAGTGTCTGGCTAACAGGAGTTGGATGAACACTTGTCTACTGTGGTCATCTACCCAAAATTAGCCATGTTTATATCACTTTATCCATGTATCAGTCAGTCATCCAATGAACATCTGTATGAATCCATTTCACTCAAGGCTGTATCACATAAGTGAAAATGTACAAAACCTTTGGTTAGCCTCAGGGAAAGTATGCAACATTATTAAATATCAGCTAGAATATGTTATTCACATAGACAGAAGAAGGACAAATTTCTACAGGAGTTTGAAAATAAATCCCCCCTCCCAAATAAAATAAAATAAAATAAAATACCAATTGTGAGTGATTGGATCAAAGAGTATTTTCTTCTATGTAAATCCACATTCAATTCAAATGAATTTAGTTTTGTTTTATAAAATATATTTTTATTTTCTTAGATGAAATTATCTGAAATCTTAGTTTTACTTCATAATAATCTAGTATGTGTTATATGGGGATGTAGAGAAAACAGGATTGCTGATGGTTACATGTGAATTCATTAAAACATTTTCCTTTAGAATAATTCAAATGTTTTCATAATAATTAGTTAATATATATGTTTCTCCATGTCTTTTAATGTTTGGGCAGTTTCTGAACAAGCATTAGAGATCTAAAATAGTCACAATCCCAGTGCTCAGCTAACAACACATCTTCCTGACTTCCTTCCTCCAGGGCCTTTCTCCTGCACGGATCTCTTTAAAATGCCACCAGGTATAGAAACAGTATCTTCTTATTTGCTATTGCTTTTACTTTTCTGTATTTGTAAATTTTTTTTCAGTTCTAGAGGAATAAATAACATGGTTCACACAAGGAGATTGTGAGATGTGAGAAGTACCAAAAATGAAAGCACTTTGCCAGCTATGAAGATCTTTAAAAATGTTGGTCATTATTATGATAAAGATGATCATAATGATGAAGACAATGACAATTGCTCAAATTGATTTTCTTTCTATTTTATCACACACAGTTGCATATGCAATTAATGTTCTTATTAAATTGGTGTTGATGTTGATCAGTTCTTATAGCAATGTTGTAAATCAGTGGAATTCTAATAATGATTCTCATTTAAAGTTATAAGAACACTGCTAAGTTTCAAATCTACATTTGAATTTTTTGGTTATGCTAGACTAAAATTAAAAAAAAAAGAAAACACCATTTTGTTAGATCTCACTTTAGAGTATGACTCATTTTAATTCTGAAAGTTTCTTTTTAATCCTAGAGGGTGTTTAAATAATTGAAAGTTGGAGGCCCTCTAATAAAGCTAATCATTTACATGAATGGAATAGCCAGCATTTATATTAATATTATTTTCTATTCTGATACTTGTTCTCAGAAACTCAGGTACCAATTTGTAATACAGTGTTGTTGTTTTCAAGCTGTAAGAAAATTTTGTAAGGTACCTAAAGTCTATTCTCAAGGGAAAAAAAGTGAAAACTTTTCCTCTATCAATTTCATTCATTCTCCAGCTATTTTTTTCCATAATTCCTTAAGGAACCTCACTGAAACAGAGCTATTCTACAATGATTCAGTAATATAATTTGTATAATCCACTTTCAACACATTCAGTTCTATCTCACTTGATATAATGTAACTTGAAGTAGAGTCTTAATATGTATATTTTGTAGAAAGATACTTTATTACTAAATTTAAAAACACTAGGTAAATTATTTTTAAAGTTCATATTTAAAATTTATGAATTTATATTAGATAACAAAGTAGCCCTCTTGAAGAAGATGAAGTGGAGTCAAATAATAAGACAGTATCAAAGTTAGATTACTCAACTCACAATTAGCACCAAATGTGGGAATTTTTTAAACCTAAATTAAATAACTGATTCTCATTATTTTGCTCTCAAGAAGTAACCACAGCCTGACATCAGCATGTGCCCTCTGTGCACATGTTTATACTCTTATATATGCATATGCCATTGACAATAGTGTTGTTTTGTGATTTAAAAATTTTACATAAGTGAATTTATCTTGTACATACCACTTAATTTCTTCAATTCCCCCAAGTCATAAGGAAAATCACAACAAAGTGAGACGAAATGTTTAGTTGCATTCATAGAAAAAAAATATCTTTCTTTTTGTCAATTTTTCATAAAAAATATTTAAGAACATAAAATAAGAAAGGTTAATAGACATATTTATCATTTGTGGTATTTAACTTGTACCAAACCTATAGCTTTTACAATTCAGTAAATAGTTTCTTACTCTGTGGCTCTGTCTCCTCTTAAGCAACATGGAGGTGATAGAGGAATGCAGTAGTGTGAGAAACTAATAAAATCTGATAGATTAAAAAATAAGTAACCAAGTCAGTGATTTGGCATTAAATTCAACTTTCTTCTCTGAACTGGTAAAGTGAGTATATGGAGAGATGTGGATCTGACACCTGCTTTATTCAATTTCATTATGCAATTGAAAAAAGAAATCAGGGAAATGAACTTACTATTACAAATTGATGTAATGCAAATGTCATTTGGAAGTCAGTTATTTAAAATTTGTGACATATTTAGCCTTAGACACACTATTACACACATGAATATTATCCATTCATCACAGAAAAGACAATTATAATTTGCATCATGAGTCGGGGGTTTAGAACTGTATTCAAAGTATAAAAGGTTACCAGAAAAATCAATGTGTATGTGAGGAAATAAAATATGCTATCCAACTTGAGTTTCTAGGCATGTTTTCACCCTCATGGCAATGGATCAGAAAATTCTGTCCATAACCTTTTATCTCTACCAAGCACCAGGAGTGAGATATCTCCAAATACCTAATGCTGATACTGACTGACAGCACTTGGGGTCAAAAATCCATCAAGTAACTTAATAGTTAGCAGCTGGGGTTAACAGCTCTTTGATGAAAAAGAATTCAAGAAAAACATCAGGGATGAAAACTCCTGAAGAAAAATCCTAAAGAATTACTGGTCTAAGGAACCCTGATATCATGTTCCTCCATACTGAAATAGTTTACCTGTCACCGCCTTTCTCTTATATCTCTTGCTTTGGGAATTGGCCTGATGTTTCCTCTTTCATTCTTCCCTTTGACAAGGGTTTCCCATTCTCTTTCACTGTACAAAAGAAATTATTGTGATTACATGGCTCATTTTCAGAGTTAAATTGAAAGACCATTTGACAATCCTTTATGAATAAAAGACCTCTAATTTTGACTTCTACTTAAATATATATATATATATATATATTTCATATATATATATATATATATATATATATATATATATATATGTATATTTCAGAGGAAGGGGGAGGGAGAAAGAAATAGAAATATCAATGATGAGAGAGAATCACTGATTGGCTGCCTTCTGCATGTCCCATAGTGGGAATCAAGCCCACAACCCTGATCAGAATGAAAGCATGACCTCCTGGTTCAGAAGTTGATGCTTAACCACTGAGCAACCCTAGTTGGGCTTGACTTATACTTTTATCACCAAAAATATTTATGCATATAAGCCATGGGGATAACATTAAAAGAGCTGAAAGATGATATTCATATGTCTCTAATTGTTAAGCACTTAAAATATGTCATCATATGTATAATATTGTTTTGTACTTCCTTGATTTTTAATATAATTGGATCCCAAAAGTATGCCTGAAGATTGGTCCTTTCTTACCTCTGAAAAGGCATATCTACACTCAGTCTGAAGGAATGCAGTATGTAGAATAATATTGGGGCATATAAGTAAACTGAGAAAAATAGTATAGGGCATTGAAACTGTTACCCTGAGACAAAATTGGGGGAAAGAGCCCTTGAGAAGATTACTTTTAAGTGTGTTTTATTCTCTCCTATCCTCTCTCTTGCACAACATTCCTGTTCTTCCCAAAGTAACATCCTTCTTGACCAGCTCTTTTAGTTTTGGTATGGAGGTAAGTCCTACTTAGAAGTAGTAGGTGGAGAAGGGAAATAATATCCCAAACAGCAGTAGTGAAAAGAGAAATGTAATTACTATGATCCTAGGAAAAACTTTTCATAAGTAGTTTTTCATAAATAAATGACATGTAGAGGAGCATGAGCACCTGCAGTTCTTTGGAACCCCAAAAGTACAACATTTTTTATTAATTCTAATAAATTCTCTAAATATAATCTACTATGTATATCTATCTTCTCTCCCTAAAAGTTGAAAGAGAGATACACTAAGATTTTGTAGTTTGTTCTCTGGTAAAGGATAGAACAATTCACTGAAACAGAGGGTCCTTATTATTGCTGCAGGAATCTGCAAAGTGCCTCTGTATCTCATGAGCACTAGACTTTCTAATCAGTTCTACAGTTGGTAAAATAGGATGTACCACAATCTATACTAATAAAAGCCTAGGTGGTCCTCACATGTGGTGTTGTAAGATGACCACCACAAGATGGCCACCACAAGATGGCCATTTGCATAGAGGAGGCAGAGCCTGACGGCCACTCTGCCTAGGGGTCCTATAGCTCCCCACAGCATGGAGGAGGCTGGTCCCAGCATTTCTGCCACCTTGAACAGAAGAGGTGGGTAGTGGCAGGAGAGGGCAGTTGGGGGTCATCAGAGGAGCAGTTAGGGGGCAATCAGGCTGGTAGGCAGAAGTGGTTAGGGGCAATCAGGCTGGTAGGCAGGCAGGCAAGCAGTTAGGAGCCAGTAGGCCCAGATTGGAGAGGCTGCCGGCCAGGTTGAAGGACACTCCCCAACCCTGTGCATGAATTTCATGCACTAGGCCTCTAGTGTTTAAATATAATTTGATGAAACTAACCCCTGGAGATTTGTATTCAGTAGTTTTGGGTTAAAGCTCAATTAAATAGATATGCATACTACCCAGGTAGTTCTATATATGGCCAGAATTGTGACCAGATGCTATCAGTTTTCCTGAAATCAACCACTGAATGGGCCCTGTAAGGGCACAAAAATAAGCAGTAATCAATTTCTCTCACAGGGTTAAACAAGCATCAGACTATGCCCTCTTTTATCCAATCTTTTATTAAACATGAAGAAAGCACTGAAATATTCAATAGCTTCTCAGGACAATCTGGTTACATGAAAATGATGTTTGAATGGTGGCATTTGTCCATATGGGAGTGAAGTGAAGGATATAGTAATTTTAAATGACAATCACTGAGCACACATAAAATATTAAGTTTGTTAAAGACAACCAGGTCATTATTCAGCTGGGTGGCATTTGAATTAGTATCCTGAAATGCTCCCATGTTTTGTTTTCAAAGATGATTCTCTTTCTTACAACACTATGAAAATTAGCATGACTGCAAATGATAATAGTTAGACAAAATTTTCCCAGTTTCTCCAAACTAAAAGTGTATACCATAAACTTTCCATCTTCCCCTAGATTATGGTTATTCCCCTAAAAATCTTGGAAAAATGCAGAAACTTTGCTAAAGAACATTTCCTGCTTGGAGCTCATTGACATTGTTTTAATCTTCCATTGTTAATCTTCAGAGTACATCTGGACAACTAATCTAACATCATTCTGGGCAATTCAAATAAAAATTCTTCAGGATCAATTCTGTTAGTCTTTGTTGGCTCTACAAATAAACATAAAAGTTCAATGTTAGGGATTTACTAATTCCATGTACAGTGGTTCAGAACAGGTCTCACCAAGATGTGCCACTTTGGCTTGAGAATAATTTTGAACTGAAGGCACTCAAGATCTTAGAAACTGCATAAAAACTTTTATTTCTCCCTTAAAGAATTTAAATTGGGGTGAAGGGGGGTCTTGCCCATAATAAGAGCTCTCTCAAGAAATACATGTTTATGGCCTATATGTATGGCAGAGCAAACTTCTAATTTCAGAACATCTGTTCTTCTTAATGTCCTATGAATTACCTCCTCTCTTTGAAGTCCCAGGCTCCTCCTAGCTCATTCCTTTGCTCAAGATAGTATATACACCTCCTTTTACCTTTCTATCTGTGAACTTCTCATGTATGTGGAGTTCCTGTACATAAGAAATTAAATATGTGTGTGTTTTCCTATTAAACTGTCTCATGTTGATTTGATTATTAGACCAGCCAAAAAACCTTTGCAAAATAGAATAAAGTTATTCCTCTTTAACAGACACACACACATACATATATATATATATGTGTGTGTGTGTGTGTGTGTTAATATATATATTAAGTTCTAAATTACCTAACATAAATACACCGTTGGAGAATGCAAATACCTTGAGATTGTCAGCTATTGC
Source organism: Vespertilio murinus (assembly GCA_963924515.1). NCBI lineage: Eukaryota > Metazoa > Chordata > Mammalia > Chiroptera > Vespertilionidae > Vespertilio > Vespertilio murinus. Next base: position 115,105,707 of record OZ004707.1, read on the forward strand.
TTACTTCCAAATTTATTGAGCTATAAAATTCCAGAATGAGAATGATTTACATAGTTTCCTCCATTTAATTTTAAAAGGGTTGAGGAAACTTTGATGCTTGCTAAAATGCTCACTCAGCATGTACATGTCTGTGCACATTTGGGAAATGCATGTTATAGGCCATTAATTGAAATTACAGATGGCTCACTTAATAAAAATGCAAATTCTGCTATTCTCTTTATCTTAAAAAAAATTTCCATGCATTATAATTTAGCATGGTATAATTTGTTTGAAAAAAATATATATAAAAACCAAGTGATCAGTCACTATGAAATGCGATACAGCAGCCAAAAGGCCCAATGGGGGCCCTGATAGGCCACCCCACCCAATTGAGAGTGGGGCCAGATGGTCTACCATACATAGCTCCTCCCCACCACTGGCTAAGCCCTGAACTTCCCCATTGGGGCTGGCCGGCAAGATCCCACCCATGCACCAATTCGTACACTGGGCCTCTAGTTCAACTAATAAAAACTTAATTTCTTGTGTGTCTAAATCGTGGCAATAATAGTCTCTGTGGGTGGCTGCAAATGTGGGGAAAAGTCATTGTCAAGATATTCTGTAGACAGAATAAATATTATTTACTGAGGGCCAATGCATAAGAATAAATAATAGACATATTTTTGCATGAAAAATTACATCCCTAAGAAAACTTGAACAGTTAGCTCAGGGAAGTTAGCATGCAGATACTTTCCTTCTAAACCACTAAATAACTTATTGAAGAAAAATAAGGAATCCATATAAGTCTTTTTTTGTCACATTTCTGTGTTGCATTATCTGAGGTTATGTGGTAAAGTATAAAGTTAATAGCAATTACTGATGATTATAATCATTGGATTATTAACATTTTAGAAACATGATAAAATTATAATAACCATGTTAAACATGATGAACACATGCAATTATGATAAAGCTAGCTATTATTTAGTAATTTAGAAAATTAGTGCATAATAAGAGATTAGTTGGGACAATTGGAGAGTAGTGTGTGAGTATGCATGTAAGAGAAAAATTTATAAAGGGCAAAGCTAATCAACTGGAAATAAATTTTCTAGAACCATTTGTTCTGCAGGGAGTTTTATATTTTTCCAATACAAGATACCCCCCCCCCAAAGAGCAAGATTTTAGAAAGTGCCCTTGGATCTATAACATTCTAACTGCCCAGGCACAGAAACCGTCTGTCAAGATCTAAAATGCTGAGATTTGGAACTGTTGGCGTTGATCAAAGATAAAGCTTTATTTTTTTCTAAGTGGATCCCATACATTTTTTTTTTTTTTTATGTGATGAATTCTGTCACAACTACAGAATTTGGCCAGGATTGGTAATCATGATTCCATTGAATGGTGTATATATGAGTGCCAGACTCCTCTAACAAGCAATTTGTTTGAATTTTTCAATGAATTCCACAACAACTCAATGAGATGAGTAATATTATTAAACCCATTTTACTGAAGATGGCAGGCATAAATTTATTAAGTAGCTTGTCCAAGTTTGCATAGTTCACAAATAGCAAAGTTGTTACCAAACCCAGGCTAGCTGACTCCAGAATTCAAAGCCAATGCCACTTCTCTTTTGCCGCACATGGAATTTAAGAACTACATGGGCAGGAGCGCACAATGTGAGGCTTACAGTTTCCTGATGCTTCTGTTGCATAAGCTATGCGAGGTTAGTAACCGATATCATAGGCTGAATCAGAGTGAGTTACATTAAGAAATGACATAAAAATAAGATTAAAGATAATTATGATATACTATAAGTATTAGAGATAGGACATTTGAAACATATACAAAATCTGAGATTAAAAATACAAATAAAAAATAAAAGCCAAGAACTAGGAGAACATAGGTATGTGTGAGCAAGATGTAATGTGAGAACAAGGTGAGAGCATTCAGAATGGTAAGACTAAACAGGGCTAGTATGGCAGGGACCATTCTTATGAGGTGTTTTCTTTAGGTGACACATAGGTGAATTAATTACAATATGTAGTAAAATAATAAGTAATTAACTAAATTTTTAAAAATAAATGGAATTTTTTTCATTATTCATTTGTCTCCAATATTTATTCCTAATGTTCTATACTGAAAAAACATGATATGCTTAAATTAAATAAAACTCATCTATATAGATAAAATGATAATATGCAAATTGTCCAGTAGGGAGTTCAACTAAGAGAGGGGAAGTTTGATCACATGCTATGACATGCACTGATCACCCCGGTGTGGGGCAGGCAGCAGCAGGGGCTGAGGGAGCAAGGGAAGGAGGAGGAAGGAAGGCGTGGAGGCCAGGCCTAGGGACACTACCATGCACAAATTTTATGCACCAGGCCTCTAGTGATTGTATAATTACTGAATAATCATAGAAAAATAAGACTTGGCAGGGAACTCATATGTTATTTTAGGCAGCTAAGACAAATCTGCAAAATGAATAAATCAGACATGGAATTACTTTATTTTCACTTTAATTTTATTTTTCTTTACCTTTACTATACTTTTTTCTTATTACTATTTTATAGGAAAAATGCATACCCTTTTTATCTAATATTTATCACCTACAGTACACCCTTGCTTATGATCCTTTCCTTACATTAATGTTTTCCCTCTTCCTCACAGACTAGCTTTGTCCCTTTTATTTCCAGTGTCAGATCAAGTTAATGTTTTTTCAGAATAAGTGTTCCTTGACTCCCTCCCTCCATGCAGACTGAATGTAAAAAGAAACAGGAACTTACAATTTAGAAAATTCAGCTTTTGTGTGTTCTCAACAAAATTGTAAACCTTTGAGGGCTAGAAATGATTAGATATCTTTCTTTGTATATACAAAAGTTTTCAGATTCACAAGTGTCTGACTTTATGATGTACTATCTATAATAATAAAATCATAATATGCTAATTAGACCGTGCTGCCTTCCAGACATCCTTCTGGATGATCTTCTGGATGAAGCCACGGCAGTAGGGGCTGAGCCCCTTACACAAATGTTGTGCATTGGGCCTCCAGTTTTGTATAAAGTGCTAAACATTCTATAGAAACCATACTTTTTTTATTTTTTATTTTCCCCCAAAGCTGGTTATATAAGGCAGGACACTCTCTTGATGCTGGGTAACAGTAGGGAGTCACAGCTCCCAGTCAGCCATGCAATCAGGAGAGTAAACAATTGATACTCTACAGTGTACTTTGTCGACAGGGTCTTGAGAATATTGTGTTTTGCCTTTTCACGTTCTAGCACATTTACAAAATGCTCATCTGTGTCTCCTGATTCTGGTGAAAAGATGAGGAAGGCAATCACTCTTTCAGATGAAACCCATGATAATTACCCAACTGAAGACTAACCTGAGTGTTCTGAACATGTGTAAGGTAGGCTGGGCTCAGCTATAATGTTCAGTAGGGTAGGTAGCTTATGTGTATTAAATGCATTTTTTACTTGTATTTTCAACTCAGAATGGGTCTATCTAATGTAACTCTATCATAATTTAAAAATAAACCCATCTGTATATTGTCTGAAATAAAATGTATTGAATTACTTTAATCATCTATCATTTACTGAATGCTCACAACATGCTAGTTTTTAGATTCTAGTACATGTCCATTAACAATCAGCTAGGTTTTGTGATCTACATTCCAGGACGCAGGCTGACAAAATAGACTGTATCTGATCACTGTGGCAGAGGTAAAGAAAACAGCAAACATAGAAGCTGACTTTAAAGCTTCTCCCCAAAATCACACATAACATTCCCTCCCATATCTTTTGGCAAAAAGCAAGTTTACTTTGTACTGCTCAGTTCTGCAAGGCTGGGATATATCTTTCTGAAGCTTGTGGGGAGTGGGGAGGAAGGCAGATAACTCAGAGAGGGAATGTTTAATGAAATGTAAAACAAGTTACCTAATGGAGAAAGACATGTAATGCTGATAATTGCTGTCAGAGAGGCATACACACACACATACACACACACACACACACACACACACACACACACACACTCACACACACACACACACACACACACACACGGTCCTCCAGGAAGCTATCCATAATGGACAGTGTCAAATCACCTCCTACCAGATTTGGAAAGGATGTTAAAAGCCATGCAATTTTACAAACATACTGCCTAGATTGTGCACTGTGAACTCTTTTACCCACAGCATCTTGTTGGATAAATGTTAATATCTGAAATTATCTTTATAAAAGCATTAATGACCATTTGATAATTGTACAAACATATAAAAGATCATGCAACTGAATTTTAAAGGTCAGATGAGTGTCTTTCTTAAAATCCATCTGTTCACTCTTTCAAAGCACATTGTGCAATCTGAGGATCTATTTTTATCAATAGTCTCATTTATATAAATTTCAGTATCATTCTTTTTACATAATAAAACAAGCTATGCTCTTTGTATAATAATCATTTGTAATTTGTTCATGTAAATTTAGTGAATATTTTCTATTCTTTTGCTAATAGTTAGCTCATGTAATGTAATTTTACAATTTTCAATAGGGAAGATATTCCTACTTTTTATAATATTTATTTGTTATTTTGAAAAAATCATTCAAGCAGAGCACAACGTGGTAACGGAAATTCTAATGATGTAAATTTCAATTACATTTTCCTATAGAACTATTGAAATTGATCTAAAATTATTATGATCCGATTTTAAAAATGATGGAATATGGAAGAACAATACAGCCTGGTAGATAATGGTCTTTTTATTGATTCTTCCATCAGACTACTTTACAAAGAAAAGATCAGTTCATGTCTCTGGATGTGTGGGTCCTTCTCTAGCCACAAAAAATGACTTGGCAGAACTGGATGACAGGCCAAGGTTCTGTCACACCAAATAGGTACACATTTAAGGTTCAGATCCAGCTGTCTTATTACCCCTAGGTAAGGGTGGGGACTCTTCCAACCAATGAGGACCTGTGTGATTGAGGCCAAAGTTCTCAGGGCATAATTCTGTGACCAAAAAACTTGGTTGCCAGTCACCATCATGCATCTTAAAAGCATTAGAACCCTGGGGACAGATTTATTTGAGAAGAACCTCCTTGAGAGCTCTACTTGCCACTTGTAAATTGCCACAAAATATGATAGACATGCAACTTCTTTTTTTTTATATATATTTTATTGATATTTCACAGAGAGGAAGGGAGAGAGATAGAGAGCTAGAAATGGCGATGAGAGAGAAACACCCGACCAGCTGCCTCTTGCACACTCCCCACCGGGGATGTGCCCGCAACCAATGTACATGCCCTTGACCGGAATCGAACCTGGGACCTTTCAGTCCGCAGACTGAAGCTCTACCACTGAGCTAAACTGGTCTCGGCTTTTTTTTTTTTTTTTTTTTAAATATGACATGCAACTTCTGATTCTCTTCCTGCAAGTTTTTATAAAATAATATTTCTATCATGACTTGAGTAATAACTATGTATCCAAAACATCTCAAATAAAATACCACCCATTTAAATCCATCAATATAAAATGTTATGTCATAAGCACACTATATTTGTCTCTAGAATTTAAGATAAATATAATATTCAAGCATCATTCAATATAATTAACCATGGTAAGGGATTAAAGGAGATAAAAATCACATAATCATTTAAAAAATGACAGAAAAACTATGATTTATCATTCATTCATGATAACAATTATCAGTAAGTAGGAAAAAAAGGAGCTTAATTAGGGAGATAATATTAACAGAAATTTTATATTAAATAGCACCCTCATGATAAAATGTTGAAAGCTTTCACTTTGAGATAAAAAGACAAAAATACATGTTATCATTATTTGTACTTAACTTTGTACTATCACTCTCAGTGCAATAAGTCAAGAAAATTAATAAAATGCAAAAGAATGAAATAGTTGTTATTATTTGTAATTTTCCATGACCATGATTGTCTACTTAATAATTCCATAAAGATCTATGGTGATTTAGTAACGTCAATGATCAATGAGGAAAAAAATAAGTAAAAATAAATGATTGCATTCTGTATGCCAGCAGCAGAAAATGAAATTCTTAGGAATAGACCAGTAAGAAGAGCATGACTTTAATAACTCTAAAGTATTATCAAGTAATATCAAAGACCTGAAAATAAGAGAGCTATACCATGTTAATGTTTGGAAAACTTACTGCTTTAAATATGCCAATTTTCCTCAAATAGATGCAATGCAACCAAAATCTCAGTCCCAGTTTGGGAGAAAAAACAGTGATCTAATTCTGAAAGTTACATAGAAATGTGAAAGACAAAGACCAATCAAGACATTCTAAAAGATGAACTATGTAGAAGCCCTTGTTTTCCCAGATATAACTCCTCCCAGATATTATAAAATTATAATAAGATGCCGAAACCGGTGTGGCTCAGTGGATAGAGCATCGGCCTGCGGACTGAGGGGTCCCAGGTTTGATTCCGGTCAAGGGCATGTACATTGGTTGCGGGCACATCCCCAGTGGGGGGTGTGCAAGAGGCAGCTGGTCGATGTTTCTCTCTCATCGACGTTTCTAGCTCTCTATCTCTCTCCCTTCCTCTCTGTAAAATATCAATAAAATATATATTTTTTTTAATTATAATAAGATAAGCCATATGAAAATGATGGATATATAGACCGGAAATGATGAATAAAGAATCCAGAAAAGGTCTATACATGAAAGGAAAGGTGTTTTTTCCTATATGAAATAAGTTGAATATTTTAGAAAAGTTAAATTAAACTAGATTTCTAAAAATATATTTTTACTGAATTAGGTGTGAGAAAGGGGCATATAAAAATCAGATAAGAAAAGATTAAAATCTGGGAGCATTCTTCAATCAGATTACTGCTTAAACTTCATTCTTGCTTCTCTTTAGGAAAACCTAAACTGGAAATTATAATTTAAAAAAAACAAATAAATAATGTGGGTTAATAATTTAAAAAACATACAAAAAATCAGATGTGGAGCTGATGTCAGAGGATCCATACATATTCAAACTAGATCTTTGTCAGTAAGTCCAAGTTTTGGTAAATAAATGTGTAATTATCTACTGTAGCTTAAGTTTACATTATCGTGCTTGTTTTTTCCCTTATTTTACCACCATTATTTTTTTTTATTAACTAACTTCAAGGACATAATACATCATAAGAACGTTTCTACTGTGCTTCTTATATGTATTTATAAATACATGCAAATTTCATGTATTTATTAGCTGATTTGTACTATAGATTTGTACTTTGTCTTGACTACAAGTTAAGTATATATTTTCTTCTAGTACAGAAAAACTGATGTGGAGAGAAATAGTTTCTTAGAATGTTAGTTTTCAATAAGATGTGATTTAACTGTCTATTTAAAAAGAGTATTTTTTGTAACTAAAAACTGAACATATGAACAAAGCTGTTAGCTAACAAAAATCGATACCACAAAACCACTTGATTTCTCATAAAATAGGATAATCTTATGCTTTCTGTAAAGCACAACTCTTCTGATATTGAGGAAGATGGCGGCACAGGTAAACACCTGTACTTGCTGCCTCTCACAACCACATCAAAACTACAACTAGGGATCTTATCTGAGACCTGAGAAAACCACAGCTATGGAGACCACCCAGCAGCTGTGGAGCCCTGGTTGGTGTGGATACGCCAATTCCACAGAAAGGTTGAATTTTGCCGGGGATAACGTGGGGTGTCTGGGTCCTGGCAGCAGAGGTGGCACCTGCAGAGGCTGTGATGACAGAAGCTGCAGCCACAGAGGCAGCAGAGACAATAGCACCCGCTTACACTTGGAGAACCAGAGGACCGCAGATATCTGTGTCCACAAAAGCCCCCCTGCTGTTGAATCTGGCATGATCTGTGAGAGTGGATGGGGGTCCTCAAAGTTGCTAATAGTGGGTTCTTTAGGGAGCAACCCATTCTGATCTGACACAGAGAGAGGACATAGGAGTTTGAAAGGTATGCAATCTGTTTGCAAGTGCGCTCAGATTGGGTTTTGCGCACCTGGGCTGGTTCCCCTGCAAACCTCTGATTACGAAGGAGAGAGCACCCAGATTGGCTGGCCCTGAGAGATGGCAGGGGAAAATTGCTTTTCTAGAAGCTGGGAAGCAGAGCAGGGAGAGACCATCTGGGAACCAGCTCTGAGGCAGCCCACTTCCACAAACCTGTATTGAGCACCATAGAGAAAGAAGGCTAGAGCAGCCAGAAAGACAAGGACATCAATCCAGAAACACTGCCACCTAGGGGCTGAAGTACAAGCTGATTGTGTTTATTATTAGTTTTATTTAATCAAAAGCCAAGAAACTAAGAAACCACCAATTTAAAATTAAGGACTAGCTTACAACACTGAAGTTCAGTGGAAAGCAAGTATAAGGGATCACAATACCAGATTGCAAACTGTATTATAAAGCCACCGTTCTCAAAACAGCCTGGTACTGGCACAAGAACAGACATATAGATCACTGGAATAGAATAGAGAATCCAGATATCAATCCAAATCACTCTGCTCAATTAATATTTGACAAAGGAGGCACGAGCATACAATGGAGTCATGACAGTCTCTTCAATAAATGGTGTTGGGAAAATTGGACAGATACATGCAAAAGAATGAAACTAGATTACCAACTTACACCATACACAAAAATAAACTCAAAATGCATACAGGACTTAAACATAAGACAGGAAACCATAAAATTACTAGAGGCATCCACAGGTAGCAAAATCTCAGACATATATTGAAAGAAGTTTTTCACTGATACTGCCCCTAGGGCAATGGAAGCTAAAGAGAAAATAAAATGGGACTACATCAAAATAAAAAGCTTTTTTACAGCAAAAGAAACCATCAACAAAACAACAAGAAAGCCCACTGTATTGGAGAATATATTTGCAAATGTTATCACTAATAAAGGTTTAATCTCCTACATCTACAGACAGCTTATACAACTCAATAAAAGGAAAATAAATGAGCCAATTAAAAAATGGGAAATGGACCTAAATAGAATCCTCTCAAAAGAAGACAGAAGGAAGGCCAAGAGGCACATGAAAATATGCTCAAAGTCAATAATTATCCGAGAGATGCAAATAAAAACAACAATGCAGTACCACCTCACACCTGTCAGAATGGCTATCATCAACAAATCAGCAAAGGACAAGTGCTGGCAAGGATGCGGAGAAAAAGGAACCCTCGTGCACTGCTGGTGCAGAGGGAATGCAGACTGGTGCAACCACTGTGAAGAACAGTATGGAGCTTCCTCAAAAAACTGAAAATGGAACTCCCATTTGACCCAGTAATCCCACTACTAGGAATATACCCCAAGAAACTAGAAAGACCAATCAGAAAGGATATATGCACCCTCATGTTCATAGCAGCACAATTTACAATAGTTAGGATTTGGAAATAGCCTAGGTGCCCGTCAGCAGATGATTGGATCAGAAAACTATGGTACATCTACACAATGGAATATTATGCTACCATAAAAAGAAGGAATTCTTATCATTTGCAGTGACCTGGATGAATTTGGAGAACATCATGCTGAGTGAAATAAAGCAGTCAATGAAAGAGAAACACCACATGACCTCACTCATTTATGGATAATAAGGAACATTATAAATTGATGAGCAAAAAGATAGATACAGAGACAGTAAAGCAACAGACTGTCAAATTACAGTGGGGAGGGTAGCAAGATATGGGGGAGATAAGAGATCAGCCAAAGGACTTGTATGCATGCATATAAGCATAACCAATGGATGAAAAACTTGGGGAGGGAGGGCAATGTATGGGAAGGGGGGATGGCAATGGTAAGATATGTACACATATAATAATTTAATTAAAAAGTACATAAAAATAAAAAAATAAAGCACAACTCTTCTGCCTCTTTAATTTTTATCTCTTATTTAGTTAATATGTGTCTGTTTTTGAATAACTGATTTTTAAATAAAATATTTTTCCTAATTCCTTATGAATTCATTTTGTTAGAAATGGTAAAATGTTATTATTTCTCGTTCTTTAATAATTTTAATTAAATAGCATTCACTTTATTTTTATAAATAATACAGGTAAATGTCATATTTATAAAATTTTAAAAAATAAAATGTGCAGAAGAATATATAATGCCTTGTTATATAGCTTAAAAGCAACCACAAAGCATCTTTCTTTGTATATTTTAATCAGTACTATTTTTACACATTTTATAAAATTTTGCAACTTTAGTTTTTTAGATAACAATTTATCATAACTGTTTTGTATGTAACTTTAAACAGCAAACATAACTTACCTTTACCTTAAAAAAATATGTTTTTCATTGATTTTAGAGAGGAAGGAAGAGGGAAAAATTGATCTGCTGCCTCCTGCATGACCCCTTACTGGGGGTGGAATACATAAACTGGGCATGTGTCTTCACCAGGATCAAACCAGTGACCTCTAGGTGGATAGGATGATGTTCAACTAAATGAGCCACTCAGGCTAACCTTTAACTATTTTCAAAATAAATTTAATTTAGGGAGGCCTGAAAATAAGTATGTGTATGGAAAATAAAGCTATTTGTTATTTCAAATATTTAAATACAAGGTCAGCTTGAACATGAAAAACTACTATTATATCTTTTCTACCAAATATTAAAGTCTTCTTGATTGATAAATTAATCTATTTTTTAAAATTCTTGATTAGAAAATGACCCTTGTTCTCCACAACCCCTTGCATCAAGCATATAATCATGTCACATAGATTTTGCCATTTGGATGCTCTACTAAAACCTTGAGTTCTAAAGAAGATGTTTTAAATCATGGAAAATGTGAAGATGATCCCAGTTGATAAGTCTAGTATATTTGGTGAGTAATGTAGTAGAACTAGACACAAAGATAAAAGGGCCATTGGGAGTGAATTCTGCATAACATTCTAACTATTCCTGAGATACTCCAGGGTGATAGGTCCATTGCTTGGCTATCTGGGCTCATTTTTCTCCAAGGCCATTTTCTGGGCTCTGTTTTGACTTATTTTTGTTAAGTCTGTGAGCCACTCAATTTTTAATATTTTTCATGCTTAACTTAGTCAGCTTTAATTTCTGTTTTTTCAATCAAGAACTCCGACTAGTAAAAAAATTACAGTGCACTAAAGTTAGACTCTGTCACCGTCATGCACAACCTCAAATGGGCAAGAGAAATGAGCCACCTCTAACTTGAAATAATTCTCAGGTAACTAGATATCTTATCTCCTGTTAAAAATGAGAATATAATCTCTAGAGTGGCTTCAATATGTGTTTTTTTAAAAATATGTATACTTTATTGATATTTTACAGAGAGGAAGGGAGAGAGATAGAGAGCTAGAAACGTCGATGAGAGAGAAACATCGACCAGCTGCCTCCTGCACACCCCCTACCGGAGATGTACCCGCAACCAATGTACATGCCCTTGGCCGGAATCGAACCTGGGACCTTCCAGTCCACAGACCGACGCTCTACCACTGAGCCAAACCGGCTTCAGCTCAATATGTGTTTTAAATGTTTAAGTGATACAATGGGGCAGGGAAATTATTATATTTGAAATAATTCTATATAATAAAGAGGTATTATACAAATTGATCATCATTCCAACAGACAAGATAGCCACCCCCATGTGGAAACAAGATGGCCACCACAAGATGGCCAGCAGGGAGGGCAGTTATGGGCAATTAGACCAACAGGGGAGGGCAGTTGGGAGGGACCAGGCCTGCAGGGGAGAGCAGTTGAGGGGGGACCAGGCCTGCAGGGGCAACCAGGCCAGCAGGCGAGGGCAGTTAAGGGCAATTGGAGTAGCAGGGGAGCAGTTAGGCATCAATCAGGCTGGCAGGGGAGTGGTTAGGGGGTTATCAGGCTGGCAGGCAGAAGGGGTTAGGGGTAATCATGCAGTCAGGCAGGCGAGCAGTTGTGAGCCAGCAGTCCCGGATTGTGAGAGGGATGGGGTCCCAGATTTGAGAGATTGCAGACTGGGCTGAGGAACACCCTCCCACCTGCTGTGCATGCATTTTTTGCACCGGGTCTCTAGTAATAAAAATAAGATTCATTTCTCTCTGTATCACTAAGAGTTACTGTTGAATTTGGAGTTTCCCATTTTAATTGTACTAATGATCAAATTACATGTCTTTTCATTAATTTCCCCAGTTATTTTATCAAATTAACTACTTTTATACAACCTTTATCTATCTATGTTCATGTGTTTTGAATCTTGAGATTATTTTTGTTGTATCTTATTTTGTTGCCTATCATGATTTAAGACCATTGTTAGTAGTCTGTCATTCTCTTAAATTGAGAAAAGTATTTAATTTCTCTACGCTTATTTTATCAAAGTAAAATCATAAGGAGACTTTTAGTGTATCATTTATTTATTTATTTTAATTAATTTATTTTATTAATATATCATTTAAAACTAAGATTCAAAGAATAAGACCATGTGTTTTTATAAGATTCCAAATAAGGCAAACTTTCTAGAGGAAATATTATTTGAGTTGCACCTTAACAGATGAGATTTAAATAAGTAGAGATATAGAAACAGGACATTCTCAGGGCTGAGAATTATACTTAAAAGGTGGAGGTAAGAAGAGAAAGACCCTTTTTTCCCCATGATCTGTATTATGTTTTTAAAAATATAAAGAATAACACCTGATATTCCACCAACCAGATATATCCACTGATGATACTTAAAAGTTTTCTATTTATCTTTCAGAGCACTGATATATGTGTAATATATATATATACTGTTTTACAAAATTGATATTTATAATTTTTTCAGCAATAAAATACAATTTTATATTGTCAATGAGTATAAATCTGTTATAAAAGCTTAATGGCTACATATTTTCAATCATAAGTGTGGATAATACTATTTTACCATCCTGTACTAAACTTGGTTTAATTCTAATTTATCAACATTGAAAATACTGCAATGATGAAATTATGTCTTATCTTTTATCTCCCCAAATATTAACTTCTAAGTTTAATTAGAAGTTGGAATGCTATAACCTACATAGTATACATTTTTTTTGTATAGCCAAAATGCCTTGTAATTAGACCTTTAAAATGTTTGAGTTCATCAAAAATGAAAGATTATCTTGAAGATAAGTTGATACTTAGAAGGAAGAATTAAAGCAGTGAGTAATAATTACACATAAAATATTATTGTAGCAATAAGAATTAACTTATTATTTGTTGAGAAACATGTTTTAAATAAAAATATTAGCAAGAAACCAAAAATGAGCAAAAATTGAAGAGATACCGTATTTTTCGGACCATAAGACGCACTTTTCTTCACCAAATAGTGGGAGGAAAAGTGCCTGCGTCTTATGGTCCGAATAGAAGAAGTGCCTGCGTCTTCATGAATTCTGACTCTAGCGAAGAAGAGTTCTTGGGGTTTTCAGAAGACTAGAGTACTCAAACCTTTGTCTTTATGTGTTAATGACAGTGATAATGGTTCTCAATGCCACTGTTGACTGCTGTTCAGTTTATATGGTTCAAATATTATTCTGTTATACTTTATTAAATATTTTATTACACTATTTGGTTCAGAATATTTTTTTTCCTATTTTTCTCCTCTAAAAACCAGGTGTGTCTTATGGTCGGGTGCGTCTTATGTTGCGAAAAATACAGTACTTTTCAAAAGAGGATATGCAAACGGAGTGAAATGTATAAAACTATCCACAACGTCTTTGTCTTCAGGGAAATTAATCTTAAAATAACATTAGAATTCCACTTCACAGCCCTCCAGACTGGCTAAAATACAAAATGTTGGTGAGAAAGTCAAGTGACTGAAATGACCATAACTGCCATTTGAAAAACTGATAGCATAGGCTATATCCAGACATACGTACACTCTATGGTTTTATAATATCACTATGAAGAATCTATAATAATAAAAGGGTAATATGCTAATTAGATCGTATGTCCCTTGGGGCATCATTGCAGATATTCTTCCTGACAAAGCAGGGGTTGGAGGGAAGCCCATGCCAGCAGTGGGGGGAAGGAAGGCCTACTCTTGCACAAATTTTTGTGCATCAGGCCTCTAGTGTATCATTAAAAATGTATACATACATTTGCTACTTAACATACACTCGTATGTTCATAACACTAATCTATGAAAGTTAACACTCAAATGCCCCTCAACAATGAAATGAATTTTTAAAATTTCGTTGAAAAGATTATTTAAAAAATAATGACATGTAAAGTACTTTAAGTTGCACTAAAATAGGGAAACAAAACATCGAAAATAGTCAATAACTTTTTGGCAGTTTAACAAAATCACTTGAAGAATATTGAAATCAAATTAAAGGTACAATAACATAGAAAATAATTTGTCACTCATCAGTTTGAATCCCAGAAATGGGTTTACTCTAAATCTTAAAAATAATGGAATTATTATTTTAACTGTCTTTTTCTTTTAAATTAAAGCTAACTTGATTGAAATGGTAATTAAAAATACAAAATATACAGAAAACATTGGCAATCCTAACATAACTCATCAGCATTAAAGGAACGTGAATAAAGCCAAATATTTGAAAATTTGTAGTTAAGTAGCAAGAATGAAAATGAATAAACTTAGCAAAATTTGTTCCATCTGAGGATTATCTGGGGTGCTTAAAAATGCAAAATCTGCAGAAATCCTGATTGTTTACATTTATTTTGGGAGATAGACATCAACCTTTTAAAAATTCTCCTGAAATTCTACTGCAGGTTATCTTTGGACTGCTTTTAGTAGCTAAATATTCAATTCAAAATGCTTTTTACTAAATGGAAAGGAGAAAATCTAGCTTTAGGCAAAACTTTCTAAACACTATATTGGCACCAGCATTACAACTTAGCACTTTTAAGCCTTACTTGTACTACTGGAAGGTGAAACCAAAAAACTGTAGAAGAAGAAGAATAAAGCTTTTACTTTCTTCCCTATATATTCTTTGATCTTGAGCTCTGCCTTTTAATTTAATTCATTGACGCAAAGTCATTGGAAAAAATGATAATGCCAATGTTTCTGTTGTTGTGTGAGGTAAGATTCTCTGGAGACGCTGCAATAGGGTAGCAAGCCAGAACCTCAGAAAAGAGGAGCCTGACACTGGATTCCTCTAAAGCAGGAATGCCCACAGGACATAAAGACAATAGGCACCCCATTTTGACTTTAAATTATTCAGTATTTTTTCTGTCTATTATAACCCATGAAATTTCTGCCTTAGGTAAAGAGAAGGAGCTTGTTCTCATGTTTTTGTTATTAAAACAGAACTAAGAAATGGGAGGATCATATGGCATATGTATTACAGCTCAACAAAGCTATTAATAAAATACAAAAGGGAACCAAGACATCAGCAGCAATGCTCAGATCCAATCACAAGGAAGACTGAGGTAATTATGGACTAAGGAGCAACATGTAATAGGCAACCTACAAGAGCAAATACTTCCTTATACCCATAAAAAATATTTGGAAGGATATTGGACTTACCAAAATTTTAAGTGGGAGATTTCACACACACACACACACACACACACACACACACACACACACACACACTATATATATATATATATATATATATATATATATATACACACACACACACACACACTAGAGGCAGAGTGCATGAAATTCATGCATGGGGGATGTGTGTCCCTTAGCCCAGGCTACATCCCTCGCACAATTCAGGACTGCTGGCTCCCAAACACTCACCTGCCTGCCTGTCTGATTGCCTCTAACTGCTACTGCCTGTAAGCCCGATCATCCCCTAACTACTCACCTGCCAGCCTGATAGATGCATAACTGCTACCCTGCCTACCTGAGTGCCATCCTCCCCCACTACTGCCCTCCCCTGCAGGCCTGGTCCCCCACTACTACCCTCTCATGCAATCCTGGTAATCCCCAACTGCCCTCTCTTGCAGGCCTGGTCACCCTCAACTTCCCTCCCCTGCATACCTGGTCACCCATAACTGCCCTCTCTTATCCTGGTCCCCCACCAACTACCCTCCCTTACAGGCCTGATCCCTCCCAACTGCTCTCCCCTACTGGCCTGATTGCCCACAACTGCCCTCCCCTGCCTGCCATCTTGTGGCAGCCATCTTGTGGCAGCCATCTTGTGTCCAAATGGTGACAGCCATCTTTGACCACATGGGGGCAGCCGTATTGCATGTTGGAGTGATGGTCAATTTGCATATTTCCTTTTTATTAGATAGGATATCTACACCAATAAAAGAGAGATATGCAAATTGACCATACCTCCATGACACCCATAAGCCAATCAGGAGTGACTATGCAAATCAACTCAACAAAGTTGTTGAGTTGATTTGCATAGGCAGGTGTGGAGTGGCTGGGCAGGGTAGGGTGCCTACTATGAGAGGGATGGCAGGGCGGGGGGGGGGGGGCAAGAGGGAGCTACAGAAGTGGCATTCCACTAGGAGTGAGGACTTGCAGGCTCCTGAGCTGCTGGGAATGAGGATTTGAAGGTTCCCAGGCTGTTGGGAGTGAAGCCAGCGGAAGGAAGGCCTATTTTTACATGAATCTTCTCTATACTAATAAAAGGCTAATATGCTTATTAGACCAGATAGACCAGATGTCTTCTGGATGTCCTTCCGGACAAAGCCACTTTGGCCAGGACCGGCCCAGAGTGGTTAGGGGTGATCATGCCACCAGGGGAGAGTGGTTAGGAATAATCCACTAAAGAAAACTTTGTAATATCACATGATTGGTGAACCTTCTCTGGAACACAGTACATATTTTGGCTCATCAGTTTGTAGAGGAGAAATAATTCATATAAAAGTGATAACAATTGTGTTAACATTAACATTGAATAAATAATATGTTAATTAAATTCTAGTGCTTACTTGAAATACCTCATCTATCTATGTTGGCAGACCATAAACTAACCAATTGTCAAGTAACAAAGGAGTAATGTGGTTTTCAGGCTGAAATATTTTTTAAGCTAGAGGGAAAACAATTACAGATATTAGAACATTAGTGAAGGTCATAAAACAAAAGAGAAAAATCAGCAGTCTTAATTTAAAGAACTCTAGAGAATACCGGTAAGTGAATGAATGAATATAAATTTAAATATTTACTATGTTTTCTTTTGTAAAAATTATGTTCTGCTTTATCAATTGCAGCTTAGGATATAAGTGACTGAAAATTAGGGGGATATTTATAATTACTCTTTCAAAAGAGAAAAAAAAGAATATAATCTCTATATATTTGAACAGAGAGAAAAAATTGTGATATTTTTGTTTGAGAAACAAGTATTTTTACTAGTCATGCCCTTTTTATAGAATGAATAATACTGGGCCATTGTTATCTTCATATAGAAAGAACATATTTCCCCTCCTTTGTTCCATTACTTTGAATACC
The DNA here is from genome assembly GCA_963924515.1 of Vespertilio murinus. Taxonomy (NCBI): domain Eukaryota; kingdom Metazoa; phylum Chordata; class Mammalia; order Chiroptera; family Vespertilionidae; genus Vespertilio; species Vespertilio murinus. Next base: position 115,123,029 of record OZ004707.1, read on the forward strand.
GCTACTTAATGAAGGTTTTCATATAGAAATTATTTTTAGCATATTTGTTTTCCTTATACATTATTTCTAGCTCTGTAAGTTCTGCCTCTGAATAGAGACTAAAACAAACCTAAAAATGGTTTTAAAAATAGAGACTAAAACAAACTTAAAAAGATAAATTTATATGACATAAACAAACTAGCTGAATAGCACGGTTGTGGGGCATATCTAGTACTCTGAGTTGTATTAATTAAGGCTTTACTGTGAAATTAATCATTTATTTCTAAGACGGAAGAAGAGTTAATGGGCCAGAGAGCATTTATTCACTTAAGATCTACTAACATTTAAATATCACAGCAAGATTTCAATTAGGTACAGTATTTGTTGTTTTAAAGATAACAAAAATGCATATCTGATTTTAAAATGTATTTTATTTTAAAGCAAAAAGAGCTTGTTCTATTGTCCGTAGAATGTTAATGCAATTTTGACAAACGGCTTGCCTAGAATTTTTGACATAATTATAGTGATAGGATATTTTGGGTTTTCACGCAAATGTCACACCTTTTAAAACATCGCTGCATAGTTAGGCCTAATAGAAGAGTTTAGAAATAGGGTTAAAAATTGAAATGCTTAAAATTCGATGGACTGTTAAGCTACTGTCTTGTTCATTGCCATAACTCCTCTCCTCATAAACTTGGTCTGTCATTGTAGCACCAAAAGGAGGAAGACATCTGTGGGGAAACAAAACCTATTTAAGGCATCAAAAGACAGCGAATAGGCCTATCTAACTTAGAGAGCAAAGTCAGAATCTTAAAAATGATGTCAAGCCAAATCAAAGTATGAAATAACTAATTTAAAATTTTTGGCCTTGCCTGGCCCATACGGCTCAGTCATTGAGCATCAACCCATGAACCAGAAAGTCACTATTAGATTCCCTGTCAGGGCACATGCCCTGGTTGCAAGTTCTATCCCCAGTAGGGGGCAAGCAAGAGGCAGCCAATCAATGATTCTCTCTTATTATTGACTGGAGGCCTGGTGTATGAAATGCATGCACTGGAGGGGGGGGGGTCCCTCAGCCTGGTATGTGTCCTCTGACAGTCCAGGAGCCCTCAGGGAATGTCTGACTGATGGCTTAGGCTTACCCCCCCATTGGAGACGGACCTAGGCCTGCAGTCAGACATCCTTAGTACTGCTGCAAAGGCAGGAGAGGTTGCTTCCATCACCACTGTGCTTGCCAGCTGTGAGGCCAGATTCTGACTGAGCAACGCTCCCCCTGTGGGAGCACACTGACCATCAGGGGGCAGCTGCTGCATTGAGCGTCTGCCCTTTGGTGGTCAATGCAGGTCATAGTGACTGGTCATTTTACCATTTAGCTATTTGCATATCAACCTTTTATTATATAGGATGTTTCTATCTCTCCTGCTCCCTTCCTTTCTGGAAAAAAAAAATTAAAAATCTGGCCTTGGATCTAATATATACAGGTAATTCGACCAAGTGGAATAGAAAGACCATTGAACTAGAGGTCAGGATTCCTGACATCTTAGCCTATTCATTATATTTGTGACCTCAGTTTCCACTACTATAAAAACGGGGTATTGGACAAAGTCCTCAGTAATCTTTCCCCCCAGATTTTATGGCTTATTACTCCAACAAGAAAATGCATTCCCTTTAGAGATTGTTATTGTCTATATCACAGAAATTACATAGCTTTTGGATAACCAGTTATTGGAAGCATGGCATTTATTGTGGCCTACTTTCAGCTAGAAAACCTCTGGTGAATGTTGGAATTACACAATAGTTGTCTTCTAATCCAATCTGATAATTTTTATCAAATATTTATATACTGAAAGGGAATTGCAATAGTAGAAATATGAAAACCTAACTAGGTCAATGCTGGGAATGCCATCCATATTGTTTTATGTTGTTTTGACTATAAACAACTGAAGGGAAGCACTCATTTGTCTCAGGAATAGATAAGAAAGATATTGAAGAGAAAATAGTTTGTGGTAAACCTTAGATTGCTTGAATTTCAAAATGAAAGATTTTCAAGGGGTATAAACAGGAATGAGAGGGAGCAACAGACTTGCAGATGAATAGTTGTAAAATCACAGATAGAGTTCAAATTATGTAAACCATGATACAACTGCTAGCTTTCTTAAGCTAGGAGTCTCTTTCAATGGAATGAGCCCTTCTCTTGCTTTTCTTTGTGATTGGTAGTCACTGATCCAGGTACATTCTTCTGTTTCTTTAAAATCTTTCATTTATATTAAAGCTTTGACACATAATATCATATTAGTTTCAAGTGTAAAACATAGTAATTATTGCTTCTTGGCCTTTTGGATAAGATAAAGTGTAAACATAGCAATTAGACATTTATATACCTTACAAATTAATCATCCCAAAAATCCAAGTGCCCATCTGGCATCATACGTAGTTATTACAATATTATTGACTATATTCCCTATGCTGTACTTACATTCCTAAGACTATTTTTATAACTGGCAGCTTGTACTTCTTAATTCCCCTCAATTTACTTCCCATCTGGCAACCATTAAATTGTTCTCTGTATATATTACGTTGTTTCTGTTTAGTTTGTTCATTTATTGTGTTTTTTAGATTTCACATATAAGTGAAATCATATGATATTTGTCTTTCTTTGTCTGATTTGCTTCACTTGTCATAATACCCAATGGGTTTATTCACAAATGACAAGATTCCATTCTTTTTTTATGGCTGAGTAATGTTCCATGGTATATATGCCCTATTTTTTTTTATCCATTCATCTATTAATGGATATTTAATTTGCTTCCATTGCTTGGCTATTATAAAAAATGCTGAAATGAACATAGGAGTGCACATATATTTTCAAATTAGTATTTTGGATTTCTTTGCATAAATACTCAGGGGTGGAATTGCTTACTGGGTAATAGGGTAATTCTATTGTGAATTTTTTGAGGAAACTTCATTTTGTTTTTCAAAGTGGCTGCACCAACAGTGCATGAATGTTCCTCTTTTTCCACATCCTCACTAACACTTGTAATTTCTTGTTTTATTGATAACTAGAGAACTGGTACACAAATTCGTACCCAGGTGAGGTCCCTCAGCCTGGCTAGTGACCAGGGCCAATGGGGCCATCTCACCCAGTCCCGTTAAGGGCTGATCTAGACAGCTGGGGGGAGGGACTGCAGGAGGTTGGCTGGCCACAGGAGATTGGTTGTGGGAGAACACTGACCACCAGTGAGCAGCTCTTGCATTGAGTATATGCCCCCTGGTTCAGTGCACATCATAGAGACCAGTCAGTCGCTTGGGCTTTTATATGTATAGACTAGAGGCCCGGTGCACAGGGATGGGGGGTAATAGTGGCGGAGAGGAGTGTCCCTCAGCCCAGCATGCACCCTCTCCAATCTGCGACCCCTCCAGGGATGCCCCACTGCCCATTATGGGCAGTCGGATATCTCTCTCACAATCCAGGACTGCTGGCTCCCAACTATTCACCTGCCTGCCTTCCTGATTGCCTCTAACCACTTCTGCCTGCCAGCCTGATCACCCCCTAACCATTCTCCTGCCAGCCAGATTGATGCCTACCTGATGCCCTACCAGCTGGTTTGCCCCTAACTGCCATCCCCTGCAGGTCTGATCACCCTTAACTGTCCTCTCCTATAGGCCTGGTCACCCCTAACTGCCCTCCCTTGCAGGCTTGATTCCCCCCAACTGCTCTCATCTGCAGGCATGGGTCTCTCCCAACTGCCCTCTCCTGCTGCCTGATCACCCACAATTGCCCTCCCTTGCAGTCCTGTTCCCTCCCAAGTACCCTCACCAGCTGGCCTTCTTGTGGGGGCAGCCATGGGTGCAGCTATTTTGTGTGTTGGAGTGATGGTCAATTTGCATATTACTCTTTTATTAGATAGAATAGAGGCCTGGTGCATGGGTGGGAGCTAGCTGGTTTGCCCTGAAGGGTATCCCGGATCAGGTTGGGGGTTCTCTTGGGGCATGGGGAAGCCTGGGCAAGGGACCTGTGGTGGTTTATAGGCTGCCCCCTCCCATGCCCAAGTGACCCAAGTGGAGGCCCTGGTATCTGGGATTTATTTATCTTCTATAATTGAATCTTTGTAGCCTTGAGTGGAGTCTTAGGCTGGCCAGGGTATGCTGTAGAAATTACTGGGGAAACCCAAACCTCCTACTTGCTCTGTGGCCACAGACATCTTGGCTGTGTTAATTTGCATACTTAATCCTGATTGGCTGGTGGGCATGGCTTGTGGGTGTAGCAGAGTGATGGTTGATTTGCATATTATTCTTTTATTAGATAGGACTAGAGGCCTGGGTATGGAATTCATGAATGAGGTTGGGTTATCCCTCAGCCCATCCTGTGTCCTCTCACAATCTGGGACCCCTCAGGGGATGTTGTGCCTAAACTGGCAGTCAGACATCTCTCTCGCAATCCAGGATGCTGTATACAGCAATGACCATACTTTTCATACAGGCTTAATGCATCTTGCTATTGTATGGGCAGCTACATTTTTTTGCCCTGATTATAGAAAGTGGTACATAACATGATCTTTCTGAGGCAGTAGTACCATTCTCCCCATCTTATGGGTGGAAAAAACTGAAGCAGAGAGAAGTTAAGTAATTGGCTTTGTCACACAGCTATAAGTGTCAGAATCAGGGCAAACCAGAGTCCTTTCATGTCATCATTGCATCATCCTGTTTTTTAAGTGTTAGAGTAGGCTTTCCAAGCTTTAATTTTTTTAAATTTAAGAGACTACTATATACTCCAATATATAGAGTTTGGTTCCTAAGCCTGGCTGGCAATCAGGGCCACCTGTGGGGAGACCAGTGGGTGGGGCAGTCGGGGGGCCCCCCACTAGCACCCACCTTGGCTGGTGGTCTGATGCCACCTCCTGTTTGGCCACACCTCCTGATTGCCACTGCTGGTCACCTCCCTCTCAGGGGGCAGATGCTTAATGCAGGAGCTGCTCCCAGTGGTCAGGCACATCATAGCAACTGGTTGTTTCATAGGTCATTCCACTCTTTGGTCAGTTTGCATATTAGGGTTTTATTATATAGGATGGCTAAACCAATGTAAAAGAGTTTATTCCTTACGTTCTTTTCTAGGCAATTTATGATTTCAGGTATTACATTTAAGTCTTTAAGCAATTTTGAGTTTATTTTTGTGTATAATGTCAGACAGTAGTTTAATTTTATTTTTTGCATGTACCTATACAGTTTTGTTAACACCGTGTATTGAAGAAACTGTTTTTATCCAGTTGCATATTCTTTCCTCCTTTGTCATAGATTAAGTGAACATATTGATGTGGGCTTATTTCTGGGCTCTCTATTCTATTCTATTAATCTACATGTCTGTTTTTTATGCCTAGTGCCATGCTATTTTTATTACTCTAACCTTGAAGTATGGTTTGGCATCAGGTATCATGATACCTTCAATTTTGTTTTTCTTTCTCAATATTGCTTTGAGAAATTAGCAAAACAATCCCATCTACCATTTCATCAAAAAGCATAAAATACCCAGAAATAAATGAACCAAGTAGGTAAAAGACCTTCACTCAGAAAACTATAAGATATTGAAAAAAGAAATGAAGAAGGCACAAATAAATGGAATAATATAACATACTCGTGGATAAGAAGAATTAATGTTATTAAAATGTACATACTACCCAAAGCGATTTACAAATTCAATGTAATCCCTATCAAAACATCAATGACATTTTTCACAGAAAAGAGACAAACTCATAGAGAACAGACAGACAGCCTGGTGGGGTGGGGTTTGGGTTGGGGGCATTGAACAAAAAACAAAACAAAGAGAGATAACTAATGGATATGAACAACAGTGTGGTGATTACAGGATGGAGTGGAGGTGCAAGAGGACATAAAGAGGACAAATGGTGATGGAAAAAATAAAACAAAAATGAAGGCTAGAACAGCAAATAATAATAATTCTAAAATTTATATGGAACCACAAAATACCAGAGGCAACCAGCCTTGTTCCTCTTAGTCTCCACTGTAAGCAACAATATGCCTTTCAAAACAGAAAAAAAGAATGTGAGAGACCAAAGCAAGATGGCGGCCCAGGAAGTCTCCTGGGCCGCCATCTCCTCAACAATTTGGAAATAAACAACGGATAAAACTGAAAGGGATCGCACCAGACCCACAGGAAAGCTGGCGAAATGGGAAGGCTACAACTAAACGCAAAGCAGGACGTCGCTGCTGCCATGTGGAGTTTAAAACTACAGCGAAGCTGAACCTGCCGGAGCCGCTGCCGCCGGGAATGAGGGAAGCCAGACCTCGCTCCGCCCCGGGGCCCCGGGAGTGGGCCAGCCCTGCCGGCTGCCACGGGAGCTGATGGGGGCCTACGCCGCCACCGCAGCGCCTTAGGCTCCTGCCTGGACGAGAAGCCCGTGAGCGCGACCTCCCAGCCTGCCCGCAGTGCTGGAGAGGAGCGGGCGCCTGGGCTCGGCCCCCCCCCTTCCCCCCCCCCCCCCCCCCCCGCACTCGCAGCGGGGCTGGCGGGCGAAGAGAGGGTGTAGTATCTCCCCGCCGGCCCAGCCCCCGCGCTTACTGTGCAGGCGAAGAAATCGCGCAGCATCTCCCAGACCGCAACCAGCCCAGAAGTGGGAAGACTACAACTAGAAACCAAGCAGGGCACCTCGGCCCCCATGTGGAGTTTAAAACTACAGCGAAACTGAAGCTGCCGCTGACGCTGGAAATGAGGGAAGCCAGACCTCGCCCGGCCCTGGGGCCCAGGGAGTGGGACAGCCCTGCCTCCACTACGGGAGCCGATGGGGGCCTACGCCGCTGCCACCACCGCTACTGCCACCGCGCCTTCGCCGCGCCTTTGGCTCCTGCCTGGACTAGAAGTCCATGAGCGCGACCTCCCAGCCCGCCCACAGTGCTAGAGAGGAGCGGGTGTCTCCCCTCCCGCACAACCAGCTCGGCCCAGAATTGGGAAGGCTACAATTAGACACCAAGAAGGGCGCCGCAGCTGCCATGTGGAGTTTAAAACTACGGTGAGTGGAGGACTGAGAAGGTGGGGCAGTTCTGTGCCGTGCTGCCTTCCACTGGTTGAGACCTCTGAGAGTGAGGGCCTACCGAGGTGAGGATGCCCCTACTGTCACCTGTGGAGGGGCAGCGCTGAGCTGGCCAATATCTGTGGTGGTGGTGCTGCTTGTCCAGGCTCAGGGGAAGCGTTCCACTAAGTTTGAAAGACTGGGACATCGCGGGGACTCTCCGCCACCGCCCGAGGCCTGCTCTGCCAGGCCTTCGCACGCGCTGTGCTGGCGCTGCGCCTTCCATTGGCAGACCCTGAGAGTCCTCTCTCCGCTGCCGCATGGCCAGGCCAGAGCATCAGACACTACCACCACGCAGATTTTAAAACTGCAGGGGAAATTGAGCCACAGGCGCTGCCATCGCTGCCGCCCCCGCCACCGTCCCCAAGAATGGGAATCCACTGAAATCAGAGCTCACTACACACCGGGCTCATAGAGAGTGTGGCTTCAGAAATTAGCCTCTGCATCCACAGAAGCTCCACATTCGCAACAAAGAGGACACCATTGAGGGCGGACTCTCCCCATGCAGCCATCACAGCCCGCCCACAATCTTCCCAGCACACCCACCATGCTGGGAGGGAAATGGAGCGCGCTGGTGAGGAAATGGCACGGTGCCTTCCATTACCCACTCAGGCGAGCCCATCCTCCGATGCCACATGGCCAAGCCGAAGCTCTCACCACCACCGCCATGTGAACTTTAAAACTACAGTGGTAATTGAACCACAGGAGCGACCGTCAATATTGCACCTGGCACCGCCACCCGCCACTGCCGCCGAGAATAAAGGAAATCCAACAAGAACAGAGCTCACCACGCCTTGGGCTCAGGGAGTGGGCGACCTCAGAACTTAGCCTCCATGTCTGCAGTTGCTCGCTCCCACACCGAACGAGACACCTTTGGGGGTGGTCCCCCCGCCTGAAACCATCTCAGACCAACTGCAGCTGTCCCAGCCTGCCCGCCATGCTAGCAAGGAGCTAGTGCGGTGCCTCCAATATGCGACCCCAACACCCTATAGGGGCCGTGTGCCCCAGATGAGCCGAGTGTCCCAGGGGGCCGAGTGCCCCGGGTGAGCCGAGTGTCCCAGGCGGCCTAGTGCCCCGGGTGAGCCGAGTGTCCCAGGGGGCCGAGTGCCCCGGGTGAGCCGAGTGTCCCAGGGGGCCGAGTGCCCTGGGTGAGCCTAGTGTCCCAGGGGGCCGAGTGCCCCGGGTGAGTCGAGTGTCCCAGGGGGCCATGTGCCCCGGGTAAGCCGTACCCCCCAAAGGGAAAGGGTGTCCCGGGTGAGCCGTGTGTCCCAGGGGGCCGAGTGCCCCGGGTGAGCCGAGTGTCTCATGGGGCCGAGTGCCCCGGGTGAGCCGAGTGTCCCATGGGGCTGAGAGCCCCGGGTGAGCCGAGTGTCCCAGGGTGCAGTGTGCCCCGGGCGAGCCGTGTGTCCCAGGGGAAGCAGTGGGACCCAGGGGAAGGGGCGGTGAAAACCAGAGGAGGAGCGGACTCTATTCATATGGTCCTGAGATAGTCACCATAAAACAAGCAGACTGCCAAACGAGGAGCAGATTTTATTCATGGGGTCCAGAGATAGTCACCATAAAACAAGCAGATTGTCAAATGACAGGGGGGAGTGGAAGGAGACCTGGGGGGAGATAGGAGAACAACCGAGGGACTGGTATGCATGAACATAAGTACAACCAATGAACACAGAACTCTGGGGAGGGAGGGCATAAATGGGAGGTGAGGGGGGGCAATAGTAAACTATGTACACAGAAAATACCTTAATAAAATAAAATTTAAAAAAAAAGAAAAAAAGAATGTTTTCATTGATTAGAGAATTATTTATGTCAAAATTAATTGCACTTAAATGACTCTGATATTGGTTCATTTACCTCCTATAAAATCATCCTACCTAATAAAAGAGAAATAGGCAAATTAACCATCACTCTGCTCAAACCATGCCCACCAGCCAAGCAGTGTGAGTATGCAAATTAACTCCAACCAAGATGGCTGTAGTCACAGAGAGCAGTTGAGAGGCTTGGGTTTTCCTGGCAATAGAGGAAGCCATGCTTTCCACACACCCTGGCAGGCCTAGGCCTCCACTCCAGGCTACAAAGTTTCAATTATGCAAGATACATAAAACCAAACAGAAATGGTGGCAGCCACAGAGTGAACAGGGGGCTTGGCTCTGCTCTAGGCTACAAAGTTTCAATTGTAGAAGGTAAATCAATTCCAGATACCAGGGACTCTGCTTAGGCCCCTGGGGGATGTGCCCAACCTGCAAACCACCACAGGCCCCTCACTCAGCCTGCCACATGCCCCAAGGGAACCCCCACCCTGATCCAGGACACCCTTCAGGGCAAACCAGATGGCCCGCACCATCCTATCTAATGAAAGAGTAATATGCAGATTGACCATCATTCCAACACACAATATGGCTGCCCCCATGTGTTCAAAGATCCTGCCCCTATGTGGACACAAGATGGACAGGACAAGATGGCCAACAGGGGAGGGCAGTTGGGAGGCACCAGGCCTGCAACAGAGGGAAGTTGGAGACCATCAACCCGGTAGGGGTGGCCATGCCGCAGAGGAGGGAATGTGAGGGCAAACAGGCTGGTAGGGGAGCAGTTAGACATCAATCAGGCTGGCATGGGAGTGTTTAGGGGGTGATCAGGCTGGCAGGCAGAAGCGGTTAGGGGCAATCAGGAAGGCAGACAGGTGAGCAGTTGGGAGCCAGCAGTCCTGGATTGTGATCGGGTCTAAATGGGTAGTTTAACATCCTCAAGGGGTCGCAGATTGGAGAGGGTGCAGGCTGGGCTGAAGGACACCCCCCCCCACTGTGCACTAATTTTGTGCACTGGGCCTCTAGTATATAATAAAAGCCTAATATGTAAATTGTCTCCTTGACCCAGAATTCGGTTGGGAGATCAACCGCTTGACCAGTCATTATGACACACACTAACCACCAGGGGGACATATGCTCTGACCAGTAGGTTAGCTTGCTGTGGGCACTGGTGCGCTGGACTGGAAAGTGAGGTGTGAGGTGAGAGCTGTCAGAAAGCACCCAGAGTCTGGCCTGAGTCCAGGGTTGAGATGGGTAGGGGTGGGAGACAGGAGAGACCAGGTGGCATGGGAGGCTGCTGTGCATGGTCTGAGAGCTGTGGACTGCGTAGCCCTCTGCAACCTGTGTTGTTCTCAGTGAGAAATTTATATTATTCAGAGCTGCTTCTTTTTATTTGTTAAGTTTCACTAACTACCTCAGGAGAGTGGGTAGCACCATTAAATGTGTGGGGGAGGGAGGAGGAGGATGGACTAGGTGTGCCTGCAGGAGGTCAAGGAGTGGCCTTGGGCTCCCGGGGGACACAGCAGAGAGGGGGACAGGGCTGAGTCAGAGAAACCAAGTCCAAAGCTTGAAAGGAAGCAGGAGGCAGCAAGGGGCAGAGGACAATAGCTGTGTAGGGACCTAGAAATGCCGCTGGGTTGGGTAGCTGAGGAGCCCCATGAGATAGTCTCCATGTCCCTCATTCCTCTTCCCCATGACCTGTCACCCCAGCTCTCCTCTAGGTTTGCCCCACACAGCTCCACAGCAAGGCATGGCCAGTACAGCCCCACCCGCACTGCCTCACTTGCACCCTTAGCCTGCCCTCACAGCCTTTGGGGAGCTCTGCCCCCAGAGGAGAAAGAGGGAGGCTGCAGACAGGAGGTCACAGGAGGAGAGGGCAGAGCTGGGCCCACCAAGTTATATGGAGGGGGAGGAGGGAGAGATCCCACAGGACTGGGGGCAGAGATGGGTAGGAAAGGAGGGCTGTGTGGAAGCATCACCCTTGGTTGAAGTAGAAATGCTGACCCAATTTTACAGCAGAGAGAGAGAGAGAGAGAGAGAGAGAGAGAGAGAGAGAGAGAGAGAGAGAGTGTGTGTGTGTGTGTGTGTGTGTGTGTGTATGTGTGTGTGTGTAAGCAGGGAGGGGTGAAGACAAAAGAGGGTATGAGGGGACTGGATGGATGGAGAGCAGTGATGTTTGATTCGTGGCCTATTTATTTATTTATATTTATTTAGTTAGTTAATATCTTTTTATTGACTTCAGAGAGGAAGGCAGAGGGAGAGAGAGATAGAAAAATCAATGATGAGCCGAAACCGGTTTGGCTCAGTGGTAGAACGTCGGTCTGAGGACTGAAGGGTCCCGGGTTCGATTCCGGTCAAGGGCATGTACCTTGGCTGCGGGCGCATCCCCAGTAGGGGGTGTGCAGGAGGCAGCTGGTCGATGTTTCTCTCTCATCGACGTTTCTAGCTCTCTATCTCTCTCCCTTCCTCTCTGTAAAATATCAATAAAATATATATTTTTAAAAAAAGAAACATCAATGATGAGAGAGAATCAACCTGCTGCCTCCCACATGCCGCCTCCTGGGGATTGAGCCCACAACCAAGAAATGTGCCCTTGACCGGAATCAAGTCCAGGACCCTGCAGTCCACAGGCTGTGGCTCTATCCACTGAGCAAAACCATCTAGGGTGACCCATGGCCTATTTAAAACCATTGCAGTAGGCTGAACTCATAAAATACTTGGAAGGCTATCTAGCCCTGACCATATGCCTGCCTGTCCTGCTTCTTGTCTCTTTACCAGGCTTACTTCTGCACCATTTGAGGCTCCGTTCAGATGTCTTTTCTCTCAGAATATTTTCCTACTGAACTAGACTGCGTTAAGTGCCCCATGCCTACCTCAAAGCTATCTCTTAATCTCAGTAAACTGCAGTTTTTTCTTTAATTGGCTACCACCACACTGGACATATCGAAGATAGGTGGAGACCCTGCTTTGATCATTGTTGTGGTGCCTATCCTTAGTAAATATTGATGATGAATGATTAATATAAAAATTAAAAACTGCTCATAATCTATAAATATTGCATATTAACTCATCTCTTGAGTCACTGGATTAATGTCTAGCCCAATTTTTTAGTCAAATTCTTGAAGATGACCCTTTTTAAAAAAATATATAAGCTTTATTTCTCCTTTTTCATAAACTATCAATAAGGACCTTCTCATCTTATGCTGTTTCAGAGACAGCAGTTTTTAGTAGGAAATAAAAGCTAAGCAAGTACTCACAAGACGTTGAACTTAAAAGCAGCCAAGAACAATGAGTTTCCAGGTTCTCTCCATATATTTAGAGAAAAACAACAACAACAACACAATGCTCTGATTCTTCAAAGCCAGAAAAATGGCTCAAATACTGAGAGCAGTTCCCTGCATTCAGTTTCCTTACTGATTTGTTTACAACAAAGGAGAAATTTTAGAAACATCACACTGGTGACTTGCATTTCATATAAGAATGCATCCTTATACTTTTGCTTTGAAGTATAACCTTATTGTGTATTAATTACATTAATTACAACACTAATTCCCACCTACCCTGTTTGGAAGAGGTGGGAATGTTGTTTGGTTTACCAGCTCCTTAGCAAAGTCTTTCCTCAGATAAAAATTAATAGTTGAAACTTGATAAAAAAAATAACACTTCTCAGAGAAACTTTTGTTTTACAGAAGAAATCACTAAAGTTATTTTTCAAATCAAATGTATATGGTTTCTGATGCAACTAACTTTTGACAATCATATGTCTAAATGTCATGTGAGCATGTTTTTGTTTTTCTATTGGCATCATGACTAGGCTTCTAAGACAGTTTAATTAGTCTTTGTTGAATTATGTCTTTTACAAAATAAGCTAATCTCATTAATAGCTTCCTTACTTAACCTTCAATGGCCTGGCTCCTGAGGTTTCCTAGAACTCATAATAAAAATGCGCAATTAATTTATGGATTTCCCAGCTCTCATAACAAATGCTAGAAATAAAATTATCCTCAATATGTACTTATTTAAAAGAACTATTTTACAAATTTTCTGGAAGTATAGATTCTAAACCTGACATTGCCATTTAAATGATTCTATTTTTTATCAGATAAAAATATTTTTGCGTTTCAAATTATAATTTGCACCAATTAACCCCTGTCCTATTTGGAAGAGAGGGGAGTGTTGTTTGGCTCACCAGTTCCTTAGCAAAATATTTTCTCAGATAAAAATTAAGAGTTGAAAATTGACATCAAAATATAAAAACTTTGATTTTTTCTCTATGAAACATTTCATCCCAAGGTCCCTTATCCATTCTTCTAGTTACTGCATTAAAAAATCCTTGCAATAATTTTTGACTCTCTCTAATGCTCATAGCCCACATTTATTCATTCCCTCAATAAATGCTGATAGGGTTAACTTCAAAATGCATCCAGAATCTTTACCCTTACTACTGTCAGATAAAACTTTAACTCTTGTAATATACCTAATCTATCTTTTTCCATCCTTGTCATCCTAACACCTACACTGCATAAAGCAGTGGGGGTAGGCATTTGCAATACTGAGTCATCATGTCACTCAAAACTCTTCAAGTTTTTCTTATCTCACTCAGACTAAAATAAAAAAGAAATTTCCATGGTATGTAAAGCCCTACACAAGCTGCCTTATTTACATCTCCCTTACTTTCTTATTTCTCTCCCTTTCACTCTATTCATCTCAAATCGGGTCCTTTTCTACATCGTAGGCATGATGACCAGGCCCTTGCTTTCAACTTTATATACATCGTTTTCCTCTTCATGGACCAATTTTAGTTCAAATATCTACATAAGCCTCTACAATTTATTTAAGTCTCTGTGGGATAATTTTCCTACTCACCCTTTCTAAAGTAAGCATTTACTTTCCTCACCCATGCTATACCAACTCTTTATTACCCTACTCTGCTTTATATTTTCTTACCAGACTTTCTATAGTGTATTTGATTATTTTTAATCCTATTCACTACTGCTAGAATATAAGCTCTGTGAAATAAGACATTTTATTCACTGCTATCAGCATCATCCATTGATCTGGGTAAGAGAGTTTTCTGCTTTGTACCCAGTGCCTTACAAGGTCCTGAATTTCATAAACACACATAAAACAATTTATTTAAAAAAAAACACACACACATGGACACAGATAGAAAGATATTCACCATGGTCTCTTGCATTGCTGCATGCTTTTTTTCCATTCTGTCTTTTCATGGATGTTTTTATCTTTGGGAGATAGAAATAAGCATCGCCTTCTGGAGATTTACTTCCTGATCTGAGTATGAAAGGTAATGTTTCCCTTCTGGGAAAATGTTGGGAAGGTTTGATAGCATCTCCCTTTTAAGAATGAGATTTTCTAAACTTGGGGTCCTTCAACTATGATCAATTGTATACAAAGCACCCACCTGAGCTATTCTTCATCAACCCCACAGGCTGAGAAAATATGGAACTCATTTTGACTGTTATTTCATAAGTAACAAAATCTTTTGGCCCAGGAGTCTCACATCTTCTGCAAACATCTATGTAACATATTAACAAGTAGGGTAGCCATAATAGGTTTGGCTCAGTGGGTAGAGCATCTGCCTTTGGACTGAAAGGTCCCAGGTTTGATTCCGGTCAAGGGCATGTACCTGGGTTGCAGGCACATCCCCAGTAGATAGTGTGCAGGAGGCAGCAGATTGATGTTTCTAACTCTTTTCCCTCTTCCTTCCTCTCTGTAAAAAATCAATAAAATATACTTTTTAAAAATAGGGTAAAAATCTCAGACCCTTTACATATAGTGACACATAGGATCCAACCCTCAGTATTACTACTGTGCAAACCATAATCCTTAATATACAATATCAGGACTTATACAGCTTAAGACCCAGAAAAATGCTTCTACATATCTCTTGTCCTATGTACTTGAAAAAAAGGCAACGGCTTCCCTGTACTGTGTGAAAATAAAATGAGTGGGTTGTGCTGCTCCTTTATCAGTGAGAAGTATTGCTTTGGAGTGTGGGAAAAATCTAAATGTTGAAAATCCTCAGGGAGAAAGCAATTAAGAAACTCACAATTAATCAGATTAACTCATAAAATTCTTCCTTGGTGATTACATGAATGCAATACATTTTACAGTAATATTAACTGTTGCTTTTTTCTCTATTAATTTATGGTCTTAGAGGTATTCAGGAATTAGTGTGATGCTCTCAGTGACTGCACAGGGTGCTTGAGGATTATTTTATAATGTTAAACAATTTTCATTATTCTTAAAATAAAATATTTGTTGTTCCAGATACAACATGCACAAAAACAATACCTATAATTTATATTGGGGTTTTTTTGTTCCAGATGTTGCTTCATATATAATTGTTATATATATATATATATATATACACACACACCGTGTGTGTGTGTGTGTGTGTGTGTGTGTGTTTCCCCGTGTTTCCCCGAAAATAAGACATCCTCTGAAAATAAGACCTACTTACAGATTTCCTTCTGAGTGAAATATAAGGCACCCCCCCAAAAAATAAGGCCCCCAGGCTCTGTCTCAGAATAAAAATTAATTTACCGTAAACTGGTCACTAGGGCGTCTAGCAACCAGTGATGTTACACGGAGTCCTGACGTCACTGCTATATGAATGGAGAGAAATCAGCGTGGAAACTTTGTGAAACCTAAACTGAAAGAAGTTGAGACTTGGGTGAAGAATTCATGGGAGAAAGTCACTGACAGTTGCATTGCAAATGTACTGTGAGCAGGCTACCTGGACAAGAAGTACTCATTTAAAGACAGTGCTATTGCTAAACATGAGAGATTTGGTCCACTTATTCTGAAAGAAATGGAGTCACAAGAAATTCACCAGGAAATTCAGGAATTGGATTGTTATGATGATGTTCCAGAAGATGATGACATGATTGTCATTGAATAAATGAGTAAATTCTTGATACTGTAGGATTCACAGTTGGTCTGGTTTGTGTTGACAACTACCATACTACCATACCGTATATGTTCATTTAACAATAAATGTGTACTGTATTCTTCTTCATAGAAAAATAAGACATCCCCCGAAAATAAGACCTAGCGCATCTTTGGGAACAAAAAATTAATATATGACACTGTCTTATTTTCGGGGAAACAGGATATATATATATATATATATATATATATATATATATATATATAATTTGTAACATATGCTCTAAAAATAATTTATTTTATGCAATTTATTTCAATGTTTAAAAATAGCACATAAGCCGAAACCAGTTTGACTCAGTGGTAGAGGGTCGGTCTGAGGACTGAAGGGCCCCGGGTTCGATTCCGGTCAAGGGCATGTACATTGGTTGTGGGTACATCCCCGGTGGGGGGTGTGCAGGAGGCAGCTGGTCAATGTTTCTCTCTCATCGACATTTCTAGCTCTCTATCTCTCTCCCTTCCTCTCTGTAAAATATCAATAAAATATATATTTTTTAAAATAGCACATAAATTTGTGACTTATTTCCAACTTTTCTTTGAGAATTTAAATCACAATTTTGGTTGCCTCTACTTTAATAGTCTAAAGTTTCTCTAAATTAAAACTAATTTTGAAAAATGATCAAAGAACTACAAAGAGGCAAGAAAGGTTAATTTGGCATTATTAACATCAAATACAAATTATATGAAAACTGGTCATAAGAATACAATTATTGATTTCATTATAGAGGCAAAAGAATGAATATCCTAGAATAAATATTTAGCAATTTATGAATTATGTCTCTCTAAATAAAATAATCACTGGCTCAACAACACACCACCAAAATATATGTAATAGTAATTCACTCAATTGTATTTTATATTTTACTTATTTTCAGTTATAACATCATATATTTTTGACTAATTATGACTGTATTTTTTAAACTAATTCCATTTATAAAATCTAAACATTACAAATTTGGAATCTGAGCCTCCATCTTACCCTCCCCTGGTCTACTAATTGTTAGGAATGACACTGAGTGCTTGTTTTTAGAGTATTCAGCATTCAGTAGGTGTCTGACATATTTCTCTTGAATGAATACATGGATCTTCACCTCTGGTTTTATCAATATCCATTTCTCACTTGTAATATAAACTTTTAGCAATTTAATTTTTCATGTGTAACACATCTCCACATTCACTACCATTCTTTTTCTTCTGTAACTTGTCTATTCAAACTTTTAATTTTTAAGAAAAGATAACTTGCTTTGCTTAGGAATTATTGGGCTACCATATTTTTTCCCCTTAAAGGTCTACAGACATTATTCTTTTGTCTTAAGACTTTTATTGCTTCACTGAAGTCTCTTACTAACCCCAATTTTAGTTCTTTGAGGGATAATTTATTTTCTCTGCTTGAATGCTTTCAGGATTCTTTTCTGGCTCTTTATATTTAGCACTTTCAGACACGTTTCAAGGCAGATACTCCATGTATTCATTTGTTCCAGAAACATGTTAAGGCTCTTATTTTCCTGACCCAGAAACTTTTTCTTTTCCTAATATTCTGGAAATCTTTCTTCTGAAAAATATTTATTATCTGCATTTTCTTTTTTCTGTTATATTCTACAGAAATATTTATTAATGTATAATAACTTATTTATGATGAAAGAGGCAATGCAAATTATATAAGGGGGTATTTATATCCCCATTGGATCCCACACTATTGGTGTTATGTTTACAGGCTAAAAGTAATATTTTATTAGTATTCAAATAAATAAATTGTGTGGTAAACTTATAATAAAATAAAATGTATACCAGAAAACTCAAGATGGATTCATTGAGCTTTTATACTAGTGTTTACTATAAGCCTTGACAACTTGATTGTTTTAGTCTCTGGATCCATTGCTATTGCAGATGGCCCAATTGAGCATTATGTGATTGGTTCCTGCGCAACCTTTTTGACCTCATTTCCCCCTAAGCTGGAGCAAAGGGTTCAGAGCCCCACAGCATCACACACTCTTTTTATATTAAATGCCATTTTTCCTAAATCTGATGTGTTAATTTCACCTTAAGGACCTCTCAGTATTTGAAACTTTCATTATTGAAGCTACAAAAATGATTCCCTCTCAGTGTTCTATACAACAGATTGTGTTCAAAAGGCTCTGAGTCAATTACTGTCATAAATTAATGATTGTATGGAAGCCAAGCAGTCATTTCCCTCTAACCAGAGTAGAGATGAACAAACAAATGGAATTAATGGCATTGCTGGGCAACGCCATCTCAACGAGCCCTTATCAGAATCACAGTTAAAACCTGGCTTATCCTACTGATTCCAACCTTATCTTTCTTGCTATGGCCCACTTGCTATGTCATCAGCCACACAAAAACGTGTTGGGCGTGAGGGATGCTGCTGTTTATGCTTTCAGTTCTCTCATATTCCACTTTGTTTATGCACCAATTACTATGGGCTACCACAAACATTTCCTATTGCATCCATAATGCTGCCAAACAGAAGCCCTGCACTTTGTCCAGCTATTATCAATCACTTGTTGCTTGCTATTGAGCACACCTTCTTTCCACAGCTTTTAAGTTTGCATCACCATAGACCCTGGTCAGAAGTCAGTGCTTTGGCGCACTTGTCCATAACTCTTCGTACAATCCTAGGGGATTATATATATATCAATTCTCCGAAAGAAAGGAAATTACATGCCCACAA
This sequence comes from Vespertilio murinus, assembly GCA_963924515.1. Lineage (NCBI taxonomy): Eukaryota > Metazoa > Chordata > Mammalia > Chiroptera > Vespertilionidae > Vespertilio > Vespertilio murinus. Next base: position 115,141,553 of record OZ004707.1, read on the forward strand.
TCATCCCTATCCCTACCTCTATCTCCACCCTTCTCTTTCATTTATTGTCTAATGTCTCTGAACATGTACACCTTTTCCTTTGTTTATTTTATTGGAACACCTGTCCAGACATATGCCTTTCCTTTCCATCTGCTCTTGAGCTGAAGGTAGAACTACATATTTATTCTGGGTCTGAATGAAGTGTTGTGCTCATTTTGGAAGCATATTATTATGCTGTACTTAGAATTTTCTGAAAATTTTCCTACCCCGAGAAAAATAAATTTATATTCAATGGTGGGATTAAAAGAACATTTTACAAGGCCTCAAATGTCTTGTCTCTTGTTTTACTCTAAAATGCACCTAAATCTAAATTTTATTTCATAATACAACTTGGTTTACTTCCTGAAATTTAGTATTGGTCATTAAAACCACTATGGACAGAAAGAAAATAAATAGTAAACAAGTATGTTAGCTCATAGTAAAACTTTTTGTGCTAAAAGAGGTCGAGATATGAATTCAACTCTGGAGAAGGTTGTTCTCCTGCATTGTTGAAATCATCTTAATGAACCTTTTAGTAAAATAAAGCTACAAGCATTCTTATGAAATAGCAGTATTTCTGAAATTGTGGTGCTAAGGAGCTAATCCATACTTGGCAACATGAAAGAAAAAAAAACAATTGTATTTGTAGTCAGAGGCATGTGTCTGCAGATTGTGGTTCCCTATATTAAAAAGTGTGTTTTAAAAATTATATATTTAAATTTTACTTTGTCTGAAAATTATACTTCTACTTGTTATGGTTGTGTAATGTTTGAGTTCTTAATTAGTTGTTTAGATTATTAGATGAGAATATGAAGATTGTATAAAGGATGTTATGCATGGTCTTTATCTTATCTGGGAAAAAGGATGCTAAGTATAATGGGAACACTGGATTTGGCAGAGTTCAACTGGTACTAAATTGGCCTACTGTTTTCTATGCATGTTGTTGTTGTTGTTGTTTCATACATTGTTGTCTATCTCAACATTCATTTTCAACACGCTTTTCTCTTCACTGTGATTTCCCTTCTCCCCCAGCTATGAGTGGTTATGTGGCACTGTTTGAGCCATTAGGACATAAACAGAAGGGTAATAGATAGGTTTTCTGAGTATGTATTTGCTTTCCTAACAGAAAAACAAAAACGAGGTCCATATTCCCTATATCTTCTTGCTCTAAGTGTATGCTTCTATATCTAAGAAAACTATTAGCCACAATGAAAAAGCAGCTAAAAGTGTCACAGAAATCATGGCCTAAAACATTTCCTAATTATTGACCCTTTAACAGCACCCTCTTACCTCTTGATGCTGTATTATGCAAGAAATATAAAACCTCAACACAACTCATGGACAATGGCACCTCCGTGCATGGTAATGAGCATAACTCTATCAATATTGTAAGACACTGGGTACTTTGAATAAAAATTACAATTGGGCATTGGATTTTAGATTGGAGAAAAGAGAGATACTGTTCTTTCTGGTTCCTTGGGGCCTTGAATCTTGAATCAAAAGACCAAATACTTCTGGCACATCCTCAGTAGTGAAAGAGCTGGTCCTTTGTACACATAGCTGGGAAGACTCAGCAGAGTATTATCCTAGAGGCGATGCTGAGACTGAGCCTATGATCTTTGAGCATAGCCCCATATAACAATGGGGAATTATTTTTAGTGCTTTGTTTCTCTTCCCTTATCCATTATCCCTGAAGCTTTATTAAAATATTGCTGAATATTGAGTCTGGAGTTACTTGGACCATGAAAAGATATGAAAACTATTTTCATGCTTGATTTAGAATGATAAAGGAGGATGAAGTTACTTCCTCTTAGTGTTCACAGCAGATAACAGTGGTGTCAACATGATGGCAGTCTCATTGCTAGAGATATGTGGGCTTAAAGGACAGTTCAGAGGAATATGTATATGGGACATGTTCCTGAGCACATGTGACATACTCTGAGGAACTCTCAGAAGCAACTGGAGACATTCTGAGATGTGCTTAGCACGAAAACTTTTATATCTTCCCAGATAATGCCATACATTGGGCATTCATGGAAATGCAATTTAACCACAATATTGAGAGAAAGAGAAAGAGAAAGATTGATTTGTCACTCCACTTATTTATTGGTTGATCCTTATATGCACCCTGACCAGGGGTGGAATCCACAATCTTGCCATATCAGGATGATGCTGTAACCAAATGAGCTACTCAGCAAGGACTGGAGTGTTTTTGTTTTTAATATGATTTATTTATTTATTTGAGAGAGAGAGAGAGAGAGAGAGAGAGAGAGAGAGAGAGAGAGAGAAAGAGAGATGGAAACATGGATGAGAGAGGAACATCATTGATTGGCTGCCTCCTGCATGGCCTTTATTGGGGATTGAATTGAGGCACATGCCCTTGACCAGATTCGAACCCGGGGACCTTTCAGTCTGCAGGCTGATGCTCTATCCAGCCCAGCTAAGGCAGGGCTGAAGTGTTTTGTAGTTTTAAGTTGATATTGTCATAAATTTTCATTCAAAATGTACAGTGTTTGAGTCCATTTTCCTTCTCATAAGAATATAAACTGTTTTAGAAAAGCACCTAAGACTTGCCTGTGCCTTGATAGATGGAATGCTTCTCATTGACCAATTGTGGTCTTATGGTGCTGTTTTCACTGTGAACAATGTTATAACTTTAATAACCACCAATGATTTGGGCTATTATAAATATCCCTTATTATCTTAAGCATTTTAATTAGGTTGCAGGCTAACAGTTTCTGTCTTTTAATAATTAATCTATGTTCCCAGTTGAATACATAAATTTTAAAAGCTAACATTTGAAAAGCATATAGGCAGAATGTCATTTTAGTGGATAGTTATTAATTATTAACTATACAGCATCAACTCACTGTTCCTCAGTAAAATCTAATTTCCTTTAGGCACAGCCAAGGCACCTCCCCTCCCATTAAGAAGCCAGATATCAGATCACTCTCACAGCCTCATCTTTTCCTTTCCTCACTGTCCCATGAGCTGTGCTTTCAGGTAGTTAAGGATTTCAACTGACAGTCTCAGCCAGCTTCTCAGGCTGTCCACAGACTGTCCTCATAGCTTCTTTACAAAGGTATCTTCAGTTAGGCTCTGACATAATAGTCTAGTCCAGTCGCTGGCAAATTGCGGCTCTCGAGCCACATGCGGCTCTTTGAGTGTGGCTCTTCCACAAAATACCACGTGCTGGCACGCACAAACAGTGCGATTAAAACTTTGTAGGTTTTCGGCCTGGAGGAGTCTATTTTGAAGAGGTGGCATTACAACACTCAAGGGGACAAAGAGCCGCACGTGGCTCACAAGCCACGGTTTGCTGACCACTGGTCTAGTCTAACAAGTTCAATGTCCTTACTGCTTTTATAAATATCCCACTTGGTTCTACTTCTATGTTTTGTCTGCTCCTCTTACTACTGCTGAAAGTTTGCTTAAAGTATGTATTTTCCCTCTATCAATATTCTCCTAACATAACTTATTCTTTTTTTTAATTTTCATAAATTTTTGAGGTTTCTCCATCTCATGAGAATCACTCATGTCTTAGATCTTCTATAACATTATATTTGTAGCTTTGAGTATTACATTGTATACTATAGATTAGTGCCTTTGGACACTAGATTACACAACGGTTTTCACTACTTTAGGGGCATTTTCTGAGTTTACATTTATCAATATATTTATAGAATTCATAAACACAAAAATCTCTTTCAGCAACCAAGATATGCCTACTATAAAATAACTGCTTAAATGTATTTGTTGAATTGAATGTTAAAAACTGTTCTAACCATTTCTGAAAATTTGTAGAGAAATATTTTAATTAATTAACTTTTATAGCTTAATGACTTTTGGAAGTTTAAGACACCAACTTTTTCAAGTTCAAGAGAAAAACTAAGGTGCCAAAAATATGTGAACATATATAAATGCATTTAAAACAAAGTTTATTTGTCTTAACTTCTTAACCTGAAAACATGAATATCTAACTAAACTCATGAATAGAAGGTAATATAAGTAAACTCCAAAAAAAGTTGAGATTATTCTGTATGTCTTTTGATTCAATAAATTAAACTGGATTTGTGGCTATATTATGTCATGATGATGACTATTAATGGGGTTTAATAAACAATTATTAATCATGTACTTTGGGCAAGTCTCTATGCAAAGTGTTAGAAGAAGACATAATTACTTCCTGAAAAAGCTCTCATTGAGAGAAAATATCTCATAAACGTACAATCTACACTAATAAAAGAGAATCATGCAAATTGACCATACTTCTGCTATGCCCACAAGCCACACCCACCAGCCAATCATAAGCAAGAATGCAAATTAACCCAACCAAGTTGGTGGTTAATTTGCATATCCAGGTGTAGAGCAAAGACTTAAGACAGAGTAGAAGGAATCCAAATGCTGCAGAAGGAAGTGAAGCTGCAGAGAAGCAAGCAGGGTGGCAAGATGGGAGGGAAGCAGGCAAGGTGCAGAGATGGTCACAGAAATCCCTATTCTTGCAGGAATCTTCCTGCGATAGACCTCTAGTTAAACATAATATAAGAAGTAAAATAAAAGATAAATGTGAGATTTCTGGTAAAGATGGTAGAATAGGTAAATGCTGTTCTAGACTCCTCCCACAACACATAAAAATTACAACAAAATTATAATAACAACCCTTGAGAATCATCTGGAGACTAACTGAACAAAACTCCTATGACTAAGGATATTCAATATGGGTAGGAGGGGCAGAGACTCAAAACACACTAGTTCCATACTCACCTGTGATACTTAATCAACCAGAGGTAGAGATATTTTAGCTTCAGAGGTCTTATTTGATGAATGAGTGGTCCCACCTTCACATTGGGTTTCCAATCCCAGAGCACCAACATGACTCAAAAGAGGAGTCACCAAAATGCCTGGCTGTGAAAACCAGTGGGCATTCCTCTGGGTTAGATGGAGGGCTGCTTTGGACCCAAGAATCCTTTTAAAGGGCCCAAGCACAGATTAATTCACAAATACTCATACTCATTCTAAGCTCCAGTGAAAGGACAGCAGCTTAAAAATAATTCAGAAACGAGGAGGAACTGAATACATTGGCTTTATGGTGAAGATTTAAGGGACAGCTGTCTTTGGGATAGAACTACTAGAAGATGCTTTTGATTCTTTGCAGAGTCATACCCTCACACTGTTTATAGTCATAGGTAGGTGACAAATATGAGTCTCATTAACCTGTCTAACACTGTATGATACTACAAAGGTGTATACATGTCACTATACATTTGTTAATACTTACAGAATGCATAACATGGAGAGTAAATCCTAATGAAAACTATGGAATTTGGATGTTAATGATGTACCAACATAGGTTCATTAATTATGACACATGTACCACTCTGGTGGGGAATGTTGATAGTTAAAGAGGTTTTGGGGGTTATGGGTTATATGGGAAATATCTGTACATTCCACTCAATTTTCTGAGAACCTAAAGCTGCTCAAAAATAAGTTATATAAAAAATAATCCCGATTTCAAATCTTCTCTTTATTGTGTCACACTTTTCTTTTTCTCAGGACTATATTTTAAAGGAGTTATTTCAAATATAGAGGTGGGCAAAAGTAGATTTATAGTTGTGAGTATCCAAAATATGGTTTATTCTTGTATTATAACTTATTTAATAATTATTGTATTTTTCATAATAAAACTGTAAACCTGCTTTTGTTTACCCCTAAATATATGCCTGTGGTATGAAACTATGCTGATAATAGCAAAGAAACAGTAGCTAATTTCATAATCTGAATTAGTCTTTTCAATATATTAAATCTTTCCCAATTAACAGTACCCAATAATAAGAGGTCACTAAGGGCCCCAAATATATTTATTTTGTTTTCAACATTACCTAGGGATTTACGATATTCTTAGGATATGCACTTTTTTTTTAAATTGAATGTTGTTTGGAAATACATTGTTTCAGTGGTATAACTTCAGGATGTTGAGAGGACATAGATGAAGCACTAGCAATGAAGATGGAATGAAAAAGGCTTAGGTTGATAGCTGAGACTTTCACTATTTATGTAAACTTGAAAAGGCATTTAATTTCCTTAGATTCACTTTCCTCATCTAAGTAATAGGAATAAGGAAGTTTATCTTTCACCCTTACTATGATAATTAAAAATATATCTTTACAGAGAGAACAGGAGAGGTAGCCAAGTCCAGTGATTTATAAATAGTAAGTACTTAGAAATGGTTACTATATATTGAACTCTCAATATATACCAGTCACTGATAAATATTTTGTGAATTTTAATTACAACACTGATATGATACAAGACATTATTATTCCCATTTAATAAATAATAAGATGGAGTTTCATAAAATATAAAGTTTTTTCAAGGTGACATGGTTAGAAACCAACATAGTGCTCAAAATCATGTCAGTACATTAATCTATGAACAGACATATTTGGGGTATCATAGCATTTATTACTGGATGGGAATTCATTCATGCAGACAAGTAGTAAAATAAAATAGTATTATCTGCCTTTTTCCCATTAGAGTCTAACTGACATGGCAGAAACAGAATGAAGATAAAAATGAAATAGCCTGTGGGATGTGCTGTGCATCTGACATGAATAGCAAGAGAAATAGCCATAAATTAATGTATGTAGACAAGAGAAAAGAAATGTGAATGGAAACCATGAATTGGTTGCCCCACAGCTTTTATCTTTTTTTCCCATGGTGTTTTATTTATTTATTTTTATAACAACATGTATTAAACAATGAGAAAGAGCTGAGAAACTATCAACATTTCTAAGCAGAAATTGCTAAGGAAAGTGGTTGCCTAGCACCAACAATATATTGTTGTGATATTATAGTAAGGATTGATAAAGCATTAAATAGTTCATTTTAAAAGCTTAAGATTGTTTTACAAATGTAAGAACATCTGGCCTGTTTTTAGAAGTTTTTATTAAGAAGCTTTGTATTAGTTTTATATGCTGTGGAACAAATTTAAAAAATGATGATGATGATGATAATAACACCTTAAAACAACAGTCATTTTATTATCCCACAGTATCTGTAGGTTAGATGTCCAGGCCCAGCTTAACTGGGGCTGCTGTTCAGGGTCATCTGAGGTGTTAGGAGGCTGAACTAGGACAGGATCAGTTTCTAAGCTCTCCAGGCTTGGGCAGAATTAATTCCTATAATGGTAACACACCCAGCAGCTTATGTCTTCAAAACCATTAACAGAGGAAGTCTCTGATTTGGAGCGTCTGCCTTCAGGGAAGGCCTTGGCCCTCTTTTGGGGTGTAACCTGCTGCTTAGAATAATCTCCGTTTTGATTACCTCAAAGTCATTGGTTAAGGACATAATTATATCTGAAAAATCCAGTCACCTTTGTAATATAACAACGTAATTACAGGTATGATATCCAATCACCCTTGCCATATTCAATTGGTTAGAAGCAAATCAGTTTCCACTAACATTCAAATCGTGAATACTAGGTTTTGAAAAATCATAGAAACCACCTTCTGGAGTATCTACCAAAGGAATGAATTGATATCTCAGTTCTTACCTTCCTTAACACAACTAAGACAAAGAGATAAAAGAACAATATTAACCCATTTTATGCCAGCAGTGAACTTCCCCACATGCCTTTCGAGTCTATAAAAAAAAAAAATGTTTTCTCTAAGTGGCAGCCCTGATCGACTTTAAAACCATTTTTTTGGTGAGAATTTTCAACTGAAAATATTCAAGAACACCTAAATTGTGAGTAATATATTTATTTTTATAATATTCATTGCAAACTGATTTTTAAATTAAATTCAAAATATTGTGGCATGTGGGGATGGTTTACATTTTTGTTTGGTCAGCATTAATTTATTAGACAAATTGCCTTTATACTAATTTATAAATAAATTAGTAAGCATGAGTTGCATAGAAATAATGTCTTAATTCTTAGATTAAAATACAACTTTCAGGGGATTACCTGTGGTGCATATAGATAGGAAATAAACAATGTTGTTTAAAAAATAGATGTAAGGAAATTTTTAAAACTTGTAAAGAGGCTAAAGTTATCTTACTCATTCTAATACATATTTTACCTAATCCCATCCATACTATATAATAAAATGCTAATATGCAAATCAACTGAACAGCAGAATGACCAGTCACTATGACATGCACTGACCACCAGAGGGCAGATGCTCAGTGCAGAAGCTGTCCCCTGGTGGTCAGTGTTCTCCCACAGGGTGAACACTGCTCAGCCAGAAGCTGGGCTCATGGCTGGCTAGTGCATGGTGGGAGCCTCTCCAGCCTCTGTGGCAGCACTGATGGGGAGTGGGCCTAAGCCATCAGCCAGACATCCCTTGAGGGCTCCTCGACTATGAAAGGGTGAAGTCTGAGCTGAGGGACCCCCCTCTCCAAGTGCACAAATTTCATGCACTGTGCCTCTAGTCCTATCTAATAAAAGAGTAATATGTAAATTGACTAGACCTCTGCTATACCCACAAGCCATGCCCACAAGCTAATCAGAAGCAAATATGCAAATTAACCCAAACAAGATGGCTGTGGCCACAGAGAGAGCAGGAGGCTTGGGTTTCCCTAGCAGTGGAGGAAGCCAAGCTTTCCACCTTCCCTGGCCATATCAGGCATCCACTCAAGGCTACAAAGTTTCAATTATAGAAGATAAATAAATCCCAACAAAAATGGCTGTGGCTACTGAGTGAGCAGTAGGCTTGGCTCCACTCAAGGCTACAAATTTTCAATTACAGAAGATAAATAAATTCCATATACCAGGGCCTCTGCTTGGGTCGCCAGGGGCCATGCCCAGCCTGCAAACCACCATAGACCCTCACACAGGCTGCTCCACACCCTAAGGGAACCCCCATCCTAATCCTGGACACCTTTCAGGGCAAACCAGCCAGCCCACACCCGTGCACCAGGCCTCCATCCTATCTAATCCTATCTAATAAAATGATAATATGCACATTGATCATTATTCCAATATACAAGATGGCTTCCCCTATGTGGTCAAAGATGGCTGCCCCCATGAGGACAGAAGATGGCCACCACAAGATGACCAGCAGGCGAGAGCAATTGGGAGGGATCAGGCCTGCAAGGGAGGGCAGTTGGGTTGATCAAGCCTGCAGGGAAAGGAAGTAAGGGGTAACCAGGCTGGCAGAGGTGGAAGTTAGGGGTGACAAGGCCTACAGAGAAGGACAATCGAGGGTGACCCCAGCCTGCAGGGAAGAGCAAACAGGCTGGCAGGGCAGCAGTTAGGTATCAGGTTGTCAGGGAAGTGGTTAGGGGGTGATCAGGCTGGCACATAGAAGTGATTAGGGGCTATCAGGCAGGCAGGCAAGCAGTTGAGAGCCAGCAGTCCTAGATTGTGAGAGGGATGTTCAACTACCCGTTTAGGTCCGATCCAATTGGGATCGGGCCTAAACGGGCAGTCGGACATCCTTCGAGGAGTCCTAGATTGAAGAAGGTGCAGGCTGGGCTGAGGGACACACCCCCATGCATGAATTTTGTGTAAATGGCCTTTAGTTCATTATAGAAGGGTTTGTTTGATTAGATTTCCAAAATGTTTTATGTGGCAGGATAAAATACAAAGTTAATATATGAGAAGAAACTAAACATAGTATTTATAAAACAAAAAATCAACTTTGATGTTTATCTAAATTATTTTTTATTAAGTGGCAATATGTTGATCTTACAATGATTTTATATCAACGCTAGAGTCCCAGTGCATGAATTCGTGCATGGGTGGGGTTCCTTGGCCTAGATGGCGATTGGGCCCTCTGGCCCAGTCTGGATTGGGGCCAGCTGGTTGGTGGAGGGATTGATGTAAGTTAGCTGTGGGATGCACTGACCACTAGGAGGCAGATCCTGCATTAAGCATCTGCTCCCTGGTGGTCTGTGTGTGTCCTAGCATGGCCAGTCCTTTGGTCAACCAGCCATAGCAGTTACTTAGGCATATATATATATATATATATATATATATATATATATATATATTAATGCTTTTTATACCACATTAAATTTTAGGCACAAGCTATTCTAATGACTTTGGCATTTTATTTTTTTTTTAAGCGGAATTAATTAACTGAGTAGATTCTTCCCTATCACTCAATCCTGGATAATTTGGTAAATTAGGTTTATCTGAATAGATACTAGTGTCAAAAGATAATTCTTACTCTACTTTCAAATGCAAGAAAAAGCACTTAAGAAAAAAAAAATAATCACAAAATCTGGCTCAATCATTCTAATGCTTTATTTCCACTTAGTTTTCACATCATCTGCTACTCATAAGGTTTCTAGTTTCCAGATATCTTGGTTTTGACTTTGTTAATTGAGCAATGAACAGTGTAATTAGGCTGAATTGTCAGAAATCACTTTAATTAGTATTCTTTTAATTATCTAACTTTGATAACTTATACCCATTAAAATCCTGATATATGTTGATTAGAGAAATGTACTACTACTACTATTGTGAACTGTGAACAAATCCAACCTGAGTCCTACCTATTTATGAAATGTCCTTTCTTTGATAAATAGATAAAATGTGTGTGTGTTTTTCATTTCATAGGGGAAATTAATACTGTCAACATTTTGAGACTAATTAAGTTAAGAATAGTGCTTTTTTAGGTGGTGGTGGTAGGAAGTTTTCCTGTCACCTATCAAATCTCATTTTGTTGGCTCTACTAAAAAATTACATTTTATCAAAGTTACTTATGCACATAGTTTAATAGGGCAAAACATTTTATAAGATAGCTATATTAAAAATGGTATCTTCTGTATACTCAACCCAGTTGTGGCACTTTTGTGTTCTTTCAATACTTCTAGCTTGTACTTTTGGTATTTATTTGGTATATACTAGTTGAAGGCCTCAATTCTATGCAGATAGCACCACTTTATTCCAACAGGCAGGAATTTTAGATCATAAGTATACAAAAAGGAATAGTAGCAAGGAAAGTGTAATTCTTCCATTTAAAAATCAGCTTACTGTTGACTACCAGAAATGGAATAATTTTGTGTGTGTGTGTGTGTGTGTGTGTGTGTGTGTGTGTGTTCTTACTACCTATTGACTAGAATTCTATTTTAGAATTGACATGTTGCATTCTAGTCATTTTTATCTGTCATTCCATTTAGACTGTGAGGTCCTTGAACTTTTCTTAATATTCATATTTAAAACTATATTTTCTAAGAGACTATCTATCATGTATATGTTTGTAACAAATGCTTAACTGAATCGATTTTTTGGAATTTTGGGTACCACCTGGTTTGTATATATTGTATATTTATTTGCTATTTACTGGATTCTTTGGGGATTTATATTTCTTTTATATTTCAGAGTAATGAAAGCACTACCAGAAAATCCATGTACCTTCATTGTATTATTGTAGAACCCTGGGATCTTTGATCCTTAAAATACATCTTGAGTCCATACACTGTAAGAAGAATACACCAAATAAAACCATGGCTATTCTTGTCTCATGAAGTCCCTTAGTAGCAACATAAAACTGGAAGATGACCTCTAAGAGGAGGAAGGTCATTGAGGAAAATATGTAGAAATGTTGCCACTTTCTCCCCTACAAGCATTTCAATGCCATTCTAAGGTATTGTGAATCTCTAGCAACCAACAGTCTGTTTTACTGCTCGCAATTTAAGATAGAAATCCAGAAAGAACTCTAGTCTAGCTTGAATTATCTTCACAAAATAATTTTATAATAATCAAATAGACATTATAAAATATAAGCAAGTACAATTGCAAGAAAGCATATTGACTATGTGCAAAGCACTGCTAGAAACATTTAAAATACATGTAATCTAATCTTTTTAAATACTTACACAGAGAATGTATTAGTTAAGACTGACTGCAAGTAATAGAAAACAACTTGATAAGTAAAGTAGAGGCATTAGTATAAGGATACAGCACTGGCTAATGGAGCACAAGGACAGGCAAATAAATAATCAGAACTGAAAAAATAAACTGCAACCAGAAACATTTGTCAGAAACTATATGTTTCTTCCTTGATTTTACTCTTCCCTGTACATTTCCTGAACTCTATTCATAAGCCTAGTCCATACAAAGGAAGTAGGGGTGCTGGTGTGGGTCAGGTTAGTAATTCCCCGTGAAAAGCTACAATGGCATATGTTGAAATAAATATATTATAATTGATCTTAAAATCTTATCGGTATTTATATCCAAGCAAAAGTCAGAGAATATAATTTATGTTATAGAAATATCAATATAGAAGATTATCAGGGTTGTAATCTAGAGCACTCTTCAATAATTAGCACAACTTCAATTCAGACAGAAACATTTATTATCATTATTATTATATCCAACATGGCTGTAGATGTTTAGCTAAATATAATCACGGTTTTCCCCTCGCAGTAAAAATAATAGATTATAGCCTTTGTAAAATTAGTCTAGAGCTTGTGTTTGATTTGTCCCCTGAAGGCAGCCATTTTCCATGCTATTTCTTGAGGTTTATTATGCTTTTTCTCTTTCTAATTTTCAGAACAATCACAGTTATTGCTACTTTTATAATTTCACTTACATTGAAAAACAGAGAATCCCCTGGGCACTATTGTTTGTAAATTGAAAGGTATATTGCATTATGTTAGAGACTATACTAAACTGTATTAACTATAAAATCAAGCAATATACCATTTCCTAAAATCAAATAAAACATTATAGAATATTATTTTGGAAAGAGTATGTTTTTCAGAAAAATAATATATGAATGAATTTAGGAAAGTATATTTTAAAAGGTTTTGAATATTTTATTTTTATTTTTTTTATTAAGGTATTATATGTGTACATAGCTTACTATTGCACCCCCCCCCACCTCCCATTCATGCCCTCCCTCCCAGAGTTCTGTGTTCGTTGGTTGTACTTATATTCATGCATACCAGTCCTTCAATTGTTCTCTTATCTCCCCCCAGGTCTCCTTCCCCTCCCCGCTGTCATTTGACAATCTGCTTGTTTTATGGTGACTATCTCAGGACCACATGAATAGAATCCGCTCCTCATTTGGCAGTCTGCTAGTTTTATGGTGACTATCTCAGGACCATATGAATAGAGTGCGCTCCTCCTCTGGTTCTCATCGCCCCTTCCCCTGGGTCCCACTGCTTCCCCTGGGACACACGGCTCACCCGGGGCACACGGCCCCCTGGGACACATGGCTCACCCGGGGCACATGGCCCCCTGGGACACACGGCTCACCCGGGGCACACGGCCCCCTGGGACACATGGCTCACCTGGGGCACATGGCCCCCGGTTTTGAATATTTTAGACTTGACATTCAAAGAACAGACAAACCATGTTGAAGCTCTATTTAGTGTATTAAAACTTTGCAACTCACAAAACTTTTTGTAAGTAATACATTCTAAAAGTGATCCTACAATCAATAAAATTAGGTTTTACCAATTAAAGTATTGTGAGTACTTTCATTTTGACATGTATCACTATGAATTGATATGTTGATTAGAAAAACTGTTTTATATTGTTTTTAATTGAACAATAATTCATTAAAATGTCTCCTATATTTTCAAATAATGAGAAGTTATATATATATATTATATGTATTTCTTTTCACAAATCCAATTAAATTAGAAAGATAAAGACCTGTCTTTAAAATACATATGTAATAAAAACATTAGTATATATAGTAAACTAAAAATATCTTGGGGACAGAAGGAAACAATGCTTTCTTATTTTAATTCTTCATAGAAATAAAATTACTATTAATTTTGTGTCACTATATTTTTATGCCTAGATATTTATTTTACTTATGTGGAAACTGAGTTTCAGATTACACAGGGAATCTTCCAAGATCCAATCACATAGGTACAGGATCTAAAATTAAAACCCATATCATCTGATTTTTGCTTCTTTGTTCCTGTCATTTGTGCTCTAAAGAATTCTTTGATGAGAAAGGATAATTAAACTGAGCATTAAGGGATGAGAAGGAGTTAATATTGTGAACAGTCACTTGCAAAAGAACAGTTCTGAGACAATGAAAAACATGTGGAAATAAACAAAGGGTTGAGCATGGCTAAAATGTAGAGCCTGAAACTAGCAGAAGAGTAAAGGAGGATGCAAAGATGTTTAAATTATGATTGGCCCTTAAACCATTTGGAGTATGAACTTCATGCTAAATTCTGAGTAAGATAAGGGAAAATATTAAGGAAATATATTATGAAAGTAATCCCAGCAATATTAATGAGAAATAATTGGATTCAGAAAAAAAAACAAGAAGCAGTGACTGGATGGTCTGTTCTTGTTTTGAGTCCAGATTAGAAATGAATCAAGCCAGAATAGGGAAAGCAGGAGATGGATGAATTAAAGAGATAATAAAGTCAAATCACCTCAATGGGTAAATGCAGGGAAGAGATGAATAAAAGGTGAAAAGGAAGGGGTAACATCAATAGCTCATTTTATTGATTTATAAAATATTGAAATAATACATATTTTATACTACCATTTATTAGTGTTTTATTTTAAGGGTGCTAAAACATTAAACATTTAAATGTTAGAAAATTACCTATTATAGCTTGATTATTTCATATTATTTTTGTGAAGAACAACCCTAAACCACTATTAAATTTAAAAAGTGAAAAATTTCTCTTTCATTCACTTTTATTGTTTTAGCACCCAATATTTAGAAAGCACTTAGATCATATCTTATCTGATAAAAGGGAAATATGCAAATTAACCATCACTCTGTCACAAAGATGGAAGCATCCATAGCCACAAGATGGTCGTGCCCAGTCCCCTTAGCCCCACCAGAGTCCCCCAGTCCTGAGGGAGCAGCTGCTGAGAGCAGGCCCTGTGAGCGGCCTGGCAGAGTGCTTGCTTTGCCACTGTGGTGATGAGGTAAATGTCCTGCCCCAGCAGCAGAGGGCCTCTGGGCCATGGAGACCCTCTGGGCACTGGGCGTGGAGCAGCCAGTTCCTACAGAGAACAGAGAACCATGTGGAGTGGGCCTAAGCCATCATGGCTCCCAGATTGGTTGGGCTGAGGGACTCACCCACCGTGCATGAGTTTTGTATACTGGGCCTCTAGTTCAATAATAAGCACAATGGTTGTATTTGGAAGGCTTACAGTTTAGTAAGTGAAACAGATTCCACTCAAATAATAAAACAAGCAAAAAAGTAAATGCTAGGAAGGATTAAATAGTTCTGTAAGTTATTCTGTTGGGGGCAGTTAAAATAGACAAATAACAGTAAACCTTTGGAAACAAATGCATGATGAGTAATTTGAGTATGATAAGATTTTACCTGGGTGGAGTAAGAAGAAAAGAGCATATCCTTTCAATTATATTAGTTATTTTTTTTTTACTAGAATTTGCCATTAACTGTGAAGAATAAAAAGAATAAAAAACCCTACATAATAAAGAGGTAATATGAAAACTAAGCCTCACAAGATGGCTGCCTATGATCAGGCTTCAGGGGGGTTTAGTGAGGGATGACCAAACGACTGAATGAGCAGGCTGCGTGTGGCAACCAGGCCAGCAGGGGATTACTGATGGATGACAAATAACTGAACATTAAGCTGTGTTGGGCAACTAGGATGGCAGGGGGGTTAGTGAGGGACAACCAAACAACTGAAAAGCAGGCTTCATGGGGTGACCAGGCCAGCAGGGGAGCCATGAGGCATGGCCAGGCTGGCAGGAGGGCATTTGGGAACAACCAGGCCAGCAGAAGGGGGGGGGGGCAGTTGGAGGAGACCAGGCAGGCAGGCAGGTGAGCAATTAGAAGCCAGCATTCCAGGATTGTGAGAGGGATACCTGACTACTGGTTTAGGCTCACAGGGGTCCCAGATTAGAGAGGGTGCAGGCTGGGCTGAGGGGACCCCCTCTCATGCACGAATTTCATGCACCGGGCCTCTAGTAAATAAATAAAACTAAACTGAAACCTAAGCAACCAGACGACCGAACAACCAGATGACCAGCTGACTGGTTGCTATGACATACACTGACACCAGGGGACAGATGCTCAACACACAGGATCAGGCTCCCTCCTATCTGTATCAGGCCTGTGGGGATCAGGCTGAAACTGAATATCTAACATCCTCTGAGGGGTCCTGGATTGCAAGAGGATGCAGGCCAGGCCTAAGGACCATACTGGTGCATGGATCTGAGCACCAAGCATCTAGTTTATATACTTTTTTAAATGTCCAGTTTAACAGACACACATAGCATAGGAATAATATTATGAATATGGATATTAATTTTTTACTTTATGCACTTGTATTTTTTATTTTAAATTATAATGATGTTAATTATGTATTAAACATGTACTTTTCTATATGTCATTATAAGTATGATTTGTCAATATGATGTTATTATTATACTTAGTTATTATGGAAACTTGTACAACATTATAAATTTGAAAATAGGTATTTTTCCTATTTTTTAGGTAAAATTTTAATTCACTGAAACTAACTGGGCTAAAATCCATTTATTTTTCATGTGAAGCATGAATCATCTAGTAATGTAAATTTCAAAATTGACTTGATAAGCTTTTCTACACAGAATAAAAGTGACAAAAATGAAATACCTAATATTATTTCTTGCTATTAAACAGATATAGATGTAATCATAAGATTTTACACCTGAAAGAGACCAGAAATCATTTGATCAAATCTTTACATTTTACAAATGAGTGGCCATTCCATTTTTAAAAATCTTGTTTTTCCCCCTTCATTCTCATTATCTTATGAACTTTAGTCTTCATCAAAGGAGTAATGAATGATGTGAAAGAAACTCATGTATATCTTTTATTTTAAAGAAACATATTACCATTGCTATAACAATAAAAACATTCTAAAAATGTTGATAGAAAAAAATATTCCAGTGTTACCCTCTTATTTAAACAGTTGACCCTGAAACAATAGTGGTTTGAATTGCAGGCTTCCACTTGCAGGCAAATTTTTAAAAAATAAATAGCTGTAATGCTATGGATCAATGGTTATGAGTCATGGATGAGGAGGGCTGACTGCACAGATCTAGTCATTGTGGATTTTTCATGAGGTTCCTGGAACCAATCTAATGCATACTAAGGGTCAACTAAGTTTTGAGGATATCAAAATGTATATGCATGTTTTCAACTGCATAGAGGTCAATTCCCTTAATTTACACTTTTTTCTAGGGTCAATTGCAATTTTAATTTTCCTTTTAGCCAAGCAAACAGGAGAAGAGAAAATGTAATCTGGAGGCCATTTTTTCAAGAGTTCATTTTTTTCTTAGCAGAAGATGAAATTTAGCAATTGAAGCCAAACATTGATCCAGGTGTGTGGAATAAATAAGTATTGCTTTATCGAAGAGCAGCAAGAATCATCTTATTCTGGTATTTATTTCATAAATTTATTTATTTTACATCTGTATCCTCACTTCAGATAAATTTAACAATATTTCTTCAATAAAGTCTAAACTTCTTCCATGAACATTAAGTGTCTTTATTAATTATTTTCTCGCCTTACCTAATTATTCCCCTTTTGTACTAGTAACTGATTGCCCACAGCCCAGAAATGCTGACTTGAGTATGCCAAAATAACACATATACACATGGGGATAACAATTTCCTTACCTCCTTCATTTTAGAGACAGGAATAAAAAAAGAGAGAGATCAATGTGAGAGAGAAACATTGATCAGCTGCCTCCAGCGCACACACCAATTGGGGATTGGGTCCTAGACCTGGGCATGGGCATGTGCTTTGACCAGAATCAAACCAGTGATCTTGCACAGGATGACTCTCAAACAACTGAGCATCACTTACTAGGGCTACTTCTTTTTAAAAAAATAATAATTTGTTTAACTTAATGAAATTTACGACATAAAAAAACGGTCTGAGTGTCATTAATATTAATTGCTTGAAGCTTTAGTGACATCATCTGTGCACTTAGCATGCACTTAACAAGGAACATATTGCAGCATCCTATTTTTTTTGTTTCTTTTACTTACCAAGCATTTAGTCTATTCCCCCAAATCTCCAGTTTTGTTCAGACAACTACTCTTCATGAATTGGCCATGAGGTACAGAGAATGCCTACATTATCTCATTGATCTAAAGGCAGTCTCATTCCCCTTGCCAACTCTTCCTTCACAAAAAGTTAGTGTGACCTAATTTTCACCAATGAGATATCTGAATAAAAAACATTGCTAGGGCATATAGGATGTTTAGATTTTTTTAAAATACTAAATGTGTAACAAGTGATGGGAGTCTTTTCTTTTTCTGTGCGTTATCATGTAATGAAATGCTAAAGTCATCTTGCTACCAGCCTGAAGAGGAAAGCAGGTCGGAGAGACTGAAAAACACACATATTTTACATTATAACTTTATTTCTTAATTAGAAAACCTATATCCCAACATATCTCCGGATTTCTGTTATGTGAGATAATACATTTCCCTGTTGTTTAAATATGTTTCAATAAAGTTTTCATTTCTTGACAAGATTATCTTAAGTGATACAAATGGGATAATTATTGTTAAACTGAGAGTTAAAGAATTTTTCTTAAACATAATATTTTCATATTTATTTAGCCTTCTTAAGCAAATAATTCCATTATATGAATAAGTACAGTTGCATTAATATTGCCTACATAAGTGTATGGTGATCTTAAGAAAAAATTAGTGTAGGACTGTAAAAATTTCATTGCACTGATTCATTTGCCCATGCTCTTGGTGTAGGCAAAAGCATTAACACAACAAATTAGTTATTCAAAGCTTTACTGTATTATTTGGAGAGCAAACATTTGTTGTAGAGTTTGTTTCAAACAATGTCTTGGTGATATATTAAGTAAAAACATATGGAGTGAATTTTCCATAAGTTAGTGTTTAATGAAGATGATTAGAGAACATTATTTTTACCAAAAAAGGATACTCCTCAAATCACTGAAGATATTCCCAAGTTTTTACTTCTCATCTCAGTCAATTCACTATTAAAATTTAAAATAGAGTTCTAAATAGCTAACATCAAGGTCAGAGATGTGTATAAAAATCTTTGCAAGTTGCACCATATAAAGTAAACAAACTTATGATAACCCTCTGACTCATAAATTTGGAATGCAGCTTTTTGGAAATGTTTGTATAAAAAGAAAGACTAATTGTTTTAACTTTTAAAAGTTAAAGAACATGCTTTATTTCTCTTGGGACACATTCCAGTGGAACAATAGCTGGAGATAATATATTGCTCTCAGGATATCCTCCCCGTGCAAGTTGGCATTTTGCAGTTCATAACCCATACACGACTTAAGAATCAGACGATAACCACCTTTATAATTGCCAAAAAGGCATGATTTTCTCTTTTCATTACTATAATTTAGAAATATTTAATTAAAACATTCTTCTACTTCTTTCTTATATTTAAAGATGTGTTTGAAATCACTTACCCTAGGTTTCTTACTTAAGATAAAAAAACAAAATACAAAAAAACCCAACTTAATATTTTTAGTGATTACTTAAAATAGATTAATGTTTCACTTACTAAATTATTAAATCATTAATCTTCACATTTATACGCACTTAGAATATGATACATAGTGTTCCCATGCAAGAATGCAGAATGTAGAGCAAGGTAGACACCTTGTCTACCCTGTTTATATGTTCTTCTTTAGAAAGACAGGAAATAACCCAAATATGCCTAGGTCTATAATGTGGGACATACAAAGTGCAATATATTACAGAGCAGTAACATCAAGCTAGTTTAAAAGTGTCAAGAAAATCATCTCTAAGCATGTTTTCAAACTGTAAGTTGTAAAATCAATTTAATAAATCAAATAGAGTATAAAAGAATATGAATTATAAGACTGCATTGCACATGGTACAGCTACTGTGGAAGACAGTATGGAGTTTCCTCATAAAGTTAAAAATGGAACTCCCATTTGACCCAGTAATCCCAATTCTAGGAATATACCCCAAGAAACAAGAAACACCAATCAGAAAGGATATATGCACCCCTATGTTCATAGTAGCACAATTTACAATAGATTTGGAAACAACGTAAGTATCCATCAGCAGATGAGTGGATTAAAAACTATGGAATACACAATGGAATACCACGCCACTATAAAAAAGAAGAAATTTTTACCATTTTCAACAGCATGGATGGAACTGGAGAGCATTATGCTAAGCGAAATAAGCCAGTTGGAGAAAGATAAATATTACATGATCTCATTCATATGTGGCATATAATGATCAAAATAAACTGATAAACAAAAATATATTCAGAGACAACTGACAGGGGAAGTGGGGGGGGGGGGTTAGAGATCAACCAAATGACTTGTATATATGCATACTTACATAACCAATGGACTCAGACACTGGGGGATTGGGCTTGCCCTGGGAGGTGGGTGTGGGGGGAGGCCAGTGGTGGGAGCAGCAGACATATGTAAAACTTTAAGATAAAAACAAGCAAACAAAAACAGAAATAAAAATAAAGATTTCTAAAGTATGGTAGCAAACATACTTAGATAAAAACTGCTGTTTGAATTTTAACCCTGCTATTCTGGCTTCGGCACTTGCTTACTTGCTTGAACAATAAGGTAGTTTCCTCAGCTTTTAGATTGAGACCTGGAGACTAAGGCAATTTTCCTGTGCCTGTGGACCAGGACCATAGGAGATTGATTCTCACTGACTCAGTAGCTTCAGGAGTAGAAACTGTAGATAACCTTCAGAGATTAACAGCTCAGCTTTGCTTCTGTACTATCTGCTTTTGCAAGATAGATCCACATTCCAATGTCCAGCAGGATGTGGCTGGGAGCTGCCCTGCAGATTGTTCCCAACATTTAGAATTTAGAATTTAGAATAAAGGAAAATTTTTGTGGTTTAGACCTTTAAAAGGACTGCCTACACCTGAATGGCGCAGTAGTGAGTGTGGACTCCACCTGCGTATGGTTCTCTTGAGGTGGTCCTGGCCAGTTCAATAAATCCTTGACTGCTTTTTTAAAATCAATTAACAGCATCTGGTAGTCTTATTTTGACTCCAGGGTTTGACCCCACAACAATTTCATCGGACATAAACTGTATAATTAATGTTTCATGAAACATTTCTTTAACTTCACTAGCAATAAAAAATGAGGAATTAGAATTTTCCTAGAAGGATAAGAAAATTTATGGCAGCGGAAAGCCTGTGAAAGTGCCCAGAGGTATGAAAGTTTGTGTAATTCCAGAAGCTGAAAGTTCACAAAAGCTGGAAGAGTTGGTAGGACCATAGGTATGTGAAAGAAGTTGGGCTGGGGGTTGGTGTCTGAATGAAACACCAGGGATGAAACTGAATTCAGGGTAGAACACAAACAACAGTATGGTGATGGCCAGAGGTAATGGGGTATAGGGGGTGGGTGAAATGGTCATGGGAGGCATAAGGACATATATAACAGTGTCAGCAACAACAACAAAAATCTTATAAGCCATGCCATAAAGTTGGGTATTATTTTAAGAGCAATAGTTACCTGCTAAATGGTTTTAAGCAGGAGGATATGATCATGATTGCATGTTAGAGAATAGTTCTGATTATGTTTTACAAATAGGAGAGAGGAAAATCAATATTGGAGGCAGATGGCTTGTTATGATTTCAGATGGTCTAGCCAGGCAGAGTGATTTGGAGACTATACAGAAGAGGAAAGAAAAGCAGGAAGACTGGTGGCTGTGGAAGGAAGGGAAATGTAGTTGCCTGGAATGCCTGTCAACTCGCAGGCAGGACCAGTCATATGCGTGGTGCTAATGCTGATTTGATAAACAATGGCAGAGAAACATGTTTGGTGGATAAGGTGGAAATTTTTTTTTTTTTCAGTTTGGGACATAGGGATTGTAAAATCTGCTCATCCTCAAACCATTTACATTAAAAAAACCTCAAAGGAGGGAGGGGTTGCTAAAGGTCAATTCATGATAAGACAGATGCAATTCTCTGGAAATTTTCTAAGTGGGGAGCTAAATTTTCCAATTTCTATGCATTTCCACACAGAAAGCCCACCCTGGCTTTTTCTTATTATAGTTCAAATAATATTAAGTGATACCTCAATGTACTAGTCTTTGACTTTAGATTTCTATTTTCAAACAAAATGCATTTTTAAATAAAAGTATTAAAATCAGTAACCACTATGCTTTAAAAAAAAGCTTCACAGCCGAAACCGATTTGGCTCAGTGGATAGAGCATCAGCCTGCCGACTGAAAGGTCCTGGGCTCGATTCCGGTCAAGAGCATGTACCTTGGTTGCGGGCACATCTCCAGTGGGCGGTGTGCAAGAGGCAGCTGCTCGATGATTCTCTCTCATTGATGTTTCTAATTCTCTATCCCTCTCTCTTCTTCTCTGTAAAAAATCAATAAAATATATGTTTTAAAAAGCTTCACAAAAACAAATTTTCTATATAACATATCCAATGGCCCAATACATGGCAGTATTAAAGTTTTCTTTTTTTTTTAATTTGCTACGTGAAATGAAGATCATATAGTGTTTATGTTGATTCACATGCTTTAAAAAAATGAAACTTAATTGTATAGACATATAAAATCTTCATTTAAAGAAATAAATGGAGTGATATTTACACACGTGGGGAGTCTTGTGAATATGAGCATTTTAAAAAAAACCCATCAAACATATATTTATTGTCATAAAGAAGTTTTGTCATAAAGAAGTTTTCTATCCAAACAACTACAACTTTTTGCTGGTTGAGCACTCACAACATTGCAGGATTTTACAGCACAACTAGAGATTCTGCCACATCAATGGCAATTTGCTGGAAAGTGTTCATGGGATTTATTGTTAAATTAATTCTCTTTCTTCAATTTTGGACTATGTATACATACTATTTGATACCAGTTATTTATGTCAAAAATACAATTCAATCCAATAATATATACAAACCGATTGTCAGATGACTACCATGAGCCAGTCCTTTATACCATGTTTTCTCTTTTATTAGAGTCTGTGTTACTCTTTGGAGAATAAAGGTCTCTTTGAGAAGGCGGATGGCCCAAGAAAAATGTTCCTGTGAGTCACTCTCATTCCTCCTTAAAGATAAAAATTGGGTTAAAACAAAAGCAAAATTGGATTAAAACCTGTGGGATGTGAAATAAAATAATTTGAAAAGGGCCTAGAACTTAGGGGGTGTGAGTGTGAGATGGCATGCATCCTAGATCCTGCTTGCACGTATGTCTATGCAGCTTGTACATTTATGTAGAAACTTCAATGTTGTTCCAGTGTCTGAGTTTTCATATGTGTTGAGTTCTTCTCTTAAAAAGCATACTTCTTGAACATTAAAAGCTTCGCCTTTCAACACTACTGTTGCTGCTAGCCTTTTCTTCTGTTATTTTGAAGGGTCAATGAATCAATTCTCCTGTCATTCTCCAGCTCCAGCAACAAAGGTTTCTGAGTATATATGGGAGGAAACCTTAAAGATAACCTGGAAAATGGTTCTCAGTTTCATCCTGTCACATGAGCAAGGCCACAGTGGACACCACCAGCGTTTGTGGGAAATATAGGGGAAATGAATTGTCACTGTTTATCAGAAACTGAACAATGCCAATGGCCTCTTGCCCAGCGATTTTATTTCTCTAAATTGTCTTTCAGGTTTTCATAAGTAGAAAAGTTTATTGTACAATCATTTATAATTTTAAAAACTTACTTTAGCACACTAACTGTCTAAAATAAAGACCAAATAAATTATAGCAGGGCTCCTTTATAGTAACTATAGTGATATTAAAATGTTCTATGTTTACAAAAACAACATTTTGTGGTTTACAAAAAGTTTATATTGACATGCAAATACTTATATCACAAAACAAAGAAAAATAAGCAAGATTTATCATTGGAAATACTTTTCCCTGCATAAATAACATATACCAAGACATTCAAAATGATAAGTGACTTAAAGTAATTTTGCTATAAACACAAAGATAGTATCAAAAAAACATTTATTTTATTTTATTCTGCAATTTAAACATATTTTACTTTTTATTTTAAAAAAAAGTAAGATTGATTACTTCTTAATGGAAAACATAAACTGTTAACAATTGTTTTTTTCTACAACTGTATGCTCCATACTATCACTCAAAAACCATCCATAGAAGACATTTAAGTGAAAGAATCTGTCTAAGTCTGACAAACTTAAAACTATTGACCTATAGGTTGTAACAAACTAAGAAAACTTTAGGTTAAATGTATCCATTTATTGCCAGAATTTTTATGTTTTATCAATAACAAGATGCTTGTCATTATGGCTGTTATCATAGGTTGTATATGTTACCTATGGATAGGAAAAAAAAAATCTCTTCACAATAATAAAATTTATTGCAGTAATATAATTGTAATAATTTTTCTTCCTAAAAAAATAGCTATGTAGTACTGGATATTTAATAGGTAGACTTTAAAAAACTAGACATAAAATTCACAATAATAAATATTTCCATATCTGGATCCAACAACTCAATATATTAGAATGGTGGTTGAGATAAGAAGGCACAAAGCAGTACTGACAACTAGTCATCTATTCATTTAATGCCCTAGATGTTGCCTTTCTCCCACAGTGGAGAAGTATATAATCCCTTTCGCTTCCTCGCTCTTTTTATTAGCATGAAGCCAGCTTTGCAGCTCCCAAAGCTGCAATCCAATCAGACACGCAGAATAATCCCCTGTTTCAATGCTTCTTCCTTTAGTTTAGTTGAGAATACAAATGCAGACAATATTGCTTTCCCAGAGGCAAGTAAGGAAATTTTTTTTTCCTTTTATAGTAGAAGCAGAGAATAAACATTTCAAGATTGAAACCCATTCATCTGTAAACAGAACTGTCATAGCAGACATTTACTGAAGAAAAAAAAATAAGCAGAGATTATCATTTCATAGCCTGCAGTAGATTGAAACTAGTTGAAAAGCAAACACTTCTTTAGGCACCATTTCCTCTGTCTGATAATGGGGGCTAATCTTTGTTTTGCAGTTCTTCTTTGCTTTTGTTTTTAATGAACCCCATTTTACTTGCTCAACAGCCATATGTGGGTGAGAACGGATGGTGAGACACAATCATTTACTGGTGTACTTTTATTAAAGCTAAAAAGCTTCTGGTATTGTGGTCTTTAGAGGCAGTTAAATGATTTCTTTCTTCCTTCCAACTTCTTTCAGCGGTATCCTTATGCTTTATAAACCCTCCAGAAAAGGAAAGTTCACAATATGCGTGAAATGGGAACCCTCTGGGTTGTTATTATTATTTAATGTGTATCGATAGGCCTGCGAGCTTAGCATATTGCTTTGTGTCTGTGCCTCTGAGCCCTAAACTGGGTGGAAGCTAAAGAGAAAGGTGAAGTCTGGGTGGAGTAGGGGGAGGGCTCCATTGGTTAGAGCAGTGTTTCCCAAAGTGTGGTACGCGCACCCCCAGGGGTACGGGAAGAGTTTGGTGGGGTACGTGTTGCACCAGAGTTCGGTGGGGATATGCACTGCACCGTGCTTAGCTGCGCCTAATTCTACGTTCTCATGAGTCAAGTCAAGACAGTCTTGTGAGGCGTGAGATGGTCCGGTGTGCAAATAAATGTTATTTATAATATTACTCTTATTTATATTTTATTATGAATAATTTTATTTTTCATTTATTATTATTTTGTGTATGTACCAAAAAATAAAAAAATAAAAATATTTTGATTGTTATTAAAATACATCCATTTTTTTTTGACGAGGGGTACTCAGCATTATGAAAATTATAGAAGGGGTACACGTATGTCAAAAGTTTGGGAAACACTGGGTTAGAACATCATCCTGTGCTCCAAAAAGTTGTGGGTTTAATTGTGCACCAGGACACATTCCTATGTTGTGGGCTCCATGCCCAGTGGGGCATGTTTGGGAGGCAACCCATCAAAGTTTCTCTCTCACATTGATGTCTCTCTCCCTCTCCTACTCTTTCTCTAAAACTCAATGAAAAGCATATCCTCGAGTGAGCATTAAAACTACCGTATTTGCCGGCGTATAAGACGATTTTTTGGCCCTGAAAAATACGTATTTGCCGGCGTATAAGACGACCCCCTAACATTTCCACTAAAAATAGAGTTTGTTATATACTCGCCGTATAAGACTACCCCCCACTTGGAGGCATATTTTTCAGGGTCAAAGGGTCGTCTTATACACTGGCAAATACGGTAATTAAAATAGTAAATAACAAAAAAATAAAATAAAGAGAAATGTGAAGTTTTTGGCATGTTATCACAAGTGCCTCAGTTATCTGAAGTAAAAAGTTATCTGAAACTGTTGCAGAAGACCAGAGAAAAACCAAGCAATGCTTTTAGAGAAAAAGAGTTACACTTTTTAATATGCTGGCGGACTCAGTAGAATAACTTTCCAAATCTGAGTAAAGTAACATTCAGGAGCTTTTCTTTTATAACTTTCTGGAGTCTTTGTCATGAAAATATGGATTATGCTTCTGGTCTTTTCACAGGTTTTTCAAAAAGGTCCCAGGTATCGGGGGTCTTGAGACCATATCTGATGGTCTGGCCTGGTGCCAGTGTTAACGCCTCCGGAGCTGTGCACTATTCATCGTTTATGGCCTCTGTGAAATGTGAGCATCTAGATAACACGTTCTGCAAGACCGGTTTCTGGGAAAGAGGCAGTGACTTAATTATAGGTTATCAAGAATGTACACTGGGCTTGCTGGCACAGATTCAGATTGCTAGCCCCCCAAAATATCAGGGTTACTTTGGAATTAGCCCTTTTTAGTCTTCTCAAAACTACTTTCAGGAGAGGAAGTAGGATAATCTCTAAGCTGGTTAAAAATCACACTGAGCTGAGAGATCACAGAAACAAACCAGCATGAAACAGAGCATGGGATTTGGAGTTATAAATCTGGAATACTTACTCAGTTTCACGAGAGCTGCTTAATCTTAAGCAAACAGTTATGAGCCTCGGTTTCTGCACATAGAAAAAAAAAAGGCAGCAATACTCTACTGAACTGACCTCACAGTACCAAAGCTAGAAGAATCTGAGAGAACATAAATGAAAAACTTCATAAACTATAGTTATGAGACTATTGTATAAAAAAAGGGGACATTTCATATTAGAGAAGAAAAGATGCATTAGTCAATTAATTTTATTGAAATAGTTGCATATATGTATATATATGGAGAGGAGAAAAAAAAATTTAGTGCCTTAGTTAAGTCTTTTAAGTAATAATTAGAGGTTCATACAAAACTTAAATGTATATATTTTACCATAATGTACCAGAAGAAAATACTTAGATATATTTGTATAAACTTCAAGGAAAATTTTCTTAAACCAGACAAAAAATGAAACACTACATAAAAATACTTGCAATATATAACAATTTTCACACTGTTGTATTTGAAGATATAGAAATATATAGGATATATTTTCTTTAAAAACTATAATAAAACAAACATACTAATTAAAAATGGTCAAATAGGTGAACCTATGTTTCATTGACAGGCAATACACATGATATTTTAATTAAGTTTTAATCTTTTAATATGTAAATTGGGGTGAAGTTGTAAAGAAATTGTACTTCTATAATTTGATGGGAGAGTGACATTGTCATGCAACCATGAAAGATAATTTGATTCTGTAAGAGTAGAATGCAACTCATTATTATCTAGCTAAAAGAAATAATCATATAATTGCATAAGAATGCATATCCATGGGTATTCATCACATCTAGCTTACAATAGCAAAATATTGGAAAAATCAAAATGTTCATAAAAAAGAATAGAAAAAAACCTCATATTCAAATTGTGGAATATGATACAGTGACTAAAAATTATTTATTAAACCGAAACCGGTTTGGCTCAGTGGTAGAACGTCGGTCTGCGGACTGAATGGCCCCGGATTCGATTGCAGTCAAGGGCATATACATTGGTTGTGGGCACATCCCTGGTAGGGGGTGTGCAAGAGGCAGCTGGTCAGTGTTTCTCTCTCATTAACGTTTCTAGCTCTCTATCTCTCTCCCTTCCTCTCTGTAAAATATCAATAAAATATATTTAAAAAAATTATTTATTAATTCCATATATGACAACATGGAAAGAACTAGGAATTGTATTATTGAGTAAAAAAAGCAAATTACTGAGAGACATAAGTTTGATAATACCATTATATCAGAAGACATATAAAACAAGACAAGTGAAGTAAGTCCCAGGGTTGCCCCAGATTACTGCTTTAAGAGTTACCACGTAATGGCTAAGAGAGAAGGAGTTCAACACCATGCAGATTTTATTGAGTCAAAAGAAAGAGAGTTAAGCATCCAGTGAAATGTAGGAAGCTGGATTTCATAGGAGAGAGTACTGGATAGCAAAGAGCTTAATAGAGAGGTAGTTTTGGAGAACAATAGAAGGTTCCTGCCAGTAATCAGCAGAATACTGACCAGTGTATTCATTTGAGAATACTACCTTAAATAGAGGAAAGCACCATCCAAAAAAATTAAAGGGACCAGTACCCCGTGCTCATATAATGTTGTGAACAGTGAACCTTCTAAAAGCTCATAAGGGAAAACTTCGTAATTCATGGCTATTTGTTAGAATACTCAAAAGGGGTTTGCTTCAGATATTAGGTATAATTAGCTTTAAATTAAATGCTGTTCTAGTTCCAGCAAACATATTTTAGACCAAATAATATTTACGCAGGATAATCTCATTTTGGAATAATAAAGGGGTTAATTCATCAAGAGGAATCAACAATTTTAAACACTTATTTACTTATAACAGAGCTTCAAATGCTTGAAACAAAAACTGATAAAACTATAAGGAGAAATACACAAATATAATAAATTTAAATACTTCTCTTTTAATTATTAATAGAACAAGTAAGCAGATAATCAGCAAAGATAGGATAGAATGAAAAACACTACCAACCTAACCTAATTAATTTTAGGGAACAATACACTAAACAAACAAATAATATTTATTTTTAAAGAACTACAGATACAACATTTATCACGGTAAACCATATTTAGGTGAGACTGTCAGTTTACCAACAGAGGTAAAAAAGGACACACAGTTACATTTGAGTCTATATATATAAAAGCCTAAGCGATGGGAATGTCAGAACAACCTGAATGACCAGTCACTGACCACCAGGGGTCAGATGCTCAATGAAGGACCTGACCCTTGGTGGTCAATGCACTCCCACAGCCAACCTCCCAAGGTCCCTCTCCCCATCCGGCAGGCCCCAGCCAACAGCTGGAAGCCAGCAGGAAGACCTGAGGTCTGCAGCAGCCAGCATACCTTAGCTGGCAGCAGGAAGTCCCTGATTGGCCCTGATCACCAGCCAGGCCTAGGGATCCCACCCATGCATGAATTTCATGGACTGTGCCTCTGATTTTAAATAAACATTAAACAATATTACAAGATTTTATTTTTTAAAGCAGTTTTTTATTCATAACAAAATTAGCATATTCCCTTCTTATTGGCTGTGGGCACTGCCATGTTTGCAACAGCTTGAAGATCAATTAGCATATTTCATCTTTACTTGATAGAATGTATGGTGCCAGGAGGGTACTAGAATTATTAGGGTGATCACTTTATAAGTTATAATTGTCTAACCACTATGTTGTACACTTGAAACTAATCCTATATAATAAAGAGTTAATATGCTAATTAGACCAAACAGCCGAACAACCTTTCAGACATCCTTCTGGATGACCTTCTGCATGAAGCCAGAGCTGGCCGGCTGGCCAAGGTAGCCAGGGCTGAGAGAACCAAGCCCCTTACATGATGTTGGTTCACTTGAAGTTGTCCCAGAGGTTTCTTACACTATCTTCAATTTTCTGAATTCTCTTGTCTTCTTGCTTCTGTGGAGTAGTGTCCTCTGGCTCTTTGTGTTCCAAATCTTTAACTTTATTCTTGCAATCTTCCATTCTGTTTTTGGGACTCTGTATAATATTTTTTTTTTTATTTCAGAGAATGTATTCTTTATTTCTTGTTGATCCTTTTCATATCCTCATAGGTCTCATTTATTTTATTGGCCTTTTCTAGGAGATTCTTGAACAACCTTATAAGCGTGGTTTTGAACTCTATATCCAGTCCCTTTTTATGCTCCATTTCTTTCGTTTGTGATCTGTTTCCTTGTCTAGGCATTTTTGTTGCTTCCTTGAGTTGGTAGGTTGGGAGGATCAGCTGTGTCTATGCCAGGGGACAGCAGTATTCCACTAGACTTGGAAACCTGCAAAAGCCTCTGTGTTCAGCTTGGATGGGGCAGAATTTAGGGGTGGAGCCAAAGCCTTGGCTTCTGGTTAGCCCCGCCCTCTTAGGTTCCTGAGTCTCAGTGTACCTCAGTGTCCTTTGGTATTTGCTGCAAGCACCTCTGAGAGAAAGGCATCCTAAAGTTTCGCCCGCTATCAGACAGTCTAGTCTCTCCCCCAAGGAGCCTACAACTGGGATTCAGTGTAGTTGGAAGTGGGGTTAGGAGCAGTCTGGAGCTTATGTCTCCTTCCCACTAGGGCAATCCATGGCCCAATCAATGGTCTCTGCTCGCAATGTGCTGAACTCATGGGCTCTGCCTTTCGCTGCTCCCCTGAGCTTCTGCTTTACAACCCAGATTCCCTCTGTATGAGCCTGGAACCCCAGGGTCTCGCCCTGAACTGGGGTTCAGTGCAGTCGGAGTTGGGGGTTTAGCACAGTCTGGAGTCTTTATCTACTTTCCGCTATGGAACGCCAGCCAGGCACTCAGCCGCCCCTCCTCTCAGGCTCTGTCCTCTCCCCATGCGCGCACCGTGTCTCTCAGTGCCTTAGGCTTTTACAGCTCCTCTGATTGTCCTTCTGGTTTTCTCTTTCCTCCTAGTTGTAGAATTTCCAGTCAGTCAACTTTCCTGTAGTTCTGGATAATGTCCACTTTATATTTTAGTTGTATTTTTTGAAATTGTTGAGTGAGGCTGCATTTAGGCGGTTACATATGCCATCATCTTGATTTTTTTTCTTCTTTTTTCTTCTTCTGGGTTTTCATTTTCTTAATGCTTCATTTTGCTGCTGCTTCTGTATGCTTTCCCAAATTTTGAAAACTATCAAATGAGTTATGTAATCTGTGTGTTTTTTCTTTTTCTTTCTGGTAGTAGAAACAGTAATAACAACAATTGCTACCTTTGTTAATTTATATTGCATGACCTATGATGCCCCAAAAGTACTAGTTGGCTTGTAATATCCTAGTTTCTCTTCAGACAGTCCCTCTTTCTCACTTTCCTTTTTCTCCTCTTCCTCTGTTTCTCCCTCTCTCCCTCTGTTTCACTCTATCATTTTATCTTTCTCCTTATAGCTTTCAGCACCTCTGGAGTAATACATTTATTGGTTTCCAACCTGCCTGTGTTGTAATAAGCTTCCTCCTTTCTATGCCCCCACAACTCTGTGCCCACGGCAACCCTGCATTTATTTGATTATACTGGAGAACAGATCTTTGTATGTCAAATTCTTCTAAAAGTTTATGAGTTCTTCAGTGACTGGACACTTTTCGTGTTTTTATTACCTGTGTTTAACAGAATCCTTGCCTCTTAATACTCAGTTTCTGCTTACTGAACTAAAAATGGAATTCCTTTAGTAATTTCTGTAAATACTACATTTGTTCCTTGGTACAGAATAAGACACTGGGGAATTTGTAATTTTAGATATGTCATGCAAGCAGAGAGAGATGAAATGATTTTGTGAAATTAAAATTAAAAAAACTTTCCTTGAGAAGCAATTATTTCATGGAAACATACTCCAGGCCAAATAATTTTAGCCAAGATTACTCATTAGTGGAAAATAAAAATGCTGATAAATCTAAAACATCAAGGTAGGTTATCTTTCCATCTAAATATGTATTATGACAATATTCCCAGTTGACAAAGTTGGAAGCCAAAACCACAACAACTTGTGTGATCCTTAATTTTCTCCCTTTTCCTCACCTCCCTCTTCATTTCAATCTATGGCCTTATTTCAACTTTTTAGATTTTTTTCTTTTAATACATTCTTGATGACATAGGATATATTTATGTTTTTGCTTTTGACTCAAAATGAGAATAAGTTTAGGAGGTGGGTTTATGCTATTTACATCTTGTTATGAAAGAAGTCTTTTTTTTATTTTTAACTTTGCTTACTTTGTCCCAGAAATAAGTTTCTTGACTTTTACTTCTAAAAAGTTATTTTATATTTTCTTATTATAATACTTTGGTTTCTATATTTTGCTAACTGAACTGAATCTCTCTTGTTTATTTTATATATGCATTTATTAAATATTTACTACTAAGTGCCTGCTATTTGTGGGTGGCATTATTTTAGGAACTGGAACCATAAGAGTGAATCAAATAGTAAAAGCTTCCCTTTTTGTAATGATAATGTGGAATCCTATATTCTAATTGACTTATACACCCTCAAAGATGGAGGCTCCCTCAGCCACAATTTGGTGGCTCCCAGTCTCCTAAGCCCCACTGGGGTGGCAGGTGCATGGCATGGCTGGGCCTACCCCTAGGTGGGTTTGGCCACTCCATGCATCTGCCTCCAGAATCCCCCAGTCCCCTCAGCCCTCTAGCCACACAGTGCTAGCTCAAGGCACAGGCAAGCCTCAATGGCAGCTGCCCAGCCACCCAGGACTGGCCAGAGGTGCAGGCAAGCCTCAGATGGTGGCTTCCCAGCTGCCCAGGACCACCCGAGGCTCAGGGAAACAGGGGGAGCCAAGGCTTGCACTACTGGCAGTGGCTGCAGCAGAGATGTTATGGAGGTGTGATTGCTG
Organism: Vespertilio murinus; assembly: GCA_963924515.1. Taxonomy (NCBI): domain Eukaryota; kingdom Metazoa; phylum Chordata; class Mammalia; order Chiroptera; family Vespertilionidae; genus Vespertilio; species Vespertilio murinus. Next base: position 115,174,236 of record OZ004707.1, read on the forward strand.
GGTCGCCTCCCTCCCCTGATGACTCCTGGACTGTGAGAAGGAGAAGACTGGAATGGTGGGTGGAAGGGGCCATGAGCAGTTGACTTACAGGCCCTGTCCCCAATCTGGGTGGGGGTGGCAAACAGAGATGGACAAGCTGGGGGGAATGGACCCGCATGGGCAGTTGGCCATCTGGCCACACCCAGATTTGAGTAGCAGAGACCGATAAGGGGTGTGGCCAGCCTGGGATAGAGCTGTGGGAGGTTGTTCAGCTGGCCCCACCCTTGACTAGGGTGAAGGGCCAATTGGAATGGTGGCTGGTCTGGGGTTGGGCTGCAGGAGGTTGGCCAGCTGCAGTGGTTATCATAGTGACTGGTCGTTCTGGTCATTCCGATCACTCCAGCGTTCTGATTGCTAGTTTTTTATATACACAGATATTTTTTCCACTTTATAAAATTTTATGTAGCCTTTGTAAAAGTTTATATCTTAATTTATTTTTCTTTTAGATAATATAAACCCCATAACTCCAGGAAAGAGATTTTTAAATTCACTTTTTTGTTGTTGATGGTTTACAATAGCAAATTAGCCTATATTTCTTAACTCTTCCACTTTAGGTAACAGCTAAATTCTGCTAATCCAGAATATAAAATTATTGACTCCATTGTCCTAACTCTCCTTCTGTTTCCATATACTGAGTTTCACTTTTATTTTGCAAGTTTTAAGTTGTCAAAGTGTACGTATTATTTTTGTACACTTTTGAACATATTTACCTATGTTTTAGTTTTAAAAATATTATTTTGTATTAGTTTTAGGTGTACAGAATAATGTTAGACGATCATATACTTCACAAAGTACTCCCTGGATATTTCCAGTACCCACCTGGCACTATATATAGTTATCACAATACTAGAGGCCTGGTGCACAAATTCATGCACATTGAAAGGAAATTAATTAGAATAAATATTTTAATGTCACTATTCGCCCATTCTCTATAATAAAATTATCAACCAATTCATGACCATCAATGGCAGATGGAAAGACACCTGTGTGATTGGCATGAGCAAGAGCTTTATATACCGTATATAGATACACTTGCTTAATAAGACCTGCTTTCTGCTTTAGCCAAACTTTTTCCAGCCCAGTGACATACATCAACTTCTCTTTCAGGTAATTGTCAGCAACACAGCAGTAAATATCAACATGAAGCACACTATTATTATAGATCATGCAGAGAGAACAAAGGGTGAATGAAATATTTAACTTTAGCAGTGTTTGACTATATTCTTCCCTGTGAGAAAACCTGAAGTCATTTTCAAGTTCCACTGTTTCTTACTTTTTTTCAGTCAGGTCAAGTTTCTATACTTTCTAAAGCTTCATTTTGCAGCTAATGAAAAGAAAATAGGATTCTACCGAGTCTCCTATCTACCCACTCCAGGACTTCTGTGAGGATCAAATGAAATGAGGCATATATAAATGCTTCACAGACATTTGGTTAAAGTATAAAATGTTTGCACCTAGATATAAAGCAAGTCATTTTCCTGGGCTGAAGAAACTTCAAGGAGGCTAGTAGCTAGGGAGAGTAAGCTGGGCATTGCTATGTGATACCCACAGCCAAGGTTTCTGGGCTGTGCTGGGCTGTGGGCTACATTTTGCACCATCGGATTTTAGTCTTTTTTTGTCTGTGAAGTCCCTGATTTCCCCTTCAATTTTGATTGATAGTCTTGCTGGATATAGTATTCTTGGATTCAGTACCTTGCTTTGTATCACTTTGTATACTAAATTTCATTCCCTTCTGGCCTGATGTGTTTCTGCTGAGAAACCTCATGGGAGATCCTTTGTAGTTAACTATCTGTCTCTCTTTGCAGCCTTTAAGAATCTTTCTTTGTCATTAACATTTGCCATTGTAATTATGACTTGTCTTGATATGGATCTTTTTGGGTTCATCTTTTTTTTTTTTTTTTTAGAACTATCTGAACTTGTGTGACTTCTCCAAATCCAGGAAGTTTTCTGTCATTATTTCTTCAAATAGGTTTTCTAAATCCTTGGTCCTCTTTTTGTCCTTCTGGATACCCTTATTATATGCATTTTACTTACTTTCATGTTGTCTCAAAGCTCCCTTAACCTCTCCTCCTGCTTTCTAATTCTATTTTCTCCAATAACTGTTCACATTTGGTGTGTTTCTCTGCCCTATCTTCAAACTCACTAATTTGGTCCTTCATCTCTTCCAGTCTACTTTTGAAACCTTCCATCCTATTTTTCATTGTAGCTCTATAATTTTTAATTTCCTCTGCCAGCATGGTCACCCCTAACTGGCCTCCCCTGCAGGCATGATCACTCCCAACTGCCCTTCCCTACTGTCCCGGTCACCACTAACTGCCCTCTCTTGCCAGACTGGTCGCCCCTAACTGCCCTCCCTTGCTGGCCTAGTTGCTCCCAACTGTTGTCCCCTGTTGGCTTGGGTCCCACCTCCATTTGTCTCCCCTGCAGGCCTGGATACCCCCAACTGCCCTCCTCTGCCAGCCATCTTGTTGCAACCATCTTATGTCCACATAGGGGTAGCCATCTTTGACCACATGGAGGCAGCCATTTTGTGTGTTAGAGTAATGGTCAATTTGCATATTACCTCTTTATTATATAGGATTTTATCAAGAAGTGCTTAGGGCTTATTAGAGTATGAACTCTTGAATATCTGTGATTTTATGTATATTTTCCTTATATTTGAATAATAACTTGCACCCAGATTCATTTCCCTCTGGGAAGAGAATCTACAACTAAGATTTTTGGGTGCCCTCAGAATAAACAGTACCTCATTACTTTTCCTCAGTATAAACATACCTCTATCCATTCCTTTCTAAATTAGGATCATGCCTCATTTCTTGGGTACCACATATACCTAGAGTTGAAGTTTTAAATGAGGACAGAAGGCAAAGTGGTTGGTTGTTGCCTAAAACCTCTTGAAGGATGACTTTTAACAAAGTTCAGCTCTTATCCTCGGCATTGTGTAATAATGTCTCAGTGACCCAGAGAAATTAAAGAACAAATCAAAATCTCAGTTTTTAAAATTATGAACATATAAAGCATAATTTTTACTAAGAGTAAATTGCTCTTATTGACATGGCAATCACAGTGTTTCACTGGATATGTATTTCTATTGGAAGATAATTATAATCAGAAATACAATTACTGAATTTTTTTTTTGTCAAACCAAAAAAAGTTGGATAATATTTGGAAATATTACTCATAGAAAATAGTAGAAGATAATTTTCCCCACTTGAGGAACAGGCTTGTCAATTAGACCAGAAATTGTTGTTTTGTTTGCTTGATTGATTTTGTTTTAATTCTGTTTTTGTTTTGCCTGAGTAGTATATTCAGCTTGCACACAGGACAAACTAGGCATTAAATAGAGTTAATTTTCCTGGAAGCAGTCCTCAACAAATGATAATCAGAGTTAGTGAAAAAATAACCTGGTTGCTTGATTGTTGGGTTGGAATAATTGTGAGGCTTGTTCTGTACTATCTCATGTTACATCATGGGACTGAATTCCCATTTTCCAAATTGACTGATGTCACATTCTTTTTGTCTTTCTTATGTTCACTATCTTGCTTTGTCTCTTCTCTGCCATTTTTCCTGAATCAATTCTTAATTTACAGCCATTTAAATTCTTGCCTCAATATCTGATTTTTGGAGAACCTGAAGTAAAATAAAAGAATACTAGGTGCTCATTACAGCCAACAACAACAAAAATTAAAATACCTCTCCTTGTAAGTATCAGAAACATTATTTGCAACTTGGAGAAAGGCAAAAGTATCACTAAGTATACAGTCCTGAGCTTGACTTACTATCAACTGGGCCATTTCACAACGCTATTGGAGCAGAGGTTGATTTGTAAACTTTTGTCCAAAAGAGATCAAACAATTTCTGTTCAATGATATAGATAGTACTAAAGGTTACAATTTGTTTCCCTGCAAAACCTTAATACATTCTACATATATGACAGAGATCTTCTACTGACATTTTTGATTTAAGTGTTTACTTTCACACAATGCTTTAAAATAGTCTTTATCAGATGAACCGGTTTGGCTCAGTGGATAGAGCATCCGCTTGTGGACTGAAAGGTCCCAGGTTCGATTCTGGTCAAGGGCATTGTACCTTGTTTGCGGACACATCCCCAGTGGGGGGTGTTTAGGAGGCAGCTGGCTGATGTTTCTCTCTCACCGATGTATCTAACTCTCTATATCTCTCCCTTCCTCTCTGTAAAAAATCAATAAAATATATTTAAAAAATAAAATAAAATAAACTAGACTTCAACATTATATTAACTGCCTATTTAATTAAGAAATAGGATAACATTTTTGGCATGTGTTATTTTTTATTTGTCAGATAGTCATATTTTATAATCTTTAGAGAATTATGCTTTAACATAAAGGAGACAATAAATAACAATAACATTATACATATATCATACATATTTTGCATCATCTATAACAATAAAAGAGTAATATGCTAATTGGACCAGATGTCTTTGTGGAAGAAGCTGGGGCTGCAAGGGAAGCTTGGTTTCCAGGTGTCTGCCAGTAGCCAGGTGAAGGAAGGTCTACTCATACATGAATTTCATGTATTAGATCTCATACACACACACACACACACACACACACACACACACACACATTGAGTGGTCAGATTATTATGATCTCTAAATGCATAATAATCTGGTCGCTCAGTGCATATCCTATATAATAAAAGGCTAATATGCAAATTGTCCTCTTGCCCAGGAGTTTGACCAGCAGGCAGGCTAGTCAACCACCCATGTCCCCTCTCCCTGGCCAGGCTGGCTGGACACCACCAATACACAAATTCATGCACTGGGTCTCTCTCTCTCTCTCTCTCTCTCTCTCTCTCTCTCTATATATATATATATATATATATATATATATATATATATATATGTGTGTGTGTGTGTGTGTGTTCATAGATCATAATAATCTGGCCACTCAGTGTGTGTGTGTATATATATACACATACATAAACACACACACACACACACACACACACATACACACACACACACACACAGTCACAAGCTGCATAACAACAATTTAATCAACAATTGACTGCATATACAATGGCTATCCCATAAAATTATAATGGTGCATGACCATAACTATATAATTATATTTGATGGGTGTTTCAAAAAAGAATAAAGCTGGATAGAGGTTAGATATTAATGGATTGGGGAGATATGCTGTATCATACAAAGTGGTTGAGAAGGCATCGGAGTGGAGTTCTGAAGGAATAAAGATGAACAATCAAAGCACAAATATTCCAGGCAAACAAATAAAGAAACAAAAAGCAGCAAGCAGCAACTGTTTTGGCTCAGTGGTAGAGTGTCAGGCTGCAGACTGAAAGGTCCCAGGTTCGATTCGGGTCAAGGGCATGTACATTGGTTGCAGGCACATCCCCGGTAGGGGGTGTGCAAGAGGCAGCTGGTCGATGTTTCTCTCTCATTGACGTTTCTAGCTCTCTATCTCTCTCCCTTCCTCTCTTTAAAATATCAATAAAATATATTTTAAAAATAAAAACAGCAAATGTAAAAACCCTAGAGTAAAACTGTGTACTTGACAAATTTAAGTAATATCAGGAAGACCATTGAGTTGATAAATTGCATGCATTATGATAGGGGAAATGTAAGTGATGAGGATAAAGAAGTAATTTGATCCAGATCACATATGGCCTTCTATGTTTCTTCAATGATGTTGGCTTATTCATTGTGTGAAAGAGAAAGAAACCATTGGAGAATGTTGACCAAGAGTGATGTAATTTACTGTTTGTAAAGAATCCTAAAGGCTGTACTATTGAGATTAAGGCTAGAGCAGATGCAGAGAGACCATTTAGGATGCCTTTTTTTCTAATTTTGGGACCCAGTGTTGGTGGCCTGGAACCAGGTGACTATGGTCGCTAAGAGGAATCTGATTCTGAATAAATTTTGAGGTAGAACTAACATAATTTTTTTCTGATAATTGGATGTGATTTATGAGAATGAGTATCATATATGGTATGACTTCTCAATGAAGTTTTTATTTTAATAATAGTTATGATAAATCCAATTATAGTCATGTGCCACATAATAGCATTTCGGTAAAGACAGAAATCATATATAACAGTGGTCCCATCTATAATAATAAAAGTATAATATGCTAATTAGACTTACATCCTTCCAGACAACTTTCCGGATGAAGCTGGGGCTGTGAGGGTAGCCCAGGTCCCGGGTGATGGACAGAAGCCCTGGTTCTCGGTGCCAGAGGGAAGCTGGTGCCGGCAGATGGGGGAAGGTAGGCCTACTCTTGCATAAATTTTGTGCATCGGGCCTCTAGTAAGAATATAATGAACTGAAAACTTTCCATTGCCTAGTGGCCCCACAAATTAAATGGAAAGAAAGAATTACAATACTAAGCTTATCTGTAATAAAATAAACATATACTTTTAAAAGCTATCTAGAATGCCTTAGCTTCCTCCTTTAGAATGCAGAGATTATGCTGGTACCAGTATGTTTTGGAAGCAGCAGCCCAGGGAGGTAAAGCTAAGGAAAAATAAATTGAAGTAAAAAAAAGAGAACATGCAAAGCAAGGCGAGTGATATTTCAATGTTCCAGCCATGACTTCATGACCAGCTGGGAAATGCAGAAAGGATCTATCAGCAGCCTGTTCAGCATGTGGGCCTTCTCCACTCAGACCAGTCCACCAAATAGAGTAGAGAAATGTATCCAATCAACTTCCTTTTATCTTTCAGTTCTCATTACTCAAGATACAACTCCTAAACAACTGGGTTGCATTCCCAGCTTCTTTGTGGCTAAGAAGCCAGGCACTACAACAACATTGAAGCGTTTTATTCAAGATCAAGAGAAGGGTGATACAAATGTACCAAAATGACAGAGAAATTAGAAAGCTTAGATTATTTGAGGAGGCATATGAAGTTTAAGTATCAACACAAAGAAAGGTCAAAAGAATAGACTGCTCTGCGATGCTTCTTTATCCTTACCTTTATAAAGCATTAAAGGAGTAAAATAGAGAAGATCTCAGGAAAATAGTAGTTTGTCCTAAATTTAGGGAAAAGTACAAATGTTTGGAATAGAGTAGTTCAACAAGTGCAGCTCAAGTAAGTCTAGTCTAAGCAAGGGTGTGGCAAATCCAGGTTAGACTTAGGTCAGTATCTATATTTTTAAAGTTAAAATAGTAATGGGGAAATTGATGTATAAATGTGAGAATCTCAGGTAAAAGTCAATGGGTGTTGTAAAAGAAGTTGAAATATATACGAAAAGAGAATTTCACAAAGGAGACAGCAAAACAAACTAGACAGACTCTAGGAAAAGGGCTAGTTGTCATGGAAATGAGGAGAAGGGAGTCAAGTATATGCCATTACTTCTCAATGAAGTTTTTGTTTTAATAATAGTTATGATAAAAATATAAACTCTCCTTTATTCCATACTACTTGCCAAGCTTTATAGAATCTTTATCTCTATTAACACATTTTATTCTCTCCTTGCTAGTATTTATGAGGCAGGTATAGTTATTACTTCATTTTATAAATGAAAAATGGTGACACAGAAAAAGACAAATTGACCAGGTTACACAACAAAGTAAGAAGCAAAGCCAGGCTTTTAGCCCAGGCAGACAGACTCCAGGGCACAAGGAGGAGGGGGGTTGGCTGCACATGTTTCATGTTTCCCAAAATGGACACTGAATTACTCCCAAGGAAGCTCCTCAGAAAGTCCTAGAATATAGCCTTGGTCATATTTTGTGCAGACTTGAAAGGCATCTGGGGTTAGTAAATATGTTTCTCCAATTCCCTTAACATAAATTTAATACAAAAATTCCCAAATAAATAAAATAGGATGCTAAAGGATGTTAATGGCCATGAATTCTTAGGGGAATTTTCACATGTATTAGTTTAAATTACCTATTTTATTTATTCATTTATTTATTTAATTTAAATTATGTTTTTGTTGATTTCAGAGAGAAAACTACCAATGAGAAAGAAACATCAATTGGCTGCCTCCAGCATGACCCCTACTGGGGATCGAGCCCACAACCCCAGCTTGTGCCCTGACCAGGGATCTAACTGGTTACCTTTTGGTGCATGAAAAGATGCTCCACCAACTGGGCCACACCGGGTGGGCTGAAATCACCCATTAACAAAATATCAGTACTGTTCACAATGACAAATACTGAAAATAAAAAGAAAAGAAAAGATAAAGCCTTCCCATAATTTAGAAATTTTATTACTCAAACAAGTTGAAGTCATCAACAACTGAGGAACAATGTGAAAAGTACATGTTTCAACACCACAGGGGAAAAACTACAACTTTAATTGTTTTTCTTCTCAAAGATTTCATTTATTTATTTATTATTTATTTATTTTTGCCATGAGGAGGTTCCTTTTCTTTTATAATACCTGAACCAGTGGGGATTGTGATACATGTCATATAATAAACCATTGTAACCCTGCTGGAATGCCTCTCTCCAGATTGTCTAGGCAGCTTTTGAGAAAGAGAGTTCCTCCCATATTAAAGAAAATGCTTCTAGACTACATTTAAAATATTGCTCTCCTCAAGATATTATACTGAGATCTGCTACTTTAAAGATTTCTTGAATAATTTAAAATAAGATAAAAGGGTGCTTTACAGAGACCTTGTTTCTGATAGCAATTAAATATAAACTAGCTTTCTCACTTCCACCGTGTTATTAGGAAGCTGCCTATAATTTAAATTTAAAGCAAGGGTTGATCTGAATATTTTAACTTCAAAGCATTAATAATCACTTGTAAAAATCTTTATATGGCATTTTTTTATCTTTTATACTTAGAACAGAAAGAATGTTGCCCTTTTGAAGAAAATTATGTAAGAGCAAGTATGAACTTCTACTTCATGTTGGATACAAAAACTAATAAAGACATCCATAGCTATCATAAAGCTAAAAGTTTATTTGAAGAAAAAGTAAAGGTGATTGGGAGAAATTCAACTTGTAGCCATGTGTTTCTGACTTCTTCCCCTTAATTGACAGAATGACAAATAACAGAGAGACTGGTCTTCTTTGAAGCAAAATAAATTTTAGCCCAAATCTGAGATACCCACAAAACTCTCAAGAGCCATTAATGGATATTTAAATGACAGAAATTAGAAAGCTCAGAGTATTTGAGAGGGGATAGAATGACTTGCTCATCTCGAGGTACAAATGAGCAAAGCCTTTGAAATATGGTACTTTTTAATAAAATAAATATCACTTTAATGACTAGCTGATAATTGAGGGAAAGTTCTTATTTCATTTCTATGAAAAATAACTATGGCACTGCACAGCTGCCACAAAGTGCTATCTAATTGGTAGCATTTTTCTTCCTCTGCTAACACCTCTGCAAACCCCTCTTGCTTCTCTCACTCAACATCCCTTTTCTCTTTCCTCTTCCACTTTCCCTCCTGTCTTTTTCCCCTGTACTTCTCTCACTTTTTGGGCCGAATTATATTCTTAGCATCCAGTCTCTCTGGTGACTTTTGTGATTAAATTACAGAATAGCTATCAGCTATTTTCCTCTAATATATTCCAGTAAATTATAAATTAATGAGTATCCCCATTAATGAATCAAGTGGCACATTTAAGGTGGGTGAGAGTGTACCATTTATAGCTTCATTTTCTAGCCGTTGCTTTTGTCCAAGAAAGTATTTGTGAACCACATTTTGTTTTTATTCTCTAAGTAAGAAATATGTCAGGTCCCAAATCATCACAGCTTTCTTCTTCTTCTTTTCTTTTTTAATCTTAAAGAAAATATTCATTTGAAACATCTACTTTAATGACCTTAAATTTCATTGAGTGGTTAGCCCCCCAAATATTTCATGTGTTTATGTGTACAAGCACAGGTAACCGTCACAATTTTCTGATGTAAGTACGGTTTTAACCCTTATTTTACAGGTAAGGAAAATAAAGCAGTCGGTGAAGCAAAATGCCCAAGTTTGTTTGTATAGCTGGTAAGTGGTGGAGAAGTATTCAAAACCAGAATTTATATATTACCTTCTACCCCTGTGCTCGTAGCGAGAATCCATGCAGAAAAAATATATATACATATTGAAAATAAATGCTTCAAATATAGCTGCCGAACAGATCTGTATAGAAAGTACGTACTGTCACGTTGTTTTCAGACATTAATGAAGTTCTTTGTATGTTATGATTATTGTTTAAATAAACAATTTTGTCACTTTATATTTCCATATAAATATGAAGTAAGCTTATCCTTGCTTGTGTTTAAAATAAATGCAGTTTCTTCTCTATAAGTATCTGGGATTTTAAAAAAAGCAAAGAAAGATGATTTGTGTCTGGAAGAGCTGTGCACTGCCCAGGTGCTTTTCATGGTTGGGCTTCACATTAAGGAAACATTTGCAATGGAAACATCTGGAAAACAGAACACTCAGCATTTTACACAAGGGGATCTACTTAATTCAGTCGCTCTTTTCAAAAATGGGCCACCATATCCATGCCAACTGTATGCATTTAAAGCATCTGAGCTATAAAAATGCTTCATGCTTAAGCAATCAGCTTTTCATTTATTCTCAGACGTGCTGTCTGGATTATACTCTACAGCCAAGGCCCTTCCTTCCTCTACTATCAGCTTCGCTCGGAGATAAAGCACAGCTAGATGTCCTCCTCTCATTGGCATGAAAGAAATAGTTTAATGTCAAGAAGAACCTGGTAAATGGTCAGGAATGGCCTAACGAAGGAAACATCTATGTGGTCATGCATTGGTATATAAGCGAATAGCAACAGATGAAGGATAAGAAAATGAGGTCTAAAATGACTGCTCTTAACTGGGAGTTAGTGTAAGAAATGGCTGTAGAGGAAGAATACCTCCCTCTGATTCATACATTTGGGAAGAACCCAGTAAATGTCTATTTGAACATTTTCCCAGGTGACTCTGGTGTGCCCCTACTGGGAAAGCATTTCTATAAATCAATGTTTCCAAAAATTGCTTAGCAGTAAGAGAGGTCTGGGTTGCCTGTTCAATATACAGAATAACATGAACTTCCTTCAAAAGGAGAATCTTAATTAAGTAAATGTGGGGGTGTGAAAGGGGAATTATTCTCTTTAGACACTTTTCAGAAACAATGCACTAAATAGGTATTTTACTACGGTGTCCTTACTATAAGAAACATTGCAAGGAAATGATTGTTGCCAATCACTACTTATGAGAATCCTCTCCTTGAGGATTTCCAAACACGGATTTGCATAATAAAGGTTCTTAGAAGTCTTGCTGGTAGCAAAGAAGATTCTTAACATTGTTTAACCTTTTTTTTTTCATTAAAGCTTCCCATCTGTATACAAGCAATTAAATGTGATTATATTCTCTTGTTAATCTGCCTCATGTTGATTTAATTATTGGAGCAGCTGAAAGAAGATAGAAGGTAGAGGGAAATGACTGCACCCCAAAACTTACAAAAAGAGAAATGCAAAATAATGCTAAACTGAGATGCAATGTTAACTGTTAAATTGGCAAAGAATCAAAATTTGGTAATGTCTTATGTTGCCAATGGTGTGGGCACATGCAGACTTTCATATGTACCTCATGGGAATGGGAATGATAAAGTTTGGCTCACTATGACCAGTGAGTCAAACCCAGCCTAGTTTGACCTATCATTTTATTGTGAAATACATTTTCTCATTTGATCATCTCCTAATATTTCTGAGAAATCAGTGTTTTCAAATCAGCATTTTGGAAAATCATTTTGTTCCTAATATGTGTGTGTGTGTGTGTGTGTGTGTGTGTGTGTGTGTGTTCCACCAACTAAGCCTAAAGCAAGCTAATTGTATAGATTAGAAAATGGCATTCCATTTAGTTGGGTAAAAAAATAAAATTGTAATAACATTGGCTTTTCTAAGCATTTGAATTACAAAAAGACACTCCTCCCACCAGCATTTTAGCCCCTCACTGTCTCCAGGCTGTGTACACGATCTGCACAACTGTCCACAAAGGACTTGTTTACAAAAGCAGAGTAAACTTGCTTTTTACTGAAGTGGGAATGCCTCTGAAAGGACATTCGCCCTCAGTTCCTCTTAGCTGGCACAGACTCGGAATCCATCACAGGAACAAGTGAAGTTCGGTGGCAATCATCTCAGGTAGAAACTGCTGTTTGGGTTCTGTACTTACTGGTATTTGTTTGATAAAACCATAGAAAGTTATTTTGAATTTCTGATCTTATGTGTGCTATCTCAATACTCCATTGATGATGGTTTGAATATCCCATTGATTGTGATCTCACTGGTCATCGAAGCACATTCTTCTGGGACCCAGGTCAGCTCAATTATCCTAAATTGTCTCAGTAGCTACAGATAATGCATTCCGGTTGACTCAGTGGTCCCGGAACCTGGACAGCACAATTATTCTAAATTGCCCTACTAGTCCCAGATAATGTGTTTCTGTTGATTCGGTAATTCATAGATACTTTAGATCAGTGTTTCCCAAAGTGTGGTACGCGTACCTCCAGGGGTACGGGAAGAGTTTGGTGGGGGTACGTGTTGCACCGGAGTTTGGAGGGGATATGCACTGCACTGTGCTTAGCTGCGCCTAATTCTACGTTCTCATGAGTCAAGTCCAGACAGTCTTGTGAGGCGTGAGATGGTCCGGTGTGCAAATAAATGTTATTTATAATATTACTTTTATTTATATTTTATTATGAATAATTTTATTTTTTTGTTTATTATTATTTTGTGCACATACCAAAACAAGAAAAAAATAAATATATTTTGGTTGTTATTAAAATACATCCATTTTTTTTTGGTGAGGGGTGTTCAGCATTACAAAAATTATAGAAGGGGTAGACATATGTCAAAAGTTTGGGAAACACTGCTTTAGATAACTAACCTGCTCACGAAACAAGTTCCTCATTCTAGACCCAAAGATGTAATCAATACCTTTGTGATATTCTGCCAATATACGCCAGATGTGGCAAACTATTTGGGGTTGCGAGGTCTGGAACACTTTTGCTCCCTCATATACAGCTGGCTTTTAATAAATTAATCCATAAGTTGACTTCTTGAGGGGTCCTTTGTAAAATGGGGGTACACTACAACACAAGCAGGAGTCAAGTTGTAACCAAGGTGTACACTAGGTGTAAGTTCATTTTCAGAAATGAACTTGTCAATTTGGATATATTAAGTGTGCAGAGATTGCTAGTTGTCTCACAATGTTTCTTCCACTCCCTTTTCTTTCTTTCTTTCTTGTTAAAAAAATATATTATATTGATTTTTCACAGAGAGGAAGAGAGAGGGATAGAGAGTTAGAAACATCGATCAGCCGCCTCCTACACACCCCCACTGAGGATGTGCCTGCAACCAAGGTACATGCCCCTGACCGAAATCAAACCTGGGACCTTTCAGTACTCAGACCCACGCTCTATCCACTGAGCCAAACCGGTTTCAGCTCTACTCCCCTTTCTATGTGATAGAACCTTTAATTTTACTTGAGTGAATGACCAAATGAAACAAATTCCACATTCTTGAGACTTGGCTATAACACTAAGTGTTCACCAGTGACATATAAATGGAAACTGTGTGTGCAAATTCCAGGCAGTGTTCTTAATGGGAAACAGAGCATTGTTATCCTTCTTTTTTTCTGTTTGGCAAAATGCAAATGAATGGCAAGGGCATGACCAAGAGTGACCATGTTGGAAGATGAAATGAACTTAGGAGTCAAGGCTACACACAATTGACTAACAAAAGAGTGTGGGTGCTGACACCATACCATCTGTTTTGGGACCACTTACATCCAAACTGTGTTGTGAGAGAAAAGTTAACTTTCATCTTATTTAAAACACTGTTTTATTTTGTTGTGTTTTTTCTGTATCTTACCACCAAACTTATTATTAAAATTTTTAATTTGTGTGATTGATGTGTAAATTCCCAAGCCAAGTTGTTGCAATTTTTAAAGATTAGTTATGCAGCTTCCTACTTTCATTAGCAAAACTAATTAAAACTTGATTTTGCTTCTCTAATTCTGTCTAAATTTAAAAGAGCTTTAATACATTTTACATGCACGAACAGCTAAGTTCCAGGAAAAAACAAAAATGTCAATATGAGCAGCCATCTAAGATTCATTAAGAACCTTAAACTCTAAAAAAAAACTTATCTGCAATATGAACATGATTTCAGCTTTGAAATTGGGTATTTTCTGATTGATAGGGAAGATTAGCATATCCCTATAGTAAGATTTTTTTCTAGGTTCTTAATTTATATACTGAAATATCATAAGAAATAAGGCATAATCATTACACTTAGCAACCACACAGCCTTAGGGAAAGCAGCAAATAGAAACAATCACTTACAATGCAGTGTGATAAGTGCTAGCAGAGACTGAACTAAATATATCTTTGTAAATAATGAAATAGTACAGATTGAGTTAAGCATATATTAGTAAATATACCAATAAGAAACATAACAAATTTATATTTCATGTATTTTACAAGTTGTATACAAATTTCAACCTTGCCTGTTAATATAGAATTGCCTCTAGTACAATTAATTCATTTTTAATTTCTGTTGCTCATTCTTTATTTGATATATCATATTTCACATAAAAAATCTGACAATTTTATATAGTCTATTGGAACTGTATATAAATTATTGCTGAATAAACATATTTGAATATATATATATATATATATATATATATATTTTTTTTTTACTCAGATGTGACATGTATATACAAACACATATGTACTTATACAAATGCATATATTTGCATCTAGATAGATATATTAAAAATTAATAAAGAAAACCTCTTTTAAAATCATAGTGAGATGATTTTACTCTATCTTGCTGACTCCAGCAGGAAAAAGTGTACCCTTACTTTACCACTCCAGCAGGAGGAGGAAATATTTCTCTTCACTAGCAACAAGCTCGGCCAATGAGAAACCACTACAATTCAAATTCCCAATTTCTTCTAATGGACATCTTGCTTATAAAAGCCCCTCTCACTCTCCCTTTTTTCTATATAAAGTAATGTTCCTCTCCTTTGCTCTCTGTACTTGCTAATCATTTGCCACAGCTAGAATTGTAATTCCTCTGCCATTCTTGAACATACTCATTTTTTGGTAGTAAGATGAGTGTAAATTCCCATATTATTAATTTGTGTAAATTAACATATTATTAAGGTTAACAACATGTGTATACATACATTTTAAACATTTAGGAACAACTACTCACCTGACACCCCTCTTTTTTCCTGTTGTTTTTTTTTCCTACTCCATTACAGTTATGTGTCATGTTCTTCTATGACCCATTTTCTCTGAACATAGCTAATTAAAGATTGATTTGGGTGGGCCAGTTTGTAGTAAATGTCCTTAGGTTTTTTTTAATTTGAGACCAGAGAATCGGTGATTTTTAAGTTGCGCCATAAGACTCAGAGATTGCCAAAAATCAACTTTTTCTTCATGTGAAGAATGCAAGTTTGCTATGAGAGAAAATAATACTAAATAGACCAATGAAAGTATAGCCAAGAGGGCCAAAACTGGTTTGGCTCAGTGGATAGAGCTTTGGCCTGCGGGCTGAAAGGTCCCTGGTTTGATTCAGGTCAAGGGCATGTACCTTGGTTGAGGGCACATCTCCAGTGGGGGGCGTGCAAGAGGCAGCTGGTCTGTGTTTCTCATCGATGTTTCTGATTCTATCCCTCTCTCTTCCTCTCTGTAAAAAAAAAAAAAAAAAAAAAATCAATAAAATATATTAATAAAATAAAAAAAGAAAGTATAGCCAAGAGGAAAAGAGAAAGAGTTCTGCAGCATTTAATTCTTGGTGCCAACTCTTGCTGAAACTGAGATGTATCACTGCTCTTTTCCAGATTTGAATATTCGAAACCTCCTTAGAACCAATGAACTGATTCCTATTGCCTTATGCAGAAATCCCCTTGATTGAGCTTGAATCATTGCAAATAGGTTATATCATGATCTGGTAACAAACAACCCCTAACAAGAAGAAGATTTGCTTCTCTCTCATTTTACATGGCAATTAGGGATTGGCGGGGAAAGCCCTGCTTATCACAGCCATTTGGGAGCTCAAGGAAGTAATATGGCCAGTTGTCATGCCAGAGGGAAGATAGAGAGCTCTGAGGGTCTCACACTAGCAATTAAATGTTTGAAATGCAAACCAGAAAATGAGATACATCATTTTCATTCTTAACTCTTTGTCCAGAACTGGTAATATGACCCCAACCAAACACAAAATTCCAGGCAGTATAGTCTGGCCATATGTACAGAAAGGAGTAAATCGGGAAATAACACATTAGCAACTAGAGTCCTAATTCATACAGCAGTCAAGGTTTTCCTTGCCAAGGGCCAGGCGGCGGGGGCTGGGGAAGGGCAAGGATATTTGGAATCGGTTGCAGTGGTCATGTGTAGTTGAGGGTTTGGGTATAATTCTAAATTTCTCTGTTGTGCAGCTGGAACTTCTGATATATTATGAGTCTTGATAGTTACATCGAATTATAGAAAAGTGGGGCAGGATTCTTGGAGATGCTAAAGTAGCAACATAAGATGCAATAAAAAGATTCCTCTGGTTGGAGCTTCTGAAGAAACCCAGACTCCATCCAGGAAATGATGATATTTCTTTGTGGGGGTGTAACTATAGCATGGGAGGAGATGCAAAATGAAATCATGAGGTAGCTGTGGGTGACTGGAGTGTTGGCTTTCCGATGTTATCAAGAACAAGAACAAGGCCCCCTCTATTTTTCTGGTTTCCCTTCCTTTAATTCTAGGCATTGTACCTTATGACAAGCAGGAATATGGACCAAAGAAGATGTTAGCTGAGTTTTCATTTTTAAAACATCTTTCATAAAAGTCCCTTCCCAGAAGATTTCACTTGCATTTTATTGGCCAAAACTTTTCATGAGGGAAACTGGAAATCAGAAACATGTAGCTTCCTCGCCTCTATAAATCGAAACCACCTTGTCTTCCAAGTGTCTATATGAAAATGTTCATTTGGAAGAAATGAAAGCAAAGACATTTTGTTTAAAAATAAAGTTTATCTGCTGAGAAAGAAAGACGTGAAAGTCCGTGAAAAAATTGCTATGTAGTATTGACCTTTCGGGTGCTCCCAGGAGGTATTTTCAATATCTGGCTATGTGTGGACTTTACTAAATTGATCCTGTTATTGGGGGACATGGAGACATTAAAAAGCAAGTAAATTATTAGATAGAAATAAAATGCAAGGGATTATTTCTTGGCTCAGAGAATTTTATAATTTTGGAGAAAATTAAATGAACAGCATTTTATTGGCTTCTGGGAAATATCAGAGAGATAGTAGTGAAAGCTCTTCAGTGATTAAATTGCCTGTGGTGGAATAGAATACATTTTTATAGTTCTTCCTTTCTTTTCAAACCTTGCTGTTTTACTGTGGATGATGTATACCACTCTGCACCATTGCCTTTGGGCTTGGACATATGAGAACAAGTGCCCATATGCCATTTCCATTCAGAGTCAGTAATGAACATCATCTGTTTCTGCTGGTTAGTTTCTTGCTCCCATCATCCAGCTTTAAAGCACATGCCCAAATAGTGATTGTTCTTTAGCTTGGATCCCAGAATGTAAGGCATGTTGAGCAGAACTAAACAAAGCCCAGCCATGTTTCATCCAAGCTCTACTGAACTACATTTGATGTGCAGTCCCATATTATTGTTGCAAGCCACAGAAATAGATAGCCAGTAGACTTCTCATTTCACATGTCCAGGTGAATTCACAGAAGCAATTGATTTAATTAGAAAAGTGATGCAAAAGTACTTAATGTACAGTAGTCCCCCTTTCCTTTTTATTTTTTATTATTAATTTGCTCAAATATATTTTTAAATTTCTTTATTGGTTAAGGTATCACATATTTTTCCTCATCCCCCCATTCCCATCCCAAACCTATCTCCACTTATGCCTCCATCCCCCTGTTGTCCATGACCACTGGTTAGGCCTATATGCATGCACACAAGTCTTTTGGTTGATCTCTTCTCCTTTCCCCCACCCTCCCCTACCTCTCCTCTGAGGTTTGACAGTCTTATCAATGCTTCCCTGTCTCTGGGTCTGTTTTTGTTTATCAGTTTATGTTGTTCATTATTTCCCCTACATGAGTGAGATTATGTGATACAAGAAATACACTTGTAAGAACTGAAAATGAGACAAGCCATAATGGTTATGCTGGGAGGCAAATGAATCAGTCTGTAGTGAGTTTCATTCTGGGCCAACAGTTCTTACCACCATTTGTCCACCATCCAGAACTGAAATATCATTGCTGACATGTACACATAAGAAACTGTTCGACATAGACATTGGGACTCAAAAGTACTTTGGCCCCTTTCCTTCCACAGTTTTAGTTATCCAGGGTCAACTGCAGTCTGAAAATATTAAATGGAAAATTCCAGAAATGAACAATTCATAGGTTTTAAATAGTGTGCTGTGGATATGAATTCCTTTCTGTCATCTGAGAGCTAAAATGAAATGCAGAGCAGAGGTCAGAGTTACAGAATGACTTGGTGATTAAAAAGGAATATAGAGGAGGACCCAGCTGACCTGGCTCCATGCTTCTGAGTTAATATTTCATCAACACATTTGCATTCTATCCTAATAGTTTGTGATATTTCCAGTACCATTTACATATTATTCATTAGTTTTTCTTAATATTACTATTTAATATATTTTCTTTCCTATCATTTTTCCTCCAGTTTTGCACTATAGAGCTTTGTTTGCTCCACATATTTTTCTGTTTTATCCTTTCAGAGATTGAGGATATTTATACAGTATCTGTTCAAATATGCTTTGTTTCCAGTGACTATCTGCATTTACCTGTGCTCTTACATTTCCTCCCAAGTAGTGATAAGGTTAAATTCTCTAGGAGTTATCATTTCTGCTATACATGTTTTGGGTGGCCTACAACTTTAATATCTTCAGTGATGAATAAGAAGTTCTCACATATTCTAATTTATACAGAATCACATAATTTTAGAGGTACACTGAACTTTATGTGGCAATCGAGTCCACAAATAATTATTGGTCACCATATCCCTTTATCCAATTGGTAAGGAAACAAATCCAAAATAATTATGTGGTATGTCAAACGTCATAGAGATAAGTGGCCTGTCTTATTAACTAAAAGGCTAAATCAGAAGGATGTCAAAATGCGAATAGACAAAAACAACTAATCCTAAACTACATAGGTTGGACTAGTAATAAAAATATAAAATCTTAGAGAAGAGGCTAACACATTTTGAAACATTTCTACATGGATTTGAAAAACAAACAAACAAGCAAACATGACTTTCTTGGACAATACAATGGGCTTTATTTTTAATAGCTAGTATGGGGGGGCGTGTATTGAAAAATATAAAATCTGAATTCCTTTTTTTTCTGTAATTTCAACCCATTTCTAGTCAGCAACAGCTCTTTATTTACCCAAACAATTTCTACCAGTGGAATCCACCAGACAAAACACACACTGCCATTTGGATTTTCTTTTCCCTATTCCTGTTATAAAATTTACCAGGCAACTGAAAAATACACAGGAGTACTCAGAGATTCAGGATAAACCTGAAATATGGTAGCAACCATACTTAGGTAAAAACTGCTGTTTGAATTTTAACCCTGCTATTCTGGCACTTGCTTACTTGCTTAAACAATAGGGTAGTTGCCTCAGCTTTCAGATTGAGACCTAGAGGCTAAGGCATTTTCCTGTGCCTATGGACCAGGACCATAGGATATTGATTCCCACTGACTCAGTAGCTTCAGGAGTAGAAACTGTAGATAACCTTTATAGATTAACCGCTCAGCTCTGCTTCTGTACTATCTGCTATCGCAACATAGGGCCATATTCCAGTGACCAACAGGATGTGGCTGGGAACGACCCTGCAGGCTGTTTCCAGCCTTTAATTTTAGAATTTAGAACAAAGGAAAATTCTTGTGGTTTAGACCTTTAAAAGGACTGCCTACACCTGGAACAGTGCGGTCGTGTGGACTCCACCTGTGTGGTGCTCTTGCGGCCATCCTGGCCAGTTCAATAAATCCTTGCCTGCCTTTTTTTTTAAATCAGTCATCAGCCTCCAGTGGTCTTATTTGGAACCAAGGGTTCAACTCCACAACAAAACTCATTTATTTTCAGATGTTTCAGATGTACTAGTATAATGACTCAGGGGATCATCTCTCCAAATCCCCGAGCCCCCGGATATGAAGAAAGCTTTCCCTTTATACCTTTTGGTTTCTTTGTCCCCAAAATATGGGTCAGACTTCAGGACCTTTTGTGGGCTTTGCAAAAAGCCTTGTGTGTTGGGATGGGGGGCATGAGACCACACCCAAAGGCCTGGCCTGGCTTCTGTAAAATGGGAGTATTTAGATAAACAGGTTTTGCAAGACCAGATAATTAAGAAAGGGGCAGTGACTACTAGACTATAGGCTAACAAATGTGCATTAGGGATACTGATTAACTAGGAACAGAGTCAGGCTGCTGGTCTCTTACATTTTTTTCCAGAAATGGAGTTAATTATCAGCAAGCAAGAGCATTAGAAGGCAGGTTACTGGCACATATTCAGATTGCAATTCCCCTCCCCTCCTCCACCCCCCCAAAAAAGAAGTCTTATTTACCTCATCATTCCCAAATACTTTTCTTTGAGCCTATAACAAATTAATCATTGGGGAGGACAATTCAGGAGTTAAAAATTCTAAATTCACTGAAACACCCACAAAGTAAGTTTGGTTTTAAAAAAAAAAAAAATAAGATTTTTTTTTTTAAAAACCACTCTTTTGCAATATTGAGTCAAAAACTTGTAAAAATAATTATAGAAATAATTTAACAAACATCACAAAGGAGTAAATGAAGAAACTGCAAAATAATTTGAAAGATTGGGAGGCTGAATAAAGCCAAGGCTCATAGAACTATTGGATTAGAAAAATTTGCTGCTCCATACCAATTACTAAATATTTGTCTAAAAGAAGTAAGTTAATTTTAACTATGTTTTCATATAGAGAAACATTTCATGTAGTCTTTGGAACATTTTTTGCTGAATTTTGCTTCAGTTTCTTTATATCTAGTATTCCTGAAATGTTATAACATCTATAATATTTTTGTGATTGCTGTTACAGGGAATTATCATTTTAAATTTGTAGTTTCTACTATGCCATGAGGTCAAGAGAATAAATTACTTCAGAGCAGTTTATTTTTTTAAGGAATAAATTACTCCATTGGTTCAAGCGTACAAAATTAATATCCCTGTCCTAGGAAAAGACTATAGTAAAGTAGTATTTTGGCTTAATAGTAAGATTCCCATCTTTTACCAAGTGATATGCAAGACTCTAAAGCTGTTGAAGAGATAGCAAAAATACAAAAGGCTAAAGAAAGATCTTTAAAAAAATAAAAAATGCAAAAATACTTGCTTTTGGGAAGTTAGGTACTTAGAACATTTCTGATGGGTTGAGATTGGTCTTGGATCAAATTATCTGGAAAAGAAATGAAGCCAAGAATCCCCCAAAAGACAAGTCAACCAAGGAAGTAAAGAACCTAGATTTATGGCCATTGAAGACTAAATTTTTATGAGGGCAGTAAATATTGAGCATAGCTAAATCTGAACACTTTTACTGACACAACCATCATAATACTATAAGTTTTCTGAGCAAAAAGATCCCATGTTACTCTAAATAAAGAACCACGATCTTGCAAATCCAAGTCTGTATTGGTTGGAATGAGTTAGAGGATAAACCTTATTTTCATTACCCTTAAAATATAAGCATGGTTGCAATGACATACCATTCAAGCAATACATGAAACATCATTGGATCTTGTTTTATTTGATGACAAACACATGTTTTCCAATGTTTTCTCTGTAACAGGTGCTTGGCACTAGATCCCACATTTGGGTTTTGGGTAGGATGGCCGTTTCGTGGAGTTCAGGTGAGGTGTCCTCACTATTAGGAGGTTTGATGAAGTTATGGGGGAAGAGGCAAGGTGTAATATATATATATATATATATATATATATATATATATATATATATATATATAATTCTCAGTGTTGTTGTGTGTTGTGTTTTTTTTTTTTTTTCATTTACTTCATACTTCATTGGCAATGGCAATTAGGAAGACAGTACTGAATACAGAATCACGTTGGTAACTGCTGCTTACATTATGTTAGGGAACATAGAGTGGCAGCTGATTCTGGAGTAACCAAGGACTGTAGTATAGCCTAACTTCATGTGAGTTCAAGCTCCATTCATGAAGCTTAGTGATGAGGTTGTAATGTTAGTAAATATCCTGGAGATTTCAGATTATGATAGGAGTGCTGATCCACTGGAGAGGAGGAGAAAGGAGGGTTAAGTAAATTTTCATCTGAGTAGCAACAATTATATATGAGCTAGAGAATTAGGTCATATTAATAAAATATAAAATGAAAATAAAAGCATTTCTTTATGGAAATATGTAGCAAGGAAAACATTAAAGGAGATAATTTAAGTTAATGAGGGAGACAGTCTATGAAGATGTTCTTGTTCTTCAAATGATGATTAGGTTTCAAAGAGTCAATCTTGGTTTCCCAAAATTACGAATTTCAAGTAAGTTCCACTGTTCTGGGAAGAAAAAAAATCTTATGTTACTAATACTATTATAATCATAGATTTATGGAGGCAAACCTTTCCTGTAATAGACTAGGTAATAAATGTTTTAGGCTTTGTGGGCCATAAAAATTTCTGTTACTATAAAATTCAGCCATTTTAGCTTAAAAGCCAGCATGGACCAACACAATAGTGAGTCGAGTGTGGCTATGTTTCAGTGAAACTTTATTTACAAAAACAGGAGGCAGCTGCATTGGCCCATGTGAGGTCTATAGTTTGTGGACTCCTGTGTAGATTGCACATTCTATTATGACAACTATTTATGTAGCTTTGAAGACTGCTTTAGGTTACTAAACTTGCCTTTTTAAAAATAAAGATTTATTGAGTTTCTACTACACTCAAGTTATTATGCTTCTGTCAGTAGGTAACAAAAAAATAAGACATTGCTGTTTTTAAAAATCCCAATACCCTTAGACTATCTTCAGTAGCTAAAAATGATAATGAAAGAAAAAAAATGATAATGATGATTATGGTATATATTTATTAAAAACTAGGTCAATTCACAAAAATCCATTTTTTAGAACTTGTTTTATTACATAATCAATTTTCTGAGCTGCTAATTACTGATTTACTATAAATAGTTTTAATTGTTTTAAAAGAAATATTTACTCTCTGATACTGAATGTATTCAATATTCATCATTGCCTAAGGATATCATAAAGCATAGTAATTTTTTCAAAACATTTTGTGACTTCTTTGTCAATCTCAATAAGAGTCTTTTAGCACTTTTTGAGGTTTCATACATCTTAATTTCATACTTATTATTAAAAATGATCCTATTAAGATGTATTCTTTATAGGATGCAGCTATGCAAATTATTTGTCTGATATCTCTCAACTCTAAACCAGCCATTCTATACTGTGCTTTGTGATGCAAGCACCTTTCTTCTCCCCATAAGGTTGTGCTAGAGGGGGAATGCCAGATAGAGGGGAAGAAGGGACTCACTTCTTCCTGTTTTCTCCCTTTCTCTTTGCTGTGCTTCCATTCCTGTCAGGCTTGTTTTTCACCTCAGCAGGCTCATTTCTTTTCAGGAGCATCACTTGAATCCAGTTTGCTATTTCCCAACACCAACTAGAAGTAAACAGTTCAGCATTACAACTTTCCTTAAGAGGTGGTGTTTTAAAATGGTGTGTAAACTCATTTGAGTATGGAAACCTCTGGGGGCATATTTTACTCAAAGCACATTCCATGAACCATACTGACTTTCAACAACATGATCAATTTATGCATGTTTAATAATGATATACACTGAGTGCCTGTTATTGGCAGAAATCGTCCTTATTCAAAAAATGCAAAAGACTATTCTATGAGGCAGATATTATCTTTTTACCAACTTCACAGAGTTAAAAATGGTTATTAAAGTGGCCTGAGCCCGAGGGTTTACACAATGCCCAGAATCATAGAGCTACTAAGTAGCACAGTTGGGATTCAAATACAGAATTTTAGGACATAACCACTACCTTACACTGCCACTTAGATTATCATGGAGGATTCAATCAAATGGAAAATACCAAAGCAAAGATATCAGTAATTGTTACCTTGCAATAGTTTAGGGAGAAATATGAGACTTTGAATTAAGGCAGAGCAAGGAATAGCAAAAAGAGTACACATTCAGATAGCCAACACAGGTTAACTGAGGAGGACTTACTAACCTATTAGGGTAAAGGAAAGGGCTTTCTCTTTTAAAATGGTTGTATAGGTTATTTACTACTGTATCACAAACACCCAAATACTCATGATTTCCAACAAGAGCAATTATTTAGCTCTCAGTTCTGTATGGTCACTGGGAGATGGCCATTCTAAAATGGCTTTGCCCATGTGTCTGCATTCACCTGGCAGGCTGCTGTTATTTCTCACATATCTAGGTCCTTAGCATGAATCTACCAGCTTTCTATTTTGAGGTTTCTACTTTGAATGGCTAGAGAGAGAGCAACCATTGATTACATTATTAAAAATAGGAGCAAATTCAAAAGGTAAAATAAATGAAAATCTTAATGCTGATTTGTACATATAGCACTTGAAGCAAGATAGAGATTATCTCACAGGAAGTTAAATATTGGTGTGGAGGCTAAGAGAATTTGAAAACAGCTAGAAACAGGGACCATAGAAGTTAACAACAAAAAGCCATAGGTTTGTGTAGTATTATTCATGGAGAAAGTATCACAAAAGTTAGGACCATTCTGAGACAGGTCAATAGTTCTGCTTAATTTTGCTTCTAGAATATAGGTAATCTAGGTAATGGCTGTCAATAAAAAGATGATTAATATTACTGAGATTGAGAGATTATTATTGCCATATAGTCTTCCTGAAAAAATAGACATATTTGACTTAATTTTCAAGGATAAAAATAAATTTATTCTATAGATGAAGAAAATAGAAAGGATTAGAATAAAAAATGAAATGATCTCTAATAGTCAATAGCCATATTATAGGAAAAATACAAGTGATAGAACAAATTCCATAAGCTTAAAAATATCTTCCTAACATAGAGGACATGATAGTGATGTCTATAGAATTGAGCATGTTTGCAAATAGTACTCTGGGGAATGAAGGGGATGTATTAAGTAATTTCTTATGATATGTACTAGCTCCATCATTACACAAATCCAACTTAATCAAGGACCCAAAGGAACATGCCATAGCTTTGGTACAAGAAATACAATTTAGAGCTCTGTCCCAACTCATCCTCAGGTGGGAACGTATGCACAGGTGACTGGGGTCCCTCAGCCAGAGAACTGGACTTATACGGGTTTGCCCACAGTACTTAATTAAAATTGACCAACATAAACTAAACACAGAGACAAATATTAAGATGCACAAATCCTATGGTTTATTTACTAGAGTCCTGGTGGTTTCCAGAAGCCTAGGCAGGTCATCTGGAGATCCACACCAACAGACACACACACTGGACAGGAACACACCACTGCAGCACTTCGGTCACGACCAGTCACTATCTTCGGCTCACAGGCAGAGTAACAGTTTACTTGGGCAGAGCTTCACGCAGTATCTCGAACAGGGCAGGAAAGGGAGCTGAGAGCATGGCAGGTGGAGGAACCTTTGTGGTCTCTAATCTGGTGCCTCTATTTCCCTTCTTTTATGTCCATTTCCTGCTGAGTCATGACGAGTCTTCAGTGTGTCTAATCTGGGGTCTCCAGGTACTTTTTGCTTCACTTTTGATATACAATTTCAAATTGAATTTAGGAGGGAAAAATGTTTACAACTTTCCAGTTAAACACATGTTAGGGCGTTCACACAGTTGGGGCTCAACGTCACTCTTAAAATTTCAGTTTCACAAAATGGATTCAAGTTTCACAAAATAAATTTACTTATACTAACTCTCAAACACACTTTAAATAATTTTCTTCACTCAAAATAAAATCAGAATAAAATCAGAAATACAATTCACACTTTAAATATGAATCACTCATAAAGATAAATGCTTTCACTCATATTTTAAATCACATAAATAATTATTCTCACACTGTTTTAAATCCTAAAAATGTAAATCAAACATCACACTAATATAACTATAACAAGCTCACATTTTAATAAGCTTTTTTGAATTTACCATTTTAAAACTGAAGCATGTGATTTAATTTAAATGTTAATAAGCATAATAACCAATGCAAAATTTAAGTATGAAAGAATTTTATATGATAGCCCTCACCACTATTTCTCACATTTATATAGTCTCTGCTTTATTCAAATATATGCATTACCAAAGGTCCAACAGTTTTTATGTAGTAGAAATAAATAAAGTATTTCCCCCTTTCACTTTTTGTGTATTTGGCCATCCTCATCAGTAATATTCTATAGGTGTGCATTTATTTGCCTCATGAAGGATCATAATTGTATAACACAGACACATAGAGAAAGAGGGTGTTAAGATTGGTTTTGGCATCTGCAGTCAAATGTTTTCAATGCATATCGAAACAATAATTTTGAGAATTAGGCTATGTCAAGCAAAAATTAATAAATTAGTTTAACTGTCTTTCAAGCTTGCTCAATATATTATGGATTCTACTATCTATAAACTAGACAAAAAGAAAGTATGGCTAGGGAAGTACATTTTTTTTTCAAGTGTAGGACATTGTATGAATGAGAAAGGAGGCAGCGATACAGGAAGCAGATAGAACTGTGTACCTGAGCTTCCTATGCATATCGCGTAGATTGATGGGAAATCTAGAACAAAAAAACCTGTCTACCTAGCTTTCCACTTGACACCTTGGGAGATAACTATCAGTAGGTTGGCCCAGCCTAAGCCTGAGTGATAATGACCCAGCACAGCCAAGAGAAGTGTTTAAAGTAGATCGATTAGCCTGAAGCACTTTCCTGCATCTCCATAGCCTGCATGTAGCATAGACATGTCAGACTTCAGTAAGACAAGGTAGAGGTCTTAGGACGGCCAGAAGATCAGGACACAGAGACAAAAATATAGGGACTTTTGGGTCTTAGGCAATCAGTGGAGATCACAGACTTTAATAATAAAAACCAGCATGATATCTGGGGAAACCAGACAGAACCAGATATAAACCCAAGTGCTAATCAGTCAAAGTAGATTTTTCACTTCAGGGAGCAGCAAAAATCACGAAGATATCACATACCCCCTGTATTAGTACCCAATTGCCACTGTAACAAGTGATCATAAATGTAATTGCTTAAACATCACACATTTATTATCTTACTAGAGGCCTGGAGCACAAAATTTGTGCACGGGCCAGGAGGGTGGGATTCTCTCAGCCTGGCCTATGCATGTGGCAATCTGGGACCCCTCAAGGGATGTCTGGCTGCCAGTTTAGGCCTGATCCCAGTCCTGTTTATTGTATAGGATAGTTCTGGAGGCCACATGTCCACCATGGAACTCACTAGACTGAAATCAAAGTATTAGCAGGCCTCATCATTTTAAGGACTTCAGATGAGAACCCACTTCTTTGCCTTTTCCAGATTCCAGGAAATGGCCTCCACTCTTTGGCTCATGGTTTCCTTCCATCTTCAGCCTTTTTCACCTCACCTCATTCTGACACTGACTCTTCTGTCTTGTTCATTTGTGATCATACTGGGCCCACCTTGATAATTCTGGATAGTCATTTCAACATCAGAGGATTAGCAGGCTTAATTCCATCTGCAATATTTTTTTAATAGCTTATTAGTTTTTAGAGGGAGAGAAAGGGAGAGAGAAACAGGGATGTGAGAGTGCCTCCTGCACACCTTCTACCAGAGATCAAGTCTGCAACACAGGGTTATGCCTTGACCAAGCATCAAACTGACAATATCCTGATGCATGGGACATCACCCGACCAACTGAGCCACCTGGCGAGGGCCCACCTGCAATATTAGTTCCCTCTTGCATTAAAAGTTAACACACTCACAGGTTCTGAGCATTGGGGTATAGGTATTTTGGGGACCTTATTATTTTTTTTGCCTCCTATAGAACTGAGGCTATTTAAAAAAAAAAAAATTAAACCAACCTGCCTATCCAGACACCATCTTGGAACAAAACAGGAAAGAGAAAAGATAATATAAATCATAGAGTTTCTCAAAAAAGAGGAAGAAGAAAGAAAGAAGGAAAGAAAGAGAGAGAGAGAGAGAGAGAGAGAGAGAGAGAGAGAGAGAGAGAGAGAGAGAGAAATGCCAGTTACCCTTATTTGTTTAGGATTTATTTCTTCTTTGATCTATACTGCATCCCCCTGTACTTCTAATCACTTTCCAACAAAATAATGGCTCTTAAGGAAGCTTGGATCAATTACAAAAATTAAGAAGCTCATTTTTCTTTATGCATCTAAGCAGCTATGAGTTAAATTTTTGAATGTGCCACATTATAGTTAATCAAAGTAATGACCACTAGTAATGAACTTTAAAAACACAACAGATTTACTTGATACCAAACATATTCTCTAAGAAGAAATTTGAGCATTCTTATTGACAGATGAGCCTCTCACTTATTGACAGACT
This sequence comes from Vespertilio murinus, assembly GCA_963924515.1. Lineage (NCBI taxonomy): Eukaryota > Metazoa > Chordata > Mammalia > Chiroptera > Vespertilionidae > Vespertilio > Vespertilio murinus. The sequence continues at coordinate 115,202,820 of OZ004707.1, forward strand.
TGCTCATAAAACTAAATACCACCGGAATCTGGAGTAGTCTAAAGTGAGGACAAGAATCCTGAGTCCCTGGCCTCTCCTTCTCTGCTGTCCTGAAAAATGATTTAAATAAATTAATGTTCTAGTAATTATTATATTTATTAACATAATAAATAACAAACAGCCCCAGTTGATTGGGCAGTGCCCAGTGCCCCAAAAGGTTGGTGGTGCAATTCCCTGCCAGAACTCATGCCCATGTTGTGGCTTGATCCCCAGGAGGGGGTGTTCAGGAGGCAAACTATCGATGTTTTGTTCTCACATGAATGTTTCTCTCTCCCTCCCCCTTTCCCTTCCTCTCCCACTAAAATTCAATAAAAAATAATAATAAAAGATAGGTGTTTTGTTTTTAATTTTGTTTTGTTTTTAATTTTAGGAAAACTTGTTACTTTATCAAAACTAAAAAGTTGAGATACAAAATTTAATATTAACCTAATAGCACACAGCCTACACCCTCCATAGAACTTGCTTAAACATATGTATAAAATTATTAATCAGAGGAAAAACCATTTAAATGCTTAGTACATCCTAAGACAGTGTCAGAAGAGGTGCATTTAAGAGATAAAAGACAGATTTTAGAGATACTGGCAGTTCTATGAAATTATTGTGGGTGGAAAGTAAAAGAGTATTTCAGAAAATAAACTGGAGAGAAATTTTCAAAGCTTTAAATCCAGAGTGGCACTGAACCGTGAAATTAAGGAGAAAAATTTCCAGCAGCACGCAGCAGAGTCGAAGTGCATGTAATGGAGCATAGCATTACCCAGGTGTGTAGCTGAGTTCACTAAGGTGGTGGAAAGGTAGCTGCAGAACTTCTGCGAAAAGAGAAGAAAAGACAGAGTGTCGTTTTTCTCAGACTGGCAAATCGATGACAAGAAAGAAGATTGTGTCATCCATTTCTAACCACTTTCTTTCACTACACGAGAGGACTTTTACTCAAGAGGGGCAATACATCATGGGATAGAAAGCAGGACCCAGGTTCCTAAAGACCACCAATGTAAATAACAGCCAGGGAGAAAAACATTAAAAATTTTTGTTAGATTAAATGATTCCAAACCAAAACCTAAACATTCTGAACTGTGATGAGAGAATAAAGGTATATTTTAGAACTAATGAGGCAAAACAAAAAAAAGGGCAACGAATTAATGAGTCCCACCTGTTAATAATATTCTGCAATGACTTGAAAGATCTCATTCTGCTTCTAAGGTTTTTCCTTTTTACAAGTATTTAGTTAACCTAGACACACTGTGGAAGTCAGCTGACTTGCCCAAGACCAGAAATAATTCCAGAAAGTACCAGCTAGTCTTAATTTAAGTACTCTTTGAACATATAATTTGTGAGTACTCCAGAATTCTGCATAAATGAGTCCTTTTACAGAACCATTTTTGCTAGGTACATACACAGTTCAGGCTTAGTAGTTTTGTTGGTATATCACTATATTCATTTTGTTATACTTTTTGTTTTTCTATTTTGCCAACAATTCTGGTGGACAAGATATTACATCTGTGTGTACAGCTAACTACCCTTTGATCCTTTTATTAACACAATTAGGGGCCCAGTGCACAAGTTTGTGTACCTTGGACGGAACTATGGGTCACAAGGCTGCGGTGGGCACAGGGCAGTCCATCCTCTGCACCCCCTCCTAGACCCTCCTCCCGCTGCGGTCCCAGGTCCCCTGTCTGCTAACAGCACCACTCCTGCCACTGCCACTCCCACATGCTGATGGTGCTGGCCCTGATCGTATCTGCTGATGATGGCGTGGAGTGATTGGGGCCGGTGCAGGCAGTAGGTGTGAGCAGGGCCAGCGCTGTCAGCTTGTGTAAGCAGCAGCTGCTGCCCAATTGCCCCTCCAGAGCAAGGAGAGGGGGAGAAGCCCTGAAGGGTGATTGGAGCTGACAGCTGCCTTTCACACCCGCTGATGGCACCAAGCGATTAGGGCCAGCACCAGATGCTGGCAGCAGGTGCAAGCGGTGGCTCTGGCACTAGCAGCGAGTGGGTGCAGGGCCGGCACCAGCAACAGCTGTGAGCACTAGTTGGGACCTCAGCACGCAGGAGCAAAGAATTTTCAGCAACCACCAGAGGCTCACCCCAATGACAGCGACCGGCACCCTGCCTTGGTCTGGCACACCCACTCACCTGCTTCACCATGCCACCACATCCAACGCCCGCCATGTTCTATGCTCTGCTTCTTGCTGCCAACTGCCTGCCATGTTCTGAACACAGCCCCTGGTGGTCAGCTCACATCATAACAACCAGTTATTCAGTTGTTCAGTTGTTCAATCTATTTGCACATTAGGGTTTTATATATATAGATTCTACCACATGAAATATGGTAAAATATTTCATGTGGTAGAATATTTTTATAACATAAAAATATGTTATCAAGGCTAATGTTTTGTTATTTTTTTTAAAGAATACTATAAAGTCATATAAGAAGGTTGGATGTTTTTTCTTTACCCAGAGAATTATATATATATATTAAAGCCTAAGTGATCATTGCAACAAAATGGACAACTGAACAGGCCGCGTGGGGCAACCAGGCTGTCAGGAAGGTAATTGGGGTTGACCAGACAGGCCGGGGTGGAATTGGGGGGGGGGCAATGAGAGGAGACCAGGCTGGCAAACGGAGGCAGTGAGGGGCATCCAGCTTTGCACCTATACTTAAGAATTTAACACATTAGTCTTCACAGTACTCTATAAGCTTTATGTTCCCCTAAAATAAAACCAGTATTGTCTGGCCAGTGTAGCTCAGTTGGTTGGAGCATCCTCCCATATTCTGAAAGACTGTGGGTTTCATTCCTGGTCCAGGCACATATGGAAGGCAATCAGTCAATGTTCTCTCTCTTTGTCTTTCCTTTCCTCTCTCTAAAATCAGTAAGCATATCCCTGGGTGAGGATTAAACAAACAAGCAAACAACTGCAGCAAAAAAATCAGTATTGCACCTTTATGAAGATGAAAGCCCCAGGGTGGAGTATGTGAAAATTTACAACATAGGAACACACAGAATTTAAAGGGCCGGAGAAGTGTCCTGCTTCTTGAAAATGGAATCTCACTTCAACATTGGTTGGGACAGTATTTTTCTAAGTGCTTTGCACCTATTATCTCATTTAATCATTTGTAACAATCTCTGTGGTAGACACTATTATGTCTCCTTTTTAGAAACACAGGTCAGTAACTTGGCCAGCATCATAGCTAATAAGTTAATAAGGGCACTAAAATTCAAACCAGACCATCTGAGCTCTCAAGTAGTATATAAACTGCCCTTGATGTGTATATTTATATTAAAGCAGCAGTTCTCAAGCACATAGCACTATCAACACCACCTGCAGACTAGTCAGAAATAAAAGTTGTTGAGCTTCACCCTAGAGCTATTGAATCAGAAACTCTGGTTTGAGCTTAGCAAATGTATTTATAGCAAGTCTTCAATGTAACTGCTCCACACGAAAGTTTAAGAACCCTTGGGTTAAAGCAATCTGTAGGTCCATGGATCTCACAAATGGGAAATCTCAAAAGGAAATTAGAATATATCATTCCCCACTGTTTTCACTTCAGTTGAAGGCTGATGCTACTTGACTCACACTTTTAAATTGTATGTGAGCTGCAGAAAGGTTGCAGAAGTCATTATATCTTCTTGGGAAACAGGTAATATTTTTGTAGTGGAGGGCAGAATTTTCAGAAAAAAAAACCAGAAGCCAAGGATACTTGGAGCATCTATGGTAAACTGAAAGTAAGAGACTAGAGTTAACACAAAGGGAATCCCTTTCCTCATAAATTTCAATCTATAGATTCCTTCCTCATAGGCATTTTCAGAAAAGCCAATTTAGCTCAAACGGATATCTTTGTCCTTTGAGCCACAATGCATTCTAAAGTTAAACTCTTTTTTGATAAAAAAAAAAGTTAATTTACTAGTTGAATCTGTTCTGATAATATTGTAAATTTTGTAGACACAATGTGGCAAAGAGAAAGAGGGACTGGAGCCTTGTATTCGTTCTCCCTATTCTTAGACCAAGCTCCTGAAGACGTTGGCCACTGAGTGTACGTGGAGTCTACATGGTGAAGTGAGGTCCTGAAGGTGAAGTCAAGCATAGGGGGAAGCCCATGAACCTGGAAAAGCATTCTGGGGAATAAACTCAACTATTATACTATCCTCAAGGGTCGGGGAATACTGTTGATGGATTTCACATATGTGCTTTCTTTTATGTAGCATTACACTAGCCAAGTCTGGTTCTGCTGGTTCACCGTAAGTATGCACTGTGTGGAAGAAAGGAAAAGCAAAAGAGATTTTCTTCATGGGAGACTTTTGACAGTCAATAAAAACTCTAGTACTTTTTTTGGGGGGTTAGGGTGAGTACGTGGCTCACATCTTAAATTATACCATTATTCCTCTGCTTCCATTCCTATTAGTCTGCTTTCTTTATATTTATTTGTTTTTATTTTTATTAAACTTATTGGGTGACATTGGTTAATAAAATTATATAGATTTCAGGTGTACGATGCCATAAATATATCACCTGTATATTATCTCCCCGTGTAGTCTCCTTTGTCACCATTTATCCCCCCTTTGCCCTCTACCACCAACCCCACCCCCCATCCCTCTGGTAATCACCATGCTTTTGCCTGTGTCTATGAGATTTCTTGGTGTGTTTTATTTATTTTTTTCTTAATCCCTTCACAAATTTACCCAGCCCTCCAACCTCCTTCCCCTTTGACATCCATCAATGAGTATCTATGAGTCTGTTTCTATTTTGTTGGTTAGTTTATTGTGTTCATTATATTCTACATATAAGTGAAATCCTATGGCATTTGTCTTTCTCCGGCTTACTGATTACACTTAGCATACTACTCTCCAGATTTATCCATGATGTCTCAAAGGTAAGATTTCCTTCTTTTTCATGAAAGAGTAGTATCCCATTGTGTATTAATGTAGTTTCTCCACTCATCTACTCATTGGCATTAGGACTAATTCCAAATTTTGGCTATTGTAAATAATGCTGCAATAAACATAGGAGTGTATCTATTATACTATTTTCTTTCTAAGTTTGCCTTTGCTGTTTTTTAATGGCTATAATGTAAAAGAGAGGGAGAGAGAAGTTCCATCACTTTGATCTCACTTTGTATCTATGCAGAGAAATGCATTTTAAATAGATTTACAGTGGAAATATCCAGCAGATAATTCTCTCCAGTACAAGCATTCTTCCCTTTCTCCAAACTTAGCAAACACTTAACACTTAAGTATATTTACAAGGAATGAATAAGACTCTATCTAAACTCATGGATATTGGTTCAACAAAAAGGCTATATTTCCCTTGTGACTAGTCCCACTTTGCCATGGACACCCATTGGCTCTAATTTGTGCTCCCATCCATGCCTTGCCTAGCAGAGGTTTATGCAGTTTATCTGATTGTTTGAATGTGGGGAAAAGTCGGCTGTATCTCTTTTATAAAATGCCATGATTTTATCATATCTATACTAATAAAAGGGTAATATACTAATTAGACTGGGTCAACCAGACATCCAACTTTCCTTCCAGACAAAGCCACAGTGGCAGGGCCGTGGAAGAGGCAGTTAGGGGCAATCAGGCTGGCAGGGGAGCAAGCATTTAGGGGTGAGATTAGTCTGGCAAAGGGGAGCAAGCAGTTAGGAGGCAATTAGGCCTGCAAAGGAATGGTCAGGGAGTGATCAGACTGGCAGGCAGAGGCAGGTAAAGGCAATTAGGCAAGCAGGCAGAGAGAGTTAGGGAAAATCAGGCAAGCAGGCAGGCCAGTGGTTAGGAGCCAGCAGTCCTGGATTGTGAGAGAGATCCCAGATTGGAGAGGGTGCGGGCTGGGCTGAGAGACAAGACCCCATGCACAAATTTAGTACACTGGGACTCTAGTAATTTGTATAAGAACATTCGGTTAGGGTTGATTTGGCAATGCTACCTGGAGCTTTTATTCTTTTCTGACTAACTATGCTTATGTAGGAAAGAGGAGCATTTTGTATCTTTCCTTTATTCACTACTTTAAAATTATCCTCTGCCTCTATAACATTTTGTTGTTTTTCAAGAGGTTTTGTTTTGTTTTGTTTTGTTTTCATTTTTCTGAATATTTACTGAAGGTTGGGAACTTTACAATTGTATCTCTTATGTTACCAAAAATAGTAGATATGATAATTTTTGAATTATAGATAAGGAAACCTAAGCTTTGAAAGATTGGATGATTTTCTAAAGAACAGGAAGCTAGTAAATGTTAAACTGCATTTTGGAGCCAAGATCAGAATGGTATGTTATGTTGCCCTATTATACACACCATCTCTCAGATTAAGGAACATCTCATCAATATTTGAGCACATTTTTAGGTCCTCAAGGACCCATAATAAGGCACATTGGCCTTTTTGTCATGGAGATAAGCTACAACTTTCCCACATCGGGCCACTTTTTTGACAAATAAGTTATTAACATGTGTCCTGCAGTAGGACTACACATTTTCTCACTGAAGAATCGTATCACTCTGTTTACTATGTGTGAGAAAGTAGGAAGAGAGAACTTGATTTATGATGGCCCTCATTTATTTCCCTGAAAATGTGTTTATCTAACAAATATAGTATATAGCTGATTTGATTTGCCATATTTATTGTCAGTTGTAAGACAACGATCTGTAAGGAAGAAAATGTAAAGTGATATAATGAATCTGCAAAAAGGTAGACTTGGATTAAAAGCCTGACTTTACTTATGATCTTTGTGAATTTGGACAGACTGCAGAATTTTCATTTGCAAAGGACTCTAAAAAGATACTATCATCTGCCTACATTAAATAGTAGATTATAAGCAGGAATTTTATAAAATATAATATAAAGCTGAAAAAGAGATATATACTTACAGAATTAGCATCACTAAATAAAATATCACTGCCACTGTTTTTGGATGAGTTAAGATCTTTCTGCGTTCTGTACTTCTTGTTAAATTAGATACTATTTTAAGGCATATAAAAATTATGAAGAAAACTTCACATATAAAAAAACACATATACTTTCTATCTAGCTAGTGCTTTATTTATTTAATATGCATTTATTTTAATATAAATATATAATAATATATACTTATACATATATTAGGTGGATATATAATATATTCATGTATGTATGTGAATATATAAATTATATCTATGAAATACATATGTACTTACTGCCACACACATACACACATTCACACAATGGTAGCTTCCTATATATCTCTCTTCACCTAATTTTTTTTCCTCTCACTCTCCAAAAGTAACCATTGTCCTGAAGTTGGAGGATATCATTCCCATACATGTTTAATGTTTAATATACATGTTCTCAAACCTTTGTTACATATGTATAATTAAATTGTTTTGTGGTTCTAAGTAATATTGTAATAAACACTCTTGTACAACTCCCATTCTGCATGAGCAAGAGATCCTCTAACCTTGCTTGTCTAACCAGCGGCACAGGATCAATAGGAGCTAGTTTGAAATGCAGAATCTAGGCCACAGTTGAGACCTTTTAAATGGAAACTGCATTTCTTCTTTGGAGCAATATCCCTAGTGATTCATTAGACTTCAAAAATCACTGCTTTGGGGCATATAAAAAGGAGTGGAATTGCTGGAAAGACACACACTTCTTCAACTTTATTAGATATTGTCAAATAGCTCTCCATAGTGGTTATATCAATATGCAATCCTTCCAGAAGTCAGACTTAAAATTTTTGCCAGTCAACTGATGTCAAATGTTGGTATCATTGCCTTGAATTGCATTTCCTTAATTTCAATGAGATTTTACACACTGTATAATAAAAGCTTAATATATTATAAGCAAAATCACAAAGCCCAGTCCATCATTCAACCAATCAAACATTATATGCTAATGATATGCTGCCACTCAACCACTTGCTGTGGCATGCATTCGCCACCAGAGGGCAGACACTCTGACAGGTAGGTTAGCTCCCTGCTGAGGTCAGGCTGATTGGGGCTGAGTGAGATTGGCTGGACATGCCCTGGCACCCTCTCGCCATCCCTCCCTGGCTGGACAACCTCCTAAATCTCTTCCCAGACCCAGTTGTGCACTGGTGAGGTCCCTTGGCCTGACCTGCACCCTCTCACAATCCAGGACCCCTAGGCAGATGTCAGAGAGTCATTATTGGCCCAATAGCTTAGGCCAGGCTGAGGGACTGGTGCATGACTTTGTACACCAGGCCTCTACTCTCTTCATAAATATATTGTCCTTGGGTGCCTTCTATAAATCCTGTGGTCATACTCTGTGCCAAATTTTCTGTGGGTTTCTTTGGATTGCATTCTGTCCCTTTATGTCAAGTCGAAGCAGCATAAAATAGGTATTTTTATCTTTATTTTTCTTCTTCTTCCCTTTCATCTTTCCTGCTCTCTCTATTTACTAGATGAGGTCACAGGACTTAGAGGTTATTCAGATACCCTAGATGTCAGGATATTAGATGTGAACAAGCTACCAAAGCACTGTATTATTGTCTCCTTGGACCAAATCAAAATAATAACACTAGTTAATCTATATGTGGACAGAACAGAATTAAAACCTGTGTCTTCCTGATTTCAAGGCCTATGTTCAAAGGTTCTTTGAATCTCCAGATGTTGCTTATAATTAAAATCTTAATTTTACATTAAGTTGAAAGCTACCACTGTAACCCCCTATTTAATATATGATAAATAAATGTATAATCATATATAATATGCATGTTAAAACATGTATAATAGGTGATATATATATATATATATATATATATATATATATATATATATAATATCATTTATGTATAACACATGTAACTGTATTATCTTTTTATAGTATTGGTGTACAGCAAGGCTAACCTCTGAGATAGTATTCAAAGCAATGAGTAAGTAAGAGCAGAGAGAAAAACATTCTAAAGATATTAATATGATTTTATATACACTCTACTTCCACTAATATTTAAAAACTAGTTATAGGAATCATTTGTGATAGCTCATAAATAAATAAGATTGTGTATTTGCTTATAATAGTTCTATTAAGCTTCTTACCTAAAAATTGTGTTTTTGTGCTTCTTTATTGAAATCCAGATCTCTACAGATATCTGTATTTTTACAGACAAACAAGTAGCTGTCTTTTTATAAGCATATTTGGAGGGGAAAGCTTCCACTGCATAGTTAACAGATATATCTACTCCCACTCACCTGAATATTGACCGAGTGTAATTCAAAACATGCAGTAGAATCAGTGCAGTGAGGCATACATTTTGGAAAAACATTGGTTAGTCTTGCCCAGGGAGGAAATACCTTCCCACATCTCAGGGGGGTATCTACTAGGAAAATGTCAAGGCAATTACAATTAGGATCCATTTAAGCATTGCATAGCTACTGCCCTGTCTCAAAACACCAAAAAGGGGTGAGTCAAAATGCTGACTTTGTTTATGAGCACAGCTGCTGCATCCCTTATTTCTGTTTGACTCTAAGCAGATTGCAGATAATGCAGGCTTCAAGGCAGCAGAGGGCAGGCCTCTGCTAGGTCTTCTGGCAATAGAGTTGAGTTCACCTCTCTTGCTTCAACTTCAGTCTCAGTCTATGCATCTCTTTCAGTTCTAACAGTTTGGTTACATTCTCTGCACATCTGTAAACTTGTGCCTTATTCTTCATTTCAAAGTTATGATATACCTATTTTGGAAAATATGAATAATAGAAAAAGAAGTGAATCTGACTTGACGTGACAGAAGAAAGCAATTGGAAAAGATATTATAACTACTCAAACTTGCAGGAACTTTTTTATTGCCAATGAAGAACTTTCTCATCTTGGACAAAGCACAAGCATGAAGTGTTCTAGATAAGTGCTTTTCTTTCCAAAAGCCTAAAAATAGTTTACAAATAGTCTGTCCTACATTAATAGGGATGCTTTCAAAAGATACCATCTCTTCAGGAAATGAGAAGGGATGGTTAGAAAAAAAACACATTTTAGAGAAATGCACACAAGTCAGTGAATTTCCAGGTATAGAGCCTTTATTTTCCATCAATCAAGTAATAAATATTCATTGAGTAATAAACAAAATATCATCCAATCTGCTGAAAGAAAGAATGAAGAGTAAGGAATATAAGATAGCAATGGTTTGACCTCCTTAGGTTCTTATAGGGATTAAGGAATCAATACATGTAAAAGCACTTGGAGAAGAGCTGGATACACAAAGCTCAATAAATGCCTATTGTCTTCATTAATCATTTCCCTCTATGAACCTTAAGGGATACATAGGCAAAGATACTTAGTAATCCACTCCGATATTGAGAACAAGTTTTAATTCCTTTTGCAGTCCCTGTAACTAAGTCAATAAATGTCTATAGAATTCAGTGGAAGTCAGTATATATTAAATTACAAAGCAATGCTAGAGGGAGTAAATTCCATAGAATAATCTCCCTCAATCAGAATGATTTGCACCCAAACTACAGGGGACATTAGGCAATGGTTACAGACATTTTTGGTTGCCATGACATGGGGGGGGAGTGTTTATTACTGGTGTCTAATTAGTAGGGACTAGGGAAAACACTCTACATTGCAGCTCCCACAACAAAAAGCCATTAGGACCAAAATAACAGTACTGCCAAAGGATGGTGAAAGTTTTGCATTTCAGCAAAGGATGGTGAAAGTTTTGTATTTCAGGAATGGGAGACAAGCATTTCAGACACAAGAGAAAAATGAGGGAGAAGGAAATGTCAATATAGAGAACAATCACAAAAGAATGAAAAGGTCTGGAAGGGGTGTTCAAGAACAGTGAGAAAATCACTTTGTGTGTGTGTGTGTGTGTGTGTGTGTGTGTGTGTGTGTGTGTTCTTCCCATCTCTGTATTTCTAACTATTCCTCTCATGCCCTATATCTTACTAGAGCTTGAGACTGATAACACTGACCTAGGAATCTGCCCCCCATTTCCAACTGCACTTAACCTTGGATGAAACCACAATTTCTCCCTTTGGCTTTCCTGTCTATAAAAAAAACCACAAAAAACAAAAGAACAAAACAAAACACACACACACACACACACACACACACACACACCAAAAAACAAAACAAAAAGACAAACAAAAAAGAAACACCCAAAACTACTGCTCTTGGTTTCTTCGAGACATGTCTTCACCCATCCTGAAGCTTTGCTTGTTGTAGACACATGAGGAATTCCATTTCTCTCTCTCTTTTTTTAAAGAATATATTTTATTGATATTTTACAGAGAGGAGGGAGAGAGATAGAGAGTTAGAAACATCGATGAGAGAGAAACATCGACCAGCTGCCTCCTGCACACCCCCTATTGGGGATGTGCCCGCAACCAATGTACATGCCCTTGACCGGAATCGAACCCGGGACCTTTCAGTCCGCAGACCGACGCTCTACCACTTAGCTAAACTGGTTTCGGCTCCATTTCTCTTTAAATAGTTATTTCACTAGAAAAGGAGAAAAGAACTTTACATTTCTCTAAAATGCTGAACTGTCCATTTCGATCAATCCTATACAACTAAGTATAAAAATAAGAATGATTACTGGATATTAAGGTACTTCAGAATTCAGATATACACTACATACTAGTATGAAATAGAATATATTAGACACACATTGTCCCAAGCCATTAGCAATTTCTGTTATTTGAGCAATCATTTTTTTTATTATATGTATTTTCTCTACATAAATGGTAAAAATTGTGAGACCTTGTTCTCACATTTGGGTTTCTACTTGTGAGGATTTTATCCTGCTGAAATTAAATAGGTGAGCTCATTTCTTCTACACCAGGATCTTATTATCTTTTCCCACTCACGTCCCAATATTAAAGATCATTTACCTTAAAGACACTCAACAAGGGTTGTGCTTGGGGGAAAATTCTGTATGGATTTATAAAATCTAAAGAATGAAGGGCAATTTCATAATTTATGTGCTTTAACTTTTTTTTTGCCTGTTTGATTTTATTTTCACTGGAAAAAAACACAACAATGACATTTTCTCTATGTCTTTTTGTTTTAAATATCCTAATAATTCCATGTACATCTGATACAGAAGCCAGAACCTAGGAACTGAGAGAATATGAAAATTATCTAGCAGCTGCAAGATTATAATAACCTGGAGGCAAAGAAATTGACTGGAAGTGCAATTCTTTTGTTTACTTTTAATTTTCTTCTAGCTTTTAAAAATATAACTTGTATTCATATAAATGCTACATTAAAACAGTCATAATAAATAATTAGTGTTATCAGAGGCCATTTTGTTCCTCCAGCTGCTGGAATTATTTTATTTACATAGTATTGTGAAATGAGTCAAAAACAGCTGCTATTTTATGTGAGCTTTTCCATGATTTGATTTGAAATGCTTTCCTTCACTCTACCCAATGGCATTTTAAGAGCAATGACAGACTCATGACAAAACAGTTTTTGAACTGCTGTTCATCTCCAAAGGAAAATAACTTTGATGAGTGGATGAGTGTTGTGCATGAAAATGTATGATTTCAAAAGGAAACATCAGCCGACAGTGGTGTGCTCTTAGGCTGAGAGTGTAAAGAGCACAGTTGTGGAGTATGTTCACAGGTCAGAAATCTGGAGGACCATCCTGGGAATTCATCCTGCCTCAGGAGCAGACATTTCACTTGCTAATTTCATTAACCTCACCTCTGAAGTCAGCCATTCTCTGACACTATAAAATAGTGAGACACATGTAAGTTTTTCTGGATAGAAGTAAGCCTAAGCAGGACACACAAAATAAGAAGAGAGAAAATAAGAGCTGCTGAAGAAGAGGAGAATGAATTGGGCAAGGTGACAAAGACAAAAAAAGGGAGAAAGGTTGCATTAGAACAAAAAAGGCTGAGGAGGAAAAATGGGTAAGAATAGATAGGCGGGTTCTGAGCCTTGTCCTGAAGAAGAGAGAGCAGCTGAGGGTCTCACTGGGAGTGCTTATCAGCATGCCAAGAGACAGGCGAACACTAGGGGAAACTGGGGGTCTGCTGATCAGGGTGCCCCTGGCAGGGAAGCACCCACGGTGGGGCTAGGTCCCTTCCCGGAGCTACCTATGGGCTTGGACGGGGAAATCTCGCCATCTTGAAGGGAAGAGTGGTTTGTGTCAGAGGCCTGAATATCCACAGCCGCAGTGACCACCAAGCAGCTGAGCCCCAGAATGCTTATCCCAGTCAGCCGAACACTTGGACTCAAAGGAGCGCTCCATCCCATGACAAAAAGATCAGATTTCAAGGAGATCCGGTGAGTCCCCTGCAGGTGAGGAAGACAGACCCTGCCAACCCCCCAATCCTGCCCTCACCCTCACCTCCTGTTGTCTGTGTCCATTAGTTACACTTATATGTATGTATACAAGTCCTTTGCTTGATCACTCCCTCCTCCCCCCACCCTCCCCTACATTCCCTCTGAGGTTTGAGTATCTGATTGATGCTTCTCTGTCTCTGGATCTGTTTTTGTTCAACAGTTTATGGTGTTCATTATAATGCAAAAATGAGTGAGATTGTGTGATGTTTATCTCTCTCTGACTGATTTATTTCACTTAGTATAATGCTCTCCAGCTCAATCCATGCTGTAGCAAATGGCAGGATTTTTTTCTCCTTTTTATAGCAGCATAGTACCAAAGTTTTTTTAATTCACTCATCTACTGATGGCACTTAGTCTATTTCCAAATCTTAGCTCTTGTAAATTGTGCTGTTCTGAACACAGAGGTGCATATATCCTTTCTGATTGGTGTTTCTAGTTTCTTGGAATATAATCCTAGAGGTGGGATCTTTGGGTCAAATGGGAGTTCCATTTTCAGGTTTTTGAGGAAACTCCATAGTGTTCTACACAGTGGCTATACCAGTCTGAATTCCCACCAACAGTGCACGAGGATTTCTTTTTCTCTGCATCTTCATCAGCACCTGTTGTTTGTTGATTTATTGATGATAATCATTCTGACAGGTGTGAGATGATACCTCATTGTCATTTTGATTTGTATCTCTGGAATAATTAGTGACTTTGAGCATGTTTTCATGTGTCTCTTGGCCTTCCCTCCGTCTTCTTTCAAAAAGTATCTATTTATTTTGTTGCCAATTTTTTTATTGGGTTGTTTATTTTCCTTTTGTTAAGTTGTATGAGTTCCCTGTAAATGTTGGAGATGAAAACCCTATAAGAGATAACATTGGCAAATATTTTTTTCCCATGCAGTGGGCATTCTTATTGTTTTGTTAGTGGTTTCTTTTGCTGTGCAGAAGCTTTCTATTTTGATGTAGTTCCATTAGTTTATTTTCTCTTTAGTTTCCATTGCCCTAGGAGCTGTATCAATGAAGATATTGCTTCAGCATATATCTGAGATGTTGCTGCCTGTGGATTCATTTAATATATTTATGGTTCCCATTTCATGTTTAAGTCCTTTATCCATTTTGAATTTATTTTTTTGTATGTTGTAAGTTGATGGTCTAGTTTCATTTTTCTTCGTATGTGTCTGACCAAATTTCCCAGCACAATTTATTGAAGAAAATGTCTTGATTCCATTGTATGTTCTTGCCTCTTTTGCCAAATATGAATTGAGCATAGTGGTTTGGGTCAATTTCTGGGTTTGTTATTCTATTCCATTAATCTATGTCTGTTTTTATGCCAGTACCAGGCAGTTTTGATAACAATGGCTTTGTAATACATCCTGATATCTGGTATTGAGATATCTCCTATTTGAGATGCTAATGGGACTAATATAAAAAGAAACAGAAAGGCAAGAAGAAACACAAACTTTAAGAATAAAAATGATGAAAAACAAAACTTAATCAGGAAGAATAAAAACACCTGAATAGGTCGATAACCACTGATGAAGTTGAAACATTAATCAAAAAGCTTCACCACACCAAAATACATCATAATTAAAACGGCAAAGATCAAAGGCAAACTAATAATCTTAAAGGTTTCCAGGGAGAGAGAGAAGGTTCCTGTTGGAGTAAACATTTAAAACATCTCAAAGGGGTGATACGGACAGGAAGGGAGGTGAGGCTAGGGATACCCAGACTGTTGGTAAAATATTATTTCTGAGTATGTCTTTGAAGATTTCCTCCTGAAGAAATTGTAGCATTTGAATTGGTAGACTAAGTAAGGAAGGAGTGGGCAGTATCCTATCCATGGAGGGCTTGAATTCAACAAACAGTGAAGAATGAATTCTATCTTTCTCTTCTTGAGCTGGGTTAAATAAGTAAATAGAATAAAATAGAACATGTTTTAATAATTTTGTTATTACCTCTCACATATATCTCAATAGAGCAATTTAAGTAGTAAAATATAAAATATACACAGACTATAACATTTACTTTTCTCTAAGATAATACATTGGAATAACTTAGCTAATGCTTAGTGTTATTGTTTTATACTTAAAATAGTGTATCAAGCTCTGCTGTGCTCCAAGAAAATGTAATGCTTTTATGTTATTTCATTGACTATTTATAACAAGACTAAAAGTAAGGCCATTAATAACTGAGACTCAGAGAGGTGAAAACTTGTCAAAGCTATTAAGTGGCATAACTGAAATTAAAATCAAGGTCTGTATGATCCAAAACTCATTCTTGTTACACTGAACATCACTGAATTATTATCTTTTTTTGATGCATAAATATCCATAGGTATGGTTCTGCATACTGACACCTACTCAATTAGAAACTATTGAGATATATGTTCAACACCAATAGTACAATGTTAAATTGGTTTTTTTGGCTAACACTTATGCTACTGGCCCATAGATGCCTAGAAGAATAGAATATGTTGCAGATGCGAAGAAATATGAAAGTTCCAATAGTATATGCTTCAAGATAAATGAGTTATAAGTGTATAGTAATGCCATATACCATCTTATCATCAAAAACAGCTTAGAAATTTTTTGAATTACTCCTGCGTAAGTTTAAATTTATAATGTGAGTATTTTCATAGCATTCTATGTCATTATTTCCCATGAGTTTTTACATTGTATGGTACTTGGGCTGACATACCCAGCTTTAATTTAATTATATTTTAAGCACTTTTCTAATTACCAACAGAAATTCTCATGTTTCTGCCAAGAACTTTGCTTTGTTTGGCTATTTGCTCAATTTAATTTGTCTTTTCAAACTTGTGTTTATATAAATATACAGTCTATTGAAATAGAAATGATTTTCTGATTAAAGTTCACTCCATTATTTTTTTAATTAGTGACTTAAGGCAAAAAATCAATTTCTGGGTTAAAAATTAAATTATTTAAACTATCATTAGTAAATATATTTTTAAAAAAATAAAGATGCAGTTTAATCAAATATTACCCCAAGGTCCAAATATAGATTTCATCAATTTTAATGCAGTAATTTTATTCCTCCTCAGCTATTTCCAAAGATCTAAGATTTGTATGATTGCCTGATGTTACTATATGCATTCTCAAATAAATACCCCATGTGAAAAATTTAAACTATTTTATATATAATTATACACTTAGCTAGCATTTTTAAGGCCTAACAACAAAAAAAAAAAACAACAACAACATTTAAATAAATTAGAATGAGCCGAAACCGGTTTGGCTCAGTGGTAGAGCGTCGGTCTGCGGACTGAAAGGTCCCAGGTTCGATTCCTGCCAAGGGCATGTACATTGGTTGCGGGCACATCACCAGTGGGGGGTATGCAAGAGGCAGCTGGTCGATGTTTCTCTCTCATCGATGTTTCTGGCTCTCTATCTCTCTCCCTTCCTCTCTGTAAAATATCAATAAAATATATTTTAAAAATAATAAAAAATAAATAAATTAGAATGGGGTAATAATATGACACTCAGTTTGTAGAAGTCACTGATATTTTTAGCATGACCACATGCATATATATATATATATATATATATATATATATATGAATGCATATTAAATATTTATTAGCAAATTTGCCTGTATTATATTATAACTGTTAATAGGAGAAGCTACACATGGACAATATGTAGAATAGCAGAAAGAGAGAGCTAAAGGTTGGTGTGGCTAAAGGAACAAAACAACCTTGATGGCCAGCCCTTTAAGCTTTTATTGTAACAACAGTATGAGATAAAGTTTATCTTTTAGATACAATCAGTAGAGTAAGTAATCTTAGGAGGACACCTGTGTCTGCAGTGTCCTTTCAGCAAAGACACCTAAAGATTAAACATCAAGATTCCAGTGGAATACCCAGGGGCTCACACTTATTTGGAAAAGTCAAGGCAGGGTGTGGTGCCTTCAGCAAGGTCCCCCTAGAAGGCCCCAACATTTTAGGGTTTCCTCCTTACAGAAAGTCCTGTGCTTCCACACATAAATCCACCCAGGTTCACCCAACTGATTTATGACAAAGATAAAAAGAAATCCAATTTATAAAATATAGCCTTTTCAACCAATGATCCTGGAATATATATCTATAGAGGCCTGATGCATGAATTTGTGCACAAGTGGGGTCCCTCTGCCTGGCTGGCTATTGGGACTGATGGGGCCACCCTTCCCAGTCCCGACTGGGGCTAACTGGGGCCAGCCATCCAGGGGGAGGGACCATGGGAGGTTGGCCAGTCTTGGGAAGTTAGCTGTGGGATCACACTGACCTCCAGGGGTCAACTCCTGCTTTGAGTTCCTGCCCCCTGGTAGTCAGTACACATCATAACTAATAGCCAGTGATCTGGTAATTTGGTTGTAATGACTGTTTAGGCTTTTATAACCTACCTAATAAAAGAGTAATATGCAAATTAATCATCACTCCCCTACAACCACAAGCCATGCCCACGAGCCAATCAGAGCGAGTATGCAAATTAAACCCAACCAAGATGGCTGCTACCACAGAGAACAAGAAGGGAGGCTTGGGTTTCCCTGGAAATGGAGGAAGCCAAGCTTTCCACATACCCTGACCAGCCTCCGAATACCCAGACCTCCACTAAAGAATACAAAGTTTTAATTATAGAAGATAAATCCTAAGAAAAATGGTGCCAGCCATGGAACTGGAGAGAGCAGGCTATGGTTATCCCCAGTGATGAAGGAAGTCAAGTTTTCCACCTGCCCTGGATGGCCTAGGCCTCCACTTCAGACTACAATGTTTTAATTATAGAATGTGAATAAACCCCAACAGAAATGGCTGTTGCCATGGAGTGAGCAAAAAACTTGGCTTCACTCCAGGCTACAAAGTTTCAATTGTAGAAGATAAATATATCCCTATTTATTTATAAAGGGCCTCCTCTTAGGTCACCAGGGGGCATGGAAAGCCTGAAAACCACCACAGGCCCCTCTCCCAGGCTGCCCCATACCCCAAAGGAATTCCCACCCTGATCTGGAACACCCTTCAGAGAAAACCAGCTGGCCCCCTCCCATGCACCAGGCCTCTATCATATTTAATAACAGAGTAATATGCAGATTGCCCATCACTCCAACCACAAGATCAAGATAGCTTCCCCCATGTGGTCAAAGATACTGTCCCCATGTGAACAAAAGGGGGCCACCACAAGATGGCCAGAGGGGGAGGGCAGTTGGGAGGCACCAGGCCTTCAAGGAAGGGCAGTTGGGGGGCAATCAAGTCTGCAGGGGAGGACAATTAAGGGTGACCAGGCCAGCAGAGGAGGGAATTTGGGGGCAAACAGGCTGGCAGGGGAGCAGTTAGACATCAAACAGGCTGGCAGGGCAATGGTTAGGGGGTGATCAAGCTGGCAGGCAGAAGCAGTTAGGGGATTCAGGAAGGCAGGCAGATGAGTGGTAGGGAGCCAGCATCCTGGATTGTGAGAGGGATGTCTCACTGCCCTAAATGGGCAGTGGGACATCCCCCAAGGATTCCCAGATTGGAGAGGGTGCAGGCTGACTGAGGAACACCTTCTTCTCCCATGCATGAATTTCGCACCGGTCCTCTAGTATATAGATAAGCAATAAAAGCATCCATATCTTACGTATTAAAAATTCAAAATGTGTAAATCTACCAAACATGGATCGGAATCGAACCCGGGACCTTTCAGTCCGCAGACCGATGCTCTACCACTGAGCCAAACCAGTTTCGGCTGATCAATATTCTTAAAAAAAATAAAAAAGGCAGATTCCCAACTCATTTTTTCTTTGTTCAGGAAAGAATTAGTTTATATCTAAGCATACACATTTAAATACACAGTCACATGCACATTTTGTAAAAATAATTGCTGTACTTTAGATGTGCTACTCTCTTTTCTAACATGCCCATGATGGAAAAAATTCTAAACTTATTTACATATATTTTGTCTTATTTAGTGTGAAGTACCATAAAAAAATACCACAGACAGTATAGCTTAAACATAGCATTTCTCACAACTCTAGAGGCTTGAAAGTCCATGATCAAGGTGCAAGCAATGTAGATTTAATTCTGAGAACTCTTTTCTTGCCTTACATACAGGTGGCCACCATATCAATTTGTTCACATGATCTCTTCTTAACACGCATGTATCAGACTGAGAGCAAATTCTCTGGTGCCTCTTTTAGAAGGACATTATCTCAAAAGAGCATCAGCATCATGGCCTCAGATAACACAAATTACCCCCCAAAGGCCACATCTCCAAATACCATCACATTTGGAGTTAAGGCTTCAACATACAAATTTTAGAGGGACCCAAAGATTCAGTCCATAAAAACAGTTTATTATTATAGGTGCTAGAACACATAAAATACCAAAAAGCATGCAAACTTGAAAAATAACTTAAATATTATTCTTCTAAATTCTACTCCTCAGACATTTTCCCACGTTCATCATAAGAACACACAGACTTCAGGTTAAAAATCACATAGAATTGCAATAATATACCAAGATTCAGAGAAATAGTTCTTCAAATAAAAATGAAAAATTATAAAATAGCCCAAATAGAGAATATTTGCTTCCAGTCAAGGTGGAACAATACTCCCCCATTTAGCATTCTTTTTTTTTATTTGAAAAAAATGAATAATTTTTAAAAATGTCTAAATCTCTAAAACATTTGTTTTCCTACATTTGTCAATACAGCTCAATACTGTGACCCCTGAGGGAACAGAAACAAACACCTGTTAGAGTGGCTATTAAAAAAAAAATAGTAAGATAAGAAATAACAAGTGTTGGTGAGGATGCGAAGTTTAGCGCTTGTATGAAATTTTCAAGATAAAGCACAGGAAGGACTAAAACAGAGCTTCTTGACGAGAGAAAACACAATTTAGGGAGGCCAATGTGTCTGAAAGGATGGGGCTTCTGAAAAAGCTACATAAATTAGTCAAAGGAATCCCAACAATCCATTGCCAATAATCTGTACACATTTGAGAGAAAAATATCTAAGGCCAGAAAAAGAGCCACCTAGAAGGAGAGGTTGAAAAATTCCCGGGACTCTGAACAGGGAATAGTTTGTGTTTCTGAACGCAGAGTGGAAATTTCTCATTATACACAGGACAACAGGCAGAGACCTCAAAAAAGCCTTATCAGTGTGGCCCTAAGATGCTCATACTAAGACACACTGAGCGTTATAAAAACAATTTATAAGAAAGTGTTGAAAAAACTGGATTCTTGAACCAGATTTTATTGATGATAATTTGATTTGTAATTTTTTGAGTAAACCCTATATATACTATCTTCCACAATGGTACATTCCACAATGCCAAGATACATTCCCACCAACAGAGCACAAGGGTTCCATTTTCTGTACGCCCTCACCAACACTTGTTATTTCTTATCTTTTATATAAAAGCCACTAAAGGCCTGTTGCACAAAAGGATTTATGCAATAGGCCTTCCTTCCCTTGGCTTCCAGCACAGATTTTCCTCTGACACCCAGGACCCAGGCCTCCGCAGCAGCCAGAGTTTGCCATCTTAGACTTTGCTGCAGACTCTGGAGTATGCAGTCTTGTCTTTACTGCAGCACTCTGCTCCTGTACATCCTTTCACCCCCCCCCCAACAGAGTATCTATCTATAATAATAAAAACATAATATTCTCCCTCTCATAGCAGGCGCTCTGGTTGGCCACTGCACCTAAAGTAGGGGTGGCTGCCATTTTTTGCCTTCTAATTTACATACTCACTCTGATCGGCTGTGGGCATAGCAGAGGTATGGTCAATTTACATGTTTTTCTATTATTAGGTAAGATTGTAACAGATGTGAGGTGATACCTCATTGTGGTTTGATTTTCATTTCTCTGATGATAACTGAAGCTGAACAATCTTTTCATGTACCTGTTGGCCAGCTAAATTTCTTCCTTATAAAAATGCATATTGAGGTTCTTTGCCCATTTTAATGGGATTATTTGTCTTTTTGCTATTGAAATAATTTCCTTAAATATTTTGGAAATTAACCCTTTAATTAATTACATGATTTGCAAATATTTTCTTCCACTCTGTTGATTGCTTTTTCATTTTGCTGATGGCTTATTTTGCTGTGAATAAAGTATTAGTTTAATGATGTCACAGTTGTTTAATTTATCTTTTGAAACCTGATTTGGTGACATCAGGTCTAAAACTTTATTGACAAGTTCAATGTCAAGAAGTTTTTTCCTACGATTTTTTTTTCTAGGAGTTTTTGTTTCAGATTTTATATTAAGTTTTTTAAATCCATTTTGAGTTAATTATTTTAGTGGTATAAGATAGGTAGTCTAGTTTCATTCTTTGGCATATAAATGACCAATTTCCCAAGCACCATTTATTGAAGGAATTATCCTTTCCCCATTGTGTATTCTTGTTCCCTTGTCAAAGTTCAGGTGCTCTCTATTCTGTTTCATGGTCCGAAACAAACCTGTAGGTCCTCTAATGACTGAATGGATAAGAAATATGATATGTGTGGAATGTTATAAACTTATAACAGAGAATTAATCTATAATAATAAAAGCATAATATTCTAATTACACTGGACATCCTTTTGGACAACTTTCCAGACAAAGCCAACTTTCCCTTCTGCAAGGGAAGCCCGGATCATAGGTGCTGGAGGGAAGCCAGTGCTGGCAGTTGGGGGAAGGAAGGCAAACTCTTGCATGAATTTTGTGCATCCAGTTCTCTAGTAGTTAATAATATGGTATTGTATAATTAATATTTGTTGACCGTAGATGTTAAACATTCTCACAAAAGAAAAAGTTAATATGAGATGATAGATGTGTTAATTAACTTGATCATGGTATATATTTCACAATTTATGTGTATATAACATCATTATGTACACTTTAAATGTATACACTTTTATTTCTCAATTATTTCTCAATAAATCTCAAGGGGAAGGTTGTTGTGATGGATATATATTAGTCCCAATGTAAATAGAAGTGTCAGGTCTCTCTGGAGGGTAATAAATATTGCATTATGTGACTCCTTTTCTTCTCCTTTTTAATTCTACTCTCCTTTTCACTTGCTGTCTTCCCTTCCTACCAGATGCTTATTTCAAATGTAAACATCAAGCATACTAACCTTTCAGCATAGTTCTGCTCTGATAATATCGTCAAAGTCACCTGAACTAATCTCTTATACTATTCTATTGTCTCTCTGCCAAACTGCACTGGGCAATAACACAATCCAACCTAGCATGCAGTAAACTTTTACTTCTCTAATCACCTATTGCCTGGAAATAATACATAATTGAAATAAGAAATTTTACTATATTTAGTGCTAATGCCAGCAAACACTGTATATTTCTTTTAAGTAGATATAGCAAAGAGCTGATGTTAGTAACTGATAATGTTTAATAATAGATTATACAGGAGAATTCACTTTACCTCTCTAAATAATGAACATGGTATCTATCTACAAACAAGAGTTCAAAATCATCCACTTTTCTTTGCTACAAGGCAACATGATATATGTAAAGGATACAACTGGAGAAGGTAAAACTGATATAGAACTATGATAAACTCTATTGTCCAGTCCACAGAAATCCTCCATAACACTGAGTCTTCAACTGTCAAAGTAGTGTTTATAAAATAACTAGGGGTTCCCAAACCAGTTTGGCTCAGTGGATAGAGCATCGGCCTGTGGACTGAAGGGTCCCAGGTTCCATTCCGGTCAAGGGCATGTACCTTGGTTGTGGGCATATCCCCAGTAGGGGGTGTGCAAGGGCAGCTGATCGATGATTCTCTCTCATCGATGTTTCTAACTCTCTGTCACTCTCTCTTCCTCTTTGTAGAAAATCAATAAAATATATTTAAAAAAATAAAATAAATAAAAAATAACTAGGGGCCCAGTGCATGAATTCATGCACCTTGACAAGAACTGTGGGATGCGAGGATGCAGTGGGCAGAGGAGCAGGTCTTGGCCTGTCCTCTGTGCCCCTACCTGGCTTCTCCTGCTGCGGCCCCTGGTCTCCTCTCTGTTGGCAGCCCAACTCCTGCTGCTGCCACTCACACCCACTGACCACGTGGAACTACCGGGGCTGGTGTCAGCAGTGGGTGCGAGTGGCGGCTGCCGCCCCGATTGCCCCTCAGGAGCAGGGGAAGGTGGAGAAGCCCTCAGGGATGATCAGGGCTGGCAGCAGCCACTTGCACCTGCTGATGGTGCTGAACTATTGGGGCAGGTGCCAGGTGCTGGAAGCAGATGCGAGCAGTGGCTCTGGCACCAGCAGTGAGTGTGAAAGGGACTGGTGCTGGCAGCAGGTGCAAGCACCAGGTGGGATCATGGCACATGAGAGCAAATAATTTTCAGTAACTGCCAAAGGCTCATCATGATGACAACCGGCATCCCTCATTGGTCTGGTGCCCTGGCTCACCTGCTCCACCATCCCACCGTGGCTAATCCCTGCCATGTTCTGTGCTCTACCGCCTGCTGCTGACACCTTCCATGTTCTGTGCCTGCCATCTGGCCATCTGGTGTCAGCGCACGTCATAGTGATAGTGACTGGTTGTTTGGTTGTTCAGTTGTTCTGCATATTAGGGTTATGTGTGTGTGTGTGTGTGTGTGTGTGTGTGTGTGTGTGTGTGTGTGTTTTATGCTTCAGTACTTCAAATCAATCTGTTTGATTTTATTGTATATGTGCTTGATTCATCTAGCCTACAAAAGAATAGAAATAATGATAGATTCCTCTAAGCAGAAACAAAACAAAACACAATTGATGATAATTCTAAGTGGACATACAGAAAATGCATACAGGAGGTTGATAGAGAATGTGCTGGACTGGACGTATATTGGAATGAGGAACTCCTGAAGTAGAACTATTTGAGCATTAAAGAACAGAGGGAGCAGAGCATTAAGTGGGTGATTAGTTTGAAGTCAGCCAGGATATGTTAAAGGCTTAAATGGAAAGACTATGGTTGAAATGGAGAGAGATACTATGGGTCAGTGATTAATGTTTTGACAGATAGAAAAATAATTAGGAGTCCAGTCTATTATTTTGTCAAGAAGGAAGAAAGGGGAAGCGTAGGATGAACCACAAGTAATCAAAAGGTATGAACATGTAAGAAGGAGTAATAGTTTGGAAGTCAGTGCTTGATTGAGCTACAGTGGAAAAAACCCCTAGAAAAATGCTATCTACCTATTTAGTTTAAGATACAGTCTTTAAAGTGAGATTGAAAATAACAAATAGCTTACTGAACTCAAATCTGGACTTCATTCTATTTTTTTTCCTTTTGGTATAATTAAATCATTTTATTTGATAGAAGCAAAATTAAAATTATGGCATAGAAAACATGAATAAAATATCTACTTCAGCATTGCTATGTAATTATTTCTTCATAATGTGTATGTACCAAACTTCATAAATAAATAAGCTTATGTGAAAGTAAACACAAGTTTCAAAAAAAACCAACTGTGATCTAACACAATAGGACATTTGCTATTGAAGGAATTCATATAATTGATCAAGCTTCTGTACCAGAAAAAATAGTTTGGCTGTGCAAGAAGCAGATGTCTGTCATTGGTGGGGGAGTAAGAGGTGGAAAGCTTAGTTCCCCATGCCAGTACAGACCTTTATGTGGTGAGTGTGCATCATAACTACTAGTCATTCCACCGTAATAGTTGCTTAGGCTTTTGTTATATAGATGTACTAGAGATTCTACCTGTAAGATTAAAAAAAAATAGCCCTGGCCTGTGTCTCAGTTGGTTAGACATCGCTCCATGCACCAAAGAGTTGCTGCTTCTAAAACTTGAACCAGTGAGCAGGAAGTTTTCTGTCTCACAGAATTGAAGGATGAAGTCCCAAAACCAGAGGAGTTCAAGCAAGGCAGGGGTTTATTGCAAACAAACACAGACTCCCACTCCTGCAGGAGACACAAATGGGTTGCAACTGAAGCATTTTGCTCTTTCTCTTATTTCTGCTAAGTCACACTCTTTGTCTGTGCCACTGATTGGTTCCTGGTCTTTAGCAACATTTTATTTTACACTTGCAAGAAAAATATCCTTGTCTGAAAGCATCCTGTTTTTATGACATATTGTTTTTCTGCAAAATATTTTGTGGTTTCAGCCGAAACCGGTTTGGCTCAGTGGTAGAGCATCGGTCTGTGGACTAAAAGGTCCCGGGTTCGATTCCGGTCAAGGGCATGTACATTGGTTGTGGGCACATCTTCAGTGGGGGTGTGCAAGAGGCAGCTGGTCAATGTTTCTCTGTCATTGACGTTTCTAGCTCTCTTTCTCTCTCTCTCCCTTCCTCTCTGTAAAATATCAATAAAATATATATTTTTTAAAAAAATTTGTGGTTTCAGTTAATTCCACCCCTTACCCTGTCTATCTAATCCTGCATGAAACTCCTCTTACTTCTGCTCTGGTCAGGGCATAGGCCCAGTTTGAGGGCTCGATCTTGGTTTGGGGAAATGCAAGAAGCAGCAATTGAATTTATGCTCTCATATTGATATTTCTATCCTCCACTCCTTTCTTCTCTAAAAATCAATTAACTATTCTTTAAAAAATATAAATTAGAAGGAATTCAAGGATAGCAAAAAAATTATAATTGTTCTTAAAATGTTGCCTATTCAGGAAACTCAAATGAATTTATATCTAAATTATTAAAATTAATGACAGTTCAGAGCAGTTGATGAGCATAAAATAAATTATTGTTTATATCATGGCTTTGTATTTCAGCAACTGGAAACTCTGAAATATAATTGTAAAAATATAATCTTGATAGCAACAAAATTGAGAAAAAATAGCAGGTTATTGGGTAAGATGATTAGGGATCATAAATATGACAATTCTCCATTCACTGATATACAAATGCTTGATAATCCAAAGTTTCATGTGTTTTTTTTAAGCTATAGGAATTTATAAATATATATATAGAAATAAAATTTCCGGCCAAAACCGGTTTGGCTCAGTGGATAGAGCAGGGGTGGGCAAACTTTTTGACTCGAGGGCCACAATGGGTTCTTAAACTGGACCCGAGGGCTGGAACAAAAGCAACCTGACCATGCTGGCACTCTTATCTTGGGCTGCTGGTGAAGGAGCGGAGGGGAGAGCAAGAGAACCCTCCGCTCTTTCGGCTCTGCGGGCCAAATAGAATAGCCCACCCCTGGGATAGAGCATTGGTCTGTGGACTGAAGGGTGCCAGGTTCGATTCTGGTCAAGGGCACGTACCTTGGTTGCAGTCACATCCCCAATGGAGGGTGTGCAGGAGCAGCTAATCGATGCTTCTGTCTCATCAATGTTTCTAGCTCTCTATCCTTTTCCCTTCCTCTCTGTAAAAAATCAATAAAATATACATTAAAAAAAAGAAATAAAATTTCCAGTCAGTAAAGATATTTGTGAAGAAGTAGAGGAAAAAGAGATGCAGGTACTTATGTAATTAGCTATGAAGATAATTATAATGCTGCATTGATAAAGGCAATGTGGTATTGGTATATAAAACAAAAAGAAAACTTGATTATTGAAACAAAATAGAGAACACAGAGACAACCCCATATATGTATCAAACTTGAGTTTGACTTAAAATGGTCACTGTGCATTCATGGGCTGATGTTCAACCACTGAACCACATCAGCAAGGCTAAAGATATATTCCTTCATTCACCAAGTCCACTTCTAGTTACATAATCTAAAAAATTTATGTATATTACCCAAGAGAGCACATAAAAGGATGTTCATAACAATCCTATATAATAGGAAAAAGTAGAAATAAACTAATTGTTCAACAACAAAAGAATGAATAAATAAATTGTGATAGTGAGAAAAGGACAAAATCTTTAATCGCTTTCTATCTATATGTATAAAAGTCTAAGTGACCTGTCGACCATTCAACCATTTGACTAGTAGCTATGAAGCGCACTGACCATCAGTGCACTCCCACAGTGGGACCATTGGGCACCAGAAGCCAGGCTCATGGCTGGTGAGCACAGCTTTGGCGGCACAAGCCTCTCCTACAGAGACTCCCTCTGTGTGCCCCTTCCCACTCTGGACGGGGACCTGGATGGGTACTAGCATCGGGACTAACTGGACACAAGCCTACAGCCACTTCTCGGTCATGGGTGTGCTGGTATCACCTAGGCTGGGTGCATGGAGACCTCAGCAGAGTGGCAGTGAGCCTATCTAGTGATGGCGGCAACAGGCACAGTGGGGCCAGGATGAGCAAGAGTGGCATGGTACCTGGCTTGGGCTTGGGCTCCTGTCTGGCTGCCTGCCACTTCAGGCATTACTACATCCCTCAGGGGATATAGGACTGCCAGTTTCGACTGATCCCTGCAGGCTAGACTGAGGGACCCCATCAGTGCACAAATTTGTGCACCAGGCCTCTGGTATAATAATAATAATAATAAATAATAATAATAATAATAATAGTAACAACAACAACAATAATCCTATATAACAAAAGGCTAAAATGAAAATTGACTGAACAGTGGAAAGACTGGTCCCTATGATGCTCACTGACCAGCAGGTGCAAACGCTCAACACAAGAGCTGCCCCCTGGTGGTCAATGCACTCTCACAGGGAATGTTGTGCACTGGGCCTCTAGTAATAATAATAAATAGTTCTCTACTTAATGACATGCACAAAACTCAATTATTGTACATTATCATCCCACACATAAAAAATTATTTTTAAAGCTTTTGAAGAAAATGTTTCCCTCACATTAAAGTAAAACCATCAGTGGGCTGATGAGCACAGCTTTAGACAAACATAACTTTAAAAGGAATGCTAATTTTACTATACACATAAAATACTCTGGTTATCACAAGACTCAATTCAAAAAGTGAGGAAGCCAATTCAAGCAGCAAAGAAGAGACATGTGCACGGTATTAAACAGAAAATAATTGGTATTTAGAACATGTTAGTAATACCTACAAATCAATAATCAAAACAAAACAATAGTAATTAGCAAACACTATAAAAAGCAATTTGTAGAATAAATCATGTGGCCGAAAAAATCTTGAAGGATATTGTATCTCATTTGAAATCAAGAAAACACAGAGTGATTATATATATATATATATATATATATATATATATATATATATATCAGTACTTCAATATATTTTTTTA
The DNA here is from genome assembly GCA_963924515.1 of Vespertilio murinus. Classification (NCBI taxonomy): domain Eukaryota; kingdom Metazoa; phylum Chordata; class Mammalia; order Chiroptera; family Vespertilionidae; genus Vespertilio; species Vespertilio murinus. The sequence goes on from OZ004707.1 coordinate 115,231,172, forward strand.
AAATTAAGAATTCAGTGTTAGTTTGCAAATCCTGGCTAAAATCTGAAACTGGCCCCATCCATGAAGGGCAAGGAGAAAATGAAGAAACAAACCATTCCATATTGGTAGGTAATAGTTTTAATAAGCAAGGGAGCTTAATACATAGGCTTGTCTTGGGTGGCCACAAAAAAAATAGGTCTCCATACCTGCCCAGCAGAATGGCAAAAGTTTATATAGAGGCCTTAACTGGATTCAGTCACATGTACCATCTAAAAGATCTAAAGAACACACTGCTCTGTGTCCTTGAAAAAACTTTCACCCTGGGAACAGCAGGTGGACTGTCCATTGCAAGGACAAGAGAGGAGAGAATTAGCTGCTGGATGCAGGGGTTCAACTCAGAGGCAATAGGAGGGCACTTCCTTTCCAGGACCTCCTCCAATGTCAGCATTGCCTAATATTGCAGAGGCCATAGGGCAGAGGGCAGCAGAGATTTCTAGGAGAGGTGTAAATAGATAGTCATTTTTTAAAAATATATCTTGTTTTATTGATTTCAGAGAGAGAAAGGCAAAAGTAGAGAGAGAAACAACAATGATGATAGATAATTATTAATCAGTTGCCTCCTGCATACCCCTTACTGGGGATTGAGCACACAATCTAGAAATGTACCCTGACCTGAAATTGAACCCTGACCTCCTGGTTCACGGGTTGATGTCCAACCACTGAGCCACATCAGCAAGGCTAAAGATATATTCCTTCATTCATCAAGTCCACTTCTAGATATACAATCTAAAAAATTTATGTATATTACCCAAGAGGGCACATAAAAGAATGTTCATAACAATCCTATATAATACCGTGTTTCCTCGAAAATAAGACATCCTCCAAAAATAAGACCTACTTAATGGAAACATAATACATCCCCTGAAAATAAGACCTAACGCATCTTTGGGAGCAAAAATTAATATAAGACACTGTCTTATTTTCGGGGAAACAGGGTAGGAAAAAGTAGAAATAGCCTAATTGCCCAACAAAAAAAGAATGAATAAATAAATTGTGATATAATCACAAAATTGAATACAAACAGATATGAAAAGAAACATTAAAATTTTACAAATTGATATGAATAACTCAAAATAATGTTAAGTAGTAAACCTAAATTACAGAAGGAAACAAAGTCAAGTAGCAAGTACACGTGTGATATGTATATATGTGAACACATAAAGGGTATAACAGAATGGACATAATAGAATACAAATGGAGGTAGAAGGTCCTTCTTCAGGGCGTGGGGCAGCAGAAAGATATAGTTGGAGAGCAGTAGTATACAAGCTACTTCAAATATATGGGTATTGTTTTCTTTCTTAAGCTAGGTATTGCTTAGCAGATGTATTATAATATTCCTTATTTCTTTTTTAAAAATAAATCTTTATTGTTCATATTATTACAAATGTTCCTCATTTTTCCCCCTTTATTGCTCCCCTCCACCAGGTTCCCATCCCACCCTCTGCCCTTTCCCCAACTCCATTGTCCTCATCCATAGGTGCACAGTTTATGTTCAGTCTTTTCCTGCACCCCCCCCCACTCCCTTTTCCCCTGAGAACTGCCAGTTCACTCCCCTTCCATACCTCTGATTCTATTATATTCACCAATTAATATTGTTCCTCGGATTTTTTAATTCCCTTGGTTTTTAGATTCACTTGTTGATAGTTATGTATTTGGTGTTCATAATTTTTATCTTTATTTTCTTCCTCTTCTGAAAGAAGCCCCTTCAGCAATTCATATAATTCTGGTTTGGTGGTGATGAAGTCTTTTAGCTGTTTTTTATTTGTGAAGCTCTTTATCTGGCCTTCGATTCTGAGTGATAGCTTTGCTGGGTAGATTATTTTTGGCTGTAAGTTCTTGCTATTCATCACCTTGACTATTTCTTGCCATTCCCATCTTGCCTGCATGGTTTCTGTTGAGAAATCAGCTGACAATCATATGGGTGGTCCTTTGTAGGTAACTACCTGCTTTTCTCTTGCTGCTTTTAATATTCTCTCTTTGTCTTTTGCTCTTGGAATTTTAATTATGATGTGTCTTTGTGTAGTTCTCTTTGGATTCCTTTTGTTTAGGGTTTCTGTGGGTTTCTTGGACTTGTAAGTCTAATTCTTTCACCAAGTGGGGAAAGTTTTCTGTCACTATTTCTTCCAGTATGTCTTTGGCATCTTGGTCTCTCTCTTATTCTGGGACTCCCACAATGCTGATTGTTGGTTCGTGTGAAGTGAAGTTGTCCCAGAGGTTTCTTACATTATCTTCAATTTTCTGGATTCTCTTGTTTTCTTGCTTCTGCAGAGGAGTGTCCTCTGGCTCTTTATGCTCCAAATTTTTAAATTGATTCTTGCTATCTTCCATTCTGTTTTGAGGACTCTGTATAATATTTTTTTTATTTCAGACAATGTATTCTTTATTTCTAGTTGATCCATTTTTATTTCTAGTTGATCCCTTTTCATATCCTCATAGGTCTTGTTTAATTTATTGCCTTTTCTAAGAAATTCTTGAAAAACCTTATAACCGTGGTTTTGAACTCTATACCCAGTCTCTTTTTGTCCTCCATGTCTTTCGTTTGTGATCTGTTCTCTTGTCTCGGCATTTTCACAGCTTCTCTGAGTTGGTAGGGTGGCTTGGTGTGTTAAGGTGTCCTATATGGTTCAGTGGGTCAGCCTCCCAGTTACCTGAGGTAGACACTCTTAGTGCACCCCTTTGTGGACTGTGTGTTCAGCCTTATTGTAGTTAAGTCTTAATTGTTGTTGGTATCACTGGGAGGAACTGACCTACAGGCCAATTGGCTGTGAGGATCAGCTGTGTCTATGCCAGAAGACAGCCTTATTCAACTAGACTTGGAAAATTGCAAAAGCCTCTTTGTTCAGCTTGGATGGGGCAGATTTTCAGGGTGGAGCCTACAGCCTTGGCTTCCTGTAAGCCCTGCCCTATGAGGTTCCTGAGTCTGTGTTCCTCAGTGTCCTTTGGTACTCGCTGCAAGCACCTCTAAGAGAAAGGTGCCCTCGAGTTTTGCCCACTACCAGACATTCTATTCTCTCCCCCAATGATCCCGGAACTGGGGTTCAGTGCAATAGGTGGTTGGGTTCAATGCAATTGGAAGTGTAGTTCAGTGCATTCCAGAGCTTTTATTTCCCTTATTCTAGGGCAATCTAGCAGCACAGTCAATAGTCCATCCTCTGTGCGCAATGTGTGTAACTCTGGGGCTCTGCCTTTCGCTGCTCCCCTGAATTTTTGCCTTACAGCTCAGATTCTCTCCATATGCACCTGGGTTCCCAGCGTCTGGTCTAGAACTGGGGTTCAGTGCAGTCAGAACTGGGGCTCAGCACAGTCCTGAGCTTTTGTCTCCTTCCCGCTAGGGCAATCCAGCAGCTCAGTCAGCAGTCCATCCTCTGCACGCAATGTGCGTGACTCCTGGACTCTACCTTTTGCTGCTCCCCTGAGTTTCCGCCTTACAGCCTACAATCCCTCTGTATGAGCCTGGGTCCCCAGGGTCTCGCCCAGAACTGGGGTTCAGTGCATTCGGAGTTGGGGTTCAGCCCAGTCCAGAGCTTTTATCTCCTTCCCCAGAGGGAATGCCAACCAGGCACTCAGCTGCCCCTCGTCTCCGGCTCTGTCCTCTCCCCACATGCACACCGTGTCTCAGTACCTTAGGCTTTTACAGCTCCCCTGATATTCTTTCTGGTTTTCTCTTTCCTTCTAGTTGTAGAATTTCCAGTCAGTCAATTTTCCTGTAGTTCTGGATAATGTCCATTATTTTTTTTTTTGAAATTGTTGTGTGAGGCTGCAGTTAGGCATTTACCTATGCTGCCATCTTGGTTTCTCCCCTTATTTATTTATGTGTAGGTTTTATCATTTCTACAAGAGTCTACTGCATTAGTACAGATGACAGGAGCCAAGGGCCTGAACTGTAGTATAGACCTAGGAGTGACAAGAGAAAACCCCTCCTGTGAGGAATACTTGGATCAAATCATTACAACTTTGCATTAACTTGGGAGGCAAAGAAGAAATTTCCGGCTCAAGATCCCAGGTTCATAATGTCACTAATCAAGAGATGGAAATCTGGGGGAGAGTGCTAGGTAGCCCAGCCCTCTGCCTCTCAGTGTGCATATAGGTTATCTGGCTGTCATTACTGAGAAATGTCTCTCTTTTTTGTTCTTCAGCACGCACAACCTCAGTTTCTGGGAAGTGTATCATAAGCCCTAGTTTCCACATGTATTTCAATTACCACACAGTACAATTCTCCCCATGTAGTGGAGTGCAAATGATCAGTGTGTAAAATGTCGGGCTGGGTTATGCAAGGTTAAAGAAATGTCCATAGTGAGCTTGCTGTGAGCACAGGTGCCAATTTCAAATTGAATTATAATGGGATTCTGGCTATTGCTTAGTTTCACAAATCTCATGTTCCAACATGGATTTAGAGAATCATTGCCCATCTGAGCTGCGAAAGACCTCATGAAACACTTTGGCCCAGAACCGCTCTGTCGGCATGTGAATAGCTAAGCCCTTCCAGACGGATGCTTTTTTAATGGCTGGCCTCTGAATCTTTTCCAAGTCCTGCATGTTCCAGTTAGCCTTATATTTCTTTTCAGTTGGAGAGATGTTTTTTTGTTGTTAAGTTTTAACCACAACAATTAAATTTTTTTAAATCATTTTCCTTCTTTGAACTATTTAGTCCTCATATAGAGAATTGTGACTGAGTTAACAGAATTTGATTGATACAGATCAGGAAATAGTAAAACTTACTCTTTTTAAATGAATAGCAAGGCTTTAGAAATTGAATAATCTAAATTTAAGTTGAACAAAAGATTTGATTGTGGTTGGTAATCTTGCAGTGACAGGGGGCCAACAGGATAATAATGAGGAGGAAGAAATAATGTTTCCCAACATTTAGAACCAACCCAGATCTTGTGGATTCTTAGCTTCAGACCAAATTTAAATTGCCCTGTAGACTTTGTTTACTCTTGGGCAGGCTTCCTATTTCTCCAGGGGGCACAATGCTCTGCACAGTCCTAAAATTATCTCCCAAGGCTTTGGAGACTTTCTGTTGGTCTCGTAAACACATTTTGAGTTAAGAGAAACAGAATAATAAATATTAAATTTCGCTTCCACCAACATAAACTTTATGAGACCACAAAACTATGTAAAACTTACCCCATCTCAAAAAGTGATAAAAGGATTTGGAAATGAATATTAAGCATATATATGCTACATTTTTAACACATTTGATTTCTTACTTTTGTTATATGTTTCAAAACTATTCAGTAATAAGAAGAGCACCTTTTTCTAGGACTATACTATAAACACCACAAGGGACATGACCTGTCTGTCTTATTCACTATTCTTTTCATCCAGGACTCAGCAAAGTGTTTGTCTCAGGGCAGGAAATAGTGAATTTCTTACTATTATGAAAACCCTGTTTTTATTTGTAACAATTGAGCATTTATTTTTAATATTTATATTATTTTTAATGCTGTTGAAACAACTGGACATCCTCATTTTTTTAAAAAAAAAATTATGCTGGCCAAAACCGGTTTGGCTCAGTGGATAGAGCATCAGCCTGCGGACTGAAGGGTCCCGGGGTTCGATTCTGGTCAAGGGCATGTACCTGGTTATGGGCATATCCCCAGTAGGGGGTGTGCAAGAGGCAGCTGATCGATGACTCTCTCTCATCGATGTTTCTAACTCTCTGTCTATCTCTCTTCCTTTCTGAAAAAAAATCAATAAAATATGTTTAAAAAATTATGCTGGACTCTGACCTAATAAAAATTAGCTCAAACTGTGATCCAAGAGCTAAAAGTAAGGGGCAAAATTATCTATCTCCTAGGAGAAAAAAAAATAGGTATACCTCATCATGATCTTGGATTATGCAATGACTTCCTTGATATGACACCAAAGGTACAAGCAATCAAATTTTATAATTAATAAATTGGACTTCATCAATTGTAAAAACTTTTATGCTTTAAAGAACAGCATCATAAAAGTGAAGGCCAGCTTTAAGTGGTGAATTGTATGATGTAGGCACTATATCTTAATGAAGCCATTAAATATATTAAATATGGATCAATTTAGAATTTAAAATGCCTGAATGGTGAATACTATAAAACATTTCTGAAGAATTTAAAAACTAAAAATACAGTGATAGACTGCCCATGGATTGAAAGTCTGAAAATTGTTAAGATGTTAGACATCTGCCGCTAATTGGTCTTTAGTAGTAAATTTAGTGAGAACCCAAGTAAAACCTGAGAAAGTGTTTTGTTTGCTTTGATAGAAATTGGCAAGCTCATTCTAAAATTCAGGGCTAAGTGCGAAAAAACTGGAATAGCTAACAACTTTGAAAAAGAAGAATACAATTATAAAACTAACATGACCTGACTTCAACTTATTATAAAGACACAATAATTAAAAGTGTGCCATTCACATAAAAATAGAGAAATAAAGTATATAAATAAACTAATACCTATGTAGCCACTTTATTTTTGAAAAGTGTGTAAAGAAAATTTACTGGAAAAAAATTGTCTGCAACAAAGTGTTGGAAAAATTGGATATCAATATGAAAAAAAAGTATTTTGATCTATACATGGCATATTGTATGAAAATTAATTTAAAGTGGATTCTTGACCTAAATGTGGAGTCTAAAATGACATAACATTAGAAGAAAGCATAGGATAAATAATAATAAAAAAATGATCCAGAATAGAAAAATCTAATGAATTGCATTTCATCAAAATTAAGACATTCTATTCTTTTAAAGTTACAGACAAGAAGTAAATATTTAGAAATCACATTGGTAAAATACTTATATTCCAAATATGTGTAAAGTTTTTCAAAACACAATACAAATAAATTAAAAATTAAATATAGTTCATTAAAATAAAATATATGGATGACAACTGAGCACATGAAAAGATGTTAACATCATTAATCATAAGAGGACATGCACTTTAAAACCACTATAGATACCACTAGATACCTGTTATAAGGTGTAAATCTAGAAAAACTATCAATTGTTGATGAGAAAGTAGAGCAACTGGAATTCTCATTCATTGCTGGTAGGAATGTACAATAGCACACCCAAATTGCTGAACTGTTACACAGTTTCTAATATAGGTAAACATATGCTACCCCATGACACAGCAATTATATTCCTAGATTGAAGAATAGAAGAAAAATGATTGCATAAGTTTTGGGAAGGCTTTCTTCAATAATAGTAGAATCTTCAAAATCATCCCCTACACCAGAAAAAAACTCAAACATTTACCAATATGAGAACACATAAACAAATAATGTGTTAGTCCATTGAAGCTCTACATTTCAAAACAAATATATAAACAAACCACTGGTACATGATGGGTGAATCTCACAGATACATGAATGCAAAACAAACAAACAAAAACCCCCCCAAAAAAAACAGTAAATACTTAATAAATCAATTTACATTTACATTAAGTTTAAATACAAGAAAACTTCATAAAGTTTTTGTGCTAGGGATTGAGCCTGGGTTAAGTTGACTGGAATCGGACCCATGTGTCTTCAGTCCACAGGCCAAACTGGCTAACCACTGAGCCAAACTGGCTAGGGCAGGAGATATATATTTTGACTTATTGCATGGTGACATATATTTGTCACAATTAATCCAGCTCTACACTAAAAATGTGTACTTTACATTATAAGTAAACTAGGGCCCGGTGCACGAAGTTCATGACCCTTGAAAGGAACTGTGGGCCGCAAGGTTGCAGTGGGCACAGGGGCGGGTCTCGGCCCATCCTCCTCGCCCCCACCCAGCTCCTCCTGCCACAGTCCCAAGTCCCCTGTCTGCCTGCAGCCCTACTCCCACTGCTGTTCCCATGTGCTGACAGTGCTGGCCCTGCTGGTACCCACCGATGGCATGGAGCGATCAGGGCCGGCACCAGCAGCCGGTGCAGGTGGGGCTGGCACCGTCAGTGGGTGCAAGCAGTGGCTGCTGCTCCAATCACCCCTCAGGAGCAGGGGGAGGTGGAGAAGCCCTGAGGGGCGATCAGGGCCAACAGATGCTGCTTGCACCCTCACACAGTGCCGAGAGATCAGGGCAGGTGCCGGGCACTGGCAGTGGGTGTGAGCGGTGACTCCAGTGCCAGCAGCAGGTGAAAGTGCTGGGCGGGACTGTGGTTCATGTGAGCAAATAATTTTCAGTAACCACCAGAGGCTCACCCCTATGACAGCGACCAGCACCCCGCCTTGGACTGGTGCCCCTGTTCACCTGCTCCAACATCCCACCATGACTGACACCCACCATGCTCCATGCTCTACTGCCTGCTGCGGATGCCCTCCATATTCTGCGTGCGCCCCCCTAGTGGTCGGTGGTCAGCACATGTCATAGTGACCAGTTGTTTGGTTGTTTGGTTGTTCTGCCATTCAGTCTATTTGCATATTAGGCTTTTATTGTATATGATTATATCCAGACACTGTTCACTAAAAAAACAAACAAACAAAAAAAACAACAACAAAAACCCAACTTTTGCTGCTTGTAATTTTCTGAACTCAAACATAATAACTCCATTTGTTTTATGTTAAAGCAATTATCATCTTGAGAAACAGAAGCAGCAACAGTACTTCATTACCTTGTAACTCATGGAAAGATCCTTGGGTCAGGCAGAAGTGGTCTCTGTTCAATTCTACAAGCAATTATTAAGTGCCTGCACTCTGCCTGGAGCCACGAAGGAAATACAGGACATAATGATGCACAGGACACTGCGTCCCCCGAAGCGCAGAATCTAATGAAGAGCTCGGCTACTAGGACATTCAGCAAGTGATTTAACTTGCCAAGTTCCAGTACCCACAAATGCAAACTATGGGTATTAATACCTCTTCCACAGTGTTTCAAAAAGTAGGTCACATACTTAAGTCAATAGTCTCAGACAGTATTACAAGCTCAACAAATTATCATTTGAAAAATTGCTAGAAAATTAAAAGCAAATAGCATAAAGTCCATATGACAAAAATTACAATGAATTTTTACTTTAAAATGACAGAATAGTGTGAAAGAAATGATATATAAAATATATGACAAGAAACACTGGTACAGTACATATAGATGGGCATACTCTTTAAAACGTCCAAAGAACAGATAATTATCATGTATATGAAGTTGTAGAGAGTACAAAATGGTACTCTTTTTGAAATTTTCTAATTTCCTAACTTATTTTACTAAGCTGGTATGACTCTGATACTAAAATTTGAATAAGATAGCTTACAAAAGTGTAAACAATAGAATAAATGGACTTATAAACAAAGATGTATTTATTCCAAATAAATTATTAATAAGTCAATACCAACAGTACACTAAAAAAAAAATACAGCATAAGTGAAAGTTTATTCCAATGATACAAGGAACAGTTCAACATTAGGAAATCCATTAATGCTTTTCTCAACATTAATAATTTAAAGAGAAAAAACTAATGAGCATCTCTAAAGATTCTAAAAATGCAAATGATAAAATTCAACATCCATTTTGATTTTTAAAAGCTTTTTGTAAATTAGAAATTAAAGATTACTTTATAACCACTAATTTCTATAAATTTATACCTAGAAAACCTGAAATAATCAGTCAATAAATATATTTAATACAAATGTTTGTGTATATGATAAAATAAAGAAATTATTAGTTATCCTTTGGAACAGCTATTTTATACAAGAAAAAATATTTTTAAGGTCCACAATATGAATAACCTATGTATAAATAAACAATAAAGTTTCCTGAGTTTTATATAAAAAAACAGAAAAGCCTCATTTAGAAACTTTAAAGAAATGGAGACAAGAGAAAATAATATTATAATGCTGAATATTTTTCAAATAAATGAAATTGTCATTTGCGGGGGCCTGATGTGGCGGGATCTCCCTTCTCTGAGTCCCACTCGGAAAGAGAGATGAACGAACCAGTTCTAAGGGGAGGCGGCCAGGGATTGAGAAATATTAGAAATAAAGAGAGAAGACACAGAGATGGATTTTAAGCTGGGAGCTGGGAGGGCCGCTGACCTCTCCTGTAGGAGAGGCAGACTGACAACCTCCTGAGCCACGCAGCACATCTATTTATACTCCAATCTAACAAGGGAGTTTCACAGAAAAACAAGGAACCTGGGAGGGCCCAGGGCCCACCCACTCCTTCCTCCTGGACAAACACAAGCCAGGAACTAAGAACATCTCCCACTCCCAGGGTGGGAGTGCAACTGACATGATTCTGCCAATATCTGGGGCCCAATTAGCAATAATCGAAAGAATGTCCAGGTATCTTCCCATTTGGCCCTCTACAGTCATTGTTTATTTTGCACTATATACTAATTTCTAACATTTTTTGTAGTCCATATGAAATATATATGTAGCTTTCAAAACCAAGCACAAATTTTCTTCCCTTCCCAAACTGTTCATCAGTCAGTTACTCTGTCCTCTGGCCTTCTACAGCTCTTTCCTCAGACATCTTAATTAGCTTCTTTGTTGACCACCATTTTCCATACCTATTACTTACTCTCTGTGACAGTGGTGGTTAACTGAGCCCAGAACTGAAATTTACTATGTGATTTTTTTTTCTGATTAAATATTTAGCACCCAAATCCATATAAAAGCTTTCTGGATTACTGTTGGTGGGCATAGTTTCTCATTTCAATGATTTTTGGAAATATTTAAAGTATAAAGCAAATTATATTATAAATAGTTAAAAGAAAATAGTTTTAAATACATATATTCAGTATTAAATATGTAGGTTTCTTACAAAAGAATCAGTCATCAGCAGATTCAAAATGCATTCATCTAATCTACATATAAAGTCTGAACATGAATACCAATGCATACCTCAGTTTTCCCTGTAATAAAATTCATAGATCCTTTTATTTCCTCTTCAGAAAACCCCTAATTTTCTCCCAATCCTTATGTTTAATATTCTACAGTTACTGACTTCTGAGAATGCTCTACCATCTTCCTTTGCCCACCCATGTCTCAGTTTACCTGAAGCTACTGTCGCCCAATTTTTACATGCTGAGACCTCCCACCTCTGGGCCTCTCTGTTTCTCTACCTGAAGGATTTATCTGACTCCAGGGGAGCTTAGTGAAGATGCACCTGAAGGGCCTGGGGGTCACCATAAACAGTCCTCCTCACCCTCCCGAGGGACAAGGCTAACATTCATTCCATATGGCTTCTCAGCGTTCCCATGAATATGGTTGCACTTGCCATGGCTTTTTCCTCTTCTCATTCCCCACTCCTATTCAGGTGATTGCTAGGAATAACTGTAGCAATTTTGAGAAAGAAGAACAAAATTGGTGGAATCATAATACCAGATTTCAAGTTATACTACAAAGCCACTGTGATCAAAATAGCCTGGTACTGGCACAAGAACAGGCATATAGACCAATGGAGCAGAACAGAAACCCCAGAAATTGACCCAAACCATTATGATTAATTAATATTTGACAAAGGAGGTAAGAACATACAATGGAGTTAAAATAGCCTCTTCAACAAATGGTGTTAAAAGAACTGGACAGACACATGCAAAAAGATGAAACTAGACCATCAAATTACACCATACAAGCTAATAAACTCAAAATGGGTAAAATATTTAAAAACAAGACATGAAAATAAAAATCATAGAAGAAAATATAGGCAGTAAAATCTCAGACATCTCATGTAGCAGAATTGTTGATGGTACATCTCCTAAGGAAATAGAAACAAAGGAAAAAATAAACAAATATGACTACATCAAAATTAAAAGCTTCTGCACAGCAAAAGAAACCACCATCAAAATGAAAAGGAAACCCAATGCATGGGAAAAGATATTTGCTAATGATACATCTATGAAGGGGGTAATGTCCAAAATATGTGAAATACTCATATAACTCAATAAAAGGAAGATACACAACCCAATGGGAAAAAATGGGCAGAGGCCTGAATAGACATTTCTCCAAAGAGGACATATAAATAGCCAAGACACATGTGAAAAAATGTTCCAAATCACTAACCATCAGAGAAATGCAAATTAAATCCACAATGAGATATCACTTAACACCTGTCAGAATGGCTATCTGTATGTATAAAAGCCTAAACAACCTTTATGACTGAACAACCAAAACAACTGGAATGACTGGTTGACCAGTCACTATGATGCACACTGACCACCAGGGGGCAGATGCTCAATGCAGTAGCTGTCCCCTGGTGGTCAGTACACTCCCACAGCCAACCTCTTGCAGCCCCTCCCCCACCTGCCTGGCCATCACTCCCGATTGGCCCCAATTGGGGGACCAGCTGGCTATCCTCCCATGGCCCCTCCCCTCAGCCAGCTGGACAACCTCCCTCAGCCCCTTCCCCCAGATGGCTGGCCCCCCAATAGGCCTTGATCACCAGCCAGGCTGAGGGACCCCATCTGTGCACAACTTTGTGCACTGGGCCTCTCGTCATCAATAAATCAACAAACAACAAGAGCTCGAGAGGATGCATTTGACCTAGTGATTTCACTTTTGGAAATATATCCCCAAACCCCAAAACACCAATCAGAAAGAATATATGCACCGCTATGGTCATAGCAGCATAATTTATGACTAGAGGCCTGGTGCATGGATTGATGCACAAGTGGGATCTCTTGGCCTGGCATGTGGGGGTCAGTCTAAACTGGCTCTGACATTTGGAAGAAAATATCATCACTATTGTAAACAACAGTTGATCACTGGAAGAAAAGCAATACATTTTCTACCTAAAATTGTAAAATAATGCCTTTCATCTTATTTAATATAATAATTCAAATACATACATTTTAAAACATTGCCTTTTTCATGCTGCTAAAAGTTGAGAATTGGTTTGGTTGAGGCAATCTTTTTATGTTCAAAATATTCCAGGTATGGGAATTGTCTTGCATGACAAGCTTTTATTTGTTGTTGTTGTTGTTTTCTAGGAAGGAAGGAGAAAACACACACACACACACACACACACACACACACACACACACACACACCAAAAAAACCTTCATCAAAGATGACCTTAACACCTTCCCTGGCGATGTGTCTCAGTAGTTGGGCATCATCCATTTGATCTTTGGTAGGTGGTGTGCAGCAGGCTGCCAATCAGTCAATGTTTCACTCTCGCATGGATGTTTCTCTCTCTCTTCCCTTTGCTCACTCTCTAAAAAGCAATCAAAATATATAAAATAAAATAAAAAGAAAGAAAAGACCTTAACACCTGAGAAGAGTGTTGTACCCTGTCTTGCAAGAGAGTAACACCATAGAATGAGGCAGTAAAGCGGACCATAGGACACTGACCTATATCCTTTGTCTTTTGTTTATCTTTGTTGTTGAAAGTGTTACAGATGTCTCTCCTTCATTTCCCCATTGACCCCTTCTATCATGGGATAATTACATTTACCACAGCTAATGTCATGGTAAAGACCTTAACACCTCTCCTGCTTATAGGAGAGGATAAGAGAGGAAAGGGGTGGCCAGCTACTCACAATGCAATGGTGCCCAACACACCTACTCCAAGCACAGAGAACTCTTACTTTATTCTTAAACTTGCTCTCTGGTAGCACCTATCTCTGTAAGATGCCAAACATTTTGATACAAGGCCAGGGATAAGCTTGTCACTGATGTTGGTTAGAAAAGCAAAGATAATGTGTTCTAGAGATAAAGAAAGAACAACACTTTTATTTATTTTTAAACTAAAGATTTTAAAGATTTGTGAACTTGTTGTATTAGAACAAAACTTGTTCTTACTGCCCTGAGTTAAGACTGTATAAAATTGCCTAGTATTTTTGCCAGTTTTATGCTAAAAAAACAAGCTATTTTTATTTTGGAACTTATTAAGGACTTCTGAAAGGTGTTTGAACTCGTACATAATTTTAAAGCCACATAATTTGTATTGTGAGGTTTAAAAGAATCAAAGAGAGAAAATGATCTCAAGCTGAAAGCTTAACTACCATGTTCCAACCTGGAGGTATTTTTTTCATCAGAAACGCTAATGGAAAGTTGACAATAGTGTTAGAAATAAAGTTGCTTTCACTCAGGAGGGTACCTACTAAATGAAAGAGAACACAGCTAATTGCATGGTAACTCCTTTATATACAGTACCTGAAACATAGTATTAGTCATTATGAATAATGACAGATGGGTCATGATGCTTTTACTCATCTTAGCACTTCAATTGCCAAGCAGGATTCAATTAAATTTCACATTTCCATATGAATGTTCTCATCTATAGCATTTTAATATGCTTTACCTTCTTAACCTATTTCATAACTTGTTTACCTCTTAAAAATGATATTTTGGATGAAGACAACCAATTGAAGATAAATGCTAAAAAGTATTCTGGAACATTTTATTTTCTACTCTAGTAGACAAATAAATGGAGATTAGCCCTGATCTATTCTACTTAAATTTAACTATCCCAAGATGATAAAGTCCATTAAAGTGAGTAATGCATGTTGTTACCTTTTAATTTTCCCTCCTTTGGTGAACTTCACAACCATAAATAACAGCAACTTCCTAATGAATTATTTCTGAAAAAAATAGAAGGGGTCAATGGGGGAAATGAAGGAGATATCTGTAATACTTTCAACCATAAAGATAAACAAAAGATAAAATATATAGATCAGTGTCCTATGGTGTGCTTTAATGCCTCATTCTATGGTGTTACTCTCTTGCAAGATAAGGTACAATAAGAATTATGACCATCTTTTTAAAAAATATTTTATAGATTTTTTACAGAGAGGAAGAGAGAGGGACAGAGAACTAGAAACACCGATGAGAGAGAAGCATTGATCAACTGCCTCCTGCACACGCCCCACTGGGGATGTGCCCACAACCCAGGTACAGGCCCTTGACCGGAATCGAACCTGGGACCATTCATTGCACAGGCCAACACTCTATCCACTGAGCCAAACTGGTTTCGGCAATAATTATGACCATCTTAAATGAATACTTTATTAAATGTTAAAAGCAAAACACAATTGTCATTTCAAAACTATGTATCCAGTTCTCAACAAGCTTTTATAAATATGATATTATTTCCCCAACTAAATTATGAGAAAAATAAGGGAAAAATCATTATTTCTGTTATTGCTAGATCATTGTAGCTCAGAAACTTGGTGACTTGTACAATATCCTATAACCCACATGTTGTATAGAAAGGACCTAGACACATATTTTTTGGCTACTGCTTCTTAAATATTTCTCCTAGGCAATATTTATCATAATTAATTTCTTCATTGTGTTTTATAACAAAAAAATTAGAAAAAGAAAAAGGACAAGGATGTTGCACTAAACACTATTTTATGCTGGTTATAGGAGTACCTCACTTTTTGAAAACAAATTATCACATTCCTAGACACACATTTAGAAAGCACATTTTAAATGCAATCAAACAACTCATATTCCTCTTTTAATTCTATAATTTTGTGTGCTAACCTTACTATAGAAATTTCAGAAAGTTTTCCTGTGTTTACAAGTTCTTGAAATAATGAGTGAATTCTTTTGTATATTAAAAAAATGACTAATTAGATATTTTCTTGCTTTTTACAATTTTCTTATTTTTAAATATAGCAAGATGAATTCATGGACTTAAATTTTATTTATGTGACTTAATTAATTGTAGTTATCATTCTTACTGCTAATGTTAAAAGTATCCCAACTAGGCACTATGAGAATTACTGATTATATTAGTCCAATATAAAATATAGAGATAGAGATTAGAGAAATGTTAGATAGATAGATAGATAGATAGATAGATAGATAGATAGATAGATAGATGGAGATATGGACAACAACAGATAGACATAACGAGAGAGAGAGAGAGAGAGAGAGAGAGAGAGAGAGAGAGAAAGAGAGAGAGAGAGGGGTAAGAAGGAAGGAAAGAGAAAGTAAAGAGATATGAGGAATTGGCTCATACAATTATGAAACATGAGAAGTCCTATAGTCTATTGTTTGCACACTGAAGATACAGGAAAGCTGATGGTATAATTAATTCAGTTCAAGTCCAAAGGCCTGAAACCAGGATATCCAGTGTTGTAAGTACATCTCTGAGGACAGAAGATGAGACAAAATGTCCCAACTCAAGAAATGAGGCAGAAAAATGGGACAAATTCCTCCTTCCTCTACCTTTTGTTTTATTCAGGCCCTCAAAGAACTGGATGATCTCCACTACACTGGAGGGAAATCTACTTTGCCAAGTCTACTGATTCAAATACTAGTCTCATCCAGAAACTATCTCACAGACACACCCGAAATAACTTTTAATCTGGGCACCCACTGGCTGAGTCAAGATGATGTAAAATTAACCACCCACAGCTACTGAATTGGACCTCTATTCTATATATTCACAATGAACACACAGAAAATTATTTTTGTGTGTATATTTGCTTTGTCATTGTTATTATGAAGTTCATGTAATATTTTCTATTTAATTCAGGAGTACAAGAAATTTACTTAATCCTTTACATCTTTTATCTATCTTTTCTGTGATGCTAAAAATTTCCTTTGCTTTAATTTTATTGATGAGATAGAGAGAGAAAGAAACAGGTTTGTTGTTCCACTTATTTATGCATTCAGTAATTGCTGCTTCTGCATACCAAACCAGAAGTTGAACCCAAAACCTGGCATATTGGCATAACAGTCTAACCAAAACTGAGCTGCCTAGCCTTTTTATTTGCTCATATTTTGAGTTATTTGACTTTTTGTATAGTAGAGTTATAAAAGTTCTTTAGATATTCTGAATATTAACCCCTTATGAGATAAATGACTTGAAAATATTTTCTCCTATTACAGTTTGCTTTTTCATGTATGTCCTCGGATGCACAATTCATTTTAAGTTCCAGGTAGTCCTACTTGTGTATTTTTGCTATTGTTGCCTGTGTGTTAGGTATCACATTTAAGAAATCATTGCCAACTCCAATGTCATAAATATTTTCTTTATTTTTTTCTAGGAGTTTTATAGTTTTGAGTATTACATGTAGGGTTATAGTCTATTTTGAGGCAATTTTGGTGTAAGATAAGAGTGGACTTTATTGTTTTTCCTGTGGATATTCAATTTATCCAAAATATTTTTTCCATTTAAAAAATATTTTTATTGATTTCAGAGAGGAAAGAAGAGGGAGAGAGAGATAGAAACATCCATGATGAGAGAGAATCATGGATTGGCTGTCTCCTGCAAGTGTCCCACTGGGGATCAAGCCCACAACATGGGTATGTGTCCTTGACTGGAATCGAACCTGGGACCTTTCAGTTCGTAGGCCAATGCTCTATTCACTGAACCAAACCAACTAGGGCTATTTTTTTTCCATTTTTATTTCATACATTAGCATTCTAATTATGTACCAGGGCCTCTTTAATGGTACTTTATACATATTAATTCACTTATATCATACAACTACTCTTAAGATAGTTATTATCATTATTACTCTTCTATGAATGAGAAACAGAGGCACAGAGAAATCAAGTAAGTCAGATAGTTAGAAAGCATTAAAGCTAAGATTTAAGCTCAAGAAACTTCTTGCTCTGTTTTTCACTAATGCATTATCAGTACCTGGCTATATTGAGTGTCCATATACCCAAAATACCTTTCTAATTATAAGAGACTTACAGGAAACAAAAGACAAGTCCTTTGCATTTTAGTCACAATTCTGACAATAAACAATGAGACAAACAAATAAATATAATAGTGAACAACTAACACAAGGTAGAGTGGCAAGAATCTTCTATATGCAATAGTGGTCAAAGCATGCCCTCCTAAAAGATGAAATTTGAAACAAACCCTGAAGGATGAGATAAGACAATGTGAAGAGTTTGGGGAAGAGTTTATAAGATAGACAGACCAGCAAGGTGAATATTTCAAATAAATGTTGATCATGATGATCAGTATATAATAAATATTTGGTCTTGCCCAAAAGTGGTTTAGCCTTTGACCTTGACTTCTAGGAAGTAATATACTAGTATGTCATACCTGATGGTAATGTCTTTGCTTAGGGTGGAGGTGGATCATACAGGTATTGATTTGGACACAGTAAGTCAATACTATAGTTGTAAAATTGTAGATGTGTAGCTGTTTACAAAATAGCCTTTAAGCATGGGTGAGGAACCTTTTTTTCTGCCAAGGACCAAGTGGATATTTTTATCTATCTATCTATCTATCTATCTATCTATCTATCTAGTCTATATATCTATATATATATATCTACATATCTACATATCTATATCTATCTACATCTTTATCTATATCTATATACATAATACATAGATATAAATATAGATATAGATGATATATACACTAGTGACCCAGTGCACAAAATTCATGCACATTGAAAGAGAATTAATTAGAGGAAATAGTTTAATATTGCTATTTGCCCTTTCTCTAAAATTGAAGTGTCAGAGATCAAAGAAAATTAGTAAAATCTATATGAAAAATCTTCCTCCTGTCAGAGTCTGGGGAGCACTATGGGAAACCAAAGTCAAGTTCCCACCCACCCACATGTGCCTCAAAATTGCATGAGACCCAGACTTGGCTGGCCTCACCACCATTGGGATAGATCCAGAACCGGCCCCATGCCATCAAGCACCGCCAGGTGGTGGGTGCAGCCTCAGATTGCCCAGTCCCAGCCAGCGGGCACATTTTAAGGTCTCCTGGTCCAGGCCAGGGGGCTCAGCCTGAGGCCCCTTGTCAAGCCCCACCAGGTGAGGAGTGCAGCCTCAGGTTCCCTGCTGATTACTCATTAAGGCTTGTTACAGGAACTTGGCCTCTACTGTGGGCACAGCCATCTTGTTATGGTGTGATGATCAATTTGCATATTCCTTTTTTATTAGATAGGATATATTAGAGTTCTGATTCATGAAATTCATGCAAGGGCCTTGGCCCTAGCTACCGCCTGCCACTGCCACTGCCACCACTGAGGCTGGGATCCTCTGCTGCCATAGCTGGGGTCCTCTGGCACCTCTGCTGTGGCTCTCACCCACTGAAGTTTTGTCTGGAAGGAAGGATGTCCAGAAGGATGCCCAGTCTAACTAGCACACTATGCATTTATCATTATACTAGAGGCCCAATGCATGAAAATCGTGCAAGAATAGGCCTTCTTTACCCTGGCTGCCTGTACTAGCTTCCCTCTGGCCACCAGCAGACACCTGGGTCTCGGGCTTCCCTCTGGCCCCTGGCAGGCATCAGACACCTGTGTTTCCCCCACAGCCCCAGCTTCTTTGTCCACAAGGTCATTTGGAAGGATGTCCAGTCTAATTAGCATATTACACTTTTACTATTATACTAGAGGCCCAGTAGATGAAATCATGAATAGGAGGGGGGGTCCCTCAGCCCTGCCTGCACCCTCTCTAAATCCAGGACTGCTGGCTCCTAACTGCTCACCTGCTTGCCTCATCGCCCCTAACCATTTGTCTGCCTGCCTCATTGCCCCTAACCACTATGCATGCCTGCCTGCCTCACTGCCCCTAACCACTCATCTGCCTGCCTAATTGCCCCTAATGGCCTCTGCCTCGGCCCCTGCCACCACAGCTTTATCTGGAAGGACATCTGGGAGGTGTTTCAATTGTCCTGTCTAATTAGCATATTATGCTATATCTATATCTATATCTATAGATTTATAAATTGATTTCAGAGAGAAAGGGGAAGAGAGAGAGATAGAAACATCAATGATAAGAGAGAATTATTGACTAAGTACCTCCTGCATGACTCCCACTGGGGATCAAGCCTGCAACCCAGGCATGTACCTTTGATTAGAATTAAACCCAGGACCCTTCACTCTGCAGTCCGACACCATATCCACTGAGCCAAACTAGCTAGGGCAGACCATTTGGATATTTTTAACACCATTTGTGGGCAATACAAAATTACCAACTTAAAAATTAGCCTGCTATATTTGGTCATTTAATTAACTCACCCCTAATGCCTTGGCAGGGCCAGACCAAATGATTTTGTGGACCTTATATGGCCCGAGGACTGAATGTTCCCCACCCTCGCTCTAAAGCACAAGGAATAGAAGATGAATATTAGGGAAATGGGGATAAGCAATAAAAGATAATTATATTGCAAAAGTCTATTTAGAATATTCTGATATGAGATAATGCCCTTCAATGAGTCTGCTGCCTCATTGTTACCACTGAGAATTATGGTCTTAGTCCAATATTCTCAAACACTGTGGGAGAAATCCCTCTTTTTATTCTTTATTTTTTAGAGGATACACATTTTTTTCCCTTGACTTCTAGCAACAGTGTCTGGGTAGAGACATTTTTCCTTTAACAATGTGTGATTCAATAATAAATTGTTGATTGTTTTGATAATAGAGTCATCTATATTCTGTCATCTCTTATATTCTCTGCATATTTTATTGTTATTGTGCATTTTTGGAAGTTACTCAAGTTTGATCTGAAGATCATTGATGCTGTTTTTTGGAAATGTAAAATTACCCTCATTAATTTTCATTAATCATCCTTTTTGTGAACCACCCCATTCCTTTTTTTTTTTTTTTCCCAGAGAGGAAGAAAGAGGGAGAGACAGAAATACCAATGATAACAGAGAATCATTGATTTGCTGCCTCCAGCATGCCCCCTACTAGAGACCAAGCCCAAAATCTGGGCATGTGTCCTTGACCAGAATTGAACTGGAGACCCTTCAGTCCACAGGCCAATGCTCTATCAACTGAGCCAAAACAACTAAAGCACACCCACCCCATTCTTATTCTACTTAGATCACATCCTTCACACTTTAAGGCTGGGTTCTTTTGGGTCAGTATTTAACCATTCCCAGTCTCAACATCTACACTGGAAATAAAAGGATGAGAGCTAAGTTATAGGGTCACTGACAGGATTAGATATATAGGCAACATGATGCCAGCACAGCCAAATATATTTGGTTTTCAATTAATATTATTTATTTATTTATTTAATAAATATATTTTTATTGATTTTTCACAGAGAGGAATTGAGAGGGATAGAGAGTTAGAAATGTCGATGAGAGAGAAACATCGACCAGTTGCCTCTTGCACACCCCCCACTGGGGATGTGCCCGAAATCAAGGTACGTGCCCTTGGCTGGAATGGAACCTGGGACCTTTCAGTCCGCAGGCCGATGCTCTGTCCACTGAGCCAAACCGGTTTCAGCCTTTATTTATTTTTTTAAATCACTAAACTCAGTAAAGGGAAGAAATGAATATATACTTTTTTTAAATAAAAGTAAATTCTAAAATTATCAAAATTTCATGAGTAAGAAGACACCATTCTTATTTTAGTACTCTATTTCTATTATTTACATTTGGAATAATAAAGGGGAGAAAGACTAGTCTTATTAATGATTGTATTATCAAAATAATATAACTTAAATGTATTTTGCGCCTAAAAAAAGATGCATTGATATTATCTATCTATATTACTATGATTAATAATAAAAACTAAATGTGTATGAAACTTTATAAATCACTTTTGTTTAAATTACCTCATTTTATTTTTAAGATAGCTTGTGAACTCATTATATAAGCTATTGGCATAAAATCTCCATTTCATTCAAATGAAAAAAACTGTATCCCAGAAATGTAATCTGCCTTTTAAAAATACAGCTAGTAAAAGGTTAATCTATGATTTTAATCTGAGTGTTTTGGCTTTAACTTTCATTCTCTTTCTACGCTACCTTGTAATTTTAAATTTTACAAATTTCAAACCCTTTGCATCTGCAGAGGCAATTTGTTTGTTTTCTCTTTTACCTATATGTTCCCAAAAATTCTAGTTTAGCACTTCTTAGCTGGGATTCTGGAATCTGTATTTTAACAACTCCACCAGGTGATTCTCATGAGAGAAGTTTGGGAAACACTGTTATACACTATCTCTGTTTTTAGATGACCAGTACTCAACTTGAAATATGAAGGGATTCACTGAGCCCTTGTTGGAGGAATCTAGTTTAGTGTTGTCACCCCACCCTGACCCAATATCATGCCCTCTATTCCACTGGTTTACACATCCTCTAAGCCTCTTGCCTTAAGGTCACTAAAAAGCACTCTCTTCGTGTTTTTATCATAGTTTAACAACTTGTTCCCATAATTTCATTTGGCCTTGGCATTTCTGCTTGAACTCCGAAGACCTGGCCTGACTATTTCAACTTGTTTTGAATTCCCCATGGCTTCCTCTCAGACTTCACAAACTATATAATAGATTCCTGTTAATGCAAATGACCAAAATCGGAAATTCCCTATCATAAGCAGCTGAGCAAGGGTGGATGGAATAATTTATAGGACTTAAAGGGAAAGCAAAGCAGGGGATAAAATAGAATTAAACATAATGACACTGACATTCATAAAAGGTAAACTTTCACATCTCCATACACTTCACTCAGACCCCACCATTGATAATGTAAGAGAATGTATAACAGGAGTTGAATCTTCTAACAAGCTCTGGAGCAGGTTTAGGATTTACAAAGAATGTTTCCAAAGAGAATTTCCCATTTTGGAAACTACCAGTGGTAATAACAATGAGCTTGAAAATAACTATAGTCTGGACTTCCTGACAACTAGTTCAGTGGGGTTTTGATACCTTGGGAGCAGACATAGTTACTCTTCTCTGGAGTTTTCAACAATTGAATATTATATTAAAGATATTTTATAAGATAAAATAATGACTCATACAAATATAAAAAAGCATATTGAAGATTATGTTTAACTTGTTAATTAAGGTGGGGACCATTAAGGTATAAAAATTGGCTCAAACTGAATTAAAGAATATCACTTACTAGAGGCCCAGTGCACAAAATTTGTGCACTAAGGGGGTTGAGGGGCTCAGTCCAGATTTCAAGAGGGTGCAGATCAAGCTGAGGGAACCCACCGGGGTATGATCAGGGCCAGGGGGGGGGGGCATGTTTGAGGTTGCCCTGCTGGGGAGGGACAGTGGGAGGCTCCAATGTGTGTCAGTCCCATCTCCCTTGGTCCCAATTGGCTGGAACCCAGCAGCAAGCTAATCTACCAGTCTAAGTGACTGCTGCTTGGTGGTCAGTATACATCATAGCGAGCGGTTGAGTGGCCTTAGCATAGCATTAGCAGATTATGCTTTGATTCCATTTTGTTTGAATGACCAACCAAATGACCAGACCCCTAGATTTTATTATATAGGATAGACCATTAAGAATGCTTATTTTTTTCTATTTGATACAAAACAGGCCTTGTTACATGGAGAACTAATTAGCTACATCTTCAAAAGATAAAACCTTTAGAATTTCTATGTTCAAGGGACATTAGCCCTTCACAAGTTACCTTACACCTCCAGTTGTAAATTATCAAAGACAATCAGATAAACCCAGAAGGCTTCCAGAGAAAATCTCCAGTTTCTAGTGAAAGGATCTGTTACAAGTTGAGTTATGTCTTTCCAAAATTATTATGTTGAGCTCCTAACCCCAGTACCTCAGAATGTGACCTTTTTTGGAGATGGAGTCTTTACACAGTAATTAAGTGAAAGTGAAGTCATTAGGATGGATACTAATGCACAATAAGCGGTGTCCTTATAAGAAGAGAAAAGTTGGACACAAACATAATCAGAGGGAAGACAATGTGAAGACACAGGGAGAAGACAGCCAAGGAGAAAGGTCTGGAACAGATCTTTCCCTTACAACCCTTAGAAGAAACCAACCCTGCCAACACCTTCATCCCATGACTGTGAGACGTTAAGTTCCTTTGGTTTAAGTCACTCAGTTTTTAGTTAGACAACCCTAGCAAACAAATACAGAAAGTAATCCTTTTTGTCCACTTTAATCTTAAATAAGAAATAATTATAAGTGACAATAAGTCAGGGAGTGGTAGATGCTGTAAGATATATACAAAGGACTTGAAAATTAAATTATAGACAGTAAAAAATGAGAACGTGTGCCAAATTTTGCATGTGTATGTAGTTATTATAGTTCATATAATTTTATATTTCAAATGTAATATATAGACTTTATATATTATTAAGAGATTTGATTCCAAAAACACACTTACTTACACATCCATCCACACATATTCTCTCTCTCTCTCTCTCTTTCTCTCTCTCTCTCTCTCTCTCTCTCTCTCTCTCTCTCTCTCTCTTCCTTTTGCTATGCCTCATTTAAGGATTTTCAAATAAAACTGGTAGAATATTTATTAATATTCTCTTGATTGCTTCTTTAAATGGTCCCTCTTGCCTGGCCAAACATAAAAAACGTAGGGGTCCATTCCTTCTAAGAGTCCCGCAAAATACGAAAAAACAAACAAACAAAAAATAAACGTTATTAGAGAATTTAGAGTAGGAAAAATTTTACACACCTGCTTAAAATCGCCGAGAGCCTATTGGAGGGTAAATGAAAATGTATTAATCTACTCAGAATACTTCTGTTACAATATGTGCATGTGTGTATGTGGGAGGGGAGTTCCCATACAACCAGTTTTTAACCACCTGGACAGCACAATACTGACACTAGCTACCCAGATTTAATGCATACCTGAGAGCTTAAGGACTTAGTATCACAACATTGCCCCACTTCAGATGCCAGTCACAAGGCCCAGATTGTCAACTGGACTGCTCACCAACTGGTTATAAATTGGGAATCCCCACAACCCTTTCCTCAATTTTTGTATAATTTAGTATTCTGTGGGACTCTCAGAAGGAATGGACCCCTACCTTTTTTATGTTTGGCCAGGCAAGAGGGACCATTTAAAGTAGCGTTCAGGAGAATATTAATAAATATTCTACCAGTTTTGTTTGAAAATCCTTAAATGCGGCACAGCAAAAGGGAGAGAGAGAGAGAAAGAGAGAGAGAGAGAGAGAGAGAGAGAGAGAGAGAGAGAGATTGATTTGACTTTTAAAGTATATTACAAAGGATACAAGTGAACAGACCAAAAAGAGGCACTGTGGGCCAGGTCCTAAAAGGTCCAGAGCAAAAACTCTTCTATCCCTGTGGGGTTGGAGTGCATCACATTCACAGCCAATGGATGAGTTTACCAACATGGAAAGTCTCAAAACCCACTGTTTAGGGTTTCTGTGGAGGCTTCATTACATAAGCACAATTAAATCATTGGCCCTCTCCCCTCCCCAGAGGTTCCTGTGTAGAACTGAAAGCCTCAACCTTTTAATCATGATTTTGTCTTCCTGGCAACCAGCCCAAATTATGAAGCTATTTAAAGACTCCAGCCAGCAGTCATGTTATTAGCATTCAAAATGACACTTTTATCATTGGAAAGATTCCAAGGGTCTTAGAAATTCCATGCCCTTTGTTAGGGTCAAAGTCAAACATATATATTAGCACGTCCTATCATATCACAATATTACAGTGGTCAACAAATTGTGTTTATTATTTAAGTAATTTTGGTATATAAGGAGCTAAAAATAGAGTAAAGGAAGGCTTTTAAAGAAGGCCCTCATTGTTTAATTTGTATATTGAAATAGTTAAAGTATAATCAGGAAGGATTCTTTATTCTTTATTGCAAAACATGTGTTGCCACTACCATCTATGTGCCACCTTTTGTCAGGGAAGTTAAACATAAACTATCACCATCTGACTGAAATCTGACTAACATTTGGGGGACAAAACACCTATCTTAAATTGACCACTAGTAAAATCTTTATTTTCTTCCCCCCCCCCCAAATATATATTTTAGTGATTTTTTACAGAGAGGAAGAGAGAGGGATAGAGAGTTAGAAACATAGATGACAGAGAATCATGGATCAGCTGCCTCTTGCACACCCCCTACTGGGGATGTGCCCCGCAACCAAGGTACATGCACTAGACCCGAATTGAACCTGGGACCTTTCAGTCCGCAGGCCAAATCGGTTTTGTCTAAAATCTTTATTTTCACCCTGTGTCAGTACTTGAAGCAAAACCAAATGGGGATTTTTATTTTTATGGAGAATCCACTCATATTAAATTAATTGTGAGCAATGCATCATTCATTCAACACTTCAAAGAGAAGAGAAAGGAGTATATACAGCACATGTTTTACTTAGAAAAAATTCCCTAACACACAGACATTCCAAAACTCCTTTCTCAGCTGCAGAGTCACCTATCATATATCCTTTATCCATAGTGTCCGTCCCATTCCTCCAAGTCTTTCTTTTTCATTTTCAAAATAATTTAGGTCTTTTCAGCTTTTGATTCCAAAGGTAGATACCCTGAATCCATTATGTCATACGGTCTTAGAGAATGTTATTGATCATAATAAATTTGAATCTACTTATTACTACTCAAAAATTTCTAGGAGTGACATGAAAGATTACATATCTTGTAATGATTTCATCTCTATATCAAATGTATAAGGAGGATGAGTAATCCTATGAGAGACAGATTGCTAATTAGGAACTGAAAATGCAAATGGCTAGAGATACAAGAATTTGATTTGAATAAAGTTTCCAGCATAATTTGGACATATATCTATGCTAAGGCCACTATTCCATATTCCAGGCAACTTTCTTCTTTATTTCATTTCATACTCTATAAATTTCTTATTTCCACAGCATACATCTCCAAAGCTCTGGCAGAACCCAAATTCCAAAAATGTTGTATCACAGACCCCATTATTATTTTGAAGATTAAATAGGATATTATCTGGCATGAGGTAAACACTTAATAAATGTTAGTTTTTATGATCACTCCTGTAGCCTGGTCTACTTTTCTCCATGCAAAGAGGATGTGGGAGCAGGGCAGGGGAAGGGGGCCTAGACTTTAGATCTCTCTCTGTTGGCTCACCTCCAGACCTATAACCATGACTGATTTCACTTCCTACTATGAGAACAATACAGAGAGAATTGCCTAATCTAGCTATAATTCAGGGTGGACTGAGGATAGCAATACATCATTCCTGACCAAACCCCAAAGACAAAAATAATACCAGAGCCAAGCAAGCAACATGTCCAAGAGTCAAGTCTAGAAGCCAAGGCTCTGAATCTGAAGAATTTTAACTGAAATCAACGCCAAGTCCAGATGGGAAGCTGGACACAAAGCAAGGTTGTCATGGGATCCATCTTTAAAGGAAAGGGAGAGAGAAGACAGAATGAGGATTAATTCAGGAAACAAGTGGCCCACTACTTCTGTGATATTCTGAATGGCAAAGGTAGTAGTGGGGAATAGTCAACATATAATAAATTTCAGATTTAGTCTCACTTTCTGAAGTTCAATATAACTCTGATTTTGCTGATCTGATAAATATTTAGTAGCTGTGGTCTAGCTCATTAAAAAACCTAGCTTCTCCCCTTCTCCCTTCCCTAATGTGGCCATATTTGCATGCTGTCCTTTGATTTTGAGGTTTAATTCTAGTGATTTCTCATTGTCTGATGTTCTTCTAGAATGAGTCTGATAGCCTTCCCATAAATAATTATCTAATATGTTGATTATCATAGACAAAGATCTCAGATGTTGCTGTTTTTTTTATAGGACTTTCAAGTTTGGGCCAAGGGTGTGTTTTCCCTTCCTTTGCTGCACCTCCATGATGCAACATGAAACATTAATTACTGCCTGGAATATGTCCAACTAAAGAGGCATTCACAAGAATGATGTCCTGGTAACCACGTTATTCTATAGGGTCTGTGGCAAAATCAGATCTCCAGTTAATGATCTGCCTCCTTGTGTAGACATATTGCTAGGCTGTATTCACCCTGCTGTTTTGCCGTATAGCTGTGTTGTCATTTCAGCTAGCTCCCTCATAAAAGAACTGAAGTTCAAAATTCTGAACCTACTTAATGTTCTGGGAGCTGGACCGAGCAGCCAGAATATTTTGGAATAAAGACAAAGAAAATCCATAATACACTGCCCACAGATGAGATAGGGAATTTAAGGCAAATATATAATTCTACCAACTACTTAATTTCATAACTAGGAAGAAGTGAAGAATTCGAGTGAGCAACTAGGTTGAGAATGTGTGGAGTGTTGAACCTGAAAATCTATCTGAATTCTAAAGAATAAGGCCTGAGCTCTCATTCTTCATTTGATAGGGTGCTGTGAAAGGCATCAAGTAAGTTTGAGAAATATCACTCATAACGGTTAAGTTTTTGGTGCTAGAGAAGCCCTAGTTAGAAAATCATCAGCTTTTGTTTTCTCTTTAATTCAAATGTAGGTTAAAACTCCAGATCAAATTGTTCTATACCTTTGGTCAAATCATGGTTACCCATTTTCATACAGACTGACTCACTTAAAAACAGGTTTCATAAAGGACAATGTGTGGATCGTGGTGCTATCTAGGAGGATCTTCCTGAAGGGCTTATAGAACTTTACTTGTAATAATAACTCATGTATTTAACAAGAAGCCTTAGGAAAATGGTTACACTTTGACATAAATAATATATTTTGCAATTTTGAAAATAAGTCATAGCACATATGTTTAAAATCTTTAGTTATAAAATGTAAATGAAATGTCCTTTGTTATTTCCCAAGATGTATTTGCCTAGCTATTAACAAAGTGGAAAGGGTCCTAAGAGGCCTGAACTTTGTCCTTGCTGTGGGACACAGAAGGAAGGTAAAACTCTGTTCTTAGTTGTAGATTCTTTTACAATGAAAGATGGGGTAACATGTACAACACTCATTCAAGAAAAATCTTGGCCTAAAGAATACTGCTTATCTGATCTGGTCACCCTGAAATCAGCCTTTTACCAGCCATTTTCAGTTGGGATCCACCCAGATCAAATATTCATGTATAATACTTCTTGCTGAGTTCTGCTTTTTGGGTTTACTTTTATTATGTTTAAAATAAAGCAGCTTTATTTACGTCCTATATAATAAGAGAGGAATATGCTAATTATCCATTATGCTGTGAGGCTTAACGACTGCATCAGGAATCTGCAAGAGGGCCTGGCAGCGAACTACAAGTGGATAGCAGAGAGCTGCAGGAGGGGGTAGGGAAACAAGCAAGCGGGAGGTGGAGAGCATAGAGCTACAGGAGAGGGCAGAGCAGCAAGCTATGAAGGGGGCAGAGGGAACTAGAGGAGGGCGGGACAGTTGGAAGAGAACTACAGGAGGGCAACAGAGAGCTACTGGTGCACAGATTCATGTGCAGGGCTACTAGTATCATATAATTCACTTATTTTAGTAAATTCACAAAATATGTAAATATCACCATCATCTATTTTTAAAACATTTTCAGAGCTTTAAAAAAATTATGGCCGAAACCTGTTTGGCTCAGTGGTAGAGCCTCAGTCTGCGGACTGAAAGGTCCCGGGTTCGATTCCAGTCAAGGGCATGTACCTTGGTTGCGGGCACATCCCCGGTAGGGGGTGTGCAGGAGGCAGCTGGTCGATATTTCTCTCTCATCGATGTTTCTAGCTCTCTATCTCTCTCCCTTCCTCTCTGTAAAATATCAATAAAATATATTTAATAAAATAAAATAAAAAATAAAAAAATTATGTACAACTTGCAGTCACTCACATTCTCACTTTTAGTCCTAACAAGCCACCAATCTGCCATCTGTCTTTGTTTGTTTATTTATTTATTATTTATGGATAATTCACATCAATGGAATCATACAAGTGGAATCATTTAATGGTGACTCTTAAGTGATTGCAAAAGTATTAATTGAGAACCATTCCCAACCCACCCACTCCTGAATTTCAATTTCTTTGAAGTATGTCAAAAAAGTCAAATGAAGATAAGAGCACATTATTACTCAAAGATTTTAGTTCAGACACTGAGTAGAATCAATGCTCTGAGTGCAGGTATGGACTGTCACTCCACACTTACCCTCAGGAAAGGGATTCCATGGAGTTTCAATCGTGAATTAACAAAATCCTGGCTCTCTCATACATCCCACTTTTCCTGACGATTCCAAAGTGGCGGAGAGGAAGCATGATGGCACTAGCATCCCTCACACAATATGTAGGATGCACAAGCAAACAATCATCTAGCCAGGGCGGGTAGCCCATAACATAGGCATGCTTTCAGATCTCAGTATATTGTCTAAGCCAGACACATATTTCTGATGAAAGACAAAGCCAAAATGTAGATGGGGGTTGGAGGGAAGCATTAAAGTAGGGGAAACATTTATTTCAGGTACATGTTTGTAATGCATGATCTGGAAATTTAACCACAGCTGGAAATATTTTTGTGACATTGTACCTCACACATTCAGGGCAGAAAAATCACCTCTGTGTTGATCAGTATTTTAGACAAGTAGCATTTGGCCCTGTTCTATCCCTTTAAAAAAATATAGACATTTACAGTGGCTGGTACTCCTTGTCTCTAAAACTTCCTTTAGGCTCTCTTCTGGCCTTGCTGTCTCCCCATACATGCAGAACAACATAATTTTTATATATAACTTTAAATCTTGTATTTTCAGTCCTCCAAGTTGAATGATTCTGAACTTCATGTATAAGGCAAGCACACCATGATTATAACAGGGAAATTAAAAATTATAATAATCCTAGATGTCTTAAATTCTATAGCTGAAATATATTCCACCTCCATCCCCTTTAAGAACACAAGGTATTTTTGAATTTTAGTACCATCACACATTGTCTGTCACCATAGAGTTTCTCTCATAAGGCCACTGAGCATTAATTATCTTAGCAGTTAGTCTCACCTAAGTTCATTAGTCCTAGTTTGATGTTGGTGTTCAATGAGTCTGTACCCTTAGAGAACAATAAAATCTATACTATATATTTTCTCCTCCAAACATTTCCCTTCCTTTTTTAAGCTTGCACAACCACTAGTCTTCTGATCATCCCAAAATGTAACCTCTGAGGGAAATAATTATCTTTATTTTTGCTTACAAACAGGATACATAAGGAATAAAAGGGAAAAATGAATTAAAAGACTAGATATCAAATCTAAGCCTATCCATTATTTCTTTCTAGCTTTCATGACCATTAGCAAATCCTTGGAGAAATGAAGCTACTTGTTTACTATGCTTCCTAAGAGAGAATCCTAATCTGAGGGAATTTCTCTTTCCTTCAAA
This sequence comes from Vespertilio murinus, assembly GCA_963924515.1. NCBI lineage: Eukaryota > Metazoa > Chordata > Mammalia > Chiroptera > Vespertilionidae > Vespertilio > Vespertilio murinus. The sequence continues at coordinate 115,262,049 of OZ004707.1, forward strand.
CCAGATCTCTCCTATTTAAACTTCTGGACAAAGCTTTCTAAACCGTTGAAAAGAGTTCTTCTAACTTCAGCCTTGACATTGTATCTGGAGTCACATTAAAACTATACTCCTGCAGTTCAGGATCTCATTTACAACCAAAATGCACCTCTTAAATAAAATTTCTGTCCAGTGAGCACCAGCCACTACAGTCAAAAGAAGTCTACCTCATCTTCCCATGGAATTATTTTTCCCTCAGATGTTAATCCTTATTCTTATTCTAAAACATATTGTACCAGCACTAGATAATTCCTGTATAATCTCCCACAAATTCTAGTCAATTGAAAACCACAGACATGATCCATTGGGTAACTTACAATATCAACTTTAGTATAGGGAAGAATATGGAGCAGAGAGAGTTGAAATCTGCTTGAGTCTATTAGATTGAATCTTAGTTTAGTCACTTTGTCACTTACTTTATAGAGAGTGGAAACAATACAAACCTTCATTTAGCCATGGAGAGAGTAAATTGGAGAGAGAGATAGAGAGAGAGATTTAGGATGATGCTACAAAAAAAGCCACCATCTTTTAACACAAATAAAAAGTTTGAGTAATTTACTAGTATTCTACTTTTAAGATGAGAAGTAAAAAAACATAAAAAAATAGACACTGCATAATATGCTAATTTGACTAGACATGCTTTCAGACGTCCTTCTAGACAAAACCAGAGCTGCCTAGGGAAACTGGGGTCCTGGGTGCCTGTCAATGGCCAGAGGGAAGCCCAGGTCCTAGGTGTCTGTCAGGTAGGCCTACTCTTGCATGAATTTTGTGCATCAGGCTTCTAGTTTTATATGAAGTTACTAAGAGGCCTGGTGCATAAAATTCATGTATAGAGGGGATCCCTCAGCCTGACCTATGCTCTCCCACATTTTAGGCCAGTGGCTCCTAACTGCTGGCCTGCTTATCTGCCTACCTGCCTAATCACCCCTAATCACTTTGCCTGCCTGCCAAATTGCCCCTAAACATTTGCCTGCCTGCCTGATTGTCCCTAAACACCTCTGCTTGCCTGATTCCCCCTGGCCACTCACCTGCCTGCCTGATCACCCTTAACTGCCTCTGCTTTCGCCCCCACCACTGCAGCTTCACCCAGAAGGATGTCTGGAATGACATCTGGAAGGTTGTTTTTTTTGGCTGTCCAGTCTAATTAGCATATTATGCTTTTATTATTATAGATATAATATTAATACTAACCATTTATCTTAAAGGATTGGCATAGCTCTAAGGAATATCTCTTATCCAGGATAATTATGCTCCTTTATCATCAGCTATTGCTGATCAGGTCTTATTTTCAGATAATTATCAGCTTTGAATCTCCATTTAGCCCATGTCATTGCAAAGAATACTTGTTTTTTCCAAATGCTCCACAAATATGTTTTCTAAGATACCCAGGAATAGATTTATAGTTGTCTCTGTTTCTTGGAAAGTTTCTATATTTCTACTATGCTATGAAGCCAAGAGGAGTTTTATAACCATGATCCTTTTGTCAGAAAAAATGACTTCCAGATTAACACCCATGAGGAAAAGATTGTGAGTTGGGTACAGTCATGGTTTCCATGACTCTTCTTGAATGTTGCTATTAAAAATAGCTTCTCTATCAACACAGGTTTTTAAACTTAACTATTTAATTCCTCCTCTATAATACTGTCCATTGGTCAACTAGAATCACCTGGGTGAAATTTTCCAAAATTTTAGATTCCTACTTCTAATTCCAAAGGTTCAATGGGTCAAGATTGGAGGGAAGAGGGGAAGTATCTGTGAAAGTCTCTGTGGTATATATGTTTAAATTATTCCCCCAAAATTACAACTAATGACAATATTTGCAAGTCATATAAAAGGACTAATTTCATTTTATATAGAGCTGTTACAAAAAATAAGATTAACAATATCAAAGAATGTATCAAAAGCATGAACAAATGGTATACACATGTTCACATACTCTAATAGCCAATAAATATATGAAGAGATGTTCAACCTCATTCATAATTAAAATCAAATATAACAGAAATAAGATGCCAATTTTCATAATCACTATGGCCAAGATTAAATTTGGATGCTACCTTCATTGGCAATCATGCAGTGAATCAGTAATTCTCAATTCTCCTTGGTGGGAATTAAAATTAATACAAAATTTTAGAAACTAATTGCCACATCTATCAAAATTTTCAATGTATATACCTTTGAAACCAGCAATTTATCTATGATGATATAACCTCAAAATATATTCAGAAAAGTACTTAAAGATATATATCTAAAGATAAATATATGCACTCGTGTGTGTATTGTGTGTGTGTGTGTGTGTGTGTGTGTGTGTGTGTAAGCATGACCATTGAGCTTTCTTTGTAAGAGCCAACCAAACAAGTACCATAACACCCACCCCCAGAACACACAAAATAGAGAACAGGTTGAATAAATTGTGCATCTACCAGAACCACTGAAAAAATGAGGAGACTCCACATGTGATGATATTGATAGATACTTCCAAATAACATTTGGTAAAAAGAAAATCATAAAATATAATTTATAGTTTAATCTTATTTGCAGCCATGTATATTCTATATGATCCTCTGTAACCCTTATATTTTATAGTAGAGGACCGGTGCATGAAATTCATGCACAGGGGCAGGGGAGGGGGTTCCCTCAGCCTGGCCTGCACCTTCTTGCTTGCAATCTGGGACTCCTGGCTCCTAACTGTTTGTCTTCCTACCTGCCTGCCTGCCTGATTGCCCCTAACCACTCTCCCTGCCTGCCTGATCACCCCTAACCACCTCTACCTTGGCACCTCCTACTGTGGCTTCCTCTAGAAGGACACCAAGAATAATCTCCAGAAGGTCATTCGGCAGTCTGATCTAATTAGCATAGTATGCTTTTATTTTTATAGATCATGGATATATTTACCATATTTGCCGGCGTATAAGACAACTGGGCGTATAAGACGACCCCTAACATTTCCACTCAAAATACAGAGTTTGTTATATACTTGCCGTATAAGACTACCCCCTCTTCCGCACACCTTCCACACACCAAATAAAAGGTAAAACAATATCAGATTTGATTTCAACATTTTAATTTATATTCAAATGCTTATGACATGCAGGAAAACTGTCACAAGGCTGTATGTAATCAAACATATACATAAAACTGTGCAAGTTTATTATTTAATCGCGAATCTTCAATGCATATGTAAAGAAATATACGGTAACCCAAATTTACCACACTCGCAAAATCGCATAACAGCAAAATCGCATAACAGCCGAGCATACACCCAGCAGCGCTGCTGATGCCTAAACAGTATGTGGAATGAAGTGGGAGGGCATCGGGAGGCCACTATGGCACGGGGCAAGCACTATGGGCAGTCTATCTGAAGTGTACCTGGCATATAAGACGACCCCCCACTTGGAGGCATATTTTTCAGGGCCAAAAAAATCGTCTTATACGCCGGCAAATACGGTATTTCAATTTAATTTAGTTTTTAATTTGTGAGAAATTTCTCCTGGTGAGCTTGATCTGTTGCCATGTTTAGAAATTATTATTACACTATCAACAACTGAATCCCACATTGTATCAGCTAAAATAGAGCTATCTCACTGAGTTGCTAATAGATAATAAGAGATAATATATGAGAAAGCACTTTTTGAAACTCCAAGCATTATGTAAATTATTATTATATTCAATATTTGTTTAACGTTTTGATCACAATTATACTACAAGGTCCTAGAAAAGTGGGATCTTATATGATTATATAACCTTGAGTTGTTTATACTCTGTGTGGAATAAAGTATAACTAGTACTCCAATCACAGCATGCTAAAAATCACCATGAGAGTAGGGTTTGCTGCATATAGAGAATATTTAACACAAAAAAATTGTTTTGAGTTTTTCAGGCATACAAAAGGAAGAAGAAATCTATGGTAGGTAAAGAAAAGATCCCGCTTAATGATGTATGAATGCACAGACAACATGACTTGCTTAGAGAGTTGCAAATAGTTCTATGTAGTTGACACAATGAACGTTCTATCAATCTTTCTTAAAAATTTTATTCAATAAAATACACTTAACACTACTGGCTACATTCTGACCTTTTTTGATAATGCTGGAAATATTTTCATATCCTGCATATTAGTGGCATCATCTTATGCATGTTGATAAAAATCATGCAAATCTATTAGGGGAAAACCAATGTTTACTATTGTTAAATGCTTACGCTTACGTTATTATATATGTCATCATTTGTGCAGAATAATCAGTAGAGAATAATTGGTAATAGACAGAATATTGTGAGAAAACACAATCCTAATGAGTAAAATATGTGTGAGTCTAATTATGTTTGCAAGTAAAATGTATTTTCCAGCTCTTTTTGGCCCATTAGAAAACATTTTGACATTGAAAAAATACTTTCAAAATGTAACTCATTTTTGCTTGGAACATTTTGTATTTCAAATTTATATAAATGATTATTTCCTTCCTCTCCCTGATCTCTCCCCCCTTTATTTTGGCAGTTAGTATAGATGTTAAATGTTTAGTCATGAATATGTGCTTTGTGGCTGGAGTCAATAGGAAAGTTACTTTTGCAAATTCTCCTGGAATGTTTTTAGTTTTGAGTTACTTTGTTAAAACATTTACTACTTGGATGATTCCAGGTTTTGCACTTCAGTAAGTAGGATCCAAATGTGCAGGTCAAGGCTCATGATTATTCCTTTTTTCTAGAGTAAAAGAGCCAAAACAAATTATATTTCCAAAATATACTTTCAAATTCATATTAAAGAAAATCTTAGTAAAATACATTAGAACATTGCTAGGTTTCCCAATGTTACTTGTACTCTTTTTCCTTGAAAAGGTTTAAGAAATATAGAATTTAAATACCAATTCTACACAATGTTTATTTATGTTGATCAACCAGTTGCTATTATCTTGAAAATAAGACTATTGTCAATAGGAATACAGTTATTTGTCCTTTGACTCTGTATAATATTTTTTTTCACTTATCTATTCCTTGCATAGTCTAAAAATGGTTTTAAGTATATCTCTTTTAATTACTTGCTATCAGTATTTTGAGAAACAAGATTTCTCAGAAAAAAGGTTGCCCTTAACTGTCCTCCTATGTTTTTATTTCTGGAAAAATTATTCAAAGTATATCATTTTGAATATACTTTGAATAATTTTTCCAGAAATAAAAACATAGGAGGGCAGTTAGGGGCAACCAGGCCAGCAGGGGAGGGCAGTTAGGAGCAATCAGGCAGGAAGGCAGGTAGAGAGGTTAGGAGTGTTCAGGCAGTCAGGGGAGCAATAGGGGCATCAGGCAGGCAGGCAGGCAGGCAGGCAGGCAGGAGAGCAGTTAGGCGCCAGTGGTCCCAGATTCTGAGAGGTATGTCCCCAAAGGGGTCCCAGATTGGAGAGGGTTCAGGCTGGGCTGAGGGACCCCTTTCCTATGAACGAATTTTGTGCACTGGGTGCACTGGGCCTCTAGTGTAATTTATAATCAGCACAGAACACACTGAGATTAGAAAATAGGAAAGCTGTAGAAGTATAATTTTCAGGGGCACTATGAGTTCACAGAGATAGAACTCATTCGTATGAAATAAGTCACATACATAAGAAGCCAAAAATATCTGGTGATTTTTAACTCAGTTGGTTACAATTGGCCATCTTAATAGTTGAGGTAAACTCTGAGATGAAAATAATAGAATTGTGATCCCTTAACAAAGTATAATATACAGAATGAGAAATCTAGCTCATCTTTTTATCTTGAAATAATAGGAATCAGTAAAATGAGGAAATAAACCTTCAATTCCTTATGGTATATCATAGAACAGAAATAGAAATGAGCAATACCCCAGAACAGATGTCAAGTGGTGTTGTATACAAACAGCCTTGATTAATTTACTAGCACTGTGAGAAAACTTGTGGGCACTTTAAGAAATACTTAGGGGAGAAAATGGATGCTGAAAATGTCCCAGATTCTCAAATTACACAAATGGGAACTACAAGTTATGGAATATAATGTAACCTATTTGTTGTATAGAGCTTGGTGAGAACACAGGCACTTAGACATTATGTATTAGGTTGCTAGATAGATTGATGTATTGATGTATTGATGAAAATTCAAGGCTGAAGTTCTATATTCAGATATTTGACAATATAGTTGATTTGTCTTTCTCACCAGAAGTAATTTCTTTCTTTTCCCCCAAACAGCCTAAGAAGTTAGTCAGTTTATTTCTGGTATGGCAGATCGATGGTATTAGAGCGCCAGACTCCCTTGCATTTGTTTCTCTGCCACCAGTAGAGACTTTCTACAAATTGAATGCAGCTTCTTACCAGATTCACATTTTAGCCCGACAGGGAGAGAAAGAGAAGGAGAGACAGGCCCCCTTTCTTTTTAAAAGATAAACAAGAAGTTGCATCAATAATGTTTGTTTACTTTTCATTGTCCAGAAACGAATCATAGGACTAGCTAATTACAAGGAAGTTTTGTAAATATAGTCTTTAGCTGTTGGCTAATCTGTTTACAAGCTTCTTTGGATTGTTAGTAGACTCCATTTCCTATGTGACTGAGGGACCCATCTTTGTATTCGCTGTTGAGAGACTGTCCACTTTCCTTGCCACATAGCCTTCTCCATGGGGTATCCATGATATGGCTGTTAGTTTCTCCGAATGAAAATTAATTTACCATAAACTGGTTGCTAGGGCTGCCCCGACTGGCATCTAGCAACCAGTGACATTACGCGGAGTCCTCACATCACTGCTGTGTGAATGGAGAGAAATCAGCGTGGAAACTTTGTGAAACCTAAACTGCAAGAAGTTGTGACTTGGGTGAAGAATTCATGGGAGAAAATCACTGACAGTTGCATTGCAAATACACTGCGAGCAGGCTACCTTGACAAGAAGTACTCATTTAAAGACAGTGCTATTGCTAAACATGAGAGATTTGGTCCACTGATTCTGAAAGAAATGGAATCACAAGAAATTCACCAGGAAATTCAGGAATTGGATTGTTATGATGATGTTCCAGAAGATGATGACATGATTGTCATTGAATAAATGGGTAAATTCTTGATACTGTAGGATTCACAGTTTGTTTGGTTTGTGTTGACAACTACCGTACTAGCATACCATATACAGATAATAAATTTCCTTTATTTTCATTTAACAATAAATGTGTACTGTATTCTTCTTCATGGAAAAATAAGACATCCCCTGAAAATAAGACGTAGCACATCTTTGGGAGCAAAAATTAATATAAGACACTGTCTTATTTTTGGGGAAACAGGGTATCTGTTTCTTAGAAGCACATCACAGGTTGCACCTCATTCAAAGGAGAGAGGACCATACAGGTGACTTCCATGTGATTGACCCAGTTAAAAGCCTAGGGCAAAGGCAACAGCACCTAGTATTATACTTTGGACACAATTGTGTCTTCATAAATATAAACTCTAATAAGAATTTCCAGCCCACCTTTGACAACTTGAGTAAATAATGAGGAAGTAAACGGGATGTACAAAATGTACTACAAAAAAGAAGGGAGACTCTTTTTTTAACTAATAGTGTCAGGTTTGTGCTAATTTTCCTGGACTTTCAAAGATAAACATTTGACCAACTCTGACTGATTGGTAGTGGCTGCCTGGAGAACTTTGTTGAGTAACAACATCCTAAGCTTCCTTTGGCTGAGGAGAATGCAGTATCTTAGGGAATGGCAATTGTGTTGCTCTGGATTTACTTATCTAACAGTAATTCTCTCTCTTTTTTTTAAATCATTTTTTCTTGCCATTTTAATGATAAGTCTCTTGATGGAGCTCAACCATTACCAAGATATCAGACTGGGATGAGGGATTCAAACCCTTCAACAAGTCCATGTTGATTAATACATTCTTTTATAGGATTCATTCATTCATTGTTTCAATAAAAAGTTATATACTCCTCGATTTGTGTCTCAGACACTCACTGTGCTGGGTGTCAGAGTTTTATGAGTTAGAGTGACCTCCCTTTCAGCATAAATATGCTGCAGATTCATGAAATTTCATTAGCAAAGCAGCCTTACATCACTGTCAATCATGCTCTAGGCCAATGAGGTTTCATCAGTAGGTCTCCTTTTCTCCACATGTCGGAGAGATGCTTAGCAGGAACCAAAGACATGTTGCTTTGATTCAAGCAACTTCTTCATGGATTTTTAAAAACTGTATACTCCTAGTAGGTTCATTGTGACCTTTAAAGAAACCTTTTCTTTAAAATTTTAGCTTAAGAACAGGTTAGAAATAGTTAATCCACAAGGAAGATATTATGTTATTGAGGTTCTGTAACAAATAAGAAAAACTTTAAAAGGATGACGATTTTATCTTTTTAGCACTAAGAATGTAAAATGCCTGTAGGTGGCTATCTTTTGAAACCCCCAAGTGAGGGAGATTTTCCATTTATATTCCTTTCAATAATAAAGAGCTGCTGGAAGCACTATAGAAATGTTGTTTTTCAGTGATTGTGCCAATATACCTGGGCTTTCTTTCAAGCAGTGAGTGAGTCCTTTGAATTATGTTTCAGCCAAAAATAGGGTTACTCATAAATTGCATGAATACCTTCCAGCTCATAATTGCCAGGTTCCAGCCTTAGATTTTAGTCATCAAAACTAAGCTCCCTTTGTTTTCTCTAAATCTCAAATTGACATAGTCTTCTTTTTCCCATTCTTCTTCCTCAGCACCAACCACACTCTCCTCCCTTTATCACCCTTGGGTAACACACACACACACACACACACACACACACACACACACCACACACACACACACACGCACACATGCACACCCCAAAGAATTGCAATGCCCATCATAGTGGGTTACATACAAAGATTGTCTCATAATGATGAACTATTGCTGAGCATAAGGCTTCAATTTAAATGAAATGCTTTTTACCACATTTAAAAAAATCCATTAGCAGTTACCAATAAGGTCAGGATTATTTCTGCAGAAAAAATCAATTTAGGTTCAAGATAAATACATGGAAACTGACAAGCAATTAAGCCGAAAGTGTGTGTGTGTGTCTGTGTGTGTGTGTGTGTGTGTGTGTGTGTGTGTGTGCTGCTTGTCAGATATTTGAGGAAGATATTTTAGGAAAACTGCTTTTGGTAAACAGAAAAATTAAACTGTCGTTCCTCTCTGCCTTTCTACTTCTAAGCTCTGGTATTTTTTTTCCTGAAACATAAGCAATACAGCCATTAAATATTTAAAATTAAGAGGAATTAAAGAAAATTACATATATTCAGTAAATAATTGGTACATAGATGAACAAAATAACTTTTAACTTATAAAAATAAGAAAATTTAACTCACCTGAAACAATAAAATTCCATCAAGAGATAGATAATTTTCAGAGCAAAAATGTTGTGTAATTCTTTTAAGCAAAACAAAGAGCTTAGTCAATTTTCAGAACATTTCTGTTTTCATACACAAGATTAATAGTGTTTGTACTTGAAGAAAATGGTTATCTGCCTGGTTCATTTATGGGATATCCAGCTTCCACCATCATAAATTTCTGTGCCTTTCAGCCCTAAATTCCATATTGATTACTATACTGAGAAAACACACACAAAAACAAACAAACAAAAACAAAAACAACCATCATGGGAGATATTGGACTATGCAGAATATCATGAGGATACCAGGTAAATTAGATAGAGGTAAAAACTAGTAAGAATGTCACCAGATTCCCAATTTTCTCCAAGTCTGATTCAGAGTTACATACATCATTTGTTAAATGCAAAACAGAGAAGAAAATAAATGTCGAGAAAGAGAATATGAAGATAGTACAGATTAATCACTGACCTATAAGAAAAATATGATTTTACTTAAAAACTGTATAGTGGTAAACCAATTCAAATTTTGAAATCCCTAGTTCTTTTTCTCCACACATTTGGCCTTATATATATTCAGCAGCACTTAAGTATCAAGGTGCTTGTTACATCTATAATAATAAAAGTGCAATATTCAAATCAACCGAACAGTGGAACAAGGGTCCAGATGACCTTCTGGATGAAGTCGGCTGTGAGGGCAGAGGCAGCCAAGGTTACAAAGGCCTACTCTTGTGTGAATTTTGTGCATCAGGCCTCTAGTTTATAATATTTAATCTGAACATTTTATTTCCCTCTTTTTAGTCATGCTGTGATGGTATCATGTCTGCATCTATAGTCTACAGCTCAAGTTCAGCAGGGAGCTAGTCAAAGTGTTAAATAAAGAACTGAAACCATTAGCTCACCACAGCACATCACTTATTCTTTTGGGGTATTAAGGAGGATCATGGTCTCAAGAAAGATTAATATAGAAGAATAGATGTCAGATTGTTGAACAGCAGAGTTTTCAAGACAGGCAATCTTAGATACATAAAGTATAGAAACTATAAATTCTTTCTTGACATACTAGCAAATAAGTTAAAATATAGTGATTTCATTCAATAGAATATTTTATATTGAGTATTCACTCTATGGTACAGGTCCAAAGAAATAATGACAGTCAAATATTTGATACACTACAAACTTGAAAATGAAACCAAGATTTTTTTGTGCTAAAACTATAACTTAAAAAATATCATAACTTTCTATGTGAATCAGCCCTAAGTTTCGTTCTGATTCTCTTAGTATTAAGGGTGTGTTAGTTTTCTATTGCTGCTGTAACAAATTACCACATCTAGTGGGTTAAAACAACACAAATATATTATGTTACAGTTCTTTAGGTCAGAAATCCCACATGGATCTTATTAGGCTAAACAAAGGCTTCAGCAAAGTGGCATTCCCATTTCTTTTTTGAGGTTCTCAGGGAGAATTCATTTCCTTGCCACGGTAGGACCTAGGTCCCTGTTTTCTTGCTAGCTTTCAGTGGAGGGCAATGCTCACATTCACATTTAGAGCCCACCCACATTCTTGAGCTCCTGTCCAGATCACATCTCCTGATTTACCCTTCAACCTCCCTTCTCTTTGAAGGGCTCATCTGATTAAATTAGGCCTATAGATGATCCAAGACAGTGGTGGGCTAACTCATTAGTCAACAGAGTCAAACATCAATAATACAACTATAGAAATTTCTTTTGAGAGCCAAATTTTTTAAATTTAAATTTCTTCCAACACCACTTCTTCAAAATATACTTGCCCAGGCCATGGTATTTTGTGGAAGAGCCACACTTAAGGGACCAAAGAGCCAATATGGCTCTGGAGCCACAGTTTACCGACCATAGATCCAAGAGAATCGCCCCATTCCAACATCCTCAATTAAGCACATCTACAAAGTCTCTTTTATCATGTAAGAAAATAGATTAGTTGCTGGATTCTATTGCACAGGAAAAACTGTATGAAAATATACACTTTCCCAGAGATTTAGAAGCAGTCTGACTGGAGTACATGTATTGGCTCCTAATAATGTTTTGGTGTTTGTTTATTTTTGTTTGTTTTGTTTTGTTTTTTTTACAGACATAATATAATTGAGTGTTTGTTTTGGTTTGATCTTTTGAAAATGTGTTGAGTTACTATGAAAAATAAATTTTGTGAATGATAAACATTTTCATTTCTTCTGGCCATGACCTTTTTTCCCCATCATATATTACTCATCCTTCAATACCTGGCTCGAATATTGTAAATTTACTTTTTACAAGGTTTCTGAAGCAATATAATTATGAATATAGAGAAATTTTATACTGTGGAAAATATTATATTAAACTTTTATTTTTAAACTGTGATGAAAGTAGACAATATTCCAAGGAAAGTAATTAATTCAAATATTTAAAAGGCATGAACTTACATGATTTAGATATTAATATTTTCAATGTTTAAACCTGAGAAAAATTGAGAGCTACTCAATTCATTTTATAACATTTACAAGAACAGCACACCCTCATCTAAGTGTTCAGGATGCTGTAACAAAAATACCACAGAACAGGTGCCTTAAACATTTATTTCTCACAGTTCTGGAGGTGGGGAATCCAGGATCAAGGCACAGGCAGATCATGTGTCTGGTGAAAGCAGTCCCTCCTGGTTGGCTGTTTTCTATTTGTATTTTTGCATGGTAGAGAGCAAAATCATCTTTCTAGCATTTCTTCTTATAAGGGCTCTCACTAATCCTATTCATGCTTCCTTCATCTTCATAACTTAATTACCACGCAAACACTTCACCTTCTAACCCCATCACCATGAAGGTGGTATGTAGAGTTCCAATATATAAATTTGAAGGAAATATGAACATTAAGTCCATAACACACATCTAAAATATTTTAGCCAAATCTTATATAATGCTAACACTTACTATATTATAAGAATATTACATTTTGAATAAGTACAGTAAATATGATATATAAGTTATGTTTCAATCTATAAAACATAAAATGCTAATTAGACTGGATGTCCTTCCTGACTACCACTCAGACAAAGCTGGGCTATGAGGGAAGCCCGGGTCCTGGGTGCCAGAGGGAAGCCAGTGCCGGCAGCTGGGGGAAGGAAGGCCTTCTCTTGCACGAATTTCATGCATCAGGCCTCTAGTATTACAATAATAATTTATCACTTTAATAAGTCAAAAGGTAAATAGCATGTGATTCTTTCAAGAGTATTAAACATTTCTCAATTACATATTCTTTCTCAAACATACCAGTTTATGCTTAATGATGGAATAAAAAAGCAAAGTGATCAACTATAACTAATTTGTTATATCCTGTTCCCTCAGTGATCCTAGATATATGCAAAATAAAATTTACATGATTCACAAGTGTTAATGTATCCACACATAAGCCAGAAACAACAGAGTGGTCTGCAGCTAGAAATATTATTCAGCATTGTTCTGGTGGCTCTATCCAATAAAATAACACAAGGGAAAGATTATATGTAAGTTCTGTGAGTTATTTTATATAGTTAAAGTTTAGAGTGTCCCTCATGGTTATAACTATTTTTAATCATGTTGTTTCTTAAATTCTATTTTTAGATATTAAAATTTCTATATTGCCTTACCATTTACTCATATGTTATTGATATGCCATTTCCCACCAATTTATGTTCTTTTGTATTAAATTTTATATTAAATGTATCTTTAAAAATATATTGCTTAATCTAATTTAATTCAATATGAGTCTTTCATTTATTCATTAATTCTAACTCATTTCTATTATAATTACTCTAACATTAATGCTTATTTGTGTAAGTCTTTATTTCATATACATATTTTAAATTTTATTATATTTTATCTTTATTTATTTAATTTCTTCATATATATATATATATATATACATACATATATATATATCCTATTTATAAATTTTATTCTGTTAACTTTATAGTTATAGATTTTATAAGTATTCATTTTTCAACAAACATTTGCTGAATACTTAAAAATGCAAAGCACTGTGCTATACATTAGAAATGTATCAGTGAAACAATTGAAAAAACAATAATAAGAATGAGAAGACCTACAACAATCTATTCTACCTAATAAAAGAGTAATATTCAAATTAACCATCATTCCACCCACCATCCAAACCCACTATCCATGCCCTCCAGCCAATCAGAGTGAGTATGCAAATAAACCTAATCAAAATGGCTACAGCCACAGAGAGGAGGAAGGAGGCTTGGTTTTCCCAGGCAATGGAGGAAGTCAAGCTTTCCACCTTCCCTTGCCGGTGTAAGCCTCCATTCAAGACTAAAAAGTTTCAATTATAGAAGGTAAACAAATCCAAACAGAAATGGTGGCAGCCACAGAGCAGGAAAGAGCGGGAGGCTAGGGTAGCTCCTGGAAATGGAAGAAGCAAAGCTTTCCACATACCCTGGCCAGCCCAGGCCTCCACTCCAGGCTACAAAGTTTCAATTATAGAAGAATTCTAACAGAAATTCCAACAGAAATGGCTGCCAGCCATGGAGCAAGCAGGACACTTGGCTCTGCTCTAGGCTACAAAGTCTCAATTGTAGAAAGTAAATAAATTCCAAATACCAGGGCCTTTGCTTGGGTTGTGAGGGGGCATGGCCGGCCTGCAAACCACCACAGGCCCCTTTCCCAGGCCACCCCATGCCTCAAGGGAACCCCCACCCTGATCCGGAACACCCTTCAGGGCAAACCAGCTGGCCCCCACCCATGCACCAGGTCTCTATTCTATCTAATAAAAGAATAATATGCAGATTGATCATCACTCCAACACACAATATGGCTGCCCCCATGTGGTCAAAGATCCTGCCCCCATGTTGACACAAGATGGCCACCACAATATGGCTAGCAGCAGAGGGCAGTTGGGAGGCACCAGGCCTGTAAGAGAGGGCAGTTGGAGGTGATCAACCCTGCAGGGGAGGGCAGTTAGTGTTGACCAGGCTGGCAGAGGAGGGAAGTTGGGGGAAACAAGATGGCAGGGGAGCAGTTAGACATCAATCAGGCTAGCATGGGAGTGGTTAGGGGGTTATCAGGTTGATAGGCAGAAGTGGTTAGGAGCAATCAGGAAGGCAGGCAGGCAAGCAGTTGGGAGCCAGCAGTCATAGATTGTGAGAGGGATGTACGACTGCCCTTGAGGGGTCCCAGATTGGAGAGAGTGCAGGCTAGACTGAGGGACACCCCTTCCTTCCCCTGTGCACAAATTTTGTGCACCAGGCCTCTAGTATAATATATAAAAGCCTAAGTGACCATTTGACTATTCAACCGGTGGCTATGATATGCACTGACCAAGAGGAGGCAGACACTCAATGCACAGGCATTGAAGAAATATGGGATAGACTGATAAATTTCAGAGGAAAGGGGGGAGTGGGCAGGGAAGGAGATTAACTAAATACCTTATATGCATAGTAGAGGCCTGGTGCATGGATTCATGCACCAGTGGGGTCCTTTAGCCTGGCCTGTGAGGATCAGCAGGAACCAAAAGTCCAACATCCCCCTAGGGGTCCCAGATTGTGAGGCTGTCTAACCATCTGATCGGCTGGTACCTATGATGCACACTGACCACCATGGGGCAGACACTCAATACAGGAGCTGGCGAGCTGAGGTGACTTGGCAGTGGCATTTCTCGGCCCTGAAACCAGAGAGGAAGGAGCCATGTGATTCCACCTTCGGCTGTGGGTTATGTTGTTCCTGGTTTACCGCACATTTGTGCTTGCATTCCACATGCTGTACAACAGTGACTTTGCAGAGTGCCCTCTCACACTCTGGGACCCCTCGGGGGATGTCAGAGAGCCAGTTTTGACCCCATTCCCCACAGGCCAGGCAAGGGACTCCACCTGCTGGAAGGACCCCATTCACTCCATAGATGCCCTTCAAGCCACGACACTACCCCAGGAATTCTAGTTAATTTCATTTTGCCCCAGCTGGTTTGGCTGAATGGACAGAGCGTCAGCCTACAAACTGAAAGGTTCCAGGTTTGATTTCAGTCAAGGGCACATGCCCAGGTTATGGGCTCAATCCCTAGTGGGGGACTTACAGGAGGCAGCCAATCCATGATTCTCTCATAGATATTTCTGTCACTCTCTCTCTCTCTCTTTCTTTCTCTCTGAAATCAACAAAAATATATTTAAAATAATAAATAAATAAATAAATAAATAAATAAATAAAATTTCTTTTCATTTGTATGAAGCCATGCACTAGTAAGTAAATAACTGTATATTATGTCAGGATTAATCATTACTACAGAGAGGAAAAAGTTGGTTATGACATGTTGAGGGGAGAGGGTGATATTATTTTAATAAGGTGATCAGCCTTTCCAAGAATGTGACATTTTAGCAGAAATCTGAACAAAGAGAGGGAGAGAGGCACTCAAATATTTTGGAAAAGAAGAAATATGAGAGACCACAAGGAGCCAGTGTAGCCTCAGTGATATGTGTGTATGTGTGTGTGTGTGTGTGGGGGGGTTGCAATAAATAAATTGCGAGAGAGAATAAGAGACTAAATAACAAATTATCCACTATTAACTATTATTCTTACTGGAGTATGCACTCTTAGAGTTCTATATGACAGTAGCTATGCTGAGTAAATTATAGAACTGGATGCTTCATGACATCCTCTCTGCCCTCTTTCTATCTCAATAATTACAGCAAAAGCAAGTTATTTACAGATAAAACTGACCAGTAGCTTACGTCAACTGAACCATATTTACTTCACTTTCTACCTTGGGGTTTTTCTAACATCAGTGTGCAATGGATTCAGACATCTTCCTGGCATTTCTGCATAAGCACCTGAAGGTGACAGAGACCTAACATCCTATTGGTTAATCATTTTTGACTAAGAGAAGGTCAGTATTTAAATGTTTCCTTCAAACAGCACTTGGGTAAGCAATTCTAAAGTGCATTCTACACAGCTTCTTTTAAGATCCAGCCCAAATGTCCACAAGTGTTGATCAGCTTCAGAAATCATTGTATTGACTTTCCCTTTATCTGTATTTCTCTCTCACTAGTCTCCTCTTTTTCCCAAGTCACTTCTCAAAATAAATTAAGTGCATGCAAGCTCTGTTTTCCTGTAGGAACCCAGACTATGATACTTCTCAACATCTTACATGCCTGAAATTATCTCTATTTTCCTTCACACTCATTTTTTAAATATGTTTTTATTGATTTCAGAGAAAGGAGGGAAGAGTGAGAGAGAGATAGAAACATCAATGATGAGAGAAAATCATGGATCTGCTGCCTTCTGCACACCTCCTACTGGGTATCAAGCCTAAAACCAAGGCATGTGTCCTGACCTGGAATTGAGCCATGACCTCTTGGTTCAGGGATCAACAGTAAACCACTGAGCCAGACCAATGAGGCTATTTTCCTTCACATTTAAATAATTTGTTAGTTTTGTAAAAAAAAAGTTTACTTTTTCTTTAAAATTTTGAACACTTTCTATTGCTTTTTTGTGTGCTGTTGTTACTAATGAGAAATGTGGTGTGAAAGTTATTCTTCATTTATACAAATTAGTAGTTATAAAATGGTCATGAGGATATAAAATATAGCACATATATTGTAAATAATATCATCATGAATATGTATGGTGCTGGGGGCTACAGGAAATATTGGGAGGAATATTGTAAAGCATATGATTGTCTAACCACTATGCTGTTTACCTGAAACTAATACAAAATAATATTGGAAAACGGTGATCATTCATTTGTAGGTAATTTTCTTTTTATCTTTGGCTAATTGTTAAATTTATCCTTTGCCTCTGAAGTTCTTAAACTTAACTTTAGTGGATCTAGGAGTGAGAGGTTTTCTTAAAAGTCCTTGGCACTTTGATCCCTTTCAATCTGAAATTTCAAGTCTCTCTGTACTCCTAGGAAATATTTGTCCATTATTTATCCAAATGTTTCATATACTTGTTTTTATCTTCTCTTTCCTTCAGATGCTGCTACTAAATATATTCTAATATTTGGACATACATTCTCCATATTTCAACTCTTGTCTCAATCTTTTTTTTCTCTTCATATCTTCCTCATTCAGTCCTGGAGAATTCTTCAAAATTATCTTCAAGTTCAGATAATTTGGCTTTCCATTTATATCCTGATCAACAAATTCACTGAGTTTTTAAAAAATATATATTTTATTGATTTCTTACAGAGAGGAAGAGAGAGGGATAGAGAGTTAGAAACATCGATGATGTTTAGAGAGTTAGAGACATCGATCAGCTGTCTCTTGCACACCCCCTGCTGGGGATGTGCCCACAACCAAGGTACATGCCCTTGACCAGAATTGAACCTGGGACCTTTCAGTCCTGAGGCCAGCACTCTATCCACTGAGCCAAACTGGATTTGGCCACTGAGTTTTTTTGTTTTTTTTGTTTGTTTGTTTATTTATTTATTTATTTTGAAAATTCTTTTCTGCAAAGACAAATGGCTAAATTTCTTTTTTTTTAAATCAGGACTGTGATAGCTGCATTCTTTTTAGAAATCTCTTTTAGTTACAAGAATCCAGGCAAAGTGCCTCAAAAAATATTTTATCTTCCCATATTTTGAGTGAGTCAGATGGTCGGTCTCAAAACTTGGGGAATTAGTATACCCATTTGTGAATTAAAATATGCACACTATCCTAGCTGATTTGGCTCAGTGGATAGATCATTGCCTGCTGGACTGAAGGGTCTCGGATTTGATTCTGATCAGGGACACATACCTTGGTTAGAAGTTTGATTCTGGCTCATGTCACGGTGCATGCAGGAGGCAACCAATTAATGTATTTTTCTCACATCACTATTTCTCTTCCTCCCTATTTCCCTTCCACGCTCTCTAAAAATCAATGGAAAAATATCCTCGATTTAAGGATTAAAACAAAAAATGCACACACCATCAGGATTGTGTTTATGGATACTACTTAGAATAGTTAGGTTCCCTTTATCAATACACCTTAAATATCCTTGAAGGGAAGTTAAAGAAACAAACAAATGAATTGGAGAGTTCACTGAAAGTATTTTACCAACTCAGAAGTTTTGAATTTAGCAAAAGTACAGGGCTGGCCCTGGCCAGTTTGCTCAATGGATAGAGCATTGGCCTGCAGACTGAAGGGTCCACAGTTCAATGCTGGTCAAGAGCACATGCCTGGGTTGTGAACTTGATCCCCAGTGTGGGGTGTGCAGAAGGCAGCCGATCAATGATTCTTTCTCATCATTGATCTCTCTCTTCCTCTCCCTTCCCCTGAAATCAATCAAAACATTTTTTTTTAAAGTATACAGCTGTCAGAGGAAAGAGAAGTGGGGGAATGGATATAAGAAAGTGAAAGGATTAACCAAAGAATATATATATATATATATATATATCCCATAACCAAAGAATATATATATATATATATATATATATATATATATATATATATATACCCAAACAACAGTGTGGTGATGGCCAGAGGGAAGGGGGTTGGCGCCTGGGTGGAAGTAGATAGGGTGGTAAAGAGGGGACATCTATAATAGCATCAACAATAAAAATAAAGCTACAAAAAAGTAAAGTTCAACAAAAATTAAAAATCATTTTTAAAAAGGTATACATTATCTTGCATTCTCAATAGGATGTTTTCCTCAAAGGAGCAAACCTTAGTATTTGGGGGCTGAAAAATATCTCAACCTTTTTATATGTAAAGCACAAATATACCTACAATACATAAATAGGTAGGAAGTATATCTGTGATGTTAAATTTTTATTAAGTGGTGCCAAAACTGGTTTGGCTCAGTGTATAGAGCATCGGCCTTCAGACTGAAGGGTCCCAGGTTTGATTCTGGTCAAGGGCATGTACATTGGAATGCATATGTTAA
Source organism: Vespertilio murinus (assembly GCA_963924515.1). Classification (NCBI taxonomy): domain Eukaryota; kingdom Metazoa; phylum Chordata; class Mammalia; order Chiroptera; family Vespertilionidae; genus Vespertilio; species Vespertilio murinus. Next base: position 115,281,270 of record OZ004707.1, read on the forward strand.
AATACCTAATCCCCAAAGAGAATAGATTTGAAGGTAAGCCCTTTGGGGGGCATTGGTCATGAGGGTGGAGCCTTGTGAATGGGATTAGTGTTCTCATAAAAAAAGACTCTAGATCTCCTGTCTTTTCTACTTGGTGAGGTGAAAGTGATCTGTGAACCAGGAAGTGAATCCCCACCAGGTACTGAATCTGCTAGTGTCTTGATCTTGGAATTTCCTGCCTCTAGAGCAGTGAGAAACAAATTTCTATTGTTTAAAAGTCACCCAGTATATAGTATTCTGTTTTAGAAGCTTGAAAGGACTAATTTAGGTGTGGACAGTTAAGAAAAAATGTATTTAAAAAGCTCCTTATGTGAGGTGTTAGTGAAAAATAAAAAATTGAGGCACTGACATTAGAATTAATTTCCAGGGATGATATATATATATAAAAAAAATCATGTACCAAATGAGTACATAACAGTATACTTTCAATTGGTAGGTTTTTTTGTTTGTTTATTTGTTTTTGTTTTTTTTAAGTATATTTTACTGATTTTTTTACAGGGAGGAAGAGAGGGATAGAGAGTTAAAACATCGATGAGAGAGAGACATCAATCAGCTGCCTCTTGCACAACCCTGCTGGGGATGTGCCCACAACCAATGTACATGTCCTTGACCGGAATTGAACCTGGAACCTTTCAGTCCACAGGTTGAAGCTCTATCCACTGAGCCAAACCGGTTTTGGCTCAATTAGTAGTTTTAGAAAATTAAGTTAAAAAATTAAACTGTTAAACTATTTTTTCCGGTTATACATATTTAACACTATAATTACCTAAGACAATCCTGCTATTGTTAAGAATGATTTGCATTTTACATGCCATAATATTAGTTTAACTATTTATAGTCAAATATATATATATAATTATTATTTTCTCCTTACTCAGAAAACAAAGTCTTAGCATATAAATAAACTTCTCAAAAGCACTTTACATTATTCAAAGCTAATATAAAGATGTCAGTCTCTTTTGATATGACAACTTTTATGCTTGAATTAATGTGACTTTTGTTGAAAGCCTTCTACGTCTGGATATTTTATTTGTCTATGATTTACTCCCTCAAATTTCTTGATTTTTATTGAAGTTTTTGTTGTTGTTGTTCTTGTTTGTTTGTTTGAAAGAAAGAGAAGAAGGGAGAGGGAAAAGGAAAGAGAGAGAGAAGCACCAATGTGAGAGAGAAACATCCGCTGCCTCCTACATGAACCCCAATCAGGGATCAAACCAGCAACCTGGGTATGTGCTCTGACTGGGAATTGAACTGGAGACTCCTCAGTGCACAGGATGACACTCAACCAACTGAGCTACATGGGGCAGGGCTCAAGTTTCCAACAGGTGTCTGACTTTCCTTTTACATAAGTTACCCTAACTTAAACTTCCAAAGAGAAAAATATTCTTAGAGAGGAAAAATAAACAAACAAAAATTGTTGGTCAAGAAAGAACAATGTCTCAGAAACACTAATACTTTTTTTTTCTCCTTGCCCTTCATGTCCTAGCTGGCCCTCTGTAAATAATCAGTAAAAAAAATAAAAAATAAAAAATAAAAAATAAAAACATTTCTGGCTTGCATGTTTCAGGAGTAGATGCCTGATGACAGTTTTCCTTGAGCTTCTCTCCAACAGAATTTCTGAGCTGAATATTTCATGTAAGCCAAAATTGATTTTACTGAAGGATAGTTCACAACAAGATTAAAAATCAGTGTCTTGCTAATTAAGAGAGTAAGAAAATCAATAAAATGATGACATTTAAATTAACTTTATTTATAGGACTGTCTACTTCAAATGATTAAAAACACATACAGGGAAATAGGAAGAAATATAGAAATAAAGGGACTTTAATTAAGGATAAGCAATGTGTTGATTTATTATGTTGTTCCAAAGTGGAGTAATATGAGATTAACTTACTAAGAATTTTTTACTTTGATTTTTCCCTAATTACCTGAGATGGGTTTCCTTAAATGAAAGCTCAGGTTTTTAAGAGTTATAATAAGATGGTTTAGTTATTGTTAAACAGGAAAAGAGAAGAAAATAACCAATTTGGAGAAAAGAATTGTTTTAACATAAGTGTAGAGCTCTTCACTCCAGCGTATTGTTTATTGAACACAAAATAACACAGTGACTGCATTAAAAATACCTAACCAAGAATTATGGCTCAAATGTAGCTATTTGTCACAACTGACTCATTTATGAGATTTGTTTTAAAACTCTGTTTTGTTAAGTTTTGCCTAGTACTTGCCATCCCCAAATTCATATACACAGTAATGATTCTTAAAGAGTTGGAAGCAAAAAGTCATACTAAATTTTACTTTATTTCTAAGATTCCTATTACTTGTTGGGGATGGGGGAAGGTGAGGGGGTAAAAGCAAAAAATATGAAGTAGAAAAAAGCCTTTGCTTTTTTCCCTGAAGTTCTTTGAATTCTTGGAAAGTCAGCTCAGTTTGAGCCGTGAGGAGGAAATGGACTGCTACTTTTATATAATATGTATGATGACTCACTATATGAATGCTTCCTAAAAGCTCTGTCTTCTGATTGTAGTTAAACTGACATTCCTTATGATCTTTAACACTGTAAATACCATCCTCAAACATTCCAGCACTTTTTGCGTTTCTGTATTTGATTTTCACTCTACATGCTATCTTGTCTTGCCTTATTTTTTTTTTTATTTTTTTTTATTAAGGTATTATCTGTGTACATAGTTTACCATTGCCCCCCCCCCCACCTCCCATTTATGCCCTCCCTCCCCAGAGTTCTGTGTTCATTGGTTGTACTTATGTTCATGCATACCAGTCCCTCGGTTGTTCTCCTATCTCCCCCCAGGTCTCCTTCGCCTCCCCGCTGTCATTTGACAATCTGCTTGTTTTATGGTGACCATCTTAGGACCCCATGAATAGAATCTGCTCCTCATTTGGCAGTCTGCTTGTTTTATGGTGACTATCTCAGGACCATATGAATAGAGTCCGCTCCTCCTCTGGTTTACACTGCCCCTTCCCCTGGGTCCCACTGCTTCCCCTGGGACACACGGCTTGCCCGGGGCACACTGCACCTTGGGACACTCGGCTCACCCGGGGCACTCGGCCCCACGGGACACTCACCTCACCCGGGGCACTCGGCCCCCTGGGACACTCGGCTCACCCGGGGCACTCGCCCCCCTGGGACACACGGCTCACCCGGGATCCCCTTCCCCTTTGGGGGGTACAGCTCACCCGGGGCACACGGCCCCCTGGGACACTCGGCTCACCCGGGGCACACGGCCCCTCTAGGTTGTTGGGGTCGCATATTGGAGGCGCCGCGCTAGCTCCTTGCTAGCATGGCGGGCAGGCTGGGACAGCTGCAGTTGGGCTGGGATGGTTGCAGGCGGGGGGACCACCTTCAAAGGTGTCTCGTTCAGTGTGGGAGCGGAGCAGCTGCAGACATGGAGGCTAAGTTCTGAGGTCGCCCATTCCCTGAGCCCAAGGCGTGGTGAGCTCTGTTCTTGGTGGATTTCCTTTATTCTCGGCGGCAGTGGCGGGTGGCAGTGCCAGGTGCAACATTGACGGTTGATCCTGTGGTTCAATTACCACTGTAGTTTTAAAGTTCACATGGCGGTGGTGGCGAGAGCTTTGGCTTGGCCATGTGGTATCGGAGGATGGGCTCGCCTGGGCGGCTAATGGAAGGCGCCGTACCATTTCCTCACCAGCGTGCTCCATCTCCCTCCCAGCATGGTGGGTGTGCTGGGAAGATTGTGGGCGGGCTGTGATGGCTGCATGGGGAGTGTCCGCCCTCAATGGTGTCCTCTTTGTTGCAGATGTGGAGCTGCTGTGGATGCAGAGGCTAATTTCTGAAGCCACACTCTCTATGAGCCGGGTGCGTAGTGAGCTCTGATTTCGGTGGATTCCCATTCTTGGGGGCGGCAGTGAGTGCGGCAGCGATGGTAGCTCCTGTGGCTCAATTTCCCCTGTAGTTTTAAAATCCGCATGGTGGTAGTGTCTGATGCTTTGGCCTGGCCATGTGGCAGCGGAAAGAGGATTCTCCGGGTCTGCCAATGAAAGGCGCAGTGCCAGCACAGCGCGCGCGAAGGCCTGGCTGAGCAGGCTGCAGGCGGTGGCGGAGAGTCCCGCTGGCGCGCGCTAAGGCAGGGCCGAGCCGGTCGTGGGCAGTGGCGGAGAGTCCCCGAGATGTCTTAGTCTTTCAGACTTAGTGGAACGCTTCCCCTGAGCCAGGACAAGCATCACCACCACAAATACTGGCCAGCTCAGTGCTGCCCCTCTACAGGTGACAGTTGGGCATCCTCACCTCGGTAGGCCTTTGCTCTTGGAGGTCTTAATCAGTGGAAGGCAGCACGGTACAGAACTGCCCCACCTTCTCAGTCCTCCGCTTGCCTTATTTTTAAAATATGGAATTCCTATTTCTTTATCTCTATGAAAATTTTTACTTTTGATAATTTCACTGTAGCTAAAATAGGATCAATAGCAAATCAAAGGTGTTTCCTGTCTTCTAACACTCAGGTTATTCTTGAAAAGAACAGTGGACCGGTGCTCCAGAAATAATAGATAAAAGAGATTCATTAGTATCAATGATCAATAAATATGTATTAAATTGTAATCTTCATCAATAAGAAAAAAATTGAAGTTTATATTATGACAATGTTTCTTTTAAAATGACAAGAATGGAGTAGGTAAAAAGTCATGACAAAATCTCTGTATGCTAAGAATTTTCTTCTTTATCACTTTTTTCTATTCCACAAGATTTCTAAAAACAATATGTAATATACTACTTTGATAACCACAAAACAATAAATGTTGTTAAATAAATATAATACATACCCACTGTATAAAATAGCAGTAAGTAAATAAAATACCCCATAACCCTACTTACCAGTGAAAGATATCCATTGTTCAACTTTCATACTTTCTTCTATTAATTTTTGTATTCATAACTATAATTTAAACAAACATTTTGGGTTTTCACTATAAGCTCCAATGTTATATTTTTCCTAATTTAGTATTATAATATAAACATCTTGCTAATACATTTTTCCCAAAGTATGCCATGGAAGTATTTAGATTGAACTATATGAAAAAGCCATTTTATAGATCAAAATGGATCATGTACACATATAATACCTTAAAATGAGAAAAAAATAATAATTAGTTTTAACTTGAATCAAAATGTTATTGATAGTAACAAACAAAAGCAATAGCCTTTTTTATGTACATGCATTACCTTTTTAAGTTGACCAAATGAAACATTACACAAGATGTTTAAAACATAACTTCTTTAAAACAGATACTTAAATTATATGAATAGATAAAAAGCAAGCTGTTGGATCCATTCATTTTCAGAGAATTGTTCTAGAGGGAACCTTGAAAGGTCAGTCACGCCATAGCTGATGGGCCCTTGCTTTGTGACCATTGAAGCTGGTGCCATGCCAACATTCAAGTTCAAATGCTGGTCAGGGATATGGCAAAGATCCAAGCTACAATGAGGATGTGACTTTCAGTCATTGCTATGACTCAGTGATTGAGTTCAACCCACAAATCGTCTGCATTCTCTAAAGAAACTGAATTCAGCTAAGCATTAACCAGAAACATAGTACTCCATGGTTTATCTCCTCAGCATCATTTGAGGAGTGCCAAAAAAGTCCAATGCACAATCGTAGCTTTCCCAAGGTTGTATGAATACCATTTATTTTTGTTAGGGTTTGTACTGCCGAGTCTGTGGCACTTTTAAACATGAATATCACTGAGGGTGATGCATTAAGTCACAAGCTAACTTCTGTTCCTTTCCTTTAAACAAGCTTGCATTTTATCCAGTGACAAACCACCTGATATTAACTTTCAGAAGTCTAGATCACATAAACTAGTAATTGGATTAAATCCCAGAAAATTCTTTGAATGGAATCAAAGTGTATTTTATGGAAATCTTAATTATCCCTAACTGTGCTAATATTGGGAACTCCTGGCAGGTGCTTTTCCCAGACGACACCTTTCCCTGTTTTTGAATTAGCCCCCTTATATGCAGTTGGACCTAGCAGGATGCTTGTACTTCAGATACTGCACTCTAATGCACAGCCAATTGAACCAAGGATAGATAAATGCAGCTGACCATGGCTATTGAGCGTGTAAAGTGTATGCAGAGTTCCATAAAGTGTGGTGTTAGGCCATCTGTATCAGATTGACCAGAAGTAATCGAAAACAAAACAAAACAAAAAGATCCTAGGCTCAGACATGACCTCAGAATCACAAATTTCTGGAGGATAGATAATTGTTATGTAAACTGTGAGAATCACTGCTTATTGATCTAAGGGTTAAGGACTTTTGCTGGGTTTGGATGACAGCATCAATATATGTGTGTGTCAAGGGAGAAGACAATCTTGGGAAGGGCAAAGATGCAAAGTGGATGAAGGGTTTTGCTCCCATTGCTATCTCCTAGATCCCTCAGCACCATTTTTCCTGCTACCACAGAGCTTGATTACTTTGAAATTCAAAGTCTGAGCAAAAAGTGTTTAGTTCACCAATGGAAGGTATAGTCTTCCCTGGGAGCCAATATTGGTTATATAAAGTTTCCAATCCCAATCGGAATCATAAAAATTCAGTTTTAATGAATCCTGACAAAAAAATGACTTCCTAAATCAGAATGTTCTATTCTATACAAGGACTTCATGCAAACTTTCTTTATTGAGTGGAAGTATCTATAATAATAATCTATAATAATAAAAGGGTAATATTCTAATTAGACTGGACGTCTTCCAGATGTTCAAATGTCCTTCCTGATGGGACCAGAGGGAAGCTGGTCTGGGTCCGGGGGCCTGCAGGTGGCCAGAGGAGGGAAGCCCGGGTCCTGGGTGCCAGAGGGAAGCCGATGCTGGCAGCCAGGGGAAAGAAAGCTTACTCTTGCATGAATTTTCATGCATCGGGCCTCTAGCATAATTATGTTTTTATTCTTTTTCACAACCAGAGGGATGTTTCCAACATGTTATCATTTACACAGATAGAACCATTCCATTCATAAACAGTGAGAAATCTTTAAAGTCATGCTTTATCTGTTCTTCTGGTCATTTAATTTGATAGACTATAAATCCCCTATTTACCATTAGACTGTGGATGACGAGATAGTATTAAGCATTTCTGGAACACAGACTGCAGATGGGCAAATAATAGTCCTGCCATTCTAAGAAGCTATTGCTATTGACTAAAGACCGGAAGATTATCAAGGAGAGTTGTGTGTTCTCTTTACATGTAGACTTAGCACATAATACCCCAAACACCTACAAATAAAAACTAGGACAGTTCATAGTTGTAAACATTTTCATTAATGATGAGAGCCTTGACAGTGTCACTCAGTGGTTGAGCATGGACCTATGAACCAGGATGTCGTGATTGGATTCCCAGTCAGCACATATGCCCAGGTTGTGGGCTCATTCCCTAGTGTGAGGATGCAGGAGGCAACTGATGGACGATTCTCCATCATTGATGTTTTTATCTCTCTCTCTCTCTCTCTCACTCCTTTCCATTCTGAAATCAATATATATATATATATATATATATATATATATATATATATATATATATATATAATAAAATCCTAAGTGACCATTATGGCAGAATGACCATAACAATTGGTTGTTATGATGCGCAATGCAGGAGCTGCCCCCTGGTGGTCAGTGCGCTCCCACAGGGGTAGCGCTGCTCAGCCAGAAGCCAGGCTCATGGCTGGCAAGCACAGCCAAGGTGGTAGGAGCCTCTCCCGCCTCTGTGGCAGCGCTAAGGAGCAGTGGGCCAAGTGGTAAGGAGCTGAGCGGTAAGGAGCTAGGGATCCCAGGTTGTGAGAGGGATGTTTGCCTGCTTAGGCCTGATCCCCAAGGTCTAAGCTGGCAGTCAAACATCCCCCAAGTGGCCAGGCTGTGAGAGGGCACAGGCCAGGCTGAGGAACCCCTTTGTCCCCAATACACTAATTTCATTCACTAGGTCTCTAATGTGTGTGTGTGTGTGTGTGTGTGTGTGTGTAATATAATATTTTTAGCTGCTGTGGAATTTATTTGCTTTACCTGAATATTTTTTTAGTGACTTAATTTAAGAAAATTTTTATTTTTAACTCACATCACTATTTTGTTTTTTGTCTAAAGTTTAACATATGTCTTCTTTTACCCCAATTGACTACACCCTCTCCAGCCATTCTAAAAATATATTTAAAAATAATAATAATGAGGAGGAAGGCCAGAAATAAATGGTCAGGGTTGACCATGAGATGATGAGATGCCACCTTTCTTTTGAAGAGTATTTTCTTAACAGGATAAGGCATGGGGAATATGGGAGGCCATCATCTAAATGCAATATCATAGCCAAGTGCAAAAAAATCATCCTTTAATTTTAAAAATTGTATGTTGTGGCAGTTTTCTATTAATGAGCTGATTATATTTTCAGAAATCAAGGAAATATGTAGATGCTGATGTTACTATACTTTGGTTTTGCTAAGGATGCCTATTGTGAGCAAAGCTGTTTCTTCCCTTGGCTATGGGCCACAAGACTACTGCTCACCTATTCCTGCCCTCCCTGACACACAAACATTCCAGATTATAAAGAAAACATGTTTCTAAATATTTAAATTCTACTAACTAAATTAGCTTCCTCGCTACGTAAGTTCAAAGCTTTCTATATTTTTCCTACATGGCTCCTTTTATGAGTATAATGAAAAAATGTCTATAATTAGTAATTTCACACTGTGTCCTCTATTTGACATAAGCTCCATGAGAATGAGAACCATGCTTGTGTGTGTGTGTGTGTGTGTGTGTGTGAGAGAGAGAGAGAGAGAGAGAGAGAGAGAGAGAGAGAGAGAGATGAATGCTTATCTCCCAGTTAGCCTGTATCCATTGTCACTGTGTGGTGGCCTTTTATTATTTGCTCACTAATTAAAATATCTATAGCAGCCAGGGCCTTTACTTTCTCTTCAATACAGAAAATAACACAGATTTAACCTCATTCCCAAAGAGTCCACTTTACACTTGTTAGGAAACTATAAACTAACTCTCAGCCTTCATTATCCACATATCAGTGATCCCAAGCAATCCCAAAACTTTTGGGTTTTATTGTTTGTTTGTTTACTTGGTTTACACTTTTCGTTTCTTTTGACTAAGAAAGAAATGAATAGTCACTAAGCTATATCTTCTGCCTTAATGCCAATGCTCCAATTTTTCCAGTGCTTAATCAGGCACTCCCAGGAATGCTTACACATACTCTTAGGGCCATTGCTGAATGGCCCAGGCAGAGTAGATGGAATGGGGGCTGAATTTTAATTAGAATTTAAAATACTGATATTCTATCATGCTGTTTTCCTAGTTTGTCAATAGCCATATGATAACTTCATAAAAGAGTTTAGCAAAGCTAAACTTTCTGTCTTTTAACAGAAGCTTCAAGCCATGTGTAGTTCCATCAAGCCATTATATTAAGAACACAGACTACACCCTGGAATATTCTTTAGTTGAGGACAAACTTATAAACCACAGTGCTGGACATTTGGTGTGAATTAAATGATGCATCCAGAAATTTCAGTGATTTAAAGAAGAAGACAGCCAGAAATAACAAATTTTCCTTTGGTAACTACCTAAAGTTTCTTAGTATTCTATCAAACATATATTTTAAAATCTATCAAAGACCATACGAAAGTTATTAAGTCCATGGACATATTTCTTTAACTTTTAGTACAAATTGTATTTGGGAGAAAAAAAACTTTAAAAATAATTTTACACTTTCTGACAAGAAAATAAAAATCAATATCCTCCAGCAACTTTGAAGAAGTGAAAATAAAGAAGAAATAGAAATGTGAAAAGCATTTCAAAAAAGGTAAGACATAGGAATTAGAGGAATGAGGTACAATAAGGAAAATGACTCAGTAAGAAACATACTACCACACTACATGCCTGAGCAGAAACATAGATAAACAGAAAGTATAATCCCAATTTTATGGGAAAAGAAAATCTTCAAAATTTTGGCATAAGAATAAAGTGTTGTAGTATTTTCATGAAAAACTTCATAAAAACAGACCATATGCAATTTTAGCTTAAAGATCCAAGGACAAAGCAACTGATTTCTCTGCTTTATGAGATTTTCAAGCCAAAAAGTGATGATTCCAGGATTTCCAGAGCCTTGCAATGAGCACAGGACAGAGAGAAGAAGAAAAAATCTTGACTTTATTCTCTGAAGTTTATGGAATCTCATTGTCCAAAGAGAAGCACACATTCTCTTCTCGCACTGGCAGGATATACTGCACAGGGGCATGCATGCCCATACACAAAATCCGTGGTAAACACACACACACACACACACACACACACACACACACACACACACAAACACAAAACAACAACAACAACTAAAAAACAAAAAACAAGTAATTATAGCAAAAAAACTGTTCTTTTTCAGTCCATTCTAGTTGTAGAAAGACTTTTTAGTTCTTTAAACCAGCAATTTTCAACCTTTTTCATCTTATAGCCCATGTAAATGGATTGCTAAAATTCTGCAGCACACCAAAAAAAATATGTTTTTTGCCAATCTGACAAAAAATAGGTATTATTTTGATTTATTCACACCAGACAGCTATTTTGTTTTGGCTGTTGTCATTTATTTTTATATTTGACAATCTAAGGGAAAAGGCGTATGTGCCGCTGACTAAATAGTCAGGTATTGCATGTTTTAAAAATTTGTTCAGCACACCAGTGTGCTGTGGCACACCGGCGGAAAAATCACTACTTTACGGGTAAGGAAAAGTCTCCTCTTCTATTACAGCCCATGAGCATTTGCCATACAGAAGGTAATTATCAGCCTCTCTCGGGTCCTCGTTTCCAAGATAACCAAGGAAAGAAGGAATAACGGTCATGCTAAAAGAGGCTGAGGCCATGTGCCCCCTATTAGTTGCATCAGCTGTGCCCGGTGCATGCCCAAGGACAAGGCCATTAAGAAGTTTGTCATTCGAAACATAGTAGAGGCCACAGCACCCTTAGGGACATCTCTGAAGCGAGTGTCTTCGATGCCTATGTGCTTCCCAAGCTGTATGTGAAACTACATTACTGTGTGAGCTGGGCCATTCACAGCAAGGTAGACAGGAATCATTCTCACGAAGTCCAGAAGGACCGAACACCCCCACCCCAATTTAGACCTGTGGGTGCTGCCCCACAACCTCCACCAAAGCCCATATAAGGAGCTAAGTCTTTAAGGACTGAAGAAAAGTTCTCTGGAGGGAAAATAAATGGAAATTGTACTTCAGAAGAAGAAGAAGAAGAAGAAGAAGAAGAAGAAGAAGAAGAAGAAGAAGAAGAAGAAGAAGAAGAAGAAGAAGGACAAGGAGGAGGAAGACAAGGAGGAGGAGGAGGAGGAGGAGGAGGAGGAAATTATCATGTGTTTATTGGGTAGAATTAAATCATCAAATTTAAATAAAATAAACTTCTTTCTCTATGACATCACATTAGTTACTAGAGGCCCAGTGCATCAAACTAGTGCATGGGTAGGTGCCTAGGCGTGGCCAGCGATCAGGGCTGATCCATGGGGCAACTGGCAGGGTGATGGGGGGGAGGGTGTCTCCACTGGTACCCACCTTGGCTGGTCTGGGGCCTGTAGGCTGGGGACAGCTCCTGCACTGAGCTTCTGCCCCCTCGTGGTCAGTGCATGTTATAGTGACCAGTCGTTCTACTGGTTGTTCTGCTATTCAGTCAATTTTTTTATATAAGATTAATTTTTTATTATATAGGATTTCCTCACAATTTCAGGAATCTGAAGCCAGCCTTTCTTCAATAACCAAGCTCAAATATAGCTACTCTAGGAAGAATTCAGTTTATACTTTTACCTTCAGAATACAAAAGTCAAGATAATTTCTACATTAAAATACCCATATTCTATTTTGGTAGTCAAAATTATTTCAGTGTTTGATAATCCATGGAGGTAGACTTGAGTTCTAACCCAGAACCTTCAGTAAGCTGTTATTACCTTATTTCACATTATTTGGATAATGAAGTTGGTATTTTAACATCCAACATGTGCAAAGATCCCAGTGGTCCATTGTTAATGTTCGGTAAACATCTTGAAAAGTCTATATTATTTTTCTTTGTTATTACATAAAGAAACTGAAATTCAGTATATTTAAGTAAGGCAGAGTCTGTCTTGGTATTGACAAAGTTTCACCTAAAACTAATTTTTCAGACTCCTATTCTGATATGAAAAGCTATGCAATAATATTTCTGAACAATAAGATGTAAATGAATTTACTGTGAAGAATTTCTGGGAAAGCACCTTATATAGGAAATGGACTCATGATGCCACATGTATCCTTTCCCCTTCTTTCTGCAAGTACATAGGCCAGATCTGCAACATGCATCTTAAGCAAACTGTGGGAGAAAAGACAATAAAATAAGCCCTATTCTCCTTGAGACACCAGGCTGCCTACTTCTGAATTTCTTGCTTTGAGAGGACCAACATCTATGTTGCTTTAACCACTGTTCCTAGGGTGTCCCATTACATGCAGCTGAACCCTGTCCTTAACTTTTACAACCAGTGAAAAACCAAAAGGTTTCCTAGCTATAAAATAATGTAACATCTTCTAATTCCATATGCAAAATGAATCCCAAGAAAAGAAATTCTCCATGTTAAGTTAGCCAAAGTAATACTTAAGGGTTTTCATACAAGGCTAGACTTATTCTTTAAGTTCAATGCAAAAGTATTCTTTACTACATCCTTTTTGATAGTTTTGTTTGTGCATTCGCCAGGTATTATCAAGAGCTTCCTGTCAAAATGTATTGTCTAGAGACCAACAACTGAAAATGTGACTGCCACCAAGAGGTTTATAGTCCAGTTTGATGGATATTTCAAAAAATAAGTGGAGACTGAGTATAATTGTGATAAATGATACAAAAGTATTCTGTTATCACAGTGCATAACAGATGGATCTACTCCAGTCTATAGGGTCAGAGAAGGCTTTAAAGATGTTGAAAAAGTAAACTGAGCCAAAACCCAGTTTGGCTCGGTGGAATGGACTGAGAGGTCCCAGGTTCGATTTCAGTCAAGGGTATATGTACATTGGTTACGGGCACATCCCCAGTAGGGGGTGTGCAGGAGGCAGCTGGTCGATGTTCCTCTCTCATCAATGTTTCTAGCTCTCTATCCATCTATGTAAAAAAATCAATACAATATATATTTAAAAAAGTAAACTGAGGCATATTAAAAATTTCAAGTTTATTTGAGCAAACATCAATTCAGTTGGGCAGTACCAAATCAAAAGCGGTTAGAAGCACTCTGCCAACAAGAGCTGGGAGAAAGGTTTTTATAGAAAAAGTGAAGAAATAGAGCAGGGAAATTATTTGACTGACTATAGATTAAATAGTTGCTTTATTTTGGAAAGCCTTTTTGGCTGATTATAATTGGCTGTTCTTAGGTTTTGATTTCTTAACCTTGAGTTATTTGCAGAAATTTACAGTGGCTTAAGTTTTAGTTTGCTTACTTAGATGTTAAGGTATTAAAGCCACCTCAGTCTAATAGCCTCCATGTTTAATTACTTTACCAGGGCTAATGTGACATTTGTGCTTACTTCTGAAAAATAAGTGTGGATTAGCCAGGCAACTAAGGGGAGCAAGGATTCAGACATAAATATAGCACGTGTAAAAAAGCTAACTTTCTCAGAAAGTGCCTTCATCATTGACATTTCATCTGTACTCTGTGTAAAGGTCCTGAGGTTTAAGGAAGGTTGGGAAAAGTGAAGCACAAGCTGGAAAAGTAGGCCTATCTATCATGTGGGTTATTTTAAGCTTTCTTAAGATCTGAGACTTTATCACAAAGCATTGTAAACTGTGGAAGACTTGTAAATGGGAGAGGGACATAACCAAATGGCTTTGGGGAATAAAAAGAAAAATACTGTAACTGAAGTATTTTTAAAAATAGTTTGGAGCAAGTAAAGAGGAAGCAGACCTATTAGTTAAGAGGTCATTATTGCCGAAACCAGTTTGGCTCAGTGGTAGAGCATCGGTCTGCGGACTGAAAGGTCCTGGGTTCGATTCCGGTCAAGGGCATGTACATTGGTTGCGGGCACATCCCCGGCAGGAGGTGTGCAAGAGGCAGCTGGTCGATGTTTCTCTCTCATTGACGTTTCTAGCTCTCTATCTCTCTCCCATCCTCTCTGTAAAATATCAATAAAATATATTTTTTTAAAAGAGGTCATTATTGCAATAGTTCAGGTAAAAGATGTTGATATATTAAATATAGTGGTACTAGAGGAATTGGAAAGAGGTAAGCTATTGATAAATATTTAATAGGTAATGTAATGGCTGACTGGATAGCAGAGGGTTAAGAATGAAGAAAAGAGTACTTTCTTAGTTTCTGGCATGAACAACTAAGTGGATATTTCAAAAAATGCCAACAAAGAGTGTACAGAAGGAAAGATTTGTAAAGGAAGAGCATTCATAAAATTGGTTGAGTTTGAGATATGTATAACACAGTCAAATGAAGATGTTGAATACAAAGAACTAAACTCCAGAGAAGTCTGAGATGGTGTTCTAGTCATGAGTGTGTCCATCATGTAAAAGGCAACTTTATATATACGTATTGATATAATTCCTCTTCTTTGATCTCTATATTAGAACCTCTTTTTTATCAGCAATAAGTAGTTTCATGCTGAGAAGTATGTACCCTGTTTCCCCGAAAATAAGACAGTGTCCTATATTAATTTTTGCTCCCAAAGATGCAGTAGGTCTTATTTTCAGGGGATGTATTATGTTTCCATGGAGTAGGTCTTATTTTCGGAGGATGTCTTATTTTCGGAGAAACAGGGTAGATCATTGTATATTCATTTGTTCCCATTCCCTTGTTCAATTCCCTCTCTGGACAATTTCAAATGAGTTAGCAAAAAAGCTAACTTTCTCAGAAAGTGCCTTCCTCATTGAGCATTTTGTCTGTACTCTATAATATATTAAAATAATAGAAGAAGAATACCAATGGTGTACCAAGCAAATAAGTGTTCAAGACACTATTGCTTTTTCATATATGCAGAGGAGGATAAAAGTAGGCTTACAGTTCTGAGTATGCAACACAGAGCTTATTGTTGTACTTTTATTCGCTAATTTATTTATTTATTTATTTATTATTATAATTAACCTACTTTTTCCCCACCTCTGTATAATTACTAATCATTTTAACAATTCTATAAAGAAGTGTTTTCACCACAATTTTGTAAGTGAAGGAATTGAGATTCATGCCAAGACCGGTTTGGCTCAGTGGTAGAGCATCGGTCTGCTTACTGAAAGGTCCCGAGTTCGATTCCGGTCAAGGGCATGTACATTGGTTGTGGGCACATCCCCAGTAGGGGATGTGCAGGAGGCGGCTGGTCAATGTTTCTCTCTCATCAACATTTCTAGCTCCCTATCTCTCTCCCTTCATCTCTGTAAAATATCAATAAAATAAAAAAATTAAAAAAAGAATTGAGATTCAGAGAGCCCATACTGATCAAGGTGTTTCTATGGTGAGTGGGAGGCCTGCTTTCAATCCCGAGTCTCTCAGACTCCCACTCTATCCCTAAGTGTCCCACTGAGGAGTGGGTGGAAAATGCTTCACGGTAGTGATGGAAACAAGTACCAGCTCTTCCTAAATTAGCCCCAAATACTACATGCAAATATTCCAGAAGCATTTCAGAGAGTGTTGAGTTCCTTTCCTAAGGAAAGCTATATTTAAAGGTGAGATATGGGTGATGTTCAGCATGCAGCCACAGGACCAGATTTTATACCTATTCCCTCTGTTTAGTTTTCTGAGGGAGATGAACAATAGAGGGTTACATTTCATCACTTTATAAACTAATATACCAAAAATAGGTCTAAAAGTCTATTTTTTATTGATTATCTCAGTAGGATGTTAGTTTAAGGTAGTTGTGATGAATGGTCTTTACAGAAATAGAAAAATGCTCTGTGCATAGAGGGATAGCCAGGTCCTAACACAGAGCGTACTGCTGCCAAGAAGGTGGCACATTAATGAGACTGGTGGGTGAAATGGGGGAGAAACATTCCTTAGACCCCATTTCAACTTTCTCCCAATCATTTCGCTTCTTGGGGGTGGGGGGAGGGGAGAGGCAGTGAGAAACAAGGTCTTACTCTTCAGGTTTTGCTCATTTTTCATAAGTGATATGGCTTAAGATGAATGTTGTCTATTCTCTCTAAATTATTTTTTTAAGCCTAGAAGCAAATTAATGATGTAAACTATATATTCTAAAAAGTACTCTGAATAGTGTAGAGTAGAAATGGATATACTCACACATATCCATTTTCATTTTCAAATATCTTTCTTGCAAATTATTTTATCTGGTAAAAATGGATCTTCAATAATATTTGAATATTTTTTCTTTTAAATATTTAATATATAATTTCTTTAAAAATATATAATCCATAGGTTTTCCCAGTATAAAAATAATAAAATTTAAAAATACCTACAGTTTTGAAATTTTGATATATTTATCTCTAGGCTCTTTTCATCTCATGACTACTATCAATATATATAATAAATATATATATAAAATTTGTGTTTTAGTAGCCTCACTTGAAAGCCCACTTTGAGTGATGATTTTGCTTGTGAAAAACAACAACAATGCACTTCCATGCCTACCAACTTAGTCTAAGTCATAATATGACTTAGTAGCGGAGGCTTTTGTAAGGTAAACATGCTTCACGTTAAATTCACAAAATATAAACTTGAAATTAAAAAACAACTCGGTCAGTGCCTAGAGCACTAAAGCCCTGATTCCAAGAGGTTTTCCCCACTCCATTATCTTCCTAAGAGTTTACCCTAGAGTAGACTCCAGATCATAAGTGAATTATTGGTGAACTCGACTCTGGGACAATTCAGGGAAGCAGAGTCTGGGAAATGTAGTTCTATATAGTTAAAAGCTGACTACCCAGCACTTTATCTTATAAAGAAGTTGAAAAGCTTGCACACTTCTAATGTCCCTGCCTATAGGTATTCTGAGTACTCTAGAGTTAAAAAAAAAAAAGAGAAAAAAGAGAAAGAAAGAGAGAAAGAAGAAACCTTTACTTTTAGATTCTACCAAAACATTAATTATGTTGAAGAATTAACATAAACAGCCCAGTCCTAGACCTCTCTTTTTGACATCTATGTTTACTACCTAAGTGTTCCAATGCAGACTTGTGGCTTGAATTGTCATCTACTAGTATACTAACAACTTCCAAATCTGTATTTCCAACCAGGACTTTCCCTTCTATCATTAAAGTTTTTCCAGAATTCAAACCAACCCTCACTTCCATGCCTATCAATTTAATCCAATCTAAATTTAGCAAATTACCTACTTCTTCAAATTATCAACTTTAGCTTTTAGCCTCATATTCTCAACAAAGTAGATATAGTATAAAGGTGATCCTTTTTTATTAATGTATTCTATTGATTTTTTACAGAGAGGAATTGAGAGGAATAGAGAGTTAGAAACATCTGTGAGAGAAAAGCATCAATCAGCCGCTTCCTGCACACCTCCTACTGGGGATGTGCCCACAACCAAGGTACATGCCCTTGACCAGAATCGAACCCGGGACCCTTCAGGCCACAGGCCAGCACTCTATTCACTAAGCCAAGCCAGTTTCAGCAAGGTCATCCTTTTTAAATAAGTATCACATCACTCCTCTGCCAAAAACCCTGTAGTGTTTTCTCTCTTGGTAAAAGTATGAACAGAATTAATTTCAATGCCCTTATTACAAAAGTTTTTGGATATCTGGCAGTCATTATCTTCCTGAGCTCACTTTCTACTACTCTCTTCCACATGTATTTCACCCATCCCACCTGCCACCTTATTGTTTCTTTGCTAAACTTAATTTCCTCTGACATCAATCAGTCTCTTTGAACTTGTTTTCCCTCTCATCACATACTTTCTTAAGGTAAGATTCTGAACAAATTATACTTTTACAAGGAGGGAGGCCTTCCCTGACCTATGTATATAAAATAATATCTTAGCTAACCATGCCATTCCTTCTTTTAAATGTTTAAATTACTCCTTGGAAAATATATTTATTTGCTTTTGTCTCTTTCCTACACTGGATTTTAAGTTACTTGAGAGTGAGAAATTTGTTTTATTCACTGTTGTATCCAGAGAACAGAGCCCAGCCATTTTAAAACACTGGGTAAGTAACTGGCAAATGCACAAATGGATGAAATTTGAGGAGTTTAGAGAAATGATAACAGACGTGTGATTGTCAAGCAAGCACCCATGTTTAACCATAATAAGTACACTAAAATTTAAAAAAATGTTTACTACATAGTGATGCTTATTTATTTAAAGTGAATCTTAATCAACACCTCAAATATATGCTGTTAAACTGTGGATTAGCCCCTTTTTCCTAAAATTGCACAATAAATTCAGCCTCTATAAAAAATATAAACTTTATGCACTTTAAATATTTTTAATCTGTAAAACTAATTATTTATTGTTAAAGTATTATATATGTCCCTTTTTCTCACTTGCATTTTTAAAATTTAAAAACAAGTATAATCAAAACAAAAAAAACACTTCTTTGTGATTATCTGAAGACATTGTGAACTAATATTTAGATCTCCAGCCACATTTCCCAAAATTTTCTATCAGCAATTTCTACTTCAGTTTCCACCTCCCTTCCTCTTCCTTAAATTTGCACACTATCTTCCCTCTGACTGAAGGCTTTCCAACATTGATTTTCTTATAAAGTATTTTATCTGCTTCTAAGACTCATGTTGAGTGCCAATTCCCAGAATGTCTTTTCCCCGACTCACATTGATAGGTCGAGGTGTTCCTTCTTATGCTCATATTGCAACATGAGCACAGTTCTTAAAGGAAAAAAGCATATATGTCATGTAGATATCACGAATGTCTTTCACACTGCCCTACCTAGAGTAGGTGCTTATTAAATATTTTCCTTAAATGAATGCATTTAAGGAAAACAAAATAACATTCATAAATGAATGGAAGTTCCTGAATTCTCACATTTAGCCTTACGATCAGACTTTTATATTCCAGAGACATAAAGTTCTGCACAGAGATTTTTAAAAAAATGTATTATTTTCTGTAAAGTCACATATTTTGAACTCTAAGGGTCAGAAAGTATTTAATTTCCTAGTGTGAAACCATAATTTAAAGAAATGAAAATAGCAAATTTCTCACTCAGGTAATATGCTTTATATGTTTATCCAATAAATAAACATATAGTATATTTTAATATCTATTTATTTCTCCTCTATGAAAATTAATAGCTCTAGTAAAATGTAGTCACTAATTTATATAAATCCATGGGTTTGGGTTCTTTTAAGTGATATTTGATTCCTATAGCTAGAATGATTATGAAAGAACTCTCACTTCTAACTCCATTCACCCCTTAAAACTCTGCTCCTTCCTCAATCTCAGTGGCAGGTGAACTTGTCTTTTCTGACAATTGAGTCACTTGAAATGGGAATATTACTTTATTAGAACTCACTTGGATGAAGTTAATCTAAATAAAAATAAATAGTTGCCATGCCCTAGGAATATGCATAATTTATGAATGAACAGTTTAAGAAACTAAGTCTCTATATAATGAAAAAATTTTGCTGGACCTCAATCTTAACTCATTTTAGGAACTAAAATTTACTGCTAGAATGGCTGCTACTCCAAGATCTATATGAAATCTAAGGTGCCAGAACACAAAATGAGTTTAGTGGATTTAAAGATATGTTCACAAATTATTAGATACTCTTTCTCTTGTGGAGTTTGAGAATTGGAGCTCAGTTCCCCTCTCTTTTAGAGTGGGAGAGTTTTGCTGATTTTGCTGATTTACTTCCAGCAAAATAAAAATTGTAGGAGATTGGGAAAACTTCCACGATTAGGTTATAGGAGTTCAGCTTCCAAATATCCAAACTCTCCTCTGTCTCTGTCTCATCACTTACACTGGAGGAAACCAGGTGCCACATTTGAGGCAATTCTGGGAAGACTGAAGCTAGCTCCCACATCCTGAGGGCAATCAAACTGCCCAGTGCAGTGGTTCACAAGGCAAAGAACAGGGGCCTTGAGCCAACAGCCATCTTAGCAAGCCACTTTGTAAAAGAATCCATCAACCCCAGTCAAGGCTTCAAATGTCTTCTGTCCTAGCTAATGTCTTGACTACAATTTTAGGTGAGACCCTGTATTTGTCTTCTTTTATTATGTAACAAATGACCATATACTTAGTGGTTTCGAATAAAATGCAGGCACACCTCATTTTATTGTACTTCACTTTTTATACAGTGCTTCACAGGTGTTGCATTTTTTACATAGACCCTCCACCTACCAGAATATTACAACTTGCTTTATCGCCATACTTTCCAACACTTTATTGCAGTGGTCTGGAACCAAGCCTATATTATCTCCAAGGTGTGCCTCCATGATTCTTCTCTCACAGGTTCACTGGATCAGGCACCAGAGCCAGCAGAGGTTCCTCTGTTGAGAGTGTCACAAGGCTGATCCTAGGCTAAGCTGAATTTTTCTCAGAAGCTCAGAGTTGGCAGAATTCTCTTGCAACTGAAGAAATTCAAAGTGGCTTGATTCCTCAAGGCAATCAAGAAAGCCTGTCTGATTATTAAACCTTTTCTCAAATAGTCAAGCCCATTCAGTCGGATATCACCCAAGGACTCCTGGACTGCAAGAAGGTGTGTGAATTTTGTGCACCAGGCCTCTTGTAAATGCATATCTATCAATAGTTAACTTAAATGCAAATGGATTAAATGCTCCAGTCAAAAGAAATACAGTAATTGAATGGATAACAAAACAAGACCATTACATATGCTATCTATAAGGGACTCACAGATAGAAAGACTTACACAGCCTGAAAGTAAAGGGTAAAAGAGATTTCATAAAAATGAAAACAAAACATATCAAAACAAAAAAGTGGAGAACAATACTTATATAAGACGAAATAGACTCTAAAACAAAGGCTATAAGAAGAGACAAAGAAGAACCCAGCAACTTCACTTCTGGTTATTTGTCCAAAGAAACCCCAAACACTAAACCAAAGGACTTATACATCCATGTGTTTATTGCAACATCACTTACAATAGAGAAGATATTGTAACTAAAGTGCCCATCAATAGAAGAATGCAAAAAGAAGAAGTGTTATAAACACACACAATGGGACAAAAGTAAGTGCACAGTTGTTTGTATGAAAAATAATAGAATAATTAAGGCATAATAAAACAAGAATAAATTCCATGTTTTGTATGCTCACAACTGTATGGCTACTTTTGCCCCACCGTGTATACAATGGAATATTACTTAGCCTTAAAAAAGAATGAACTTTGCCTCTGCAGTAACATGTGTGAACCTAGAGAGTATTATGCTAAGTCAAATAAGTATGACACAGAAAGACAAATTTCATTTGACTTTACTTATATGTGAAATCTAAAACATGAATTAAGTGATTAATCAGAACAGAAACAGACTCAGAGATACAGAGAAACTTGTTTTTTCTGTGTTTTTTTTAAATATACTTTATTGATTTTCCACAGAGAGGAAGGGAGAGGGATAGAGAGCTAGAAATGTTGATGAGAGAGAAACATCGACCAGCTGCCTCCTGCACACCCCCCACCGGGGATGTGCCCGCAACCAATGTACATGCCCTTGACCGGAATCGAACCTGAGACCTTTCAGTCTGCAGACCAACACTCTATCCACTGAGCCAAACCAGTTTCGGCCAGAGAAACTTTTTTATGGTTGCATGGTGGGAGGGAGGTTGGAGATACAGGTGAAAAAGGTGAGGGGACTTAGCAGCACAAATTGGTAGTTACAGAATGTAATGAGCATGTAAATTCATAGGGAATATAGTCAATAATATTGTAATTATATATGGTGTCAGATAGTACTAGATTTATTGAGGTTATCACTTTGTAAGTTATATAAATGTCTACTCACAAGGCTGCACATCTGAAACTAATATAATATTGCGCATAAACTACAATTTAAAAATAAAAAAGAAATAAAATAGGAAGTTACATCTAAAAAAGAAATATAGCTATAGGAATGTGAATAGTGAGTTTATTACTATTTGTCTTTATTCTTTAGGAAAATTCTCAGTACAGAAGTAATATCTTTATTCACATATAAATATGAATAAAATTTTAAAGCTAAATATGAAGTGATTTTAGACTCTGCCATTTTGGTCATTATATATTACCATTTTTGCAACCTGAGAGTAATGAAGAGTTGGTCCTACATCTTATCTTCAGGGCCAGCAGCACATTTCAATGTTGAAAACAAGAGAACTGGAGGAAATAGTAAGCAATCAAAATTCTTTTCCTCAGGAAAAAGAGGCCTCTGATATATAACTGGTGATAAGGCAATTTATGAATACAAGGATCCCAGAAAGCAATTTTACAATATTGCCTTAAAAATAATAAAACTCTAGAAAGAGGATTTAAGGCAATGCTGCATGGTGGAATGAGGTTTGGAAAAGTATTTCTATGCCCATTATTTCATTTCACGTTTCCAACTTCCCTGTGAGTGATAAGGCAGAGGTCATGTCTGCCTTTTTCAGATGCAAAATTGAGTCTCAGAAACATTGTTATTGGGCCAAGGTTGTGTGGTTGTTAAATGATAGACCTAGGAATATAATTCAAGTCATATAACTAGTTTTGTGAAGTTTTTTTTTCCATTAGGAAATGTCGCCTTGTCTCATCCAGAGGAGATACCTTTAAAATTGGACCAGCATGAACAAATAAGAGCCAAAGAATCTTTAATTTTTAAAATATAGTGTTAGAATTTTGTAATTTCAGACTCAGAAATTATTCCAGAGAGTTAAAGTGACAGCCTGGATCTTGTAGCCAGCCTTGCAAGAGGTAAGTTTTTGCACTTTACGAACAAGAAATAGTCTTATTATGTAAGGTTAACAGCTGATGAGCACTGGAATCATAAGCCTCCACCTTTTGGAGCCAGTGGAGCTCAGGAATCTCTCGGTACATAATTCTCAAATTGGGGTGCTCTTACTCCAGAACCATTTTCTAAGGAAATATGTGAAAATACAGCATAAGATCAACACATCTTTCCAGAGTGTCCATTTTACTCAACACTGACCACTAGATACTATTTTCTTACATTAAACATTTGCAAATATAGCATGAGTTGTAAAAGGAAAATAAATTATAAAAATTATTAAATTTACACCATTTCCTAAGAGAAAACTTCAAATATATTCCTCACATCAGATGCTTCTTAGATTCAACTTACAATAGCTAAGATTTGGAAACAGCAGATGAGTGGATTAAAAAACTTTGGTATATCTACGCAATGGAATACTACACCACTATAAAAACAGAAGGAACTTTTACCATGTGCAACAGCATGGATGGAACTGGAGAGCATTAGGCTAAGCGAAATAAGCCAGTCGGAGAAAGATAAATATCACATGATCTCACTCGTATGTGGTATACAATGATCAACATAATTTGATGAACAAGAATAGATCCAGAGACAAATGGCAGGGGAGGGGAGGTTAGAGAGCAGCCAAAGGACTTGTATGCATGCATGTTAGCATAACCAATGGACACAGACACTGGGGCGGTGGGGGCTTGCCCAGGGTGATAATGGCTTGGGGAGGGTGTCAAATGGGGAAAAATGAGTCATATGTAAAACTTTAGACAATAAAAAGATATATATTAAAAAATATGCCCCTAAGCTCCTTAATGTTATTTACTTTACTCTGAAGTTGGAAAACTGGGAAATAGGCAAGCATTGCTTTAGGATACAAAGCCCCTACCTCTCCTTTAATCTCTCTCTCTAACATAGTTCTCTGGGGTAGACCCAGACTCCAGGTTATAATATTGCCATTCATTAGTCTATAACTTAATAATTCCTTATATATCTGGAACATACCGTATTTGCCGGCGTATAAGACGATTTTTTGGCCCTGAAAAATATGCCTCCAAGTGGGGGGTAGTCTTATACGGCGAGTATATAACAAACTCTGTATTTTTAGTGGAAATGTTAGGGGGTCGTCTTATACGCCGGCAAATATGTATTTTTTTCAGGGCCAAAAAATCGTCTTATATGCCGGCAAATACTGTATATTATTAGCCCTCTGATTGGACTAAAAGACATCTCCTTCAAATACTTGACAAAAGAAATCCACGAGCTTTCCAAATCTTATATGTCTGTTCTAAATAACTACAATACTGCCAGCTTTGCACTGACTTCTCATTGTTGGATTGACTTATTCTTCCGGCTTCATTTGGCAAAACTCCTGGGTTTGCATGTTGGATCTACTTTAGAATTTCCGTTCTTCTGTTCCACCTAAACAATGGACCCTCTCCTTTCCCTGGTACCCATCCAACTCCCATAGGTTGCCCTCTATATCAGACCTATAACATGCTCCAATAAAATCACAGATATTTTACTTAAAAATGCAGTTTTATAGTGAAACTAGGGGCCCAGTGCACAAATAGGGTGAGGTCCCTTGGCCTGGCCAGCGATTGAGACCAATCAGGAGGGCCACCTACCCAGGGGGTGGGACTGCAAGAGGTTAGTTGGTTAGTGGGGGGGAGGAACCACAGGAGGTTGGCCAGCCAGGCACCCCCATCAGGGTTGATGGAAGGCTGGCCAACCAGATGGAGGGACTGAGGGAGTTTGGCCTGCCAGCGGTGGGCAGGGACTATGGGATGTTGGCCAGCTGCAGAAGGTCGTCTTTGGGAGCACACTGACCACCAGGGGTATCTCCTGTGTTGAGTGTCTGGTCAGTGCACTTCATAGCAACCAGTCAACCAGTCATTCAGTCATTTGGTCTCTTAGATGTTTATAGATAGATAGATGATAGATGATAGATAGATAGATAGATAGATAGATAGATAGATAGATAGATAGATGATAGATGATAGATAGATAGATGGATAAGCCTATTGATGTGTCTTCTGACTAGAGAAGTCTCTTTTTGGGAACAGGAATTTTTACCCCACAGAGACAAGACTTGCAAACATGGAATAACCAAATTCCTCCATTGCATCATTTTTTGGGGGGCGGGGGTGATGATAAGTGAAGCCAAGTCTGCTTCTAGTCTTTGGTTTTCAAACCCATGTGCTCTCTGAATGTTTGGGGCACAGCACCCTTTGATTCAAGGCATATACAGCATAATGAAGGATAGTGCCCTGTTTTCAAAGTGTTGATTATGAGCTGGCATATGCACTGTGCCCTTAGTTGACCATTTTACCACTTTATAAAGTCAGTAGATTCTGGGTGATAGAAATTATGATATAAACTGAAAATCCAATGGTAATAACCACATTATTTTTCTGTAAAGTGAGAAACAAGATTACATGGGATCCAGTACTGGTAAATAAACATTCTCTAAGACCTTGGGTAGTGATGCTGGTTGAGGCCGTGCAGGCAGGAAAGACAAATTTATACACAGAATGTGTCTGTTTCTCTTAGAATGGATGTCTGTTTACTCCCAGTTGAAAGGGAACCAAAGTAGTCAACTTGCCAGCAAGTAATCAGTTGTACTCCTGAGAAATGTACCATATTGGGAGATCAGCAGTGGTTTTTGTTGCTGGCAATTTGGACATTTGGCTACATACACCTTGATAAATGAGAGCCCACCCCTTCTTGTGGACCCACAAAGAGTCTTTATCTTTGCCACTATAGTCACTTCCCTAAAGTGACATATCAAAGTCTGGTTGACATTGACTGGAGTGTCATTTTTCATTCTTGTTTGATAGTTCTTCTATGATAAATGCACTCCAATCTAACATGTAATTTTAAGAAATGCTCATTTTGTGCCTTCTGTCATTTATCCACCTGTATTCTCTATCTCAGACCTCTTTGTTCCTTATCCTCTAGCCTTTCTTTTTTATACACTTTTATAAATTTACTTTTTTAATTGTTTACAATATTAAAGATGTCTCTCATTATCTCCCTTTTTGGCCCCCTACATCCAACCCTCACCCCACTGCAGGCCTTCCCCATATTATTGTCTGTGTCCATGGGTTATAAATATGTGTTATTTAATTAATCTCTTCCTTCCCCAACCCTGAGATTTGCTATTCTGTCCCGTGCATCCATACCTCTGGTCTTATTTTGTTCTTCAATTTATTTAAGTGAGATCATGTGATATGTGTGTTTCCCTAACTGTCCTCCAGTCTTTCTTCTTTCAGGTCCATGACATTCTCTCTCTGCATGTAAATTTGGACCATTTCCCAAATGGACAAATGGATAATAATCAGATGCATCACTTAAAACCCTGCCCATTGGGATATTTGTCCCTCTTTGCTGACTTTCAAGACCACTTCTAAGTAAAGTTGTAATACAGTTGCTATCCATTTTTCCTTGTCCCTGAATACCAATCTGATTCACCATAAACCAAGTCTGCCTTCACCTTTTTCTGTCAGCTGGTCATAGAAGGTCTTCATATTGCACTAGTTATAAGCCAAGTGTGGGTACTAGTCCTACAGTGGTAGATGATAAGAGCCTTGACTACCTGATCATAACCTTGGTTGTCCTTGCTAATGCTGTCTCTTAGTGATCTTGGATGAACCACTTCATCTATGATGGTTTATTGCTGGATCCATTGTTAGGTCAAAGATAATCTAGTTTATAATGGGCAGTTCTGGATGCATACTCACTTAATATCCCATGAACAAATTTAAAAGTCTATAACTCTGGCTGGTTTGGGTCAGTGGATAGAGCATTACTAAAGGGTTCCAGGTTTGATTCTGGCCAAGGGCATATGCTTGGGTTGTGGGCTCAATTCCCTCCAGTAGGAAGCATGAAGGAGGCAGCCAATCAATGATACTATCTCATCATTGATGTTTCTATCTCTCTTCCTCTCTGAAATCAATAAAAAAATTTAAAAATTAAACTATAATGTAGGCTCAACAGCCTCAGATAACTCTATTAAAAGGTCTGAAGCTGGAAGGCTCATCAGAGTAGTGCTTCGTTAGATTGATATGACTAGTCCTTTGAAAGAGATAATAGCTGAAAACTTCTTCTAACACTCCCAATAACTAAAGATATCTGGATGTCACATATCCATACTCATCTCTCCATGACAAGGAGACAGATACTTTGGGTTGGTTGGAAAGAATTAATTAAACTTATATCTAATTCTATCAACATAATTATTGAGCTCCCAATTGTCAATGCAACCAATTTCAAATTAGTCATAAAAAAGTAAAGTGTTATCAAGTCACGAGTGAATGAGTGATGTGTTACAAAGCAGAAGTAGCCTATACACATACCAACTAGTTTATGACAATAGTGGCACTATAAAGCAGTGGGTAAAATGTCTTTTTATTTGAGCTATTTAATTTTTTATGATTTTATAATTTAAAAAATATACAAACAGTAAAATTCAATCTTTGTGCATCGAGCAACTATATAGAGTTGTATAAACAACACCACAACCATAGAACAAGTTCATCACCCCAAAATATTCCCTCATGCTTTCCCTTTACCCAACCTATCTCCTGGCAACCACTTACCTATTTTCTACCCCTATTATTTGGCTTTAGTGATCTAAATGGTAGCGTATCTGTCAAAGTATCATATAATTAAAACCCTACAGAATGTTGCCTTTTTGTTTGGCTTCTTTCTCCTGGCAAAATGCATTTAAGATTTATCCATGTTGCTGCACTTATTAATAATTCATTATCTTTTATTGAAGAGTAATTTTATATTGCATGTATATACTGCAATGTTTTTTTCATTATTTTTTGAAAGACAATTGATTTCTTGCCAGTGTTTGGAGATTATGAATAAAGCTTGTATAAACATTCACATGCATTGCTTTGTGTAAACATAGTTTTCACTTCTCTTTGGGGAAAAACTGTCATTTTAATAAATTATGCTGAATCAATTGAATATCCACAAAAAAAAAATTAACTTTTCTTTTACCATATACAAAAGTTAATTAGCAGTGAATTGTAGATTTGTAGTGAATTATTCCTTAAGCAGGGTGTAAAATCATTAATTATAAAGAAATACATTATTATATCAAACAATATGAAGATGAAGAAATTTTGTTCATCAAGGATACCATTAAGGGATTGAAAACAAACAAGTCCCAGAGCAAAAGAAGAAATATGCACACATATGACTGACAGAGGGCTCATATTCAAACCTTACATATTGTTTATATAATCATCTAGAAAATGTAGATCGCCCAAGGGGTCTGAGATAGGGGGTAATGTGCAAGAGAGCTGAACAAGCAACCTCACTGTCTTCGGAGTGTGTGCATGTATGCATGTGCACATGTGAATGTAATTCCTAACTGTCCCCCTGTTTTTGTTGAGAAAGAATTTCCCAAAACCTTTCTGTCCTTTTGCTGTCTCCCTACTCCCATTGCTATCCCACTCATTGAGGCAGAACAGTTAACTAGTTGGTAAATTTGGAAGAAGAGGGAGTTAAGTGTGACCAGCCATTTCCCCTGTTTTCCTCTCTGGTTTCCCAGACCACACAGAACATGCCCCTTGCTTTTCTCAGCGACAGCATGAGATCAGAGCTGGAGGTGCAGTCCCTGCAGAGGGGCTGCTCTGTGCCATGCAGCACAACCACGATGAACTGGAGGATGTCTGTCTTCTCAGGGGGTTAGGTAGCAAACCCATTTGGCTCTCGCACTGAACTCAGTCTTTCAACTCAGCCTTTCTCAGTAAAGCAATAGCAATCACAAAGGCCTTTATCTGCCTTGCTGGGTTTTATTTCATTTTATTTTGCTTTGTCTTTAAGTTTCTCACTTGGTCAGAGACAGAATGGAAGAAGTATGGAAGAGGGGTGCTAGTTACTGAGCATTCTCAACACTTTTACAACACACATGAACTCTAATATGGAATATGTTCATAAAATTTTATCTAAATAGGAAAAAAAAAATCCTTTCCCAAGAGTTTTCACTTCTCCGTATCTTCCTAAAAGGTTCACTGAGGCCTCAGAAAAGGAAGAGGAGAAAAATGAAAAGAGAAGGAAGACTATGAAACATCAATAATATTTTCTATTTATTATGTGACATGTGCCAGGCACTTAGTGCTTATATATATTACCTGATGTCATCCTCACAACAAACCCATTTTACAGCTATGAAAGCTGAAGCTAAGAAAAAGTAAGCAAGTTGCCTAAGACCACAAAGCTTGGTAGACATTTCATCTTCTGAACTTTCATGTCACTTTCTGACTATTGTTTATCCAGCACTCGCCATGTCTTGCCATATGGCACTATCATCTTTTCTACATGTTTCTTGTTTTATGAAATAAGTTATTAGCCTCTTTAAAACATAGATTATTTCTTAATTTATATCTATAGTCTCCACAATGCCTTAGATACAATAGGTACTCAGTAAATTTCTGTTGGTGATGTCATTAAGAGCTTATTAAAAAATGAGACCATAGGATGATTTTAGTATTACAAAAGTGACCGAATGTGAGACACCAAATTTGAAATTGTTGTGCAACCTGGGTGGATAAAATAGGAAAATTTGCTTCTGTGCCACATAAACTGAAATATAACATATTATATGTAAATAAAACATGTAGTGAAATTTTTAAGGACTTTGAAATTAGGGACTCGGTGTCACTACTTACTAGCCATGAGACCTTAAGCAAGTGCTCAACCCTTCTGAGACTTTTATTCCTTTCCTCAGAAAGGGGCTACATCTTCCTGAAAGGACCCTAAGGAGGTAATAAAAGCTTGAAAAAATAAAAAAATTGCAATAATGTAATGCTATCAATTTACTTTAGCTATTTGCTAATACTATATAATATTATGATAAATTATGATATAGCATGCAATATGAATAGTATGTTATATGCTGTATTGATATGATATTATAGACTCATATACTACCATTTTATAATATTTTTTAATTATTTTGTCATAGCCCAGGGTGAGAACTCAATAACTATCAAGTCCTATTTTCTAGACAGAGAAAATGCTCCTCCTGTCCCTACTATGAAATTTCTGCTTTTTTCTTCTGTCTGCTTTATTTTCTCCTCTTGCCTGTCAATTCTGTTCCCAGGCATACATCCTGTCAGAACTATGATATATTAATCAACTCCCTGAGAGGAAGTTTTTCCTACTGCTTTTCTTCCGCCTAATCTTCAAGCTCCGGTGAATCTTTCTTACATCAACCTTATTGGATTCTTGCCGCAGAGCTGATTAAGGCTACTAGAGCTCATACTGGCAGACTGCGGGGTCGAAAGAGTTTTCATATTAGGTCTTCCTCAGGCCCATGCAGCAGCATGGAGTATTGGTTGTGCATTCAGTACATGACTGACAAATGCTTATCAGTTATAAGTTAATTTTATCATAGGACAAATTCGCCTATTCATGCCATCCAAGAGCATTTATGTTTAATAAAATTATGTCTTCCTTAAGGCAAACTCCTAAAAGAAGATAATCATACATTGATAGTTTTTAAGGAACACAAAAATCACTATTTAAAATGTATGAAAAATAAAAACTCATGATTTTTAAAAATTCAAATAAGATGTATATTAAAGAAATCCAAAAAGGCTTCATAACCCCCACCTTTATCATTG
This sequence comes from Vespertilio murinus, assembly GCA_963924515.1. Classification (NCBI taxonomy): domain Eukaryota; kingdom Metazoa; phylum Chordata; class Mammalia; order Chiroptera; family Vespertilionidae; genus Vespertilio; species Vespertilio murinus. The sequence goes on from OZ004707.1 coordinate 115,311,780, forward strand.
CTAGAAATAACCACTGTTAATTTATTCTTGTGTACCCTTGGAGAAAATAGCTATGCAAACACATTTGCCATTTTCACACACCCTCATGCTCACTGAACAAACACATTTTCAAATATAGAAATTATACATATACAGCCCTAACTGGTTTGGCTCCACAGATAGAGCATCAGCCTGCCAACTCAAGGGTCCCAAGTTCTATTCCAGTTAAGGGCATGTACCTTGATTGCGGGCACATCCCCAGTAGGGACTGTGCAAGAGACAGCTGATCGATGTTTCTCTCTCATCAATGTTTTTAACTCTCTATCCTTCTCCCTTCCTCTCTGTAAAAATCAATAAAATACATTTTAAAAAAGAAATTCTACATATATATTTTTTGATTTGGTATTTAATATATATGATTTTATCACATGCTCACCTAAAAAAAATGGTTTTCTTTTGTGACCTAAATGGGAATTTTTAAGTTTCTGTTTTTTAGCAGAGTTACTATTAGTTTTGTTGTGAATTCTGGACAGACAACCCTCTTTTCTTTTCTTTTTAAAGAAGGAATTCTTTTTTTAAAAAAATATACTTTATTGATATTTCACAGAGTGGAAGGGAGAGAGATAGAGAGCTAGAAACATCGATGAGAGAGAAACATCGACCAGCTGCCTCTTGCACACCCCCTACCGGTGATGTGCCTACAACCAATGTACATGCCCTTGACCGGAATCGAACCCGGGACCTTTCAGTCCGCAGACCGACGCTATACCACTGAGCCAAACCGGTTTCGGACCCTCTTTTCTTTCACATAAATGAAGTTTAGAGATTCGTGTTTTAGGGCTAAAAAGTGGCTTATGTATTCAGGTTCCTTCTATATATATTTTTTTCTTTTTCTTTTCATTTCACTGTCCTCAATGTGTGGTTTACTTCATATTCTCAAATGGCTAGTTGGGCTTCAACCATCATGTTTATACTTTAACCATCAGGAAGGAGAAAGGAGAGATGTGTATATTCCTCCACTTAAAAATAATTTTTGGAAATTACATACAATTCACCTTGCCAGAATGTAGCTACACGGTCATGTCTAGCTGCAAGGGAAACTGGAATATGTACTCTTTGTGTCATGTGGGAGGAGTGATGCAAGGGCATGGAGGCCAGACGGTGAAGGTGATCGGGTGCCATTTTAGAGATACGGCTTTCATATTTCCTGTCTCAGGTCTGATGTCCCAGCAGCTCATGCTGGGACACAGTAGCCGGAATTATCCCACCAAGAATCACACCTAATCAGAGTGCTTCTCTGCTTATACCCTTCAGGACTTTTCCTCTTACCTAGAAAGTATAGAGCATGAGCTGAGCTTACACAGTCAGCCCTCCATGACCTAGTTCCTGACACTATCTCTGATTTTACTGCTCCTTCCATCGCCCTCGGGACTTCATTCTCCAACAGCACCAAATTGCTTGTCACTTACAAGAGTTAAAGAAGCTTGAATCTTTGCTTCTTCATTGTACTTGTATTTAGTTTTCTGTCCCTTTAGTCTCTTTTAATCTGTGGCAGTCCTTCATTCTTCATTCTTTCCTTATTTTTCATGACCTTAACACTTTTTTGTAAGTACTGTTGTAATATTTTTAGAATGTTTTTATTTTTATTTTGGTTTGTCTAGGTTTTCTCATGAGTGTATATATTCAGGGTGACCTAAAATGTGTACACACTTTTAATAATTATAAAGGCAGTGTTTATTAAAATAAACTGTACTTTGAAAATGTAATGGAATCTATAGACAAAGTGTATATACATTTTTTGAAACACCCTGTATTTTTCTAGTCTCCTTTTTTTCTTATTTTAATTTATTAAGGTGATTCACAAAATCATACAGACTTCAAATGTACGACTAAGCCCAGCTGATGTAGCTCTGTGGTTGAGCATCCACCTATGAACCAAGAGATTACCAGTTCAATTCCTGGTTAGGGCACATGCCTGAGTTGCAGGCTTGATCCCCAGTAGGAGGCATGCAGAGGCAGCTGGTCAATGTTTCTCTCTCATTAATGTTTCTATCTCTGTCTTCTTCTCTCTCTAAAATCAATAAAATATATTTTTAAAATATGCAACTCAACAAAACATCATCTGCACACTCCATTGTGCACTCATCATCTCCAAAGCAAAGTATCTTTTAATCTTCATTTATTCCCCCTTTGCCCATCTCTGCCTACATCCACCACCTTTTTCCTCTGGCTATCCCCACACTGCTGTATATTTTGCTTAATCTTTTTACCTTCTTTATCCCACACCCCAACCCATCCCACCTGACAGCTATTAATCTGCCCCATGTATCCATGCCTCTGTTTCTATTTTGTTTGTCATTTTCTATTGCTCATTGGATTCCACATGGGCTCCCTCTTCATTTTGTTGATATAGTATTTGTTTTTCTCTGACTGGCTTATTTCTCTTAGTATAATACTCTCCAGTTCCATCCATCCTGTTGCAAATAGTAAGAATTCCTTCTTTTTTCCACAGCGTAGTATTCCATTTTGTAGATATACCACCTTTTTAAAAAAATATATTTTATTGATATTTTACAGAGGAAGGGAGAGAGATAGAGAGCTAGAAATGTCGATGAGAGAGAAACATCGACCAGCTGCCTCTTGCACACCCCCTACCGGGGATGTGCCCGCAACCAGATATGCCACCTTCTTTAATTTAAAAAAATTACAGAGATTTATTTATTTGTTTTAATATATTTCATTGATTGTTTAGAGAGATGAAGGGGGAGGGATAGTTAGAAATATCATTGAGAGAGAAACATCGATTAGCTGCCTCCTGCATACTCCCTACTGGGTATGTGCCCACAACTAAGGTACATCCCCTTGACCAGAATTGAACCTGGGACCCTTCAGTCCACAGGCAGATTCTCTAACCACTGAGCAAAACTTGTTAGGGTTGTACCACAGATTTTTAATTAACTCATCTGCTGATGGGCATTTAGACTGTTTCCAAATCTTAGCTATGGTGAATTGTGCCACTATGAACATAGGAATGCATATATCCTTTCTGATTGGTATTTCTAGTTTTTTGGGATATATTCCTAGAAGTGGGATCACTGGGTCAAATGGGAGTTCCATTTTTAATTTTTTAAAAATATATTTTATCGATTTTTTACAGAGAGGAACAGAAAGGGACAGAGAGCTAGAAACATCGACGAGAGAGAATCACCAATCAGCTGCTTCCTGCACACCCCCCACTGGGGATGTGCCGCAACCAAGGTACATGCCCTTGACAGGAATCAAACCCAGGATCCTTCAGTCCGCAGACCTAGGCTCTATCCACAGAGCCAAACTAGTTTCGGCCATTTTTAATTTTTTGAGGAAACTCCTTACTGTTCTCCACCAGTCTGCATTCCCACCAGCAGTGCACAAGGGTTTCTTTTTCTCCACATCCTTGCCAGTACTTGTCATTTGTTGATTTGTTGATGATAGCCTTTCTGACAGGTATGAAATGGTATTTTGTTGTTGTTTTGATTTGTGTCTCTCAGATGGTTAGTGACTTTGAGCATGTTTTCATATACCTCTTGGCCTTCCTTATGTCCTCTTTTAAAGAGTATCTATTTAGATCCATTGCCAATTTTTAGATGGGATTGTTTATATTCCTTTTGTTAAGTTGTATGAGTTCTCTGTAAGTGTTGGAGATTAAAATCTTAAAGGATATATGCTCTCCCGTGCAGTGGGCTTTCTTGTTGTTTTGTTGATGGTTCCTTTTGCTATACAGAAGCTTTTTATTTTGATGTAATCCCATTTGTTTATTTTTTCTTTAGTTTCAATTGCCCTAGTAGTGGTATCAGTGAAGATATTGCTTCAGCATATATCTGAGATTTCGCTGCCTATGGACTCTTCTAATATTTTTATGGTTTCCCGTCTTATGTTTAAGTCCTTCATCTATTTTGAGTTTATTTTTGTCCTTGGTGTAAGTTGATAGTATAGTTTCTTTTCTTTATTTCTTTTTTTTTGTATGTGTGTGCATGTATCTGTCCAATTTTCCCAACACCATTTATTGAAGATACTGTCTTGACTCCATTGTATGTTCTTGCTTCCTTTGTCAAATATTAATTGAGCATAGTGGTTTTGGTCAATTTCTGGGTTCTCTGTTCTATTCCATTAGTCTATATGTCTGTTTTTATGCCAGTACCAGGCTGTTTTGAGAACAATGGCTTTGTAATACAGCTTGATACCTGGTATTGAGATCCCTCCTACTTTTTTTTATTTATCAGGATTGCTGCAGCTATTTGGGGTCTTTTTTTTATTCCAGATGAATTTTTGGAGAGTTCGTTCTAGGTCTGTGAAATATGCTATTGGTATTTTAATGGGGAGTGCATTGAATCTATAGATTGCTTTGGATAGTATGGACATTTTAATGATGCTGATTCTACCAATCCATATAAGTGGTATGTTCTTCCATTTGTTGATGTCTTCCTCTATCTTTTTTTTCAGTTTTCTGTAGTTTTCTGAGTACAGGTCTTTTACCTCAAGTTAAGTTTATTCCTAGGTATCTTAATTTCTTTGGAGTGATGGTAAATGGCATTGTTTTTTTAATCTCTCTTTCTGAAGGTTCACTATTTGTGTATAAAAATGCCATAGATTTCTTGGTATTAATTTTGTATCTTGCTACATTGCCAAATTCATTTATTAAGTCTAATAATTTTTATGGAGTCTATAGGATTTTCTATTTACAGTATCATGTCATTTGCTAATAATGACAGTTTTGTTTTCCAATTTGCATATCTTTTATTTCTTCTTCTTGTCAGATTGCTATGGCTAACACTTCCAGAACTATGTTGAACAGGAATATTAAAAGTGGGCATCCTGTTTCATCCTTGTTCTTAGGTAAAATGGTGTTAGCTTTTGTCCATTGAGTATGATGTTGGCTGTAGGTTTGTCAGCCTATCATACCTCTTTTAATCAATAAAGATGATCATTTCTTTATTGCTTTTACATTATGTTAATGGTATATAAATGCAACTGTATTTTACATTCCCATTTCTTTCTGCCATAAAATGTGCCCTCCTAAATGCTGATAGTCTTGTGTAAAAAGAGATTACTTAAAACACTATTATTCTATCAACAGTTTTCTGATATTTTGCTTCAGAATCTATTTTGCACTCTAAAAATTGAGACCCTTTGCCCAGCCTATGTGGCTCAGTGGTTGAGCATCAACCTATGAACCAGAAGGTCATGGTTCTATTCCCAGTTGGAGCACATGCTCAGGTTGAAGGCTTTATCCCTGGTAGGTGGTGTGCAGGAGGAAGCCAATCAATGATTGTTTCTCATAATTGATGTTTCTATCTCTCTCTCCCTCCTCCTTCCTCTCTTAAATCAATACACACACACACACACACACACACACACACACACACACACACACATATATATATATATATATATATATATATATATATATATATTATGACTTAGTAGTATTCCAAAAGAAGGCTTTAATCTTGAGTTCCTGAAAAAATCTTAGGGAAGGGTAGTTGGACCACACTCTGGGAACCACTGAGTTAGAGCAAGAATTTTGCCTATAAAAACAACCAAAACTATCCTGTTTGATTTTTATGTTCTTTGAGCTTGGATGCTCAGACTTCAAAAATAAACTAATCACTAGTGATATTGTCACAAACAGCCTATGTAATGAGGATGAAAACACCACCAAGGATTGATTAGAGTGATGATTTTTTTCTCTTTGACTTGTTATGGAAAATAAAACACACTCTGATTTGGAATATTTATTCTAGAAATTTTTAAGCCTTAGTAAGTATCAAAAATTGAAGCTAACACTATTTACATTTTATTATTTTTGTATCTTCAATTATGTCTTGTGATATTATCTGATATTGATTGTGCCTGGACTTAATTAATTATATTATATTATTTTCCATTGACACTAATGATAGAAGTTCAATTTCTGCATGAAGATATAAGCTAACAAGCTTTGCCACAACTTTCTCCCAGGATTTATTTCATCTATTTTTCTACTGAAATTTCGAGCTTGTGCCATTATTTTTTCTTTTAGTATCTTAATTTATTATATAGACATATAATTTTATACACATCTATAAGTGTGACTTCATACATGTGCATTTCTTTTGTTTGCCTCCTCCAATTTTCCTTCCCCTTAGTCTATTAATGTAATGTACATCCCTAACAACTCTGAGTAACTCATATTAGCAAACTAGTATATATTCTTCATATACATTTCTTTGCTTCCATAATAATACACCTACAAATACACATAAATGTAAACATACATTTAAAGTACAACTAGCCCTAGCCGGTGTGGCTCAGTTGGTTGAGTGTCATCCCATGCACCAAGAGGTCACAGGTTTGATTATGGTCAAGGTACATTACAGCAGGTTCAGTCCCTGCTAGGGGGCATGCATGAGGTTGCAGATCAATGTTTCTCTCACACATCAATGTGTCTCTTTTTCTCTTCCTCTCTCTCTCTCTCTCTAAAATCGATAAAAAGTATTTTAAAAAATTAAAGTACAACTAAAATTTTTAGAAATATATAATCATAACATATACCTTTTTCTGTGTCTGCTTTTTTCACTCAATGAATATCTATGGGGGATGCCAACAAGAAAGTTAGTATAGTTTTAATTCATTATGTTTAAGGATTGCATAACATTTCAAAATATATTCAGCCATTCACTCTCTCACTAAGGGTTGTGGGTGAGGAATATTTAGACAAGAATAAGATTCTATACTCTTCACATTCTTGGCTTGGGTTGTAATTTCATAGGTACTGATTCAATATAATAAAAAGCTAATATGCAAATTGACCAAACAGTGAAACGATTGGTCGCTATGATGTTCACTCACCATCAGGGGGCAGACACTCAGTGCAGGAGCTGGCCCCTGTTGGTCAGTGTGCTCCCACAAAGGGAGTGCCACACGGGCAGAAGCCAGGCTCACCTCTTGCAAGCTCAGCCTCAGTGGCAGGAGCCTCTCCAGCCTCCGTGGCAGCGCTAAGATTGTCCAACTGCACGAGATGGCACAGTCTGGGCTGGGGGAACTCCCCCACCGCAGTATACGGATGTCATGAATCAGGCCTCTGGTTATCCTAATATATATGTAAAAAGCTAAGTGGCCTCATGACTGAATGGGCAACTGGTCACCATGAAGTGCATGAAGCACCTCTTGGTCCCCGAGCTGCTCACCATGAGGGGGGCTTGTGGTGGGGCAGGATTGGGAACTGTTAAGTGACAGTGGCAGGCTGCTTTACAGAGTGGCATGAGCTTAGCAGAGCAGTCACCCAGGTGGCAGCACGTTTCTCGAAGCAGTTGCAGGGCAAGGGAGTTTTGCAGAGCGTCCAGCGGCAAACTTCACAGGTTAGAGCAGTCAAGGGGCGGTGGGAGCCTTCCAGAGCAGCTGCGAACGTGTCAGAGTGTCCCAGGGCAGGGAGTTTCACATAGCGTCACAGGACAGCAGAGGTCATGTGACAGAGGCCAGACTTGGCCTAGGGACCCTAACCACACACCATTTTGTGTGTGCTGGGCCTCTAGTATTATAAATAAGTATATGATATTGAGTAAGTGATTAAATGAAGAAGAGTCATGTGTGAAATTATGATGACAGTATGTATGATCCAAGTCCAAAGGAAAGGAAATCAGTTCCTCTAAACTGAAATTTACTGGGATGCTCCTCTATTATTTTTTTTCACAGCACTAGTCATCGATTCTTATGTAGGGACTATTGTATTTTATTTCTAATGCTGTGTCTTGTGGTTTTATATGTAACAGACAAGTCCTTCTTCATTATTCTTTTTTAAAACAATATATTTTATTGCTTCTTACAGAGAGGAAGGGAGAAGGATAGAGAGTCAGAAACATCGAAGAGAGAAAAACATCGATCAGCTGCCTCCTGCACACGTCCTTCTGGGGATGTGCCCGCAACCAAGGTACATGCCCTTGACTGGAATCGGACCTGGAACCTGTCAGTCCACAGGCCGATGCTCTATCCACTGAGTGAAACAGGTTAGGGCTCCTTCCTTATTCTTATTCAATACAATTTTTGCACAGTACTTTGCTTTTTGTGAAACATGTATGTCAGAAATGTCTGCTTAATCTGCACAGTTCCTCAGTTACTGTGAAACTGTGAAAAGTGAGGACACAGTCTGATAAATATCAGTTTTAGTTAACTCCAAGCCACACAAAGTGGAGACTGCCTGTATTATTCTGTCTTTCATCTGTGCATTCTGTTAGATAAGTTTAGAAATATGTCAAGTTTTTAAAAAATAATTTTTTAAATGACACTCAAATATTAATTAGGGGATGATAGCCATATGTGTAATATTCTATCAAAATTATAAGTAGACCAGAAGAACCTGAGTTTGGAAAGAGCAATAAAGTTTTCAGGGAGAACATGAGAATCGGGGTCACAATCCCCTGACACCGACCCTGGGGAGGCCCATTTGCTCTAAGAAAGGGAATGATGTGGACTAAAGGAAGAATCTACCAGGGGCCCAACTACCTGCTGTGAGAAAACATTTGAAACAATTGGTCATGTAAAGGAATGACATATGTTTTTGATGGGCACATGAAACATGGATACTATCTGTGGCAGCACTGGCATGGACAACAACTCTTGAGCAACAGAGGTCAGGGATGACCAGAGGAACGACTATGGGAACAGAAGTAGCTCTTTTCATGTCAGAATATTGCCTCTTCAAAAACTCCTAGAAGAAATTTCTTAGGAAAATTGCAATGAGGAAATAAAAAACTGGACTTCCTATGAATCAAGAAATAATACATTCAGATATTTGAAATTTGTGGTATTGCTATAGATATGGAGTGGCCAGAAAGCATATGGATGATGAAAAATTCTATAGCTTTCCTAGATATGATATGATAATATTGTGCTATATCAAAGTGTTTTTATTCCTCTGCCTTATTTCCTTCCAGTGGTTCTTAACCAGTGGCAATTTTTTCTTCAGTGTACATCTTGCAATGTCAAGAGACATTTTTGATTGTCACAACTGAGCACGGGGTACTACAGGGATCTAGTGGGGAGAGGCCAGTGATGCTGCCGTACATCTTAGAATACAGAAGATACCTTCACAACAAATCATCCAACCCAAAATGCCATTAGTACCAGGATTGATGAGCTCAGTTTAAGACTTTCCCCATTGTCCCAACCTCCTGAGTGTAAATCTAGAATTACTGTCAATAAGATACTTTAAAAGGATGTTCTGTAAGTAGTCGAGCATAAAATAGTCTTTTGATTATTTTATAAATATCTGTATATATTTATATAAACCGCTTCGCACCACTACTTCTTCATGCTTTTGAGTATATGTGTATCATTTCCCTGGGTTAATTAGTGACAGTTATATATCATCTTTAAAATTGTAACCATCAATCAATGCTTGCAAACAAAGCATATAAAAAATAAATTGGTTGCAATTATAGCTTCTGCTGGTCTCTTGGCATATGTCTATAATGCTGATTTAGTACATCTGATGTGTTTCCTCAAGTGTATCTCTAGCAACATTAGAAATAATAGCTGAAAGAAATGTTGTTTTTTTCCATTGCATTAACAGTAGCTGGAGAGTATTTTAAATCGAAGTATTTGCTATGATATTCATAATGTTCTTTGATTTGTACATTTCTCTGTGATATGCTATTGTTATGCCCAAACTTCGTGATCCCCAAGGACCACCAGGGAGCTGAGTCCGATGCAATAAACAAAAGAGCCTCTTCCATGCTAGCATGAGCTCTGTCCCACTCACTCCAACAGCATGGAGGAAGAGAGGCCAAACTTTGACAGGTCAAGGGGTTTTATAAGGGTGGTGATGTCACTGCTTTGGCTGACCCTGATTGGTTGGGTGAAGGTTAGGGTCCAGTTACACAAAATGGAGGATAGCTCCACCCTGTTCCGCCCTGCCCCACAGTACAAAATGGAGTCAAGAGTTAGTCTTGCCCTGCCCTGCCCTTTAAGTATGTTGAAAAGTTATAACACAGAGGCATGCCATTCTAAATAGGCTGTTTGGAGTTTGGGGTTTTTTTAGTTGTTCTAAAGCTGAAATTAATGAAAGGAAGTAAATAGCTGTCAAAAGAAGCTGCCTGACATATTTGGTGTATTTATCCAATGCTATAGAACTATTGCCCCTTGCTTATCAATATTTATACATAGCTATTTTGAATTAGGCTTTGTGAACACAGCATGTTTTAAGCTCTCAGTTATCTTTATAAGAGAGGAAGCATCATAGTTTACTCTTAAGAGAAAAAGATAATCTGAAGGAAGGTCAAGAGGGTGACCTTGAACTGTTTTTGTTCATGCATCAAGATTCTTTTCATGCATAAGTGTGCCAAGGAAATCATCAAGGTAGTTGTTTCTGTCTTTCCTGAGTGCTGGATGTTATTACCCAAATCAAGCACATTAAACACATTGTGAAGGAGATTGGAAAGGAAATCTTAAGCAGGTTTTTAAAGACATTTTTAACTTGGTAGTAAATGTAATAGAAAATCTTTTTTTTTTTTTGAAGAGCAATAGATGATTAGTATCAATTATTTGCCAGAATGTAAGTTGAAAAATGTATTTCTTGTGATATGTACTCATTTTGAAAATAATTTTGTTTTTGAAAAATAAAAATTGTTTTATAATGAAATGATGTCAAAGCATTTCAAGGCTTGCTGAAATTTAGGGCAGAAATGCAACAGTGTTTGAGTGGGTAATAAAAAACTTTTGGCTTAAATGACAGAGCAAAATAAAAGAGTAACTCGTGTGCTTGGAAAAATAAATGACTTTAATCTTATCTAGATATTCAGAAATTATTTGGAACAATATCAAGTTAATCATTCTGTTTACAGGAAAATGATGTTTTAAGTTCAAGGGAATATTTTTTTTTCTTCTGAATAAAATGCAAGATAAGAGAATAGTCTTTTGTACTTCACTGGAGGATCAGAAGAAGGAAAGTGTATGTCCATTAAAAATTAAGAGTTTTACTTTCTGAGCAGAATAAACAAACATGAAGCCATTGGTTTTTCTAAAATTTGTTCTCTTAGTGACTTGAGATTTCAAAATGTACCATAAACATTTGACTTTTCCCTATGATTCTGGCCAGTATTCACACTCTTTCCTACTGTTGTTAAATCTCATAAAAGAGTATAAAAAAGCATTAAATGTGTTCCCATTTTTTCATTGTAAGACCAATAATTAATAGCTGATTTTATAACTAGTCATGGTCTTTAGAAATTAGTTATTGTCTTCTATAATGGACTATTCAGAAACAACTATACTTACAAATAAAGTAACTTGTTTGTAAGAACAAATTCTACTCAACATAATCTTGTTTTTATTTCCAAGCAACCTGTACAAGTAGAGCTGAATGTATGCAGAATGAATGGCTAATAGAAATTATACAATTGTATTCCCTTGTAGCTTTCACAAAACTTTAAGACATCAGTTATTCACTCTCACAATCTTTGTTTTAGGTAAGATGGATATTGGGCCTATTTATGGATGAGAAAAATAAGGTTCAGATCTTTTTGCATGATTTGCATAAGGCTACAGAGTTAGCAAGTGATAGGATAAATTAAAAAACAAAACTGTTTTCTGTACTGAAGGAAGGAATCTGCTTTCCAAATGAAAGTTCAAGTGTTTTTAGTAGAGAATAATAGTATCTAGAGCTTCTATAATTTTATATCCACAATTTCAACCTAATGAGTCTAATTTAATAAATCTAAGTAATTATAATTTAATCTAATACAAATTTACTTATCATTATAAAAAAGAAGACCAATATATAAGAAATAGCCCTAGCTGGTCTTGTTCAGTGGATAGAGCATCAGTCTGCAGACTATTTGATTCCGGTCGGGGTACATGCCAGGTTGCAGGCTCAGTCCCAAATGGGGCTTAGGAGGAAGCATGCAGGAGGCAGCCAATCAATGGATCAATGATTCTCTCTCATCATTGATGTTTCTATCTCTTTCTCCCTCTTCCTTATTCTCTGAAATAAATAAAAATATTTTTAAAAAGAAAACCATAGGCAAAAGAAAGAGACTAACAAGTTATTTCGATAGTCTTTAAATAACTATATTGTGTGCAATAAAATAGAGAAACACATGAAGAATGTCAGCAGAGATTTAGAATTTATTTAAAAAGTCAATTCTATAACTGTGCTAATCTGTTAACCACAAGCTTCTTGTGGTTTTTAAGTTCAAATTTCTTGAAGCTAAATAATATTGAAAACTAGTTCCTTGGTCTAATTGGCCAAGTTTCAAGAACCCAAAGTTATATATAATAGTGGCTACCATATTAAACAGTATAGACTACATTTCCATCATACCAGAAAGTTCATTGGGCAGCACTGCTCTAGAAATTATAATAATTGACACTAAGAAATCAATAAGAGCTCCCTAACTGGTTTGGCTCAGTGGATAGAGCATCCTCCTGCAGACTGAAGGGTCCCAGGTTCTATTTCGGTCAAGAGCATGTACCTTGGTTGCGGGCACATCCCCAGTAGTAGGGAGTGTACAGGAGGCAGCTGATCAATGTTTCTAGCTCTCTATCCCTCTCCCTTCTTCTTTGTAAAAATCAATAAAATATATATTTTTAAAAAAGAAATCAATAAATGAGTTTAAATAAGACAAAGCAAAACAGCAGATTAAACTAAAAAAGAAGAATTAGAAAACATCCAAATTTGTAATAGCAAAGTAATGAACTTGACATATTCACTGCTCTCCAAAACAGATAGTTAACTGCAGAATATTATTAAAAAAATAATTTAGTTTCTGGGTATTTTCCTAAGGGCATAAATAAAGCAGAGAAATAGACTCTCAAAAAATTCACTGAATTTCAGAAAGAACAGTGAAAGTCTGTACAATTTGAGCCATTACTTTGTACCTTTCCCTACATTCAGCTCAAATTAAGGAATTTTACACCTGGTACATGCAACTAAGATGTCCAGGGTTCCCTCTCCCTCCGGCTCTGAACTATAGTTTCAGTAGTGTTTTTCACACCTCCTAATTCCATGTAGCCAACTATATTATAGGTGGAAAGAACTAAGGAAACAAAAACTCTCTTTGTTCATCTGACCCCTACTTGTATTAAAGAAGCTCTAATTCAGACATAAAAGTGCAGGAATACTGGGGCCCTATATTCTATAGGTGAACCTTAGTTCCACATCCAATGGACAAGCCAGGAATGCCTAGTGTTCCCTTGTAGAACTGAAGTGTGAGTCCAGGAGCTACTGTGAAAAGCACAGAGCTTCTGCCATGTGGAAGAGAAGGTTACAAGGGAAGTACATTTATTTAGAACAGAGCATGGACATTTCATGGGTAGTGGTCATGCACAAAGATATGCCTTCTCAAGTGTGATCAGATAGGGAACAACCAAGCTACTAGACCCTGACTGAACACGCAGAAAAAACTATAAACTTCTTAAAAATAACCTCCAGGCCAGGCATACAAATTCAATGGCAAAGGATAAAAATCTATCTGACTAAGATGACTAAAATGTAGCCCTTGATCAATACATGAATTATACTGACACAGGGACTGTAGCTGCTAAAAGACCAAAAATTAAAAATAAAATAAAAATAAAAAACAACCATGAGCAAAGATATAAAAGGCTACATACAACAGAGGGAAATCGAGTTCAAAGAATAAGTTCAGTAAACTCACTACGCACATAAGCAAATGGTCAAAAAAATAAAAAATGATAGTAACATTACATTCAAGGGGAATTAATAGCCAGTGTCACTACAATATATTAGCTAAAATGTCCACTTTTAAATAAAAAATATTACATGATATATAAAGACACTGAAAATGTAACCCACTCACAGTCTTGTTTTCTAATTGCTGACAATAACAATGCTTTTGAGAGGGTCAGTTGTTAGATTTAACAGATTAGCAGTTTATAACTATGTTCAAAGAATTAAAAGAAACCATGTCTAAAAGTTAAAGAAAGCATGATGAAAATATTTTATCAATTAGAAAATATTGAATATAAACACAACAAAAACAAGAAATTTAGAAAGGTACTAACCAGTAGATTTGAACTGGTAGCGAAAATAAGTGAACTTAACTGTAGATCAATAGAAATTATACAATCTGGAAAAGAAAAAAAAAAAACAGAGAAAAAAAGAAAGAAGCAAAAAAGAATAAAACTTCAGAGAAATGTGAGACACCTTTAAATGCACCAGCATATGTATAATGAGAGTGACAGAAAAAGAGAAAAAAAACTGAGAAAGGTGCACAAAAAACAGTTAAAGAAATAATAGCTAAAATAAAAATTTCCCATATTTGATGAAAAAGCAATATATATATATATATCCAAAAAGTTCAACAAAGTCTAAATAGGAAAAAAAGCAAGGGGATCCATACCTAGATATATCATAATTAAAATGTTGGGATAAAAAGGAAATTCTGAAAGTAATGAGAAAAAAAAATGATTATTTTCATACAAGAAAAACCCAATATGATTAACAGCTGACTTATCATAAACTTTAAAAGCTAAATGGATATAAATGTCATAATGAAACTGCTAAAAGTAAAAAACAAAACAAAAACAACAATCAACCAAGAATTGTAGATCAAGCAAAATTATCTTTCAAAAATGAAAGTTGATTTTGTGGTTTTTTGAGGAGTCAAGAAGGCAGAGTAGGTAAATGCTGTGTTCCCTCCTCCCATGTCCACATAAAAATGACTACAAGTTCTAAATTTTAGAACAATTAGCACTGAGAAATGTCTAAAATTCTAGTTGAACAATAGTCTTATAAGTAAGGATATACAAAAGAAACCATTGACTTTTTAAAAAATATATATTTTATTGATATTTTACAGAGAGGAAGGGAGAGAGATAGAGAGCCAGAAACATCAATGAGAGAGAAACATCGACCAGCTGCCTCTTGCACACCCCCTACCAGGGATGTGCCCACAACCAATGTACATGCCCTTGGCCGGAATCAAACCCGGGACCTTTCAGTCCACAGACCGATGCTCTACCACTGAGCCAAACCGACCTCAGCGAAACCATTGACTTTTATTTGTATGGCTTAGGTTACATTATGTTCCCTGATTCTTCATAAATTTGGGGACACCTTAGCCACTATGACCACTTACTTGGTTGATTATGCTTTGGGAAAAAGGGAATTCCAGACAGTTCAAGGACTGTTGGTCCTAGAATTGGAGTTAATACTCTTATCTGAAAAACTGAAGCATTATCAAGGCCCCATTGTTAGAGTAAGGACATAGGAGGGGTGGTTACAGAGTCCTAGTTGAAGTCTGATGTACACTGAGTCTAATGAGTCCACAGACATACCCAATTCTATAGTTCCTGAATTATAATTAGGATCAACATACTTGGAAGTTGGATTAACCTCTAAGTTAGAGTTAGTCCACATTAGCCATCAGGATAAAATCTGGCAAGGAGAGGATCCTAATAGCAGGCTCTGACATTACATGGCAATCCCAGCGAAGATAAATTAATTAAATCTGGCTATATGTCATCAGATAGCAGATATCGACCCTATGGTATCTCCTACAAAACTTGGAAAGGCTCTGGAGGATGATTTTAAACCATAGCAAGATGAACTAAGTAGTAGCCCTAACCACAGTTACCATGTCAGGCATGGTATTTTCATTACAGTGAAATAATATGACCTCATATGAACCTATGGGCTAAACTGTGCCCTTCATCCCAAAGTCATGTTTAAGTCCTAACCCTCAGTGCTTCAGAATGTGACTACACTTGGGAGGAGGTATACCAAATGTTCATCAAGAAGAGGTATTAAAAAATCAATCAAAGTAACTTGGTCAACTGACATTAGAGGCTTTGTCATTGACCATTTCAGGTCTGACACACTGGGCCACAGTGGCTGAGACGGAGGTTATGTATGAGCCCAGCAGCATGGACTCCCATTTACCAAGGCCAATGTAATGATGGCTGACGTTTCAACCACAGAGCCAAATACCATGCTGAGCCCCTGATATGGTATTTTTCTTCCAGGAAACCATTAGAAAGCAAGTAAATTATATTGGACTTGTTCTTTCTTGAAAGAACCAGTGACTTATTCTGAGTACTAGAGGCCCTGTGCATGAAAATTTATGCACTGGAGGGGGTGGTCCCTCAGCCTGCCCTGCCCCTTCCCACAGCCTGGGAATCCTCAGGAGCAGGAGGTGACCCAGAAATCAGGAGAAGGCAAGGCCCCCATCACACCTCTGTTGCTGCCACTGCTAGCAGTGAAAGCCTTTGCTGGCCCTTGTTATCTGAGCCTTCTGTGGCCCCGGGTGGCTGGGCAGCACCATCTGAGGCTTGCCTGTGCCTCAGATATCACCTGGGCAGCTGGCATCTGAGGCTTGCCTGAACCTCGGCCAGTCCTGTGTCGCTGGGGGTATGAGAGGACTGGGGGATTCTAAAGGCAGGCATGCAGAGTGGCTGGACCTGCCTGAGGGGCAAGGTTGGCTGTGCTCTGTGCCTACCACCTGGTGGGGCTGAGAGGACTGGGTGAGGCCATCTTGTGGCTATGGGCACCGTCATCTTTGAGGGCATGGCAGTCAATTAGCATCTTCTCTTCTTATTGGCTGTGGATGCTGCCATCTTTGTGAGGGCATGATGGTCAGTTAGAATATTCTCTCTTTATTATAGGTAGGATGTGTTTGCCTTTCCTGCCCACATATCCTCAGCCAGCACTACTTCTCTCTTGGAAGCTACAGAAAGCAAATGTGATCTGAAGAGGGGACAACCTCCAAAGCAGAGAAGATAAAGGAGTGGTACCATGACTGACAACAGAAGTACGCTGTTTGCACTTCATATCCCACCATCCAGAAGTGGCCATTCTGATAGAGCATTAAACAAACTGCTGAAAGCACACTTGAAGTGGCACTGCAGTGAAGGTACTTCTGAAGTGGTACACCTGAAGAGATAATACTCTGCAAGGATGGGATATTACCTTCCAGCATTGAGTATGCACATCAAATCTGAGACCTCTCTGTAAGTACCATTTCTCTGATAGAAAGGATACATCAGTCAAGCTCCCGGAGGTTATGGGGGGGAAAGATGATGCCACTTACGTAGCCATCATTCCCAATGGCATACCAAAGGACCTACTGTCTTGGAAGAAGTAAAGACTATCTTGCCTAAGGGAATATGCTGTCTAAGAAATAAAATAACGATCCTATTGGAACTACAAGTTGTGGATGCTGCCTGAGCACTTAGGAATTTTTCTTTTTTTGTACAAAGACCAGCAGGCAAGAAGAGGAATCACCATCGGCATTAGTAATTGACCTTAATCAGACAGATAAGGTAGGGTTTAGAGATAACATATGCAGAATCAAGTAAACAGTTTGGATGCTGCTTGATATTCCCTTGATCACTTGTGACTATGACTGAGCAAATTTTTAATTCCATTCAGAATAGTATGATTACCAGGAATTTAGACTTGGGAAAGAGGATTTTGGCATCTTTAAGCCACCAAGACTGGCTGAAGTGCTAACTGAAGGCAAAAGGAATTTACAGGCTATAGTGAAGACGGGAGACAAGTGCCAGATGTATTCCTGAATGCAGCTGCATCAGTGAGGCTACTAGCATAATTCATCCCACTAAACTCCCTCCTCTAAGTTTCTCCCAAGAAAGAGAGGTTGACTGGAAACTTTGAGGAGATCTACATCCCAAACGTATAGAGAGAAGTGCTTTTTATGGCACGAGGTAGACTTCAACAGTCATCAAATGCCCCCGTCTGATGTTACAAAAAAGAAGTTGCGATCTTTTGCAAATAATGCAGTTAGGAAGACAGCTTGTAGCCTGATCGCTTGCAGGATCTGCCTCACCCTTCAGTTTGGGGCTTTGTTTTTTCCGGAACAACTCCTGGCAAAGACCGAACATTAAAGAAATACAAGGGCTACTCATTTCTGCCCAACACAGGATTCCTCTATTGCAGCTTTTTTCATTTCAGCAGCAATTTTCAACTACTGTGTCACAAAAGTTTTGGGTGTTTTTGTTCTGTGTTTTTTTTGTTTTTATTTTTTTATTTTAATTATATTTTATTGGGGTGACTTTGGTCAACATGAACGTATAGGTTTCATGTGTGAATTTCTTAAGTTACAGAATCTGTATATTGCACCATGTGCCTACCAGCCAAAGTCAAATCTCCTGTCACCTCATATTAAGGCCCCCTTATTCCCCAATGCCCTCCCTCTGGCAACCACCACAGTGCTGTTTGTGTTCATAAGCTTCAGTTTTATATCCCACATATAAGTGAAATCGTATGGTTCTTAACTTTTTCTGTCTGATGTATTTCACTCAGCATAATGTTCTCAAGGTCCATCCATGTTGTTGTAAATGACCCTATTTCATCCTTTCCTATGACTGAGTAGTATTCCAGTGTGTATCTGCACCACATCTTCTTTATCCAGTCCTCTATCGTAGGGCACTTTGGTTGTTTCCATGTCTTGGCCACAGTGAATAATGCTGCAATGGACATAGGGGTACATATATCTTTGGGAATAAATAATTTTTAGTATTTTGGGTATATACCCAGGAGTGGGGTTGCTGGGTCATATGGTAGCTTTATTCTTAATTTTTGGAGGAATCGTCACACTACTTTCCAGAGTGGTTATACTCTACATTCCCACCAGCAGTGAATAAAGGCTACCTTCTTTTTCACAACCTCTCCAACACTTGTTGTTCTTGTCTTGTTGATAATGGCCACTCTGACAGATATAAGGTTATAGTTTTAATTTGCATTTCCCTAATTGCCAGTGAGGTTGAAAATCTTTTCATATATCTATTGGATGTCTTCTTGGGAGAGGTATTTTCAGGCCCTCTGCCCTCTTTCTGGTTGGATTGTTTATTTGCTTGGTGTTGAGTTTTACCAGTTCTTTATATATTTTGGAAGAATGAAACTGGATTATAGTTTGTCTCCATGTATAAAAATTAATTAAAAATGGATCTAAAACCTAAACATAAGACCTAAAATCTGTAAGCTACATAGAAGAAAATATAGGTACAAAACTTATGGACCTGGGTGGTATAGAACATTTTATGGACTTGACCCAAAAGTCAAGGGAAGTCAAGGCAAAAGTAAATAAATGGGACTATATCAAACTGAAGAAATGGACAACAAAAACAAACAGGCAGCCAACCAGATGGGAGGTGATATTTGCAAGCAGTAGCTCCCACAAGAGTTTGTAAAACATGCAATACCAGAGTAGTCAGCGGCACTGACATCTTTTTTCCTAGATTGTCTAAATGAACAAACAGACAAATAACAACAGCCAACATAACAATAGTTGTCCAGTGTCAATAAATCAAAATTATACCTATTTTTTGGCAGATTGGCAAAAATTATATATTTTTATGTGCCACAGAATTTAATAATTAATTTATATCTGCCATGAGACTTAAAAAAAAAATAAATAGTTAAAAATTATTGCTGAAAGGGAAAAGAGGTCAGTGCCCTGACTAAATAGTTGAGTATTGCATGTTTTTAAAAAAATTATTTTAAAATATATTTTATTGATTTTTACAGAGAGGAAGAGAGAAGGTTAGAGAGTTAGAAACATCGATGAGAGAGAATCATCAATGTTCTGACGCTCTATCCACTGAGCGAAACCGGTTTCAGCATGTTTTAAAATTTTTGAGGTTGCCAAAACCTGTTTGGCTCAGTGGATAGAGCATCAGCTTGCAGACTGAAGGATCCCGGGTTTGACTTCGGTCAAGGGCATGTACCTTAGTTGCCAGCACATCCCCAGTAGGGGGCATGCAAGAGGCAGCAGATAGATGACTCTCATCAATGTTTCTAACTCTCTATCTCTCTCCCTTCCTCTCTGTAAAAAATCAATAAAATATATATTTTTAAAAATTTTGAGGCATACCAGTTGAAAATGCTACTATGTTGGGATAATCGCTTACGAAGTTTTATGGTATCTAATCACTGGGTTGTGCACTTGACACTAATATAATATTGGATGTCAATGTAATTGAAAAATAAAAACAATCCTATATAATAAAAGCTTAATATGCTAAGGGTCCAACCATTTGACCATTCGGCCAGTCACTATGACATACACTGGCCACCAGGTGTCAATCACTCCGACTAAGGCCCTTACTGCACTTCTTCTTCCTTCTTACTTTTGTCTCACAGATCTGAAGGCATCACATCCATTTTCCTTCTTCATTCCTTTTAGTGATGGAGTGCTGACAGCTGCAGTGCTGTTCAACAGAAGGAAAGATTCCAATAAATTGTTTTCACCCTTTACTTTGTTTTGATGTCTGTTTCCAAGAGGCCTGAAATGGCACAGAAGCCCAGAATGTGTTACAAATATGTGCCTATGTTTTTTTAAAGTTTATTTAGTTCCAAGGTAAATTTCAGTCCCTGGGCCTATTTTTCCTTCCTTCCTTGGCATGCTCTTATTTTATCTCCTCTAATTTTATTTCATTTTTTTCCTCCGAAATCTTTTTTTTAAAAATATGTTATTGATTTCAGAGAGAGGAGAGGGAGAGAAACATCAATGATGAGAGAGAATCATAGATTGGCTTCCTGCACATCCCCTACTAGGGATCTGACCTACAACCCCTGCATGTGCCCTGACAAGGAATTGAACCATGACCTCCTGGTTCCTGGGTTGTCATTCAACCACTGAACAACACTGGCCAGATATTTCCCTGATGTCTTGTTTTATGCTCTGACATTTTGTCCGTAAGCAGTTACTACATTAACTCATTATAATTCACAGTGATATATGTGGTGACCAAATTTATCTGTTTCAAACAACATTTTTCTCCAAGAATGGTTTTCTTCTTCATTCTTTTTCTTTATAATATTGTTGTATAACTTTTTTTTGTTTTTAATTATTATTCATCTTTGAATGAGGAGTCAGAGAAAAGTTGAGCCATATTCTAAACACAAAAGAGTATTTCCTGGTTCATGTGAAGTTCCTTATAGCACAAGGTTATGTGAGTTAGTGACTTAACTCCTTCCTCTCCAGTGATTGACAGCTGTGCACTGTTTACCTCTGTTTCACTGGCCTTCATCTGTTTCCTGAACATAGGTGTGTCTTGTACATCTACACGGGCAGCTCCTTCCTTCCTTCTTGAACCACAACTAATCCAGGGCAACGCTTACCAATAACTGCATTCTGTTTCCATTGCACAAAATAAGGACAGCTGATTTTCCCTTCTAAGAGGTCTCATCTACTTTACAATGCTCTCCCAGCCTTTCTTGAAATCTGCACCTGTTTAATACTTACAGTATTTGGAAAGCCACCCTCTCATATTGTAGTTTGTGTTAATATGATTTCAATTATATCAACTATGAAGATTGCACTTGTTTTTCTTTCTCTTTATTGTTTGAGGGTAGTTCCTAAGAAGAGACAGGGGTAGAGCTATTTTAAGATTCTAAAACTAGCCCTGGCCGGTTTGGCTCAGTGGATAGAGCATCAGCCTATGGACTGAAGTGTCCTGGGTTCGATTCTGGTCAGGGGCACATGCCCAGATTGCATGCTCAATCCCCAGTGCAGGAGGCAGCTGATCAATGATTCTCACCATTGATGTTTCTATTTCTCTCTACCTATCCCTTCCTCTCTGAAATCAATAAAAATATATTTTTAAAAAGATTTTAAAACTAGAAGCTTTTATATTCATATTTTACACATAATGCATTTGGAATAGGATTTTTGAAACAATTAAACAATGTAATGTTCACTCTTTTTTAATCATTATTTTTTAATTTTTTTCTATACCTTAAACCAATGTAAATAGAAAGAGAAAATATCATTTAGAATATTTTATAAAAGGACTTCTCAATTTCATCTCAATTCTGGCTTTCTTAAGGCTCTACTGAGACAAGAGTCCATACATATGCATTGTTTTAAAAGAAAATAAACTAATCTATAATAATAAAAGCATAACATGCTAATTAGACTAGACAGCCAAACGACCTTCTGGGCATCATTCTGGATATCCTTCCTGACGAAGTTGTGGTGGCAGAGGCCGAGGCAGAGCCTATTAGGGGTGATTAGGCAGGCAGGCAGAGTGGTTAGAGGCAGGAAGGCAGGAAGGCAGGCAAAGGCAGTTAGGAGCAATCAGGCAGGCAAGTGAGTGGTTAGAGGCAATTAGGCAGGCAGGCAGATGCAGTTAGAGGCAATCAGTCAGACATTCTCTGAAGGGTCCTGGATTGTAAGAGGGTGCATGCTGAGGCCCTCCCCTGTATACAAATTTCGTGCACCAGGCCTCTAGTAAAGAATACAAATATTTTCTAAATTGGGACTCTAACTATAGTACTTCCTTTTCACTGTAATTTATAGAACATAAATAATATGACATAATGAAAGGTCCCTCGTGGTAGATAAAGTGCCCTCATTTAAGAAACAAGAGGGCCGAAACCGGCTTGGCTCAGTGGTAGAGCATTGGTCTGCAGACTGAAAGGTCCCGGGTTCGATTCTGGTCAAGGGCATGTACATTGGTTGCGGTTGTGGGTGCGGGCACATCCCCAGTAGAGGGTGTGCAAGAGGCAGCTGGTCGATGTCTCTCTCTCATAGATGTTTCTAGCTCTCTATCTCTCTCCCTTCATCTCTGCAAAATATCAATAAAATATATATTTAAAAAAAAGAAACAAGAGGGAGAAAAAATAGCAGGTGAGTATCTGGGCTCTCCCCTTGAAACCGTAATATGAGGGAAAGTTTTAACAAGTGATAGAACACTAAGGTAGATGCTGTTTGTATCTCTATAGTTATGTTGGACTGTGCAAAAGCATGCCTCAGGAAAATTGCAAGTTATATGGCAAGCCATACGATTAACCTAACATCATAATCTGACGAGAAACCCCAGATTAAATACTAGTAAAAATGGTTCAGAAGATAGCATATTGGTCTTCCATAGGACTCTGAATTCTCTAACTAGCAGGACATGGGGGGAATCTGTAAGTTACTAGATGCCCAGGACAGAAGAGTTGAGACAACTTGTGTGCCAGATGAAACCTGGTCTTGGGACAAAGAAGTCTCACAATGTGAGGACTCTGAGTTCAGTGACTATGGCAAGTCAGAAAATTATTAGGAATTAGAGGCCCAGTGCATGAATTCATGCACAGGTGGGGTCCAACTGGCCCACCCTGATGGGGCCATCAGGGGTGGGGCGCCTGGGGTGGGGTGCCATTCAGGGGCAGGGCTGATCAGGGAGAGGGGCCATGGGCACTCTGGTCATTTAGCTGTTTGGTTGTTTTGCATATTACCCTTTTATTATGTAGGATTATTATATAGGATATTTACCATTACAACAATCTTAAATTAGTTAAATTCTCAGAGACTAAAAGCATAAGTGTGCAGGTAATGGATTAAGAGGAATCTACCCAACTGCAGCTGAGATCAGCAGAGAAGCATGGGACAGCAGATAGATCAAAGTTACATCTCTTTGACGGAAACAAATGTCACCCTCCCCTATGTCCAGGCAGCACTTTAGGTAGGATCATGGAAGAAGGGTCTTATGGCTGAAGGGAAAGAAGAGGATAGATGAGGAGTAAAAGCTCTTTTTAAAAAACCTTGCGAAACTAAATATGCTTAATTGGCAAGTTTGTAATTTCTCTGCCAAAAAGGCAGAAAAATAGTCTTAGGAATATATGATGATATCAGTTGTAGAAAAATTAATATTTTGATTTGCTTATACATATAAAGCTACACAAAATTGAAATATTTTATATGTAAAATTTTACCGTTTTCAATTTGATGTTATAAAAATTATTTTTCATTTTATTAAAACTATTTGTGAACATATTTTAAGATACGTTTTTTACAATTCTTGACAAACCAGTTTTCTCTGCCTATTTCTAGTCTAAATTTTATATTAGAATCTTTAAGTAATCTACAATCAATTTTCTGTCTTGAGATCTAACTTTACTCCCAAACACTTAACCAATTATCCCATCTCTTTCTACTGAATAATTGCTGATTAATGCTTCCACTTTATTACATATTAAATTATATAACATAATTTATTTTAGACTAATTGTGTACACTTTCTGTACTGATTTAATAGCTATAGTTTCGGAATATGTTTTAGTATTTGGGGGAGTTAATCTTGCTTCACATTATTCTATTTCATTATTCTTAGCTATTTTCCATTTTTTTCCCCCAGGTAGATAAATTCTTAAGTTATCTTGTCAAGATTTAAAAGGAAAGTTCTACCATTATTTTGACTGAGATTAGATTAGACATGTGCATAAATTCTTCCTGTCTGCAAGGTGGCATATGTCTGCATTTATATATCTTTTTTACATATGTCTGAGTAATAATTTGTAGTTCTTTTGTTTTTATAATCAGGTCATACATACTTTTTAACGTAATGGTTTTTAAATATTACTTTTAATTTATTTTCTAATATATTTGTAGTAGTATATAGAAACTATATTAATTTGTTGTATATTTTATATGTATGGTCATTTACAGAACTCTTGCTAATTCTAATCTTTATGAGTGGATTGTTACTGGCTTTTTAGTTGGTCCTTATATTTTATTTAGGTCACTTCCTGGTTTACAGTAGACTTGCCCTGTTTCATTTTTTTCCTGGGCACATAGATCAATGCTTTTGCTTCTTGCTTTAATTATAGGGTGCATTAGTTTGCAGTAATAGTGCTTTCTTCTGCATGGGTGGGTACAAGAATGAAGGTGTACATTGAAACAAAACAAACAGTGCCATAAATATGCAGTACTTACAGTGTATTGATTAACAATATCTATGCTCACAAAAATCAATCAAACAAGATTACATATTGCAGAAATTTTGCATTCAACAACCACAAATATAATTTGTTGTATACAGCAAAAGTGACAAAATGTAAAAAACAGTTTGTAGTCCAGGTGAAAGATTTTATTGCTTTCAATAGATCAGCCATTGCTGATAGTCCAAACACTGAAAATGCTGCCTCCTTTGCAGTGTTTCCCAAACTTCTCTCATGATGAGAATCACCTGGTGGAGTTGTTAAAATACAGATTTCTGAATCCCAACTAAGAAGTGCTAAACTAGAATTTTTGGGAACATATAGGTAAAATTGTATACTAAGCTTAGAGCACTAGTTAAGTATACAATTTTACCTATATGTTTACATATATATATATATATATATATATATATATATATATATAGAGAGAGAGAGAGAGAGAGAGAGAGAGAGAGAGAGAGAGAGTCATAGAAACAAGACCAAGGGTTTGGTATCTTTTCTTTGTAGGTTCCATACAACCAGACACAAGGGGTTCTGTTCTATTTAGCTTAGCCCTGTCTCCACTCTGGTAGAGAAATCAGTAGCCTGAACCTTTAGCGGCTGACATCCCTAGGACTCTCTGTGTTAGCAGAGACCCCCCACAGGCTTGTTGTCAGTTGTGCTTCCTTTTATCTCAGAGCCACTGACTGATACTGCTTTAGTGCAGATAAAATAATGATATTTATAGGGGTCCAAGTGGGGAGCTTGACATCACAGATACTCGGAAAAAGATAAAAAGGTGGAGCTAGCAAACAGCAGCACACACAAGTGCAAATTTATTTGGAGTTGCTATCGTTGAACAACAAAGGAAACAGGTTGCATCACTGGCTTCTATTGTACTGGAGTGATGGTTTTTATTTGTTTTTTTGTTTGTTTTCAGTAGGTGCCCTAGCTATTCCTTTTAGAGCCTCAAATAGAAATGGATCAGTGCAAGCCCTAGTGAGTACATTTGGCTCATGGTATAGTTTGCGTTTGAATTAAATCTATAGTTGCCTAAAATAATACTCTGGAAATGAGCAGAATTCATATAAGTAGTAGTCAGAATGATGAGTGTTTTTGCCATTTCTTCAAAAGCACAGAAGTTGCAAAAGATACAATTTCAATTGTTATCTGTCCTACTGAGACTATTGCAAAGATTCAGTTTCTCTTCAATTACACTAAAATGATACTTTTGTCTGCCTCCGTTTTAAATCCCTATTATCTCTAAATGTGTTTTTCTGTGATACTAAAAGATGTCAAGTAAAACACCAGGAGGCTCAAAAGGTTGTTTTTTTCTTTCTCCTTTTTTTTTAAAATTCCTTCTTCCCCCACCTCACTCTTTTTATGACAGTTCTCGTGTATAGTCTAGCTTTATACTTCTATGGCAATGCTTCTCAACTGATATAATTTTTCTCCCCAGAACACATTTGGCAATGTTTGGAGGCATTTTGATTGTCACATTCTTGCAAGGATTGCTGCTGTTAAATATCCTACATTGCACAGGACAGTCCCTACAGCAAAAATTTATTCAGCCCAAATATCAATAGGGCAAAGATTGAAAACCCCTCTCTAAAGAAGCAAGCAGAACTGATCACGCTTAACTTTTACACGATTTTTACAGAAGGTGAATTGTCATGTTTTCACTCTACAATTTTGAATTTAAATAAGAGGATTGGTATCATGTAGTTCATTGTAGTCACCAAAGAATCACTTTCCTTCTAGTTGTAGAATTTCCAGTCAGTCAACTTTCCTGTAGTTCTTGATAATGTTGACTTTATATTTTAGTTGCATATTTTGAAATTGTTGAGTGAGGCTGCAGTTAGGTGTTTACCTATGCCACCATCTTGGTTTTTTCTCTCTGCAATTTCTCTTAAAAAATTAATTTATTGATATTTTACAGAGAGTATGGGAGAGGGATAGAGAGTTAGGAACATTGATGAGAGAGAAACACCAATCATCTGCCTCCTGCACACCTCCTACTGGGAATGTGCCTGCAACCAAGGTAATGCCTTTGACTGGAATCGAACCTTGGATCTTTCAGTCTACAGGCTAATGCTCTATCCACTAAGCCAAACTGCTCAGGGCTAGAAATTCATTTTCTAAGATTCCCACAGAAGCCTGAGATGTGGTAGAAGACATTGTTGGTGTAGAGTTACGTTCCTCTGGTGCCAAAGTCCCTTGTCCCTTAAACCAGCCGTGAAAGGGGTGCAGCTTTTGTTCCAGTAGAGCCAAAAACAAGGCCAGTGTCCAGAGGTCCCGTTCCATGTTGCATCTGGGTCCACTTCAGCATTCAGGCTAATTAAAGCCCATTAGTCCATCATGTGGGTTCAGGGGAGTGTTCCCCCTGCAACAGGGGTCCCAAGTGGGCCAAAGGGCCAAAGGCCAAGAAAGTAAAAACCAAGAGAACATGCTGCTTTGTTCAGAAGTTTAAATATCCAGGTTCTGGGTCCTTGCAGGTAGGTCCCTTCCCATGTCACTCAGGCCTTATTGGGAGTGCACCCAAGCTGCCTCTGTCTAGTCCCTTCCCCCATTGACCAGCGGGGAACAGACTTGGAGAGTGTTAAACGCAGCTTTTTGACAAAGCTGTATGAATGACATGCCTGTGTTATCTAGTCTTCCCTTACTCCTTTCCTGTTAGATAATAACCCTATTATTGTAGCGATATCAAGTAAACTCTAATTAAACCTAGTTAATTTTATATACTTATATTTTCCCAGTTATACGTGAGATTAATTTCACTTTTTAACATTTTTACTTTTCATTCTTACTTTTGACAAAACTTTGGACAGAAAATGTCAGTCTTTCAGCCTTTTCATATGACAAAATTCCTCTACTCTATGGACAAAATGTTTGTGTCTGGTAGGTTGAAATATTTGGAGATGGATCCACTGGGAAGTAATTAAGCCAGGAGAGTAGAGCTGTCATGACAGGATTATCACCCTCGTGAGAAGAGTAGGAAGAAACTTCTCTCTCCCTCTCCTTAACCCCCTCCATGTGAAGGCACAAACAGGAAGAAGCTTTCCCCAGGAAACAGATCTGCCTGCATTTTGATTTTGAACTTCACAGCCTCCCGAACTATGAGAAATTAATTTAATTTTTTAGGCTACCCAGCCTATGTTAGATTTATTATAGAAGCCAAGACACCTATAAGATGTGTAAAAGTAGGATGCATATTGAACATTCAGGAAAACGTTTGGTCCCCAGCACAACATGATCAAGGCCAAATGATAATATCTTCATTGACGGACTGAAACCAATCACCAGTCTGTTTAGGAAAGCATTGAAAAATGTGTCTTCTGATATTTTGTATTCACATCTGGTATGAAGTCTTAGGTAAATAAACACTTTACCTATACCTAGACCATTTTCTCAGGTCTCTAGGATTACATTTATAGATTACAAGAAAATTACTTAAATTCCTTTCTAACATAATTGAAACATAGGAGAATATGTGCCTCTTTTAGAGACTCCTTACTAGTCATCAAATATTAATCTGTTACATCCCCAAATGTAACAACAGAATGAAAATATTTCAATATTTAAAGCAGTGCTTCTCAACTGGGGGTGTGTATGTCACCCCTCCCCAGGGCACATAAGATAATATCTGTAGACATTTTTGTTTGTTACATTTGGAGCAGAGAGGGCTTGCTACTGACTGGCATTCAGTGGGTAGAGGCCAGGAATGCTGCAAACAATGCTCAGGACAGGACACTCACACAAAAAGGAATTATCCTGTTCCAAATATCATAGTATTGTGGTTGGAAAGCTTTGATTTAAAAGATGAACCCAAGATGAGTGCTTCAGAAGAGTCCATTCCCTTTAATGTTGTCACTGCCAGAGTGAGAAGTCAGCCTAGAAAACATGTTTCTAACCTAATAATGTGTGTTTTGTTTTGTTTTTTATTTACTGTAAGGAAAGTAGATTTTGAATTTAGTGTTCATAAAAATGAGAGCATATGTTTAGCAATATAAAAAGCATGTAAATACATAAAGAGCTGCATTACAGTTTTTATTCTTGTTTTTGTCCATATTATTAGGTATCCTCTCACTCTATACAGGCTTAAAAGGCAAAGTAGTCAGTTACTCAGGTACTTGAGAGTGCAGACCACTCCAGAAGCAAATACTAGACAAATATGACTCATTATTACTCCAGAGAGATTCTTCTGAGACTGACTGATTCTTGGATTGTACTCACAGGATGTTCTCCGGCTCTTCACCAATGTGCCACTTAATAAATCCGGCAACAAAATCCCTGACCACTAGTCCTATTGTATGCTCAAAAAATAAAATTTGAGTAAGACATAATTAAATACATAAAAACTATTATTTTCTAGCTAATCATGTAAGAAATCTGTGGAATTTCTAAATCCCTAAGAGATAGTACAAAGTAGAAATACCTCCAAATAAGGTTTGCCATAATTAAACAGATAAAAAAAATAGGGTAAAACAGAAAAGTAGATTGTGATTATAAATATTGGGTTGTTAAAGAAAAATAGATATTTAGACCATGTTCTTGACATTTGATATCAACATCAAGGACTCTGATTGATTAGCACATTCACACTGCATGTACTTGACCCACTGGAGCTAGGTCCTGGGCACTGCCTGGCGGAAGGGACCATGAGTCTGAATGGTGCCATAAGTTTTATTTCAAATTTAACATTTATGAATTGTGCAGGCTGTTAAAAATGTTTTAAATCATATAAATGAGCCACTTTCACTATGCTTAGCTCACACTAACTTCTTGTGAGATCCTGTTAGGCTATTATTGTATTTAAATTATTTATGCTAATATTTGTATACTTGCTTAGTATAAAAATATTAATACAAATAGCTTAGACCAATTAAAACATTTAAACACTACATTTTATAATTGAGAAAATTGAAGCACAGAGAATTAAAATAATTAAATTTAAAGAGATAGGAGCAAAGTACTACTGTGCTAATCAAAAGGGAGTAACAGAATCATCAGTGAATTCATCATTTAGTGTTTACATCTTAGTATGTATCTATCTTGGCTGAGATATTTTTATGCACATATAGGGTTGTTTTTTTGTTTGTTTTTTAATAAAATCACACTATTCATATAATTTTAGAATCTCCTTTTCTCACTTAATAATGCTCCTTAAATATTATTCCAAATACTGTACCAGACTTGGGTCAGCAATCAGCATTTTAAGAACAAACAACGAAAGAACTTCTTTGACATTTACACCTTTTTAGAAAAGACTTCCTCCTTTTCCTGGCCCGGTCACTTGAAATGCAAATCTATCTGGAATGTTTCTATTTCCTTTTCTCCTGCCCTCTCCTTAACCCATGATAATAGTCTGTGAAACCCTAATCCATAACATGATAAGAATGGTGCCTCCAAAACTTATCAAAGGGCACAAAATGGAAAAGAACAAAAAGACTGCTTCTTAAATAAGTTTGAGACATGTTTTACAAACCCAATTTAAATGAAAAAGTATGATTACTACAGGACATTTCAGAACACTTACCATGCTAATGCACATTGTAGCTATCCAATGACAAATACAGGTTGCTTCATTTGCCAAAAGTAATTGATGAGAAAATACTTTTTTTTTCTTTGACTATAGGAAAGCCATCTACTATAAACAGGTGAAGCAATATAAAGATAAAGCAGTGATCTACAAACCTTTTTGATTGTTTAAACCAAGAGTGAAAACTATTTGAGCACACAACCATATGGGTATAATTATTTATTAATAGTACTATACAAATTTATTCTGTCCATTATATAATACAAAAGTTAATTAAAATAAAAGATGAATTAAGTAAAACATTTAAAGGCCCTAATACTGACAGCTATTATTAATATTTTGCTAATATTATTAGTTACTAGAGGCCTGGTGTATAAAATTCGTGCATGAGGGTGTCCCTTAGCCAAGCCTGCACCCTCTCCAATCTGGGACCCCTCAAGGGATGTCCAACAGCCCTGTCACAATCCAGGACTGGCTCCCAACCACTTGATTGTCTGCCTGCCTGATTGCCCCTAACCACTTCTGCCTACCACTTTGATCACCCCCTAGTTACTCCCTTGCCAGTCTGATTGGCACCTAACTACTCCCCTGCTGGCCTAATTGCTCTTAACTGCCCTCCCCTGCAGGCTTGGTTGCCCCCTATTTCCTGCCAACTTCCCTCTCCTGCAGGCTTGGTTGCTCCCTACTTCCCTCCCCTGCAGGCCTAGTCCCCCTCAACTGTCCTCTCTTGCAGGCCTGGTTGCCCCCAAATACCCTCCCCTGCAGGCCTGGTCTTCACCAACTGCCACTTCTGTAGGTCCAGTCACCCCTAACTGCCCTTCCCCGCCATTCTGATCATTCACAACTACCCTTCCTATTAGGCCTGGTTCCTTCCAACTGCCCTCCCCTGCCAGCCATTTTTTGGTGCCCATCTTGAGTCCACATGGGGGGCATCCAACTTGTGTGTTGAAGTGATGGTCAATATACGTATTACTCTTTTGTTAGGTAGGATTATTTCAAAGCACTTAGGGTAAACTTCATCTTTATGGTAGTTGATGTAAATAAATATTTTAAATAGATTTTGACTTCAATTTTTTTTCAGCCCATTTCTTGTTAGATGTTTTTAGGCTACTATTGTACCTAATTTATAATATGACACAGTAAGTGTTCCTACAAGGAATAGAAGTATATTTATAACTCAAAGCTTCAATGCAAACCAATAAACTGACACATAGAAACATCACTATACTGGGTCTCTGACTCTTCCCTCATGATCCATTATTTGACTTAACATGAGACCTTCTGGTATATAAACCAAATTCCAATGTCAATGAGAATATGACCATTAATAAAAATGGAATTACAAATTATAGAATTTTCTTTCCACATCATAGAAGGTCATCTTGAGATGGAAGGTCTTAGGAAACATATTTTTTTGTGAAATATTATAGGCAGAAGAGATACTATGACTGGTTAAAGAAAGATCAGGAGAAAAGGATATAGAAACATCCCAGATAGACTTGTATTTCAAGTGACCTTGTTTGTTCTTAAAATGAGTATGTCTTGATTATTCTAAATACCAAATATTTGCTGGTAGGAAAAGAGCCAGTGGAGAGAGAGGAGGAAGAACACAAGAGATGAGGAGGATGGATGAGGAAAAACTGAATGCAGGACCCGAGACTGAACTATTGCAACATACAAATTAGAGCAGGAGTAACGCATGAAAACACCCTGCCTAGAAAAATGCAGCCTGACTCACACGGTGTCAGACCAGAAATGAACACAAAAATAGATGAGTGGACAACGGAGAACCAGTATCATAATGCAGAATCAGTGCCACAAAGAGATGCTGACCCAGAGATGCATATCACAGTTATTTCTTTAAACATTCCAGAGCCATTTTGAACTAAGGAACTCAGTGAGGAGGGGCGAGTAGTTAAACCAGATCTACCTCATCAAATTATTAATGATTTTTAAATTCACAAATATCCACTCAGTGTTTACAGTGTTCCAAACAATGTGCTGGGTGCTAAGGGTCCAAAATGAAGAGATGGAAATGCTTCTTGTTCCCACAGTTTACATTTGTCTTAAAATTGTAGTTGATATACATAAAATTACTTATCCAACTAGATATAGTTTATTTCATAGTGTGAAATGTCATTCTCAAATAAATTTTGTATATATGTCTTGAGTGAAAAAGAAAAATACTTTAATCTTGGGAAGGGAAAAAATAGCAAGTGGGCAAAATTGCTGAGAATAGTTCTTAAAACTATATGATTTCATTAGAATATGCCAATAGCTTTGAGGACACAAATACAACTTCTTGTTTGGGGAAAGTCCTTTTTGTTCCTTGCAGTGCCCCATTAATTTTTTAAAACCTAGTTAACTGAAATAAAATTGGTATAGCATGCACTGTATACAAAGGAAAGGGAGAATAAGTGAAGATAGGTAAGTTATTGACAGTATTATTGAAAGATAATTTTAAATTTATCCCTTCCTTTTGACTTATAAGGTCTAATAATTTTTGGTCTGAGTAGAAAACAATTTCATATATAATGCAATTTTACCTGTCTTGTTGAAATGAAAATTTCAGGTGTATTATGACTTCAAACAAATACCAAAGAGAAAATATTGTCTTCCCAGAGTAAACAGAACAATGCCAACCAAATAATACAAAGGAAAACAAGAAGAAAGAACGGGAAAAGGCAAAGATAGAAATAGAAGAGGGAAGAGACCAGATAGCTATCACAAAAAGACTCCCTCTTTCCAACCTTAACAATCTTCCTACCTATAGCAAGATATGGATGCAATCTGGATTACATTAAATAATTGTACTTTGCATAATAGTTATTCCCTTATTGAGGATGCTATTCACTGTAAAATAAATAAAAATTAAGCTATGAAACAGATAAAGTTTCTTAAAATCATCAGAGGCCTTTGCTAGAAGCCATCATTGATTTTATATAGCTAGAGGAAGTAAAAATAGTGAACATCAAAATTTTATAACTAGCCTATACTAATAAAAGGGTAATATGTTAATTAGACTGAGAGACCTTCTGGATGTCCTTCTGGACAAAGCCATGGTAGTGGGGACTGAGGCAGAGGTGGTTAGGGGTGATCAGGCCAGGAGGGGAGGGCAGTTGAGGGTGATCAGGCTGATGGGGGGAGGCAGTTGGGGGCTAGCAGGTCATCAGGGGGAGTCAGTTGAGGGTGAGTTGGGAGTGATCAGGCCAGCATAGGGGGCAGTTGAGGGCCTAGAAAACAAGTGGGGAGTAACTGGGGGTGAGCAGGCTGGCATGCAGAGTTGTGAGGGATGATCAGGCAGGCAGGAGGTGAGAAGTTAGGTGCCAGCAGTCCCAGATTATGAGAGGAGTATGTCTGATTGCTGGTTTAGGCCTGATCCCCTAAACCAGCAATTGGAAATCTCCTCCCCCCCAAGGGGTCCTAGATTGGAGAGAATGCAGGCCAGGCTGAAGGACACCCTACTCCCCATGCACAAATTCCATGCACTAGGCCACTAGTAATAACAATAAGTGAAAAATAAATGATAGCAATTCCTAATTTTTCTTAAAGCATTTGGGGAATATGTGAGGTAAGGGAAAAGAGAGAGCAGGTATTTAATTACACATTCAGATAAATTATTTTGAGAAATTTATTATTTTTTCTTCTTATGGTAATATTGGCAGCATAATCATGTGAGCTCTGTAAATGAGAGAATTCAGTTCAGCAAAGTTATACTGATTGAAATGGATCTGTAAAAAATGCTAAACTACATTTTGTGGGTAGAGTCTCTTTTGTGTATAGGGATTACAGAGTTATTTAAATAAACTAGATAGTGTTTAAGGTATGTATAAGACGTTCACAGCTCTACTGATTTTTTTAAATTGATTGTTATTGATTTGAGAGAGAGGGAAAGAACAAGAATGAGAGACAGAGAAAGAAACATCCACGTGAGATGGAAATATTGATTGGATGCCTCCCACATGCATCCTTAGCTGGGGCATGAACCCACAACCTGGACATGTGCCCTGCTTGACCAGAAATCAAATTCACCACCTTTTGGTGTGTGAGATGATGCTCTAAATAACTCAGCTGCACTCACGAGGGCACAGCTCTACCTTGCACAGGAGCTCAGCCCAGAGCACTGCATTCTCTCAGTAATTCATAATATCCAGAAGGTAGCTGCCAAGACAAATGAAAACACAGGATTTGAATAAAAACCCAGATTCTCTTTCCAGCTGTGCCTCCCTGACCCATCTGGAAAATAAGAAAACAGTCCTTCTTTATAAAACACTTTGCAGCCTAATGCTTTTCTGCCTTTTCTATCTCATCATCTGAATAGTAACGCATTTACACATCCATGGGCTATAAGATGCCATCTTTGCTCCTTGAAGATGCCATAAAGGAGCAAAGTACAACTAGTGAGACTAGAAATAATTAAGACCATAAAAAATATTTGAAGCAATGAGATTGAATTCCTAAAATCACACACAAAAACAATTTCTATTATTATACATGAGCCTCATACTTTTGTGCCTGACCTCCTATCACTGACTTCTCTTCCCAGGAATGTGGGGAGCCTGTGCTAGCTTTGCAGAGACTACAGTTTCATGAGCTGAGATTAAGTATGGGAATGGGGAGGGGAAACAAGCTTTTGGCTGAACAAAAAGTGATTGATGCCCTGGTCTCAGATGAGGTTTTGGGAAGCAAGTGGAGTTAAAATATTAGGTCTAAAAGGAGGGTAGAGCTCAGAAAACAGACATCAAGAAAAGCCTACAGAGTAAAGAACAAGCAAAGCAGTCAGGGAAGGTTTGGGAGACAAAATACAGGTTCCAGACATATATAATCCATGGCATTTTGTAGGTGCCACAGTTGAGCCCTTGGGTGGGGCTGGAATCATAAAACTCAGCTGTTCTTAGAGTTTTAAATATCCGATTGCCTTCTTAGACATAAAGTTTTGGAAATACAAGGTACAAATAAAACAATAGTTTCATAGAAAACAGTACTATAGCCCTAGCTGGTTTATCTCAGTGGATAGAGTGTCAGTCTGCAGAATAAAGGGACATGGGTTCGATTTCAGTCAAGGGCACATACTTGGGTTGTGGGTTTGACTCCAGTAGGGGGTGTGCAGGAAGCAGCTGATCACTGATTCTCTCATCATTGATGTTTCTCTCTCCCTCTCCCTTTCTATCTGAAATCAGTAAAAATATATTTTTTAAATGGTTTTGCCTTCTGTAGATTAGTAAGACCAGAAATAATACTGAGAGGGTAACATCTAGGTGGAGTCACACTGTTGAGTCTCATGCCCAATAGGAAATTAAGCCTACACAGGTATTCAGAGTATCATATGAAGCTATAAGAATGAGCCTCGATGACTTATCTTGTATACAAGTAAAGCAAATAAGAACTGAGAGAGGAGAAGGTAGGAATTCCAAAGGACAAAAATGGGTACTTTTTAGTCAATACATAATTTCTTGAAGTTCAGAGAAGGGACTTATTGATGGTCTCTCTCTTTTAAGTTTCCAGGAAGAAATAAAGGCCCCATGGGAGCCAGAGTAATTCTGAGGGGAAGATAATAGGTTTGGGACTCAGAGTCAAAGATTTAGAAGATACACAGAGAAGACCAGGGGCCTAACTAGAAAAGATGTAGCAATCCCATTGGGCCAGTGGGAACTTACTGAGCCTGGATTCTGAAGAGCTTGGTGTACACTCTGGACTTCACAGGTGTCACTATCAGACCAAGAGAAAGTGAATGACTGAGTTTGGGATTCTTTGGCTGACTCCACTTGGGTTTTAATATAGAACAGCAAGACTATTATTAGTATTATTTCTAAGAGCTTTTATAGATTTTAATAATTCCTATTATTTGGAATTTAAAAACACCTTCTATTTCCTTGTTTATTTCCAGTTAAATCCTTAGAAACCCCGAATGAGGTTTTATACATCAGAAAGCACAACTGTGGGTGTGTTGAAAGTCCAGGCTGAGTTGCAGACAGTGGCAACCAGGAATGACAGTAAACAACTGAGATGCTTTCAGCCCATGAAAGCAAAGAGGTTAGTCTCAAACATAGGTAGTCTGCTAAGAGGCCTTGCCCATTTTATTTATTTATTTTTTTAAAAAAATATATTTTATTGATTTTACACAGAGAGGAATTGAGAGGGATAGAGAGTTAGAAATGTCAATGAGAGAGATACATCAACCAGCTGCCTCCTGCACACTCCCCACCAGGGATGTACCCGCAACCAATGTACATGCCCTTGACCAGAATCGAACCCGGGACCCTTCAGTCTGCAGACCGATGCTCTATCCACTGAGCTAAACCGGTCTCGGCAAAGAGGCCTTGCCCATTTTAAAATTACTCAATTTATGCTGCAAAGTAAACCTAAAATCGAATTTCCATTTCTTCATATAAAATTATGCTGAGCTTTTCCATGCAATAGAAAGATGACCAGGTGGAGAGAGCTGTTCAGGAACTGGATCTATTCCCACCATGAACATCAGTGTCCATCACAGATATGCTAAGCATATTTTCTATTCTAAATCACTGATTAATATGTTAACTGGCCCAATAAGTAATCTCTGTGGAATGCCATTTGTTGTGTCTCCCCAGGTTGACACTGACCCATTGAGAATATTTGTCAAAATGTGACACTTCACCCAGCTGTCTCTTCTCATAGCACATGCGGGCACAGTTGTCGGTGAGGAATTAAGACTGTAACAGCAGGGACATTAAGGATTAGGTTTGACAGTTTACTAAGAGGAATGCATAGTTTGGGCTTTGTCCAACTCGGGATGCCTTCCTAAGTTTAGAAAGAGGATGATTTCAGTTAATGAAGTATAATTTTAAAAGAGCCAACGATAGCCCTGACCGAGTGGCTCAGTTGATTAGCATCATCCTGTGCACCAAAAGGTTGCCAGTTTGATTTCAGGTCAGGGCACATGCCTGAGTTGAAGGTTTGATTCCCAATCAGGGCATATATGGGAGGCAATCAATTACTATTTTTCTCTCAGATCTCTCTCTCTATCTCTCTCTCTCTCTCTCTCTCTCTCTCTCTCTCTCTCTCCCTCCCTCTCTCTAAGCTGATGATAAAATAAAATGAAATAAAATAAAAAAAAAAAAACAAGTGGAAGGCATTTTTAATGACAAAAACACAAGAGAGTACCTGTGATTGTTGACCATTGTTTTTCTTTTCTTTTTCTTTCTTTTGCATTTTATTTTTAAATTTGTTTTTAATTTAAGTTCTTTATTGTTTAATGTATTGCATAAGTCTCCTTTTCCCCCCAATAACCTCTCCTCGGCCATCCCCAACCCCCAGCACATGCCCTCAACCCTGTCCCACCCCTGTCAGTGTCCATTGGTTATGCTCATATGCGTGCATACATAGTAGCTCTTATCCCTTCACTCCCCATCTTTCCTCATAGGTGGGACAGTGCATTCCATGCTTATATGACTCTGGTTCTGTTTTTGTTCACCAGTTTATGTTGTTCATTATATTCCACAAATGAGTGAGATCATGTGATATTTCTCTTTCTCTGACTGGCTTATTTTGCTTAGCATAATGCTTTCCAGTTCTATCCATGCTGTTGTAAATGATAATAATGCCTCCTTTTTTAGATCAGCATAGTATTCCATTGTGTAGATGTACCACTGTTTTCTAATTTACTCATCCGCAGATAGGCACTTAGGCTGTTTCCAAATCTTATCTATTGTAAATTATGCTGCTATGGACATAGGGGTGCACATGTCCTTTCTGATTGGTGTCAATCAGACAGCACATAACAAAACTAAAGTTTCCAATGATTAACCTCAAACTTAGATGGTAGGAAAAAAAAGTACTCTTTGTAAAATAAAATAAAAAATCGGGTCAGCTTTTTGCCTGGGTTCAAAAACTTCTCCAAGGGACGCAATGGCTTTACTGTAGAACTGCATTCTACGAAAAGGAATGTTAAGGAAGAAGGCAAATACCTTCTTCTACAATCACAGTTGGATCATGCTTAAAATTACTGTTGGGATTTTCTACAAATGTTTTGTTTTTCCAGTTTCCTAGAAATACAGTACTGTGATGGAGCAGATGTGTTGTGTAGCTCTTGGTCCTTGACCTTCTCACAGGTCCTGTAATATTGATCAGGTAGTGAACAGCTCTTACAATAAATCTGCCCTGGAGTTTTAGCGAGGGAGACGAGGCCATAGACTTTGCAGCTTCTGACTTTGTTCCTGGCATCATGGGTTAGCTTAGAGATTACAAATTCAGTAATCCTGAGAATAAAACAAAGGCCTCGATAACATCGAGAAATGGTAATCAAACTCCCTTCTTCCCATAAGGGGCAGGAGAGACTAGAAATGGGCACTGTGGTTCAATGAACACACTACTAGGGAGCACATTAGCTCTTCAGATTGTCTTCGGATAGCACACTTGGTGTTTTGGGATTGACAGTCACCTTTTCTGCGCTGAGTGAGACTTGTACACAGCTGCCATCATGTTGCCATCATGTTTTGGGTGCTCTGCACAACCCTGGTGTAATGAAGAAAAGAAGCCAAAGAGAAGAGAGACATAAACAAGCTCCCTGGTTTGGGGAGAGGCTCAACAAACAGCTGCTTGCCCCAGGGGCCTGAGAAGATTCCCAGCGGACGTGCTGCGGGATGAAGCCACAGCTGTGTTCATGCCAGAGCACTTTCACCCTGACAGAGTTCCAATGCACCTAAGGATAGCTACTCACTCACCTGGTCTGGTAAAGCATCCTCTTTAAAGGCTGATGCATTCTTAGATCAGGGCTGTGTTCACCCATGAAGTATATACTGGCAATTCCCCTTGGAGCATAAAAAAAGTAATTAAGATTATCCCATTTTTTTACCTTGCTATTTAAACTGATATTTTACCTGCATTTTAAAATGTGCATAACACAGTAGAACAGTAGATTAAATATCACATAATAAATATGTTACTGGAGGCCCAGTGCACAAAATCTGTGCATGAAGGGGGGAGGGTTATCCCTCAGCCCAGCCTGCACCCTCTCCAATCTGGGACCCCCTCGAAGATGTACAACTGCCCCAAGGGAACACCCACCCTAAATGGGTAATCGGACATCCCTCTCACAATCCAGGACTGCTGGCTCCCAACTGCTTGGCTGCCTGCCTTCCTCATTGCATCTAACCACTCTGCTGCCAGCCTGATTGATGCCTAACTGCTCCCCTGCCAGCCTGTTTGCCCCTAACTGCCCTTTCCTTCAGGCTTGGATCCCACCCAACTGCTCTTCCCTGCAGGCCCAATCACCCCTAACTTCCCTCCCCTGCCAGCCTGGTCACCCCTAACTGCCCTCCCCTGCAGGGTTAATCACCCCCAACTGCCCTCCCTTGCAGTCCTGGTGCCTCCAAACTTCCCTCCCTTGCAGGCCTTGTCCATCCCAACTTTCCTCCCCTGCTGGCCATCTTGT
The DNA here is from genome assembly GCA_963924515.1 of Vespertilio murinus. NCBI lineage: Eukaryota > Metazoa > Chordata > Mammalia > Chiroptera > Vespertilionidae > Vespertilio > Vespertilio murinus. The sequence continues at coordinate 115,351,389 of OZ004707.1, forward strand.
GGTGGCCATCTTGTGTCCACATAGGGGAAGGATCTTTGACCACATAGGAGCAGCTATCTTGATCTTGTGTGTTGGAGTGATGGTCAATCTGCATATTACTCTTTTATTAGATTCTGCATATTACTCTTTTATTAGATAGGATAGAGGCCTGGTACCGGGCGGGGGGCGGGGGGGAAGGGGGCTCGAAGCTGGCTTGCCCTGAAGACTGTCCCAGATCAGGGTGGGGGTTCCCTTGGGGCATGGGGTGGCCTGGGCGAGGGGCCTGTGGTGGTTTGCAGGTCAGCCACACCACCTGGCAACCCAAGCAGAGGACTTGGTATCTAGAATTTATTTACCTTCTACAATTGAAACTTTGTATCTTAGAGTGGAGCCAAGCCTTCTGCTTCCTCCATGGCTGCTGCCATTTCTGTTTGGATTTTTTTACCTTCTATAATTGAAACTTTGTAGCATTGAGTAGAGGCCTAGGCCAGCTAGGGCAGGCAGAAACCTTGGCTTCTTCCATTGCCAGAGAAACCCAAGCCTCCCTCCTGCTCTATGTGGCCAGTCATCTTGGTTGGTGTTAATTTGCATACTTGTTCTGATTGGCTGGCGGTTGTAGCAGAGGTATGGTCAATTTGTATATATACCATAAACTGGTGGTTTATACACAACAAACGTATTTCTCACAGTTCTGGGGACAAGGAAGTCTAAGATCAAGGCAATGGCAACTTTGGTGTCTGGTGAGGGCCATCCATCTTCTTAGATGGTCTTCCTTACATTATAACTGCCTATGGTGGAGGGGGCAAGGGAGCTTTCTTGGATTCTGTTATGAGGGTATCGATTCCATTTAGGAGGGCTATGCCCTAAGGACCTAATCACCTCTCAAAGGTCCCACCTCCTAATATCACCACCTTGGGGGTTAGGATTTCAACAAATGAATTTAGGGGGATATAGATTCCATACCTCCTCTTTTTAAAAATTATTATTGATACAAAAAAAAGTTGAATACCACTGCCTTAGATTATTTCCCTCCTCCAGCCAAATATTTGTAAGAAGAAAGGGTGCATTGGTATTATAGTAGGTAGCTAATTAGAAATTAATGAAAGAGAATGGAACCAGACACCTAATTAAGCCAGATTAACTAGGAAGCTACAGCTTCACAGACACCCTAAGGGACAGACACCTCCTCAGCCAAAGGGATGTTAATCTCGAGCAGGCAGGAAAACCAGCTTACCCACCTCCCCAGGAATATCTGGTCCTTTTGCCTGGATTACCAGGGGGAGGGATAGAAAGTGAAGGGGAAATTCCTCCCCTGGGCGCATGCAGAAGCCAGAGGAAGAAGCAAAACTATGAGGCCCGAAAAGTAGGAGCCAAAATGGCCACCAAAAGGGGAGGAGACTAGCTTCAGAAAGGATTGGATTTGGATAAGGGCTCAAAACTCTGTAAAGCTGCCAAAACCAGTTTGGCTCAGTGGATAGACCTTCTGTCTGCAGACTGAAAGGTCCCAGGTTCGATTCTGGTCAAGGGCATGTATGTTGGTTGTGGGCATGTCCCCAGCAGAGGGTGTGCAGGAGGCAGCTGGTCAATGTCTCTCTCATTGATGTTTCTAGCTCTCTATCCTTATCCATTCTTCTCTGTAAAAAATCAATAAAACATATTAAACACACACACACACACATACACACACACACACACACCAAAAACAAAAACAAAAATAAAAACAAAAACAAAAACAAAAACATCTGTAAGGTCCAGGAAAGGGATGGGGTAGTTTGAAAGGAAGCTTACTGATTCCCAAACCCAAGGAAATACAATGGAAACCTAACAAAGGCCCTATGGGTAGCACCCACAGCATCACCTGTTAGCAGCTGTCTTGGCCAAAGCCAGTGCCCACTGGACGGAGCAGAGACTAACCCAGGCTACTGAGACCTCATATGCTGGGCCAGGGCTCTCCTCCTGGGCCTGGGAGAGTAAGTGTGGGCCTGCAGCCCCAGAGGCCAGGCTTCTTCCTCAGCGGGAAGAGCTGAGCCATAGATGAGGCAGTAGGCAGCCTCACCAGGGGCACCTATGCCCTGCAAGCCCTTCCATTCACTCTGCCGCTATACCTAAATTCCTCCTCTGCCTGAGTCCCTGAAATGCTTGTCCTGCCACTTAGCAAGAACCTATTTCCAGACCAGTGAAGCAGACTCCCCTTGGCCCTGGTCATTGCCTGACAATATCAGTGTCATAGTAACTCTCTTAAAATCACTCAGAGCAAACATTTGCACTTAGGATAGTCATCAGACTAATGTCACAATAGGGCAGAGGAAAGAAAAAATGAGGGAGGGGAGAAATGGGAAATAAAAGCGCTTTTCCTCGGTGACATTTAAAAAAAAAATCTTTAAATAAAAGACCCAGATTGCCCCATCCTCACACTCATGGCATACTCAATCTATCTTGGTGTCAGCCACAAAACTCTCCAGTGAATAATTTGTTAAATCTAAGGAACAGGATCCAACCCAAAGGGAGTTGTTTGGTGAGTACAAAATACCAGGTATTGAGACTCGGGGAAATGTCACTGCAGAGTGTGGTTACCAGGTAGTTTGCTTGCAAGGTGTCAGACAGTGAGAAGAAGACACTGACCTCACAATAAAAAATCAATAGATCAAGTTCAGCTGGCCAGTGTGGCTCAGTTGCTTGAGCATCATCCCATGCTCCAGGAAGTCACTGGTTCCATTCCTGGTGAGGGCACATGACTGGGTTGTGGGCTCCATTCCCAGTAAGCACACACAGAAGGCTTATCAGTATTCCTCTCTCATCAATGTTTCTTTCTCTTTCTGACTCTTCCTCTCTCAGAAATCAATGGAAGCATTATTTATTTATTTATTTATTTATTTATTTTAAGAAAGAGATCAAGTTCAAGATCACAGGTTGCTCCCTGGCTAAGTCTAGCCTGTACACATAGTTTAGTCAAAGGTAATTTATAAAACTTTTAATTTGTTTGAAACATTTAAATCTTTGAGATTTCACACTAAAAATTACCCACATTTTTGTCTTCTCATAATAAATAAAAGAACTAACAATACTGAGCCCATATTCCCGAAGAGCCAGCATGGTCTGAGGATGAAGTGTGCTCTTCGTTTCATCCCCACCAGGGCTACTGCACAAAGACTTGTTTTCTCTCTTCTAGATTCAGAAATAGCAATGGCACAGAATGCTGAGAGAAGTCAGACAGGCAAACAAGGAACCCTAAATGATCTACCCATTGTCATGCTGCCTCTCCCTATCCCCTTGCCTATCATATGCCAGTTACTGTTCTAGAAATCTGTGATGGGAAGAATCAAAAGCAATCTGAAAAGCTGAGGTGCCTGCTCCCATTGAACTTATGCTTTAGTTGAGAAAAATTGGACAACAAATCAATAAGTATCCATTATCAGTGATAATAATCTCTACAATATTTAAGTGCTATTATGGGCCAGCCACTGCTCTTTTTCACATGCAGTTTATGCTCTTTTCCACGTATTAAGTCCCGCAGAAACCTTATGAAAAGGAAATAATTGCACCACATTTTTCAAATAGGAAATTGATTCATGAGGATAAGCAACGTATCAAGTCCCACAGCAAGTGAGGGGTGAAGAAATAATGGGCCCCAGCAGCCTGACTTTAGAGGCTCGGCATTTAACCCTCACCCCACGCCATTATGGGCTAAGCAGAGTCTAAAAATCGGCTGATGTGACAGAGGGAATAAGCAGCTACTTTAGATTTTGGAAGTCAAGAAAAGCCTTTTCAGGAAGTGAAATATAAAATGAGACCTGAAGGATATAACTATGCAAAAACTACAGTAGTAGGTACAGGGAACAATTAATGCAAAGGACTACATCTGGCAAGAGCTTGGCTTATTAAGAACCTGAAAAGAGTGGAGCACTGTGGCTGTAGCTTGATGAGGGAGTGAGGGAGGAAACTGCAGGGACAAGATTGAAAAGCACACATCATTCTCCAGGGGAGGAGTCCAGATCTTGTTCCAATGGACAGTGCAAGTTTATGGATGAAACTGGGGAAGTGGAATAATCTGATTTGCATTTTAGTAACATAGTAATGCTCACATTTACCTAAGCTCTTTACAAACTAACCTTAATGTATGTCTCTATCTTCCTCTCCTACTATTTCCCCTTTATGCATGCTGTGTGCTAGCTCCAATATTCTAGTAGGTGTTGGTATGCTGGGAAACCAACTCTATGGAAACAAAACCCGGCTTTGTAGCATTTGCTGATTTCTGAGGTGTAAACACATCCACCATAGCTGATTTTATGCTATTAATACTTTAACAATTAGCTTGCAAATTTCCTGAATAGCTAACAATCAGCTCTTGAGAGCTCCTTAGAGCTGGCTTCAACACTGCTACATTGCCAATATCTTCACCTTCTGAAACTCTCCAGATCCTTACATGGCATGCCTTCCTACATTTATTTCTCTCTACCTGTAAAACAACCCCTGTGGAACTACAATTATGAGCAGAACCCTTGGCTTCAGATGGACCTGGCCTCAAATATCAGCCACAGGCCCTTAGGTAAAATTCTTAACTATATCTCTATTACTCCATGTACAACACGGGAGTGATAACAGTGCCTACCTCAGGGTGTCACTATAAAAATGAAATAGAGTAACAACTGGTATTTAGCAGGGTACCTGGGATATTTTATTATGTATTTCATAAGAAATTTTATTTTATTCATCTACTACAGGTCCAGTGCACAAAATGTGTGCACTTGGAGGGCGGGGGCGGGGGGGCGGCAGTCCTTCAGCCTGACCTGTACCCTCTTGTAAGCCAGGAGCCCTCAGGGGATGCCAGATCGATGGCTTAGGCCCACTTCCTGGCAGTCAGACATCCTTGGCACTGCCACAGAGGCAGGAGAGGCTCCTGCCATCACTGCTGCGCTTGACAGCCATCAGCCCAGCTTCTGGCTAGGCAGCACTCCCCATGGGAGAGCAATGACCACCAGGGGGCAGCTCCTGCATTAGGTGTTTGTTCCCTGGTGGTCAGTGCCAGTCATTACAATTGCTCTTTCGGCTGTTTGGTCAATTTGCATATTAGCCTTTTATTATATAGGATTCACCCACCACCGACCCTAGCTACAGGAGCTGGGGGGAAACTATGATGTTTGCAAAGTTTGCCTTTTGATATTTTGTTATTTGAATCAGAGCTACTGCCTGGTTCTCTTTATCACCAAGATGCTTCCCCAAATCCATACAATTATATTTCTCTTATGTAGCAACGAATTTTTATAATGATACACTACCTATACTAATAAAAGGGTAATTGCTAATTAGACTGGGTTGACCAGCCAGCTTCCAGATGTTTGACTTTCTTCCAGACAAAGTCATGGTGGTGGGAGCCAAGGATGAGGCAGTTGGAGGTGACAAGGCTGGCAGGGGAGGGTAGTTGGGGGTGACCAGGTTGGTAGGGGATGGTAGTAAGGAATGACCAGGCCAGCAGGATAGGGCAGTTGGGAGTGAACTGGCCTGCAGGGGAGGGACGTTGGGGGCAACCAGGCTGGCAGTGGAGGGCAGCTGAGGGCATTAGGCTGGCAGGAAGGTGAGTGATTAGGAGCCAGTGGTTCTGGATTGCAAAGGGATTGCAAGGGGATGTTCAACTGCCAGTTTAGGCCCGATCCCTAAACCAGCAGTCGGGCATTCCCTAAGGGCTCCCGGATTGGAAAAGGTGCAGGCCGGGCTAAGGAACACCACCCCCATGCACAAATTCCATGCACCAGGCCTCTAGTATGATATAAGAGCAAACTGTGGCTTAAAGCAGTGTTTTTCAACCAGAGTGCAGCAATAATTTTTAAAAGATTCAATAACTAACTATTTAGTCAAGGACACTGACCTCTTTTCCCTTAGTTTCGTGTGTTCGGCAAACTGTGGCTCATGAGCCACATGCAGCTCTTTGGCCGCTTGGGTGTGGTTCTTCCACAAGATACCATGGCCTTGGCGAGTCTATTTTGAAGAAGTGGCATTAGAAGTTTAACTTAAAAAATTTTGGCTCTCAAAAGAAATTTCAATCGTTATACTGTTGATAATTGGCTCTGTGGACTAATGAGTTTGCGACCACTACCTTAGATGAGTCAGATTAAAAAATGACAACAAGCAACAAAACAATATCTGCCTGGTGTAATGAATCAAAATTATAACTATTTTTTGTCAGCTTTGCAAAAAAATATATTTTGGTGTGCCACAGAATTTTAGTGATTAGTTTATGTGTGCCATGAGATGGAAATGGTTGAAACTCACTGTCTGAAAGTATTAATCTCTATTTTCTAATGGAATTTTTTGATGACAGGAAAGATTTAAGACTCTGGTGTCTTGCCTTTGTATTTTGTAAATTTTTCTGTAGGCAAACATTTGAGGTAGATAACTAAGTCTTAGCCTCCACCTGTCAGTTTTTATTCACTAGAATTCTGTAGACAGCTTATTTTACTGTTTAGTTGTACCAGTGCCAAGAGCAGCTTTATTCATTGACTATTAGAGATGCGGGTTCTAGTGCAGCTCAATTCTACCTTTGTGACCTTATTTAAGTCCCAAACCCTGTGAGACTTACCACATTAAGATGAATTCAGAGTCTATAGCTACTCTAAAATTCAATGATTCTACATATTTAAATATTTATACATTCCAAAGCACCTCCAAAGCCAACAGAAAAAAATATATATTTGGCACCACCATTCTGGTGAGAGTAACACAAATAAACTTGGGCCTCTATAGAAAACCAAAGCAGAATTTTGAATCAATAGTATGAATAATTCAGAAAAAATAAAATAAAATAAAGCAAGACTTGCAGTCTCCAAAGTATCAGAATATATTTAAATTATGGTCCTATTCAGAAATCACTAGAACCATAGTGTGTTCTGTACTTATATTGAATGAAATCATCAGAGTTGCATTTTCCTTTAATCATAGGCTTCTCTGAGATCTCATATCAAAATTCTACTAAGAGGAATGTCCTAAGCCAATATCAAGTCAAATGTGTATAGAAGCAACCCAGGTGTACTTGCGCACTTCCTAGCCAAATTTTAAAAGATACTTAAAATTCACTAGACATGAAGAAATCATTTATCTGATTAAAGTAATCTCCATTATTTCTTTAAAAGTATTATGTCCTAATCAATATATTTATGAGCCTAAACTTTAAAAGAGTGCCTCTCCTAAACTATGCATCCAATATTTCCCAACTTTTAACCCATCCCTATATTCTAAATTAGCGTGATAACCTGCCAACACATTTAAGGCAACTATTTGCTTTTTCTTGAAAGCTAATATACTAATAAGGTTATAATGTACCCTAAGCAATGTAACCAATGAAGCCACTACTATTTGATCTACTAAAACAGTTATGTATCATTCACCAGCAATGCAAGGCCTGAGATAAAAAGAGATTTTGGCTTACTATTAAGCATTTTATATCAACCTGTGAACAGTCACCAAGAATAATATCAAAGGAATTTTATCACAAATACATATTTCAGTTGCAATAAATAATAATAATAATAAGATACCTACATTGTTTATTATTTCTAATTCCTAATTCAGAGATAAATTATAAAATATATTTTCTGATGTGGATTACAGTTCTGATTGTAGCAAATTTTCATTATGGAACACATGAAATTTATATCACAAATCGTATTTTTCTTGATTGGACTTTGCATGTCAATGATCAGTTCATAAATAAGAATTATCTAGGTTGAAAGGGTGAAACAAGCCAATCTGAAAAGGCTACATATTGTACAACGCCAAGTATATGACATTCTGGAAAAAGCAAAGCTATGGAGAACATAAAAATATCAGTGGTTGCCAGTGAGGGAGAGAGAAACCGGCAGAGCACAGAGGGTTTTTTTTTTTAAGGCAGTGAAAATACTCAATATGACATAATAATGTCCACATGTCATTGCACATTTGTCCAAATCCATAGAACCTACAACACCAAGAGTGAACCCTATGTAAACTATGAATTTTGGATGGTTGTCATGTGTAAATATTCACCAACTGTAACAAATGTACCACTCTGGCGGGAGATGTTGACAACGGAGGAGGCTATGCATGCCTGGAAGTAGATAAAATATCAGAGATTTCTGTATTTCCCTTTTTATTTTTCTATGAACCTAAAACTGCAAAAGAACAAAACAAAACAAAAAAAACCCACAACAGTCTTTTGAAAAAAAATCGAAAGGAAATCTTTAAAAAGTTAAGAATTTGACCTCTTGCATGCTAAAAAAAATATGTGCCCATAAAACAGGACAAATGATTTAATAAATCCTTTGCCCATATTTTTTTAACTTACATAATTTCCTTGACCCTAAATTTTTATAAAACAAAAGGTATCTTTTAGGTTCTCTAAATTTCTTCATCTTCCAAGACAGCTTCTTCACAGAGACGAAGGGAGAGAGATAGAGAGCTAGAAACGTCGATGAGAGAGAAACATTGACCAGCAGCCTCTTACACACCCCCTACCGGGGATGTGCCTGCAACCAAGGTACATGCCCTTGACCAGAATCGAACCCGGGACCTTTCAGTGTGCAGGTCGATGCTCTACCACTGAGCTAAACTGGTTTCGGTTTCTTCACAGTTTTAAATGACTCCCAATAGGATGATTTTAGGGAGAGTTGTTTCACAAAGAAAGCACTAGTCTTATCTTAGATGTACAACAATTAGGATGTCACTACGTTCTTTGTAGAAATACAAATATATGGGTACATCTGTGACATATTCTCACCTGTATTTCCCAAAAGGGAGGTCTTAGTTTATTTATTTATTTATTTATTTATTTATTTATTTATTTATTTATTTTTATTGACTTCAGAGAGGAAGGAAAAGGGAGAGATAGAAACATCAATGATAAAGAGAATCATTGATTGGCTGCGTCCTGCATGCCCCCTACTGGGAATTGAACCTGCAACCTGGACATGTGTTCTGTCCAGGAATTGAATCGTGACTCCCTCGTTCAAAAGTCAATGCTCAACCACTGAGCCATGCTGGCCAGGCTAATATATATATTTTTAATACCGTATTTGCCGGCGTATAAGATGATTTTTTGGCCCTGAAAAATACGTATTTGCCGGGGTATAAAACGACTGGGCGTATAAGACGACCCCCTAACATTTCCACTAAAAATACAGAGTTTGTTATATACTCGCCATATAAGACTACCCCCCACTTGGAGGCATATTTTTCAGGGCCAAAGGGTCGTCTTATACGCCGGTAAATATGGTGTGTGTGTGTGTATATATATATATATATATATATATATATATAGTGATGTCTAGATACTCTAAATTTCAAGAAGAGAGTTAAATGAATCATGTTGCTGGACAAAACTGCTAAATATGGTTGGTTGCTTTTCTATCCAGAGAAGTCCACCAGAGGACAAGAAAGGTTGCCCTTATATATCCAGGCACTTTTCACAAGAGGGTGAGAAAAATCCACTCATCCCATAGAAATGCTCAACTTGAACCTGGGGTGGCACTGACCGATTTAACACTGAGACCATAATACCTACCACAAGCCTTTGAAGAAGCCCAGCTGTGCCTCTTGCCATGTTGAACCGGAAAGCTGACATTACTGAGGGCTTCCTGTGGTTTGAAATTCTCTGGAGAGGTGGCCACAGTGTGAGTCAGCTGTAAGCCATGGCCAGGCCTTCCTCCGTCCTAAGGGAAGACTTTAGGAGAGAGAACTGAATGTTTGCTAATGCAACTGCCATCTGCCACCGCTAAGTCTGCTGGTGATAGAGTGCACGTTAATGCCAGAGAGACAGAGAACACTCACCATCTGTTCATTGCCCTGAAATAAAATTAACTGGGTCATCTGGATTTGGAAGCCTATCTGGAATTGTTGACATCTCTTCCCAATCCTGAGGATGGAAATTTTCTCCCATATTACATCATTCAAATTACCCAGAGATACATTTTCACACTAATCCTTCTAGTGGATAAATTATAGTTGATAGATTATATATTACTTGCAATTTATGTGTGTATCCTTCATTATTATATTTGTAAGCAATAATATTACAAATTGCTATCCAACGGAAACCTTCTAGAGAGGAAAAATGCCTAATAAACCTAATTTCAATGAGAATATGCAAAATCTATATGGACCTCAGTCTTTGCTGTCCAGCTAATGAAAGGCACATTTCTTGCTTTCCAGGAACTCAAACTGTAAAAGAAAAATAAAGAACTACAAGGTATTTTGTTCTTGCTAACTACCTAAAAAGATATTTATTTGCACTATGGTAACAGAATCTAAGATATGACTATAGGGGTGGTGAAATATTTTCCCCCTGAGATAGGAGCAGGAAAGCTTTAAATTAATTTTCTGTATAGAAAAACCTACCCTTGACCTCTCCGGGCAGAATAGCTCACCTTCCAACAAACTCTTGTAATTTTTATGTTCTGATTTCTCTCAGACTAGTCTTGGTCTTGGCCAGCATTGGTCTTATTGTAAAGTTCATCTGAAATATGACACAGAAGAGAAGGAAAGAAAATATAACAAATGATTATTTTCAGTTCCTTGTATCAGTGTTTCCCTAAAATATGGTTCTCTTAAAGAAAACTATGAAATATTCAATTTTCAAAAGTCACTTTCCATTAACCTAGGAGAAAAGTTACTGCTTTTAAGAGTTTATGGACATCAATAAGAGGAAATAACACAGTTCACTTAGACAACCTGTAATGTGCTGACTTGAAATAAATCTAGTGAGCTATCCTTGGCTCCCAAGAGATTCCATTTTAAAATAACCTTCTGTGACTTGGATTATTGACCAAGCTCAGTTCTGAGCAAAGTCTACACACAGAGATTTCTCTAGTCTTTTCTGTCTGCCTTAAGTTTTTAAAAATTTGAACAGAGTATATTTCCAACCAATTACTAAGCATACAATGAATGATTTTCATAGATTTAGCACTGAATTTTGAGCTCTGGAAAAATCAAAGAGGTACATAATGTTAAGCAGTATATAAAAACTATAAATAAAAATGTCACAAAAAATCAACTTGCATGAAATGTGCCAAAGAAAAGGCACCCTGACCTTAAAACCAAAAGCAGACCTCCACTATTCTCTCACACCGCACCTTATGTTTTCCTTTATAGCTTTAATGACTGTTTATACAGGATTTATTTAAATAATCCTTTCATTGCTTTTATTCCTTTATCCTTAGATCCTAAAACAGTGCCTGGAACATAGTACATGGTCACTAAATATTTATTGAATTAATTTTTGAAATATACTGTATTCAGTCTAGTGGGAGATAATGAAAAATAACCATAGTCACCTTATTTCCTTCACTGGTTAATTCACTTATTTTACAAGTGTTTATTGAGCACTTGCTATGTCTACACTCTCCTTAGAGATTCAAACAGATTAGTAAATAAAATCCACATTACAGACCACATGGAGCTTAGAGTGCAAGATGTCATTACCACACAATCAAATTGTAAAAATATATAATTATAGGTAAACATATAATTGTGAAATGTGAGAGGACTATGAAGTAAAAGTAATAACAGAGACCTGATTCCTTCTTAGGAATCAGAAAATGAAGGAATGCTGGCACATAAATAAGCAGGAGACTTATGAGTTTAGAAATGAGGGAGATTACTAAGGCCAACTGGGAAGAAACACAATTTATGTCATGTCCTTGTCATGGAAGAGTAAAGCTAGTGCTGATATTAATATTAATTCCTCCTATCTTCTAGTGCTTAGAGTTAATATGTAAACTATATTTAAGTGATGTGCTTTTCAAGACCACTGATTTTCAAACAATGTGGGCATTGAGTCTTTCAATTTTGAAATTTTATTTTCTATTTGTTGCTTTTCAAATATAAATATATTTGTTTCATTTTCATTTTTGCAATTATTCAATATCCAGTGATACAAATAATCACAAAGTATTAGACTTCATTTTTAAGAAGCATCAGGAATCAAGATTTATTTATTTTTAACACATTAACTTCATATCTTTTAACAACATGCCAGAAGCAACAACAATTACAAAATAGACTAGGGGAAGATAAGTACAATACTTTGAGTTCATTTTTTTTTTCAAAGGAACTACTTTAAAAGTTTTCCAGAGGATAATACTATGCTTTAAAAAATATATATCATGTAAATATGGTTGATGGCAGAACCATTATTTTGTAATTGATGTTTCTTCAATACAGATTTGTTAAGTATTTGGGAGGGGGAGATTAATTTGGAAAATATTTCCATGTAAGAACTACTGGTTTAGAGAGTTGCTATTATGATTTTAAAAGGCAGCATGCTGCCCTGGCCTGGTGGCTCCATTGGTTGCAGTGTTGTCCAGTGCACTAAAAGGTAGGTTTCAGGGTCATTCTCAGTCAGGGCACATACCTAGGTTGTGGGTTCGATCCCTGGTTAGGGCAGGTGAAGGAGGCAACTGATCTGCAACTGATTGCTATTTCTTTCTCTATCTCCCTTTTTCCCTCTCTGAAAATAAATAAAAACATATCCTCAGGGGAGGATTAAAAAAAAAAAGACAACATGCCTCAAATTAAGAATACATAGGAAAACCTGGTATGTTTATTTTGAAGTCAGGCCCACACCCTATCAAAGCCACTAAAATTGGGCAATGATTTTGAACTCAGTTTCAAAGCTGAGACACTGAATGCTTGGGCTGTGGCAGTTATTATTTCCTGAATAAGACTTTATACCAGATCCAAAATTTATTCTGCCTGACTCTCAGCCAAGAAAGGAAGTAGCGTGGGTGACCAAGTTTAACACTTGCTCTGGGGATTTCTCTATGGCCAAAGCTAAAAGGAGACTATAATTGGGTAGCCAGGCCTGTCCTTAGCACATTCTGTATTTAGATGGCTTGCCTAAGTCCATTAGAAAGCAAAATGACTCTGCTCTATGCCCCCGCAGACTTCCGAAAGAAAGAAAAAACCAATTGGAATTGGAAGATAAAGGGGGGTGGGGGAGAAGAGGGGGAGGAAGGAAGAGGGTTCTTATCTGTGTCTTGTGGACTTAAGAGTCAGACTAGAGTTAAAATTCAGTTCTACTGTTTACTAGTTGTTTATCTTTAATTAAATTACACCCCAATATGAATCTTTTGTTGCAGAATGTGTATATGGTAGGCACTACTTATGAGTGATTTTCAGAGCCTGGTGCTATTATTACTTTTGTTATGACATCTATAGAAGAGAAAAGAGGAATTAAATACCTCATTTTGGGGGAGGCTTTACAGATGTTCTGTTTCTGCCATCTCTAAACTATCTCCCTTCGCCTCATCTAACCCTCCCTAATTTGGTAAGAATTTGCTTCAGGTAAGAAACAAAGGAGTTACTGGGCGCAGAAAAGGTTGAGCAACTGTCCTAGACTAATCTTCCCACAGGCACTCACCAAGAGAAACTGTTTCCAATTGGATAGTTCCCAGGCATGCTCAGAACCTTTTTTGAAAAAGCAATTTGAGTAGATCACTTGGGGGAAGCAAATTAAAAGAATCTCTTTAATTCAGACAGCCTTGCTCCCCAGCTAATTATAATATCTTTGTAAAGGGCTCTTGGAAGCTTCAAACAGGTCATTGAAGCAAAGATAAGTGCAGCTAACATGTCTCATACCATAAATAAACAAACAAATAAATAAATTAAAGTAAAAAAGGAATAAGAAAAAAATAAGTTTTTTAACAATACAGATTGAAAACTGTAATTCTACATAGGAAATAAAAATAATCTGGATAAATAATTTTCTTCAAAATAAAAATTTTAATATTGGACACTAATATTCAAGTGCTAATAAGAAATAGGGGAGTTTTATTATTTCATATGAAAGTAACAAGACGCATACATATGTTTTCTTTTTTGGTATTAGTGTATTACGTTTCCAGGGAACTTTTCTAAAAAGCTACAAACCATGCTTACTTTTTTTTGGGGGGGAAAGCATTTTTCTCTGGAAAGTGAGAATATAAGTAATGTTCCTCCAAAACACCCACGAAGGAAGGAAAATATGTTTTACAGAAAGAATTAAATTCACATGAGGAGAGTGGGAGCAAGAGCTTAAATCTTCAAGTCATTTTGACTCGTCAGACAAAGGTGAAAAAACAACTTAAACTATTAACATCAATTTTTCTGAAACATTTTTTAAAAGCCCTGTTTTATAGCAGAAAGTCTCTTTACTCATTTTCTCAGTTGAGGGTTTGAATCATGAAATATTCCTTCTGTAATTCAGACAGCTGCCTGAGCCCACTATCATTCACATGGTCTCAGATATTGACCAAAGGAGACTAATTACTTCCTTCACCCTGCTTTACTTGGAATTTTCATCCTATATGACCTTCCCTACTTCACAATACCCTGCTCATTTACAACAGGAAAGAACACTATGCTTATATTACTCTTGTACTTCGTGCATACATTTATTTACTTATTGAACAGTATCTTGCACATTTGTGTTTTAGATGCTGAACGTAGTAAGCAGATGACGGCTGTAGCAATAGAATTAGTAAGAAACTGTACTGGCCATGATCCAACTTGACAGTAGTACCAGAAGAACTTGCTAATGGATTTGATACGGTAAATTAGAAGAAAAGAGAGTTATCAATAATGTCGTTTTGCATGGTCGATAGATGTCTCATTAATTCAGATGGGGAATACCAGAGAGCAGTGGCCTTGAGTGTTTGGGGGAAATAAAAAGCCCTATTTTGGATCTGCTAAGTTTTGACTATTATGTTTGTCTAATTGGCAGTTGAAGGTAGAAGGTATTTGGGGAGATTACGAAGAAGCCTATGAGATAGCCAGGTTTAGGAAAATCAATCGAAGGATCGCTTGTCTATATAGATAACATTAAAAGCCAAAAGATGGCAAGTAGAGAGGATAGAGAGGAATGAGAGGAGGATCCAGAACTGAGCCCTGGGACACAGCGACATTAAGAGAAAAAGGAAGCAACAAAGGAGAATTGGAAAGAAAAGATTGTGAAGAAGATAACCCAGAAAGTGGTGTACAAGAAATCAGCTGAAAAAAAGTGATTCAAGAAGCTTATATTTGGTTACAAGAAGGATTTGGTCACTAGGTACCACTGGATTTGAAGAATGGAAGTTGCTAGAGATCTTGAGGAAAGTGTCCTCAGAGGAATGGTACATACCTCTTACTTGAACTACTTCATCATACAGATTAGACTATGAGTACATGGAATGCAGAAATGAGTCTTACTCATCTCTGCATTCCTAGAGCTTAGACCAGGGGTGGGCAAACTTTTTGACTCGAGCACCACAATGGGTTCTTAAACTGGACCGGAGGGCCGGAACAAAAGCATGGATGGAGCGTTTGTGTGAACTAATATAAAATTCAAAGTAAACATCATTACATAAAAGGGTATGGTCTTTTTATTTTTATTTTTATTTCAATAGTTTAGAACAGCCATCCAACCCACGGGCCATAGTTTGCCCACGCCTGGCTTAAACAGTGTATGACACATAACAGATATTCAATAAAGACTTGTCGAATGTTGATGATTGACCTTGATCGGTGCTTTATTTTGTATTTGCCACAGATGGTGCAACTCTACAAGGCAGAAATTGACCTTATGCATTTGGCCCTGAACTGTGTCTTACACATTCCTAGAACATTTACATCTGCAATTAGATGCTTAATAAAATATTTGTGATAGAAATGAAGAAATATGGTGCTTAAAGTAGTGATTAAGTCAAAGAATTGGTGTCTCTATTAAGAAGAGCCAGGAGAACAGACTAATTATTTGTGTAGGTCACAAACTCTTTGACACTCCTTTCTCAAGAAATGGAGTCTAATCACTATCCCTTGAACATGGGTTGAACTTAGTTATTTGCTTCTAACAAACAGACATCTGAAGAAGTATTATTGTTTGACCTCCAATACTGGATCATAGAAGGTAGTACAGTTAATATCTGACTCTTTCTCTCAGGTCTCACACCTTTGTTACTGACTTGCCAGGCTACCTTATACCTGCCATGATGGAGAGATCATATGGAAAACACCTAAAGAGAGAGATATGCAAGAAGAACCCCAACTATTCCCAGCTCAGATATCAGACATGTGAGAGAGGAAGCCTTCAAATGAGTGCAGACCCAGCGATGGTCCGAGTGCAACCATGTGGGAAACTGTGAACAACAACCACTGGCCTGAGCCTAGTCAGTCCCTGGAACTATGAGTGACATTTATTAATGATTACTCAATCCTATTAAGATTAGGTTGATTTTCTATACATCAATAAATAATAGATCAGATGAAAGTGTATTTATTCTGCCAGAAAAGAAATAGGTTGACATAGCAAAACAGCAAAGATGCTTTCCGGGTGGCCTAAAAAAATGTGTATAAAGAGAGGATTAGGAGAGATGCTTGAATGACCCCTATTATTTTAGAGTGAATAAACAAATTCCTTGTGAACTATAGAGAACAAATCCCTCATATAAATTCACTTGGTAATATTTCTGCATCAAAATCTGAGACAGGGAGGTACAAAAATTATAAATTCCATGGAGGAGATGAATGAGGGAGGGAGAAGAGGACATCTGTAATACTTTCAACAATAAAAATAAATTTAAAAAGCAAAATAAATTCCTGACCTGACAAGAAGAGACTGTAATATTTTGAAACTAGAGGCGTAGTGCATGAAAATTGATGCACTGAAGTGAGGGGTCCCTAAGCCTGGCTGCCCCCTCTCACAGTCTAGGAGCCCTCAGGGGCAGGAGGCAACCCGGTGATCGGGGGAAGGCAATGCCTCATCACACCTCTGCTGCTGCCACTGCCAGCAGCACAAGTCTCGGCCAGCCCTGATTACTTGAGCCTCAGGCGGCCCTAGGTGTCTGGGCAGCTGCCATCCAAAGCTTACCTGCACCTCGGGCCGGCTCTGGGTGGCTGGGCAGCCACCATCTGAAGCTTGCCTATGCCTTGGGCTGGCCCTGGGTGTCTGGGGAACTGAGGGTACTGGGGACTCTAGAGGCAGGCACACAGACCCTGTCACTCCAGTGGGTTTGAGGGGACTGGACTCTGCTATCTTGTGGCTGTGGGCACTGCTATTTTTGAGGGCATGGCAGTCAATTACATATTCCCTCATTATTGGCTATGGGCACCATCATCTTTGAGGGCAGGGCAGGCGATTAGCATATTTCCTCCTTATTGGCTGTGGGCACCACCATCTTTGTGATGGTGTGAGGGTAAATTGGCATATTCCCTCTTAATTAGATAGGATAGGCCAGACCCGTGGTCGGCAAACTGCGGCTCTCGAGCTACATGCAGCTCCTTGGTCCCTTGAGTGTGGCTCTCCCACAAAATACCAAGGCCTGGGTGAGTCTATTTTGAAGAAGTGGCATTAGAAGAAGTTTAAGTTTAAAAAAATTTGGTTCTCAAAAGAAATTTCCATCGTTGTACTGTTGATATTTGGCTCTGTTGGACTAATGAGTTTGCCAACCACTGGGCCAGACAGACCTCCAAAGGCCAATTTCAGGTTTAAGGACTGGTATGAATAAGTGAGGTAAAATAAATGAATGAATGAGTGAATGAACTATTCCTCTACTACAAGATGCTATTTTTACTTATAAATAGCATTATAAGCATTCCTTTCTATTCTTGAACAATAGTTCTTTGATCTGTTACTATGGAGATATTAAACAAGTAGCACAAAAAGTGTTTGTTGATCCCTCATATAAAGAAACAGGAAAATATAGAAGTTGTCATTTCTTTTGCTTCCCTTTCTGCTCCTGGAGGCAGACTACACTCACTAGTTTAAACAACCTTCACATAGTAAGAAATATGCTAGGTTACAGAAACCCAGAACTGTGAGTTTGCTTCTTTTCATTTTCCTTTAATCTGGAGAACAATAAATGGAGGAAAGATTAACATTGATTATCTTCATTATTTTCATAATAAAGTTGCACTTAAGCTATGTCACCTGGAACAAAGATTGGATTCCAGATTTATGATTGTTTGCCACAGTTATATAACCCAATTGCCTAACATTTCTAAAACATGTTGTAAGGAAGCTACTTCTGAGCTTTACTTCCCTCCTCATTGCACCATTGGACTGACTAGATAGAGGCTTCTCTATCCAGAGCTTATCACATCTTTATCTGACAGTCACCATGTTCAATCTAGTATAGTCTCAGAACTTTTATTACTGGAAAGTAATTCTATCCCATTTTTAAGGCCATTTACTAGTATCTCATGTGTCCTTCTGAACCAGAAAGACTTCTCCCTCCTCACATTCTCCCATAGGCCTTTCCCATCTATGTGAGATTCAAATAGTGATCTCAGATCATTTGTGCCCTAATATCCTAATTTTATTTTTATGTGTTTTCTAAATGTCTTGAATACACTGAACAATGTCATAATGTGGCATTCTGCTTTGCCCAGTTTCTATTATTTGATACCCTTTTAGATTGTAAACTTCTTGATGGCAAGGTCGAGGTCTATTGAATGTGTTCTTGAAATAGAGAAATATAACACCATCCTATCTAATAAAAGAGTAATATGCAAATTGACCATCACTTCAACACACAAGATGGCTGCTCCCATGTGGTCAAAGATGGCTGTTCCCATATGAGCACAAGATGGCTGCCACAAGATGGCCAACAGGATAGGGCAGTTGGGAGGCACAAGGCCTGCAAGAGAGGGCACTTGGGGGCAATCGAGCCAGTGGGGAAGGGCAGTTGGGGGGACCTAGGCCTGCAGGGGAGAGCAGTTGGTGGGACCAGACCTGCAGGGGAGGGCAGTTAGGGGAAAACAGGCTGGCAGGGGAACAGTTAAGCATCAATCAGGCTGGCAGGAGAGTGGTTAAGGGGTGATCAGCCTGGCAGGCAGAAGCAGTTAGGGGCAATCAGGAAGGCAGCCAGGCGAGCAGTTGGAGGCCAGCAGTCCTGGATTGTGAGAGGGATGTCTGACTGGGTCTAAATGGGCAGTCAGATATTCCTTAAGAGGTTCCAGATTGGGGAGGTTGCAGGCTGGGTTTAGGGACAAACACCTCCTGCACAAATTTCATGCACCAGGCCTCTAGTATTAAAATAAAAACTTAATAATAATTACATAAGCAAAATAATATTTATTTGACCTTTCTAAGTAAAACATGAATAAATCACTATAATGAAGCCTTCATAATACTATGTTACAATCCTATTCTCTTCAATATTTACATTTCACCAAATAATTCCAAGACCTAAACTCCTAGTCTGCTTCTAAAGAGAGTATTTTCTACACAAGATAGGGTGCAACTGTGTTAAACTCTTCCTCTTTTCATTTTACTACACAATGTTTGTAGCAATATAACAAGAAAAAACACTATAGAGAACCAAGGGAAGAAATTAATCAGCCTTATTTAAGGAAGGAACAAGAAAACCAGGGATAAAACAAGTTAAAGCTTCCTTGCAGGCATCTGCATGTACGTCATACTGGCTGTTGGAAAATGTCTCCCATCAAGCTAGAAAATAGTAACATTAACATGGAGAATCCATTTTACGCTTTGTGTTTTTATTAAGTCCATTGCTGCTTCTCATTCCCAGAACTCAATCACTGCACCCGCTGGCCCTTACTAACGGGGCAGTGTGGCTTTGGACAGTGCCCTGGGCATACTTGCTTGTATTCTGATGGCTGCCCCATTAGATGGCTTGGTGAACTATGTGGCAAGAAAACAATTGTTTTCTACCAATTCTGTTTTCAGCAAAGAGTTCTTTTTAATTTCCTTGTCCTGTGTGTTGCCAAAATTCTTAAAATACTGTTCATGGAGATTTTTTTTGTTACCCGCCTTGGAGCCCAGATGTAGGAACCAAGCCAGTGCAGCTGGTGTAACTTGGCTGAGCCTCACAGATAATTCTGTGTTTGAACAGTCTTCTTCCTTTTTTTTTTTAATGTTTTTATTTTGGAGTAACATTTATGGATTTAAAGGTTGAAAGACTAGCAGCAATATGGGTGAAAGGCCCCCTATCACTCTTTCACATCAGGACTACATCAAAATGGCAGATACAAAAAATATCACAGCTTTTTCCTCAAACCTATACCAAATTTGCCCCTGAACTGAAGAAGCAGACATGTCAGGGGAAGACAAGAAAGGAGGCAAGTATTCTTTTTTTTTTTTAACATGTCATGAGCACATCATACCCAACATTGAAATTTAAAAAGAAAGATACGTTTAAAAGTGAAATTCCAACATTAAATCCAGTGGTGCTCTGGTCAGTAAAAGTGATTTTACATTAGACCTTGTTTCTGCTAAATTCTAGCACCACAGTTACTACTTATAAAGCAATTGTGTTTTTGTGGCTGACATTGTATTATACTGAAATGCTGCGAACATATTAATCTCTCTGACCTACATTCCAATTTGCATTTTTCCAAGGAATAGCATGATAAAATAATAATAGCAGCTATTAGTTGAGGACTTACAGAATCGTGCCGTGTGTACCTGGATTAACTCATTTAATCCTCTCATTCAGTGCATGAGGAGGGTACAATCACTATGACTTTTATCATCAAGGAATCTGCAACCTAATGAGTTTGAGTGATTTACCCAAGACTCACAGCTAAAATTGGCAGAGTCAGGGTTTGATCCTAAGCCATCTTTCTAGATCAGAAAACTACATTCTGCCATCTTTCCAAACAAGAAATGGATTGAATTACTGTTAAGAAGCAGGAAACTGCACACAGAGTGATTGTGCACACAGGATTGTGCATACAGGCTAGTTGGACATTATCCATTAAGAACTCTACAATGGTTAAGAGCTTAAGAACTGACTGCTCAGCTATGCTGTGAATCCTCAAGGAAAATTCCCTCTTTGCTTTGCTCTTTCTCTGAAGATTGGCTAGCTAATCTGATGAACAAGTAAAAGTTGTATTAATGACTTGTAATTACTTGACATGTCTTGATATGTATCCCTTCCCTGATTCATGTATGTTTTATCAGAAACCATCAGCATTTTAATCTCAAAGGCTAAGTAATGTGAGGAATTCCCATATCAGGATAAATGCCAGATTTAAATCACAGTTGGGATGTGTTTCACCAGCCTTCAAATATACTTCTCTACATTCAGACCTACTTCACCTATGCAAACCATTAGCTAACTTGTGAGACAAATCACCAAAATTTCCTTGCAATTGCTGATTTTATAATTCTTCAACATTCTTATATATATATATTAAATATTTTAAAAGGTAGAGCACCCAACATCATTAGTTTCCAGAGTGATGAACGCTTCCTCCTAATGCTCTCTGAATTCTAATAACATGCAATTTATACTAAGGAAACTGTTTTATTATCTATAAACTACAAACTCCATACAGAAAAAGAGGCAGCATTGTAATAGCAATACATGTTCATACTAGTAGAAAGTTTAGCACTGCACTAAATTTTCCAGGCCATATGGAAGTGAAAAGAAAGGCATATGAGATAATATTGTCAATGTGAAATAGCTTTTGTAATTGGAAAATGTAATGGTGGACTCTATCTTGAGGATCTTAAATGTATTTAAAAATGCCAACAGCAGGTTTATCCCTTAGATGAATTAGGTGTGATCCTACTAGGAGGTAGATATCTTTCAACTTTGTGAGTGCAGATTGTGCAAACACAGCATAAAAACGAAGGAGGGAAAGGAAATAATTCAGAAATTTTAGAAAAAAAATAAAGCTATGTTCCAAATATGTCACCTCCTCAAATATGAACTATTTTGCATATGTTGTTATTCCAAAAATCATTAATGTTATGATATATCTGGATTTAAGTGTCTAATAATAAACACTCACGTTAGAACTGGAAACAATGATATGACATCATGAAACTATCACAACACTAAAACATTAGTGAACGCATTGTGAAATAATCATGATTTGCAACTGAGTCTTTCAATTTGCAAAGGAGTGAACAAAATATGGCTCCAACAGCATCACTTTTTTCATGGAAAACTGGAGTAAGCAGTAGAGAGAGGGTTACATAATTCATTTGAATGCATATGGAGTATCTTTGAATTGTAAATAGGATCTCACATCTTCCTGGATTTCAGTCAGCACCTTTGTGCTCATCTAATATAAAACATAAGAAAAATTTCACCCATGTTCATAAAAAGCAAATATCTTGAAGTATTTGAAGAACTCAAGCACTGTATATCAGTGCAGGCATGTTTCAAAAATAACCACCAAACCACTCCCATTACTAGGAGGACTGCTGTGCTCTATAATTATGTTTGACAGATTTTTCAGATCTTTCCTCCTCCAAATAATCTGAATTTGAGTGAAAGCCAGAAGGCTATTTTGAAAATTGGATTAAAAAAAGTGAATGTGCTTTTCTGAGGTATCAAACCTAATGTGTCATAAGCACATATGCTATCATATATGAATAATGTCTAATGAGTAAGTAATCATCATTAGAAAAGTAGATCAAATAAAAAAAAAGTCTCCCTGCTGACACAGATAGTCTTGTTTTTAATAAGGATTTTTTAAACCCATTTGAAAATTTTATTTGAGAGAAAAGGGAAGGAGGAGAGAGAGAGAAAAGAAAACTTTTGAAATTGTCAATTTTGGAGAGAGAAAAAAAACTGACTTAACTAGATTTACATGCTTTCTTTGGGGCATAAGCTATAGGCTGAGAGCACAGAACCACCCTGCTGAGAGTATGTGACTTCAGTGAATGCTACCTGAGGCTGGACAAATGAATATGCCTCATTCTGGAGTTTGGTTAGAAAGTTTATATGGCTTCCACATATGCCTTCCAGCTTGGCCTCTATAATTAACATAGGTGCTATTTTGACCTCTATTATCATTTCTTTTAATTTACTTTATTTTCTCAGACAAGACACCAAATGTGAAGATGCTGAATCGCTGACTGGGTTCAAAGCAGGTTGAAGACCCCATGACAGACACTAAGCCACATGTATTATACACATGATCACCATTCATTTTCACAACATCGCCATAAGGGAGATAGAGTGATTACTCTCATTTTGGAGAGGAAGAAACTCCAATGTAAATAAGTTCACACACTTCCCCAAGACTGCAGTGACAGAGTTGGGCTTTAAATCAGGATCTAACTCTGGGACTATATATATTAACCACTGTGCTATAGAATAAAAGTAGCTGAAGCTTAGGGAAGAAGCAAGGTATGAATACTATTCATCTTGAGCCATCTATTTTTATGACATTAGTAAAGAGGTTCTCATAACACGGAAGTGATGATTTGAAGGAGAATCATTGACAACTATTTTGATTATGGTAGTTAACAATATGTCCTGCCTTTGGGTCAAAAATTAGAAATATGGCTGCTTTCTTTAGATTTCAAACTGGCAATTTCAAAATGTCACCTATTTACTAAGCTTTAAGGCATATCCAAGAAATAAAAGTGATCTGCAAAGCAGTTCAGCCAGGTGAGTGGCAGACATCGCTTGAATCTTCTCAGTGTTTTGTCTCTGAGTTCTTTTGTCTACTTATATTTTATAAGACATTTTCTAATCCAATATGGCCTGACTTCAAACTAGGGCAACTTAATACCCTCACTGTCTGTTCTCTGCCAGAATGATAGTGCACTGGTTGAGTTGCTTTACTTCAAACAAACAAAAACATGTTTAGCAAAGAATAATGAATTTGAACTACTTCAATTCTCAAAATAGATTGATGATGCCAAACCTGTTTATTTTATACTCTAGGATGTTCTTTCCCAAGTTAACTATCTTGTCTGAGAAAGAAAACACTAGAACTTCCCTTTCTTGCCACCACCTTTCCTTGATTATTTCTCAGTAATATTTTTGTCAACTTTAATGAGAACATAGAAGAGAGAAAAATCCCTTTGATGCTGATTGAGTCTGTTTGCACAAATTCAGTCTTTAAGTTATTGGGTTTTGTTTTGTTTTGTTTTGTTTTGTTTTGTGTGTGGGAGCATATTTCTTATAGCTGATCACACTCACTAGCTTTTTAATCCTTAGAAGGAGAAACTGAATTGGAACAGATGAAAAAAATCCATAAGTGTATGTGATCTGTCATAGGAAATGATTTATGGTTAAGGATGATTAAAATAGGAAACTGATACAGTATTAAATAATGCTATTTAAAAACTATATTGTAATATGTAGCTCTTGTTGAGAGATAAAAATATTTCTGGGATTTTTTTTATTGAGTATCCTCAGATTCCAAACCTTTTGTGGATTGATTGGTTGGTTGGTTGCTTATTTATTTATTTCCTTAAAATTAGTCAAGTGCATTTTTAATTATTTTGAATATCTCATACAGATTAAGTAATGTTTCTGGTTGTTTTAAGGTTTGGCAATATTTTAAAAGTCAATTTCACTATGAAAAGCAAGCACCTACAGTAAAGTATTTTTTTTTCTTGAAAGGTATTAATGATTATTCTAAATAACTTTTTATAAAATACCAAGAAAACTGAGGGAATATGGGAAAGGGGAATAAAACATCAGTATCCTTATAATGCCCAAGAATGTCCATTATTTATTGATACAGACTTCAAAATCTAGTGTTTCACAAAAGCATGAAGCCAATCAATTCATTGGGTCATGGAGTTTTTAAGTTTTTATTTCACATTTTAAATTAATTGGGCATTCGCACAACTTAACAAAAGGAATATAAACAACTCAATCAAACAATGAGCAAAGGACCTAAATAGACACCTTTAGAAAGAGAACGTAAAGAAGGCGAAGGGACATATGAAAACATGCTCAAAGTCACTAATCATCCAAGAGATGCAAATCAAAATGACAATGAGGTACCCACCGTCTTACACCTGTCAGAATGGCTATCATCAACAATTCAAAACACAACAAGGGCTGCTGAGGATGAGGAGAAAAAGAAACCCTCTTGCGCTACTGGTGGGAATGCAGCCACTGTGGAAGACAGAATGGAGTTTCCTAAAAAAAATTTTTAAAAATTGGAACTCCCATTTGACCCAGTGATCCCACTTCTAGAAATATGTCCCAAGAAACTAGAAACACCAATCAGAAAGGATATATGCACCCCCTATTTCATAGCAGCACAATTTACAGTAGCTAAGATTTGGAAACAGCCTAAGTGTCCATTAGCAGATGAGTATATTAGAAAACTGTGGAATGGCTACACAATGGAATACTACACTGCTATAAAAAAGAAGGAACTCAACATTTGCAACAGCATGAATGGAACTCGAAACCAGTCAGTCGGAGAAAGATAATATCACATGACCTCACTCATTTGTGGAATATAATGAACAACATAAACTGATGAACAAAAGCAGAGCCAGAGAAATAAATTATTTTAGAATATAATAGAAGTAATACTGTTATTTGCAGATTTTTAATATTTCCTACAACTTTTGTGTCATCACAGTATGTTAGTAATGTTTTGGTAATATTATTATACTTAAAATTCTTGTTTGAAATATTAATGTTTATTGCATATAATACTATTATATTTAAAATCATTTTTATTGAAAAAACGTAGTATAAACAATAACACATAAATAAAAATAAATTAATTGGGCATCTCTTAATTTCATGAATTACATCTGAGGCTGGCTTCCTTGGAAACATAAATTAAGATTCTGATAGAGCCTATAGGAGTTCACTGGGGAGGACTCATGGACAACACCTACATGGGATTAAGGGGCCAAGGATTAGGGAGGGGAAGAAGCTGATCTGCTATGTAGTTGCCACAGGGACTTCAGCCAATCTCTCCAAAAGCACTGGATCAAGGAGGACACTGCAGAGATGTTTTACATGGAGTCAAGTGTGGTAGATCATCCTTCCCATTTCTATACTGTACATTCACTGGAATATGACTATACCTGGGCATGGACGCCACCTCATAGCAAGACCTCCTTTTGGCTCAGAGCAGTTCCCAGAGCAGGTCTCAGCTATGAACTGTCAGTAGCCAACACTCTAGGCTGCTGAGAGAATGAATGGCTCGCCACTGCAGGGGCACCATGCAGAGCTCTTCACAATCTACACCACCTACTACAGTTAAAAACAATGACTAGATAAAGAAGTGAAATAATTTTTCTTTTCATTTTATAAATGGCACACTTCCAACTAAATTTTCACCCTAATGAGGGAGGCAATATAATGGCATAGGTTTCAAGTAGGTATACGTTATTGATTTAAAAAGTGACATAATAGGGTGATATTCCTTATGAGTTTTGTCTAAAATAATGCTCAATGTCTTTCGTAGGGGAATTATTTAAGGATCAGAAAATTATGTTATTTATTCACTTCAACAATATTGTGTTTCAAAGATTCCTAATACTTACTGAGCACATGCTATATGTCAGTAATGGTGCTAGAAATGGGAGTTAGAGAGACAAAAGATAGGTCTGCTTCCTGGAACTCACTGGCTAATGAAACAGAATACAATTGAGCAGATAATTGCAAGCAAATGTGACACGTGCTTTGACAGAGGTGTCAGAAGGTGCTCTGTCAATAAGGACTACCCAAACCAGATGAGGCCTGTATTTTAACCATATAAACCTGGATGAGGTATAGTATGGTGAAATCAAATTCAGATTCAGAGAGAGAAACAGAAAAGTTTTGGGGAACACAGGATCTGATTTGATCACAATCCAGAAAGAAAGAGAAATACAAGACAAGCCAATTGGTTTAGGAGTGGCTGCTGTGAAGAACTTCAGAGTTCTCTGGGACACTGGGTTGTCTCATACCAGCTCCTGAGGTTATGTAGAGGCTCAGCATATGTGAGCCCAGTAAGGGTCATGGTTGGGGGGTATAAACTTAACTAGCTGCTCAAAAAAAGGAACTGACTAGCCCCCAGGCAGGGTCTCATAACTGAGCCAAGGCAGTATACTTAGAAAGATATTACAGCATGGTTTGGGGAACAGAGATCTCAAGAATGATTTCCCAGAAAGTATCATTGAAGCTGAGTTTTAAGGATGGCTAGTATACATTCTCTTTGTGTGGGATAGGTTTATAATGCTCACCATCTACTAAGAGACATGATGATAATGGAAATTAGAGTTAATATTTATCCTTTTAATTATAAAGAAGAATATATCAGTATTATTAAAATAAAATATGTATTTTTGTCCTAGCCAGTTTGGCTCAGTGGAGAGCATTGGCCAGTCAAGGACATGTACCTTGGTTGCAGGCTCTTCCTCAGCGAGGATCCTATTTAGGGCTCATGCAAGAGGTAACCAGTTTATGTGTTTCTCTTACATTGATCTTTCTCTCTGTCTCTCCCTTTTTCTTCCACTCTCCCCAAAAATCAATGGGAAAATATCCTTGGGTGAGGATTAACAACAACAACAGAACACAAACAAACAAAATAACTTGTTTTCCCTTGAAAAACTTTTCTTCAAAATTAATTGATGTTATCTGCTATAATGTTGCACAGTAATGACTTACAGAGACCAACTACGATATATTGGTAAACATTCAATTTCTGCACTTCTGTTTACCTCGGCAAAGAACAATGCAACAATACAGAAAGATGACCAATAGTGACAAAACTGCCAAAAGTTAACACCCCCTCTCTTCCTGTCCCCCAAATGACAAAACCCTAGGGCAAAATGACAAAACTGGCTAGGGCAAAAACATATTTTATTTTAATAATACTGATATATTCTTCTTTATAATTAAAAGGATAAATATTAACTCTAATTTCCATTATCATCATGTCTCTTAGTAAATGGTGAGCATTATAAACCTATCCCACACAAAGAGAATGTACACTAGCCATCCTTAAAACTCAGCTTCAATGATACTTTCTGGGAAATCATTCTTGAGATCTCTGTTCCCCAAAGTCCTTATTCTACATTTCTTTTTTTCCATGGATAGTATTATTTTCCTCCAATATATTCAATTCTATCTCTTTGTCTTTTTCTAGCCCTCCCCCACTAATTTTATTCTCATTGATTCGTAATTACTGACTCAGTCTCCACAGATCCTGTCAAAATAAACCTTGGTTTTGTCTCTCAGTCTCTCTAGACCATTCTATCTGATAAGCCTCCTAACCAGTTTTCTGCTTTATTATACCTTCCCTAAAATCCATTCCAAACACAGCCTTGACAAATATGTTGACTAATGGCCAGCCACCACTGTTATCTTCTTAACACACTATTCTAAACATATCACTCTCCAACTCAGAAACCTTTCAGTGTTCTATTTGAGGCGGCCTCCTAGAGAAGAGGGTACACAAATTAATTTATTGGAGTTCAGAAGAAACTATCATAATGTCTACTTATTTTTGTCCAAAAACATTTATAAACATGAAACATTACTAATATTAATCCTATCGTTCACAATTTTCCAGTATTATCCCAAGAGAGCATCTAATATAATTCACATGACACCCTCATACCTTCATTGACTTCAGGAGATTGCAGAGTATATGGGTTTATATAGCAGGTGCTCATTGTTTTTTAAATTATCCACAGTCTTTAAAGCATTTTCTAATGAGATTTAAATGCAAATTATATATACAATACAAAGATTTGTTGGCTGTTTCATGGTACAGAATTAAAACAGTTATAAAATTTAAGGAAGAGATATGCAGTTCTTCTATAAAGAAGTCCAGTTTTCAAATATACTACTTTCTATTAATATGGTTAATTTTCAGAACTTTGTTTCATAACAGACATTAAAAAAATAAAATACTTAATTTGTTCTCAAAAGATAAAGATTATTAATTAACAATGAGACAATAAATGTTTTTCAAAAGAAGTCATGCTATCTAGAAGGCATTTTGAAAAGAAGTATTTGGAAATATATCTGTCCATATGTAATTTTGTTGCTAAAAAGAAACTCTCCTATTTGAAAACTTAAAAAATAATAAAAAGATTTTCTAATGTGTTAAAATGCCTTCTAAAATAAAATTAAAAAATTACTAATCTCAGAAGTGCTTGTTATTAGGATAAGAATACAAGACATTCTAATCAACTGGGAAGAATAAGTAATTAGTGTTATGAAATATTGAAATGTACTATCCAATTCAACAAGTTCTTCACAAAACTAATGAATAGGATTTTAAAATTATTATCATGAATTAATAAGCAGAAAAAAATGTATGTTTATGTTTTTCCCCCTATTTATATCAACATTATTTTGTGTCGTGTTGTTTTCAGCATCATTACTGGTTAAAATCAAATAAATGCAAATTTAATAGAGAAGCAGACTTGTGGGTTACTATATGACATAGAGTTCAACTGAAATTATAAGCAATGAAGCAAATTCATTCATAATGTTCTCACACTAAATGACTTAGTTAATATTTAAGGATGTAATAAAATTTTAATATTTTGGACAGAGAAAAAAGTCATATATGAATTACAAAGAAAATTAAGTAATACATAAAATTATTCAAAATATCTAATTAATTCATCTTTATGTACTGATACATATATAATATATATATACATATAGTTGCATGCTTAACATTTTCTGTTTAAATGATTAAATTTGGGTTTCATTTTGGTTTCTCAACCTTGATACTTTGGGGTCCAGTACATCTTTATGTTGGGAGAGAGGTTTTCTTTTCTTAGTAGGCTGTTTATCAGCATCTCTGGTCTGTACCCATGAGGTACCAGCAGCCCCTACCTTATAGTTACAGTGCAAAATCTTCTCAGACATTGCCAAATATCCTCTAGGGAACAAAGTCATCTCCCTTTGGAAACCACCAGTCTACACACAACATAAGTTTCAAACTCCTAAACCCAACATTAGAGTCTTGCACTACCTGAACCCAGTCTATATTTTTAATCTTCTCCTCTAAAATCTATTCTAACATTACCTTCTACAACTTTGTTTACTAATCATATTCTATCCCCACCCAGTCTGCACCCCACCCCCTGATCAAACAGTTATATTAAGCCTGCCCTTCACGTCCTCTATGTTTCTGCTCATGACTAAAATGATTTCCCCCCACTTTCTAAATGACAATATCTTACTCAGTTCTCAAAATATGTCTCAAATTATGCCTCCTTAAAATCCCTTTGATAGGATTAATCAACCTTGTAGGCATAAAATACACCTTTATCTTAGCTTTCATTACAAGCTCTCTTTTTCCCCTTTAGTATTCTTATTCCTTCCCAACCCACATTAGATCTCATAAAAACTGTGCATAAATTAAAATGATCGCTAATGCTATTGTTAATGTGATTATTTATTAATGAGAAACATTATGGACTATCATGAAAGCTTTGAGAAGAAAATCATATATCTGTGTGTATTTACATGAAAAGATGTTCAAAATATACTGCTAATACAAATTACAACTTGGGAAATACTACATATGCCTCAAATACTTCGTGGTAAAATACATAAACATTAGGCCTATGTATGCAGGGAAATTTCTAGAAAGATAAGGGACTGGAGCAAAGATTACTTCTGGGAGGTGAGAAAAGAGTGAAGAAATATAGGACTTTTCCTTCTAACTATCTATGTGCAAGTTTAGAACTGATAAAAAATATTAAATACTTTTATATTTTATATTTCAACTGAATCTTACTGGTTTGACAAAAGCTGTTTCTAAATCACTACTGGTTTAGTAGTCAAATAAAAACACAGTCCTCTTTGTGAATATTTCTGTATAGATATCCAGGAAAATAAACTGGAATTCCTATCATAGAGAAGCAAGAATATTTATTGAAAGCAAGGGTTAAATTGAGAAAGTTAGTTTGTCATCTGGTTTTACATGTAAGAAGGAGAAATTTTGGTTAAGATGGATTGATTTTTCTAAGGTCTTCCTTGTTACCTAAACTAGGTGCCTCAGCAAATTCACTGGTTTATTAATTTAACCAAAGAGCAGTTAGATTCACAATAGCTAAGATCTGGAAACAACCCAAGTGCCCATAGTAGGTGAATGGACAAAAAAGCTGTGGTACATTTATGCCATGGAATATGATGCAGCAGTAAAAAATAAAGAAGGCCCTCTTACCCGTTGAGACAGCATGTAGGGACCTGGAGAATATTATGTTAGGTGAAATAAGCCAGTCAGAGAAAGACAAGTATCGCATGATCTCATTCATATGTGGACTCAGCCATAAAAGCATGGAACAGACTGACAAATCTCAGAGGGAAGGCGGCAGTGGGTGGGTAGGAAAAGATCAACCAAAGGACTTGTATGCATACAAGCGTAACTCATGGGCACAAACAATAGGGTGGTAGAGGCCTGGGGTGGGGTGGGGTGTGGAGGTGGGCTAAAAGGGGTCAATGGGACAAAAAAGGGGAGATATGTAATACTTTCAACAATAAAGATTTTTTTAAAAAACAGCAAATAAAAAAAACTTTCTAAAGTTAAAAAAGTAAAAGCAATTACTCATGAATGTCTGTTTCAAGAATGAAGCTAGTTCCCAACTCTAATTTTTTCAGTGCCTAGTGGCCAATTAAGTAGGTCAAGGTTTCAAAGCCTTAGTCACAAACTATTCAACTGCCTGCTTCCTGTACTGGGAGCAAGGGAAGATTACTGGGCTGCTTTTATGGATTTGTAATGGAAATGCTGAGTTCCATGGCCCAGAAGAGACTTAAATGAAAATTTCAAGTAATATGGAAAAAAAGTTAGCAGAACTTTCTTTGTAAGACACATAGTATGAAAAAACCCTCAAAGATCTCATTTTGGGAGTGAGAAAAATTTGCTGATTTTTATTGCAAATTGCCATGGATAGCATGGTAATTATGTATGTTGAAAATAGTCTAATTCTCAGTGACTCAATAAGGATTAAAGAAAAATATGGCAGTGAAAAAATTCTATTTGAGAATATCATATGAAAATCCTTTCAGAATAACATCCAACTTTTCCTAGGAGAGTCCTCCTTTGTTCGGGGTCATTTGATTGAAAGCTGATATCGCTGAGCATTTGTTTTTTTCTTAGAGGAATCATGAATTTTTAAACTCATTAAGAGACAACAAATAAAACAGGTTATGAGGTTATGAGATCAATTATTAAAGAAGTGGAGCCATTCAGAGGACATTGTTGTACTTTTATTAAAAAGGAAATTTTGAGCATGAATACAAATAATTGGAGGAAAAAACAGAATGTGGAAGACAGTGGCAGGGAGATGACTAGTGGGGTCATCAGGAATCCCACAAGTGCAGAATTAAGAGGATATAGAATTAAGAGGATGTTGTCTGAGGGGTGGAAGAAGACCCTAATTCAAAATTTATTCTTTTTACTCAGCATCAAGGCAAAAAGAAAATATGGGAGCTGAGTTCTGCTGACCAGGCTCCCACCAAGATCTATGAGCATTGCTGGGCATTTACTACGTAGTAGTACTTGTGGTGCAATCGGTGCTTATTGCATTTCAGCAATACAGGCTAACACAAGCAATGACCTACTCATATTAGGAACAGCTTGGCATTGCAGGAATTTTCTGACCTAGTGTGCAGATCTTACATCTTCTTTTGACTACCTATTTTCTTGGCACAAACAGGGCATTTCTTCCATAGTGGGGGTGAAAGCAAGGAAAGTGGCTTTTCTTATCAGCTTCTATCTGCCTTCCATCAGGAAAGAACAATTTAAAAGAGGGAGGGAGGGAGGAAGAGAGAGAGAGAGAGAGAGAGAGAGAGAGAGAGAGAGAGAGAGAGAGAGAGAGACTTTCAGTGTTCAGCTATGAATTCTAAAAAAGTAGGATGTAGAAACTCTACAAGAAATTTTTGCTCTCTGTGACTACCATCAAAAGAATTAGGAAAATACCTACGTCTTCCTACTTATTTATTTCTACCTCCCCACTGCTGTAAGCATGAGGGGAGGAGTGTTTGAACAGCAGGATGTAGACCTCACTGTTGGCTTCAATGGTAATTATGCAACTTTGAAAAACTCATTTAAGCTCTCTACACCTCAAATAGATTCTTAAATGAGGATCGTATACGTGTCCCACTCAACTCAGAAGTTTTGAAAATAAAATTTGAAACAATAAGTGAAAACATTAGCTTAATTATAAAATGCTTTATATTACTGACATCTCTCTGAATTTTGATATCCTGGTAGGTTGAATAATGGCTTCCAAAGATGTCCAAGTCCTAATCCCTTAGCCTTTGAATATGTTTTTGCTTTAAATGGTAAAAGGTGGTGTGTGTGTTTTTTCCTTCTGATGTGATTAAAATAAAGATTACAGAGATGGGGAGATTATCCTGGATTATTTTGTGAGCCCAATGTAAACGATAATTTTATAAGAGGGAGGCAGGAGAGAGTCAGAGACAAAGAGAAAGCAATGTGATGACAGAAACAGAGTTCAGGGTGTTGGGCTGCTGGTAGGAAAGGTGCCATGAATCAGGGAAGGTGGATGATCTCTAGAAGCCGGAAACGGCAAAGGAGCAGATTCTTTCCTAAAGCCTCTGGAGAAAATGTGGTCCTGATGACACATTAATTTCCAGTGAACCCCTCTTTTTACTTGTGTCCTAAAGAATAGTAAGAATAAATTTGTGTTGTTTTCAGCCACTAAATTTATGGTAATTTGTTACAATAGCAATAGGAGGCTAAGACAGATATATTGTATTGAAGGGCATTTACTATGTCAAAGAATGCTGTTTGTTCCCAACCTCCTTTCTCACCTTTATCCTTCTTTAGCTAAAAATATTTAGAAAGACTGAATTCCTATGCAGCTACAATTGCAATTAAGTTTTTGTCTGAGTAAGGTAAGGGAAGAGAGGTTTTAAGTTTCTGCAAAGTACCCTTGAATAATATATTCCTTTTCTTTATCCCTCCTTTCTGTGTCATGCTGGTTTTATTGGAGAAATTGGGGTGTCCACTTCCCCAATGCATGCTGGGTGGGGATGGAGTCCTTATGATATCCTGAGAAAAATAATTTTATGAGACTAGCATGGGAGAATGTGTGATTTTTGTTTGCATGAAATTAAGTCTCTGTGTTCCTAAAATGGGGACAGATGTAATATTTTCAACAATATCTAGTCATAGATATTGCTACGATGCAATTATTCCAAACCTTAAAGAGGTAGTCTATGCTTTCCTGGGTGGCTCAGTTGGTTGGAACATCTTCCCATACAACAAAAGGTTGTGGGTTTGGTTCCCAGTCAGAGCACATACCTATGTTGTGAGTTATATCTCCAGGTCAGTTCACATATGGGAGGGAAGTTATTGATGTTTCCTTCACTTCTATTTTTCTCTTTCTTGCTCTCCCTTCCTTTCTAAAAATCAATGAAAACATATCATCATGCACAGATTTAAAAAAGAGAGAGAAAATATATGCCTAAAACATATTTTTCCAGAAAATTAAAAGGGTGAAAGTTCTCCAATTTATTTTTTAAGTATAGTATCATTGATATTAGATAAAGGATAGCACAAGGAAAGAAAAAACAATTATAGGACCATTTTACTCATAACAGAAGTATAAAAAATTAAATTAAATTGTAGCTAACTGAATCCAAATATATTTTTAAAATATATTATGGTTAAGTATGTTTTATCCCAGGAATACAAAAAGATCTTAACATTACTACTGTAATAAACTACAGTAGAAAAGAAAACAATTATTTCCAAATATATAGAAATACATGAGTATCTGTACTAAAAGGGTAATATGCTAATTAGATCAGGAAACCTTCCAGACAAAGCCATGGTGGCAGGACAAGGAAGAGGTGGTTTGGGATGATTAGGCCAAGAGGGGAGGGCAGGTTGGGGGTGATGAGGCCAGCGGGGGGGGGGCAGGGGGGGTGAGCTGGCTGGCAGGGGAGGGCAATTGGGGGCAAGCAGCCTGGCAATGGGGGCAGTTGGGAGTGAGCAGGTTGGCAGGGGAGGAAGCTGAGGGCAAGAAGGCCAGTGGGGTGGAGGGGCAGTTGGGGCAAGCAGGCCAGCAGGCAGAGTGGTTAGGAGTGATCAGGCAGGCAGGCAGGTGAGCAGTTAGGAGCCAGTGGTGCCAGATTGGGAGAGGGATGTCCAACTGTAACATCAGGTCTAAACCGGCAGTTGGATATCCCTCCAGGGGTCCCAGATTGGAGAGGGTGCAAGCTGGGCTGAGGGACAACCCCACTCATGCACAAATTTTGTACACCGGGCCACTAGTCTATAATAAAAAGAAAACACTTGAAAAAGTATGAATAGAAGAAAATTTGCCAAGTTAATAAATGTGGTATTCTATAAGCACTTCTATTACTAGTACAATTATTTCTACTATTGGTAGATAAATTTTAAAAGCATTTTTTTTTCAGTAGGGAGTAAATCACACTATTATTGTTCAAATTGGAATAAGGTTTCAGTTAATGCTGTAAAACATGGGTTTAAATAAGAGTGCTAAAGACGAAGACTGTAGATTAAGTTATTATTTGCAGATATTGTTACACTTACTTCTTATATAGAAAAGTCAAAAATTATCAACAAATTATTATAAATAAGCAGAATTGAACATGTTTTCAAGATGCAAAAACAACTTAAAACTTAGATCTTATCTACAAGAAATAATCTGCTATTATATCTTATTTTACAATAAAATAGGGTCACACTAAGAATAATAACAATAACTATAAAGATTTAAAGTTTTCAACCTATCAAAAATGTATGACTTTTATGACTATAATTTTTTAAACCTCTGTTTAAAGATATAACCACTAAATAAATTGAAATGTTAACCACTGACCTCTTTAGTCCCAAATAGCTTTCCAAATGTGTTCTATCAAACTTGTAAGAAATAGAAAAAACTTCTACCTGTTCCAGGTTAAGTTCTCCAGAAGTGGGCTCTGGCACATTATCACACAGTCATTTATAAAGGAGTTGTCTTAGGATTAAAACCTGTCAGGGAAGGGGAGAGACAATATTGGGCATAGGAGAAATTGGGCTATGATGCAAATCCCCTACGGTGAATTCTGAAGCTGGGACAAAGGTCGGGTGATATAACATTCATCAGCCAGTCATTGATGCATGAGACCTTTCTGGATGCATTTCACAGACACAAGAAAGGGGGCATGATGTTAAGGAAGGTGGCTCCCTGGTTGAGGACAATGACTAGAAATGGGTAGCACAGCATAGTGTCCTCATAGTCCACTTTGTGCACTGCAGGATCCAGCCCTTTACGTTCTAGGAGTAGGCCCTTTGGGGTTCTGGCTGGCGTCTTTGCAGGGGGATGGAGGCAGGCAGTATAGTAGTTGTGAGAGGAAGCCATCGCCCTTGCAGCTGGTGCTCCTCCCTCTTTTTATTTGTCATTTGAAACTCCCCTCACTCACAGCTGAGCCCTGAATACTGCATCCTTTTCTGGATGCATTATGCCATAAAAACAGGGCAAGAAAATGCCAAGTGATGCCCCAGTGAACATATTCTCCCTCTATTCACCCTGTGTAACAGCAGCCAGCTTTTATTATCAGGGTCACTTTTTTTTCCACATGGGAAGTTGTTCTTATTTATCCTCTGCTCTCTCCTCCAACCAAGCACAGCAAAGTGCCTGTGCAGGAGGCATAGCTCAGAATGAATAGAATCTAGCCGATTTGCCTAGTGCCATGGTCAGCAAACTGCGGCTCACAAGCCACATGTGGCTCTTTGACCTCTTGAGTGTGGCTCTTCCACAAAATACCATGGCCTGGGCGAGTTTATTTTGAAAAAGTGGCATCAGAAAAAGTTTAAGTTTAAAAAATTTGGCTCTCAAAATAAATTTCAATCATTGTACTGTTGATATTTGGCTCTGTTGACTAATGAGTTTGCCGATCACTGCCCTAATGAAATCCTCTTGCTCTAGCAAGCAGTACTTTTAAACCATAACTGTGAGACAGGAAACACAAATTTCCCCAAATAGCCCACTGGGACTGAGGGGACATGGGGCCATTCTTAATTTCATCACTGGTCTCTCAAACCCGTTCAGCATATGTTGGCAACACAGCACCACATAACTGTCATTGCTTTGGAGTGTGTACTGCACCCACAGCATAGCATCCCATCTTCCCTGAGCACTTTTCCTGAGAGCCTCAGTTAAGCTTTCAACAGGCATTATCATTCTACTAGAGGCATAGTGCATGTAATTCATGCATGGGAGAGGGGTCCCTCAGCCCAGCCTGCACCCTCTCCAATCTGGGACCCCTTTGATGTCTGACTGCTGGTTTAGGCCCGATTCCTGCAGGATTGGACCTAAACTCAGGATCTGGCTTAAGCCAGCACATGGACATCCCCCTCACAATCTGGGACCAGTGGCTCCTAATTGTTTACCTGCCTCCCAGCCTTATTCCCTTAACTGTTCTTCCCTGCTGGCCTGATCCCTGTAACTGCTCTCCCCTGACAGCTTGAGCACCCCTAACTGCCTCTGCCCCGCCACCATGACTTTGTCCAGAAGGACATCATCAGAAGGTTGTCTGGAAGATGTCTGGTCTAATTAACATATTACCCTTTTATTAGTATAGATGGGTCTGGCAATTTCTGCATAATGGAGTACATGGTAGCACCAGTGGTATAATTCAAACACAATAGGATATATGAGTAAATAATATAAGAAAACAAACAAAAACAAAACAAAACATAAGCCCTGCCCCTGCCTTTACATAACTTATATTCTTTTTTTTAATTTTTAAAATTGATTTTTAGAAAGAGAGAGAGAGAAAGGGAAAAGGAGAGAGATAGAAATATTGATGCCACTGATTGATATATATTACTTGAAATCCTCTTAGGGCAAATTTTAGCTACTTTCTAGATGCCTTCTAAAGGGAATGGAGCCCAAAACCTGGACATGTGCTCTGACCAGGAATCCAACTGTAACCTCTTGATGGGACGACACTGAATCCACTGAGCCACACTGGCTAAACTATACACCTTATATTCTAATTGTATTAGGTAATATATATTATATATTTACCTTCTACAATTGATTTTTAGAGAGAGAGAGAGAGGAAGGAAAAAGGAGAGAGATAGAAATATTGATGCCACTGATTGATATATATTACTTGAAATACTCTTAGAATATATATATATATATGTATATATATATATATGTATATATATATATATATATATATATATTTACCAGAATGCTATAAACAATTTAAATTTGTATTTTTAAAACCATATATATACATTTTAGAACTATAAAGAGAAATCAACAAATTTACCTCCATTATAGATTTCAATATACCTTTCTTAGTAATAGATCTAACAATAACAACAACAAAAAACTAAGAATATAGAATATGTAACAACATAAAATACTGCTTGATAAAAATCCATTATAAAGAATACAACTATAGCCAAAACTGGTTTGGCTCAGTGGATAGAGCATAGCCTATGGACTGTAAGGTCCCAAGTTCGATTCCGGTCAAGGGCAGGTACCTTGGTTGCGGGCACATCCACAGTAGTGGGTGTGCAGGAAGCAGCTAATCTGTGTTTCTCATCGATGTTTCTGGCTATCTCTCTCCCTTCCTCTCTGTAAAAATCAATAAAATATATTTTAAAAAACTATTTTAAAAAGGAATACAACTGTAAATAACCACAGACTATATTACCTTTTCTTGCATACATTTCTGAATACTGTTGAAATACTGCCCCATAAGACTTATTTCAGTAAATGTCAAAATGCTGAAATCAAAGAAACAATTCTCTGTCTGAAATGCAATTATGTTAGAAACTAATATTGAAAAGCTGACTAGAAAAATCTCCTGTTTAAGAAATTTCTCAATAACTCATGGGTCAAAGAAGGACTCAGTGAAAATTAAAAACACATAAAGTTAAATGACAATGGAAATACTACATATCAAAATTGTAGCCTGTAGCTAAAGTAATTCTTAGAGGAAATTATACTGCTATAACAAGATCATAAAAGAGAAGGAAAATCAAAATTAATTAGCTAAGATTTCAATTTAAGAAGTAAGATAAATATAAAATTTACCCTAAGAGAATTTGAAGTAATATATAATAGCCAAAAATAGTAAAATAGAAAAATAAAAATAAAATAGAGGAGCAATAAAGCCAAAACTATAAGCTAATAAACTTAACAATACTCTAGTGAGAGTAATAAAGAAAAAAATAATGAGCTCAAATAAACAATATAAAGAGTAATGTTTAAAAAATTATATGTAATAGAAAATTCCTAAGAAAACTTTACATAATGGAATTAAATTAAGAAAAAATCAAAAGCTGATTGATTCTCTCCATTAAATAAATCTTCATCAAAATAATAATATAACAACAATAATAAGTCTATGTATACTACTCGCAACTTCTTTAAAATAGTCAAGGAGCAAATGATCTATATGATAAAAGCCCAGTAGCTGTAATGCTATAATTCCAGGACGACCAAAGGACCGGTCACCAGGAGGTGCATGGAGTACCTCTCAGTCCCTCCCCTGCCTGTGAGCAGCTAGCACAGAGAGATGAGTCTGTAGCTCAGAGGGCTCACAGCAGGTCTGGGGTCTCACATGACTTCCTACGCTGGGCCTCTAGTTATAATATAAAACAAATGAGAGAGAAGAAACAATCTTCAACTTAACTTATGAAGCTAGAAAAATCTTGAAGCTAAAATATGACAACAATATTATTAGAAAATAAATTATAGGCTAACCTCACTACAAAGATCGACTCAAAAGTCCTAAATACAGTACTACAGAATTAAATTCATCATCATATACAAAAATACATTTGGAATAGCCCAATACTGCAAACATTTTTAATATTAGAAAATAAAATAATTCACCACATTAATTTAATAATTAAAAAGTATATTATCTATATAAGTGATAAAATTAAACATCCCTTTATAGTTAAATGAAAAAAGACTCTTAGGAAATTAGAAACAGGAGGGGTATTTTTTAACCTGATTAATGGCACTTTATGCCTCCCCCAAAAAACACAATAATTGAGTTTATTCCCTTTATCATGTCAAGAAAATGTTGCTTCTCATTGCCATTTCTGTAGAACATTTTATTAGAAATGCTAATCAGCACAATAAAGCATTAAAAATTAACCCAAAGAAAAGTAATCTATAATAATAAAAGCATAATATGATAATTAGACTAACATCCTTCCGGATGAAACTGGGGCTGTGAGGGAAGCCAGAGGGAAGCCCGGGTCCTAGGTACCAAAGAGAAGCAGGCAGCCAGGGGAAGGAAGGCCTACTCTTGCATGAATTTTGTGCATTGGGCCTCTAGTTAGAAATAATGAAATAAATCTATTATTAGTCAAAGTTGATAGTATTATACAAAGCAAGACAAATCACAAAAATGAATAATAAATAATGAACATAATACAATATAAAAAAGTTTTTTTAGACAATTTGGAAGGTGGCATTAAAATCCAGACAATAATAGTGAAATGAATGAATTAAAAATACATAAAACAAATTGATTATTTGGATGAAAAAGCAAGTCACATAAAATTATTCAGTATTATTCTATTTATACTAAAAAATTAGATGTTATTTTTAGGAGTGGTTGCTTACAAATTCTTCCCATCTCTATTGGCACATCCTTGTGTAATGTGGCTTTGTATCTCCTCTCTTCAAGAGGCAGAGTTTATTTTTGTACTCATTGGATTTTGAGTTAGCCGTGTGACTCTTCTTAATGGGACATTAGCAATCATATAATCAGATGCTTGAAAATATCTTGTGCAATGGTATTTGTTCTTTTATTGCTCTTGGAACCTGCTATTACCATGTGAGCAAGGCTGCTGGTTGACATGTGATCAAGGATCGCAGCTGATATAAAATCTGCCATCAAACAGATGAGTGAGGTCAGCCTGGACAATACAGCCCCAGGTAAGATACCGTATACTATAGGTGAGATGACCCAGCAGAGAAAGGGGGAGCCTTTCCAAAGGACTGCCTAAACAATCCAAAAATCACAAGAAATGGTAAATATTTACTGGTATTTTAAGCCACTACATTTGGGGTTTCTTATTGCTGTTGTTATATAACAAAACTAAATGATATATTAATGTTCAAATATATGGGGCTTCAAAACAAATGATAATGCCTTTCTATTTCTTAATCTGAGTAGTGTGTACTTTGTATGTTTGCTTTTTTACATCTCTTACACAAGTTTTACAAATATTCTCTTTTATAATAGTTAACAGATCATACAACTTATTTCTAGAAAGATCATATGTGTTGGCTTTTTCAAGTTGGTATGTGTAACAAAATTATAGAATCAGTGATAAAACATACCTTACAGGTTACC
Organism: Vespertilio murinus; assembly: GCA_963924515.1. Taxonomy (NCBI): domain Eukaryota; kingdom Metazoa; phylum Chordata; class Mammalia; order Chiroptera; family Vespertilionidae; genus Vespertilio; species Vespertilio murinus. The sequence goes on from OZ004707.1 coordinate 115,392,371, forward strand.
TAATAGTCTAGGTAAAATTCTGGAGATTAACAGACTATTTTTTTCTTCACATAAAGTCACCCATTATACTCAATTACATCAATGCATTCCTATTTTTGTCTCTTTAGGCAAATCATGTTCCCAGTCACTGTTCTCTTCAGCTCAACCTTCAGATTAAGTAACATCACCAGAGCTCTCCTTCTTTGCTCAGGGGACATTTCTTCCTATCAGATTGAAACTGTCTTCTCTCTAACCTCTTTTGTTAATATCTTATAGGAACCCATTTATATTCTGGATTGTGCCTGGTCAATGTATCCTTTTGGTTCCAAAAACAAAGAGCTCCCCAATCCCAAGGTTTGTAGAGAAACAACATTTTGGGCGAAATATCCCTGAAAAAAAAAGTCTCCTTACATGTTGATGAAAAGAAGTCTTCTCCCTTGACAACAATTCTTTGAACAAATGTTTGCACTTCAAGGAAAGACAAACTTACCTGTGTATTATACAAGAAAGTGTCACTGTCAAACTAGACAGGGCTTTGTTCTCCCCAGAGAAGGAACACGCTAACACTCAAACATGAACAGAGATAGATTGGTTGTCATTTTAAATTAACAATTAGGTTTTTCTTATCCAAAGAAGCAAGGATCAAATTATCAAATGAAATGAAAGGGACAAAGGATGTTTAAGAACCAAGGGGGGGGGTACATTAAACAAGTCATATTTTCTCATGATAAGGTATAAGATAGTCATACTTGTACCTCTGTAGTCTCTGAACTATCCATGAACCTGGACGATGAGCCACACTCCAAAACCACAGCAGGATTCTTCCAGTTGTCTTGAATTATGCAGACAGAAACACTATGTATTTTACATAAGATTATTTTATCTTCAAAGAAAAGGATAAGAAAGAGTTCTCATGACCAATCTTCAACTTTATTATTTTCATTGGCTATTTACCTCTGAGCAATGGCCTTAAAATGTCTATATTTCACAATCTTTTTATAAACACTAAGTACTACATGTCCCCAAAACATATATAAACTTTAACAGCTGATTTTATTACATTTGAAAATGAAATATATTTTAATAAACACTGACTTTATAATTATTCAAAGTGTGTATATTTTTTGAGATTCCCTGTATATTATTAACTTACATTGTTTCTGCATTTGTAATTTCATTGGCAACTTTTTCATAAATTTTTATAATTACTGTCAGCTTTAGTATACTAGTAAGTTATTCTCAATTGTGTAAAATGGGAGAACACAATGATATGGAAAGTTTGTCCCTGGACTAATCTATTGAGTGACCTATACTCTGTACTTAGCATCTTCTGTGGCCCTTAGGGCACAGCAGCTCCCTAGAGTCCTACCAGAATCTGAGCTACCCATGACATACCTCATGCTTTAGATAGTCCCTGCCTATTTTTAAGGAACAAGAGAGAGGGTAGATAAGAATATGTAAAAACACAGATGATAGATAAAAAGATTAGAGAGATGAACAGACATATAAAAATATAACTATTAATAACATAAGAACATTATTTGAAATAAGCCATTTTAGGAGATAGATAAATACTAGTAAAATTAAGGACTATTTAATTATTTTACTCATTCATCTATTCATTAAAACAGTTATTAATTATTATGGTACACTCTTATAGATATATGAATAAGTTTGTGTCTTCACAGACATTAAAGTAGGAATGACAGTCTTGTAAGTAGCTAGAGTTTAGTGGGTTACATAATGTAGTAGAGTGTGTCCAGGTTTGGAGATAGCACAAAAGAGGGGAAAGACAAAAAGAGAATAAAAGGTACAGATTTCACAGAAAGAAATATGAGCTGAACCTGGAAAGCTGGGTGGAATTTGGCAGAATCAATTCTAGTGATTCTCTGTTCTTTGATTCAACAAATACTTATAAAGCAGCTTTGAAGTTCTAAATGCTGTTGTAGGTACCTAGCATATAAAGGACAAAACAAACAAACAAACAAAAAACAACAATAAAAAACACAAAACATTTCCTAAACTCAAGCGGTTTATAATCTGAGTTGGGAAACTGGTGCATAAATAAAGTAATTGCAATTCTAAAATACAAAACAATAATTTTTATGTAAATAATTGAGCAAAGTACTAGCACCAAAGAACAACTTTGCCCAGAGGGAACTGGAAAATGCTTTCCAGAGGAAGTGACATGTGAAACTGTAAAATTTCTCATAAAAGCTTTTTGTCCATATTATTTTAATGCACATAATTGGAGGATAATACTTAGATTTATAGTGTTCACACATTTACCACCTCAATTGCACCAAAATGTAATCATAATCCCATGTGTACTTTCAAAAAGAAAAAAATATCTTGATCTTTATCCTTTTTCTACACCTTGTCAGTTCCTTCTGCTTTACAGAAGGTTTTAAAGTAATTTGTGTGGAGCTGTGATATTTTTTAAAAGTCTACAGATTTCCTAAAATCCACTGGTCTTTAATAACAAATATGTTCTTTCTTCAGCAAAAGGTAACTATGGAAAGTTTTAAAACAATTTTCTAAAGAACCTTGATGGGTAGTATCCCATTTCTGGAGATATAAAGTGTTGGCAAAAGAAATATGGAAGGACTTAAAATAGCAGCAATTTTAAAAAAAATCTGGGTATTGATTATGAAAATGAAATTTCATAAGCTTTTTAAAAAATACTGATTAAAAACATTCTTGATTTAAAGATCTAGACTTGTTTCTTGGCATTTCTACATGCAAAGCCAAATATATTGACAAGTATTGATCTTACATTGTAATCCAGGCACCATAAAATATAGCATTAACAAGTATGATTGCTCCTTGAGTTATATAGCAAAAATAAAGCAAAAAAATTAATAAAATTATAGTTTAAATGCCTACAAAGAAGACAAAAAGAAGAGCTTATGTCCAACACAAAGAATGAAAAGGCCTTGTAAAGTGGTGAGTCCAGTAAAGAGTTAGTGAGGGGTTGTAATGTCTTTGGGGTTGGGAAAAAAATCACATAAGCAAAGGCCTCTAGTTAAGAAAGAACAGAATGTGCTTACGGGACACCAAAGTGTTCAATTTGATCACATTATACTTCTGAGTTAGCAAAATTTCCATCTCCTATAGGGAATTTTTAGTAGACGTGTGAAGTTATAAAAGATTATGTGGGTTTATTCAGGGCCACTAGGAAAAGTGTCACAAGCAATAAGCTATAGCAGCTCCGAGTGAGGAAGGGAAGAATGAGGACCCATGGTCCATGTATTTACTAATTAGTTAATAAGACATCTGAGGTATAGTGAGATAGTGAGAGTTAGGATATATAGTTAAAACAATTCCGGCTCAGAATTTGAAGGGCCATAAATTCCAAGCCAAGGTGTTTGTGTTTTATTCTTCTCTTAAAGTTTAACTGTAAAAGTAATACAAAGCTGGTTAAAAAAAGGCTTTTAAAAATCCAACAGTGTGTATAGAAAATGGAGAACCTCTTTACCAATCCACTTTACAAAAGGAATAAATAAGTATATAGTCTCCCAATTTTTATGCATATATACATATACAAATGGATATGAAATATGTACTGCATGTAAATTGTTTTATTTTAAAAACAGATTCCCATTACACATACAATTTTACAACTTGCTTTTTTACATGGATGTCTTTTCAGGAAAATAAAAGAGACCTACCTCATCTTTTCTAACTATAATGTAACATTTATTGCGTATGAGTGACCTGTTCTTTAGCTAACTGGAAGCCTTTAAAATATTTCAATAAAAAAATAATTACCGTATTTGCCGGCATATAAGACGATTTTTTGGCCCTGAAAAATATGCCTCCAAGTGGGGGGTAGTCTTAAACAGCGAGTATATAACAAACTCTGTATTTTTAGTGGAAATGTTAGGGGGTCGTCTTATACGCCCATTCGTCTTATACGCCGGCAAATACGTATTTTTCAGGGCCAAAAATCGTCTTATACGCCGGCAAATACGGTATGCATTTTTTAAAATCTGAAAAAGTTGAAGCAATACATTTTTAAAGAAAAATAGGAGATAAAGAAAACAGAAGATCTAAGTAAACTCTAATAATAAAATCTTAAATTGAGACTAACTGTAAGATATGTTTCAGAGAGTATGGAATTTTCTCAAAAAATGAAAAATGGAACTCCCATTTGACCCGTGATCCCACTTCTAGGAATATATCCCAAGGAATCAGAAACACCTATCAGAAAGGACATATGCACCCCTCTGATCATAGCAGCACAATTTATAATAGCTAAATTTTGGAAACAGCCTAAGTGCCCATCAGCAGGTAAGTGGATTAAAAACCAGTGGTACCTCTACACAATGGAACAGTATGCTGCTGTAAAAAAGAAAGACCATTCCCAACAGCATGGATGGGCCTGAAGAGCATTGTGCTAAGCAAAATAAGCCTGTCAGAGAAAGGTAAATATTGCATGGCCTCACCCATTTGTGGGATATAATGATCAATACAACCAATGGACACAGACATTAGGCAGGTGAGGTCATGTGCTGGGGGGGTGGGGGTGCCTGGAGAGAGATCAATGGGAGAGCCGTGTGCCCCAGGGGCCTTGTGCCCCAGGGGGCCATGTGCCCACAAGCCAGGCATGTGCCTTGACTGGAATCAAACCCAGGACCCTTTAGTCCGTAGGTCAAAGCTTTGTCAACTGAGCCAGAATGGCTAGGGCCAGAAAGCTACTTTTTGATTTTGTGATTTTGGTAAAATTATTTAACTTTCCTCATTTGTAAAATGGGGGTAATAGTGTCTGCTTTATGCATACGTTGCATGTAAAGTGTTAACAAATGTTCATCACTTAGTAGAATGATGCTACATAGTAAGACACAGGAAAGTTAGCTTTCCACAACCATACCTAAAACTGCCTTTGTAGCCTGCCCAACTTCACAACTTTCTTACCCATCACATACACTGAATAGCCAGACTATTACGATCTCTGAACCCATAATAATCTGACCACTCAGCATATATCTTATATAATAAAAGGCTAATATGCAAATTGTCCCCTCAACAAGGAGTTCAACCATCAGGCAGGCCGGTGAACAGCCTCGCCTATGTCCCCTCTGCCCTCCCCTCCCCCCCGGCCAGGCTGGCCAGACCCCACCATTTCACGCACTGTGCCTCTAATACACACACACACACACACACACACACACACACACACACACATACACACACACACATGCCTCAAAAAAGTCGAATTATGGAGTCACTTATTAATGGCCAGTGGCATAAGAGGGGCGAATACTCCAAATATCCCAGCCCGAACAGCTTGCCATGTCTGGCTTATATTGATAGAATATCACAAAAATACCCATTACATCTTTGGTTCTGGAATGAGGAACCTGTTTCATGATTTTACAGAAGTGAAACTGAGCAAGTTAGTTATCTAAAGTACCAATGAATCACTGAATCAACAGAAACACATTATCTGGGACGGACCACCTGGACAATTTAGAATAATTGTGCTGTCCAGATTCTGGGATCACTGAGTCAATAGGAACTTGTTATCTGTAACTACTGAGACAATTTAGGACAATTGAGCTGTCCTGGGTCCCAAAAGAATGTGCTTCACTAACGAGCGAGATCACAATCAATGGAATATTGAGATAGCATACATAAGTTCAGAAAATCAAAATAACTTTTAAATGAGTACAGAACCCAAAACAGCAAGGTTAAAATAGTAAACAGCAATTTTTACCCAAGAATGGTTGCCACCATACTTCATGAGCTTCTTTTAGAAGTTGGGAGCAGGAACAATTATTTATCCTTTAGGAAATCTAAAATGACATTTTTTTAAATAGAACACACATAAGAAAAACATCTGCTGAGGTCTATGCTTAACTAATCTATATTTGTCCCTCCAAGCATCATCCTGCTGCCTAGCTGATCCATGAACCTTATCCATAGGCAACAGAGAGGATCAGGCAGGAGATAAGAGAAAGGGGGAAAAAGAGAAGTCAAGAAGTGGCCCTCATATCACAGGGTCTCCTTAAGCTGGACCATCCCTCAACTGAAGGCCACTGTTCCATGCAAGGTGGCCAAACCTACAGGACCCTCTCCTTTGGAAATTTACCGGTCATAACTGCAGATTACTCATAGGTTATTAGCCCTAGGTACTACACAGATCCCACATTTGTAGAGTGCCTTTAATAACTCTTCCCATTAAGTTACCTTCATTGAAGTAGACTTTTTTTTTTTTCTTGCTGGAAACATCTGCTAAAAGTTCAAGAAGAATTTTTAGATGAAAAGGAGAAATATTGCCCTGGCTAGTGCAGCTGTTTATCAGTGGTTAAAGCATCAGCCCTCAAACTGAAGGGTCCAGGATTAGATTCCAGTCAAGGGCAAGGGCACATGCCTGGGCTGCCGGTTCCCTGCCCTGGTGTGAGAGGCAACCAATTGATGTGGCTCTCTCACATCAATGTTTCTCTCTGTGGACAAATACAGATTACTTAGCACAGACCTCAGAAGATGTTTTTCTTCTGTGTATCATATTTTTAAAATGTCATTTTAGATTTTATAAAGGCTAAATAATTGTTCCTGCCCCAACTTCTAAAAGAAGCTCAGAGCCTAGAAGTGAAGTATTTTCCCTTTTACTCTTTCTAACATCATTGGGGGGAAAATGTCCTCCAGTGAGGATGAACAAACAAAAAAAGGAGAGGAATTGGGAAAATAACTCTTTAAGTCTTGTCTTTTTATTTTTTTATTATTATTTTTTTAATCTCTTTATTGGTTATGGTATCTCAGCATAACCATTATGGCTTATCTCATTTTCAGTTCTTATAAGGCTTATCTTTTTATTTATTTTTATTTTTTTATTTTTTCCCACCATTTTTTTAAATTAAGGTATTATATGTGTACATAGTTTACCATTGCACCCCCCCCCCCACCTCCCATACATGCCCTCTGTCCCCAGAGTTTTGTGTCCATTGGTTGTACTTATATGCGTGCATACCAGTCCTTCGGTTGATCTCTTATCTCCCCCAGATCACCCTACCCTCCCTGCTGTCATTTGACAGTCTGCTTGTTGGTTTACTGTCACTATATCTATCTTTCTGATCATTAGTTTATAATGTTCTTTATTATCCATAAATGAGTGAGGACATGTGGTGTTACTCTTTCATTGACTGGCTTATTTTACTCAGCATGATGTTCTCCAGTACCATCCAGGTTGCTGCTAATGATGAGAATTCCTTCTTTTTCATGGCAGCATAGTATTCCATTGTGTAGATGTACCATAGTTTTTTAATCCAATCATCTGTTGATGGGCACCTAGGCTGTTTCCAAAACCTAGCTATTGTAAATTGTGCTGCTATGAACATAGGGGCTTCCCCGGGTCCCACCACTCCCCAGGGCACACAGCTCCCCCGGGGCACACGGCTCCCCTGGGTCACAGGCCCCACGACTCCCCTGGGTCACAAGGCTCCCCCCCCCCCAGGGCCACACGGCCTGTCTGGGACCATTGATTGATGCCCTCCTATCCTGGATCCCCCAGGGCCAGAGCTGCAGGCATGCAGGAGGATGACAAGGGGGAAGAAAGGGGAGGCTCCGGCCGACTCCACCCTAGCAACCTCAGCAGCTCTGATTTCACACGTTTAGGCTTTCAATCCCCTGGGTTTAGGTGTTTAGAGTCCCAGGCCACAAAGAGTGTTTTGGGTACTACCTCTTGGTCCTCTGTCACACTCCATGAGTATGCTCCGCTTTGGCTATGGCTCTCGGGGGCTCGGCAGAAGCTCAGGCCAGGCCCGGCGGGGCGGGAACAGATGGGCTAAGGCCTCGCTAGGGCCACGAGCAGAAGGCACAGCCTAGGCCCTGCGCTTGCTCCCTCGCCAGCAAGGCGGGCGGGTGGGGAAGTCTGCGGGCTCGGGAGGCGGCCCGTTACCTGGGCCCGGGGCGGGGCGGGCTCCGCTCTCGGTGGGCCCCCCTTACTGGCAGTGGCAACTCCACAGCGGCTTTAAACTGCACATGGCGGCAGCGGCACTTCTCCATCTTTCAGTTGTAGATTTCCCCCTCCGCCAGCTTTCCTGTGGTTTAGATAGGATCCTTTTCAATTCTCCCCCGGGGCCCTGGCCCGCTGCTGCCAGCAAGCAGGAGGACGATGAGGGGGAAGAATGTGGAGGCTCCAGCCACCTCCCCCACAGTATCCTCCCCTGCCCTCACTTCACACGTTCTGGCTTTCAGAGTCCCCGGGGTTTAGGTGTCCAGAGTCCCAGGCCGCAAAGAGTGCTCTGGGCATAACCTCGCGGTCCTCCATCACGCTCCACGAGCAAGTCTGCTCCGCTTGGCTCCAGCCCTCAGGGGCTCGGCAGAGGCTCTGGCCCGGCCCGGCAGCGAGGGGAAGGATGGGCCAAGGGCTCGCTGGGGCCGAGGGCAGAAGGCAGGGCTGTGGCCCTGAGCCGGCTCCCTGGCTAGCTTGGCGGGTGGGCTGGGAAGGCTGTAGGCGTGGAGGCCAGGCGCTGAGGCAGCCCACTCCCTAGGCCCTGGGCAGGGCGAGCTCTGCTCTCGGTGGGCCTCCCTCACTGATGGCGGCTGCGGTAGCGGCTGTGGCGGCTCCGGTGGCTCTGGCAGCTCCAGTTCCACTGTGGTTTTAAACTCCACATGGCGGTAGCAGCGCTTTTCCTTTCCTCTAGTTGTAGCCATCCCATTCCGCCAGCTCTCCTCAAGGCTTGTCTTTTTAATCAAGTAAGAACAAATGTCTTTCCTTAGACCCAAGAAGACAATAGTGTGGTTGGAGGCTGAAGAAAATTGAAAAAGGGTTAGAACAACTGCTGAAGAAAATGCTTTGAGAAGTTAGTTAATGGTGAATAAAGGAGTAGCAGAACAGCATGGAGGGCCTAATTACACAGAACTCAACTGGCGAGTGCCTCTGATTTCCCAAGCACTGCTTTTCAGAACAAGAATGCTGTTAAAACAAAACAAAACAAATTGGCAGTGACGGGATGCTAAGAATCAGGGGACACAAATGTGCTAAAAAGGATCATAACCGAGACCTAGGGAAAAGGTCTGAAAGGAGACAAGTGAAGCCACGGGGAGGTTAATAGGTGACCTTTCATTTTCAGTTCATGTGGAGAATCAGCCTAATTATTCACTATGACTGATAGCAAAATGCAAAATGATTACATTTTAAAATTTATAAGCTACATGGCTCTGCTTACCTGCAGTATAGTTTACATGGCAATAGGCTGCCTAAAGCTTCAACTAACTTTTTAGATAACAGGATTTGGATAATGTTCTCATTATTATCCAGAAATTCCTCTTTGGACTCCTTTTGAAAATTTGATTTTACAAACACATTTTCACTTTCTGGAATGTATACCTTTGCAACTTCCTCTTCAATTCTTACTTGGCTTCCAAGAATTTGCACTTCTGACAAATTAATAACAAATCAGATTTCATGGTTTAATGTAAAATAAGTACAAGGGGAAGGAAAAAAAGAGAAAAAAATGCAAAATATTCACATTAACAAAATAATCAAGTTCTTGATTGCAATATAAAAACGGGAGAAACTGCTGTGCTAATTCACACACTACACAAAGGTTACCAAGGAAACCACACTTGTACATATCCTGGTTCTAAAAAAAATGTAGCAACAGAATGTTTGTGTCTACCTCTTTCCTTTTCCTTTTGTAAATCTCAACTGAAAAATCTCTGCTAAACTCCTGAGTTCTTTGTTCCTCATCTCATAAATTCATTCTTTACTGCTCACATCACAGAATTCACTAAGCTGGCAACATATAAAAATGCATTGATTTTTTTTTCTCTCCAAAAGTTATGAGTACAGCATGCAATGAAGATTTCTGCTCTCCTTAGAGCCTCTAAAAATAGGAAAGTGTAAATTGGTTTTACCTCTGAGCATCTTTCATTTTTCTTTACAATATTTTCACTTTTAGATTATAAGTTTCTCAAGGGCAGGCACTAAATCTACAACTTTTAATGTAATTCCCCACAGAAATTAAAACAGGTATAATCCCAGAGTGAGAAGTAAATAACTCCTTTCAGCTGTTATTGCACATAAGATTAAAGAGTAGTTTTGGAAATTGTGAATTGGTTTTTCTTTTCTATTTGTTAAAATGAACTCAGGTCTTAGATGTTTACCATCAGTAAATAATCACCTCTAAGAAAAATGCTTCAGAGGGAAAGGTGTTTTTATTCCATACTGGGTATTATCTGATGTTCCTATCCTGGTATAAAACATTTTTCAAATTAAAAGGAAATGGCCATTTACTCCTTTACTGTCTATCCTGGGCTTTGCCTCATGATAGTATATGCTGTCCTTCCTTTTATGACAAAACAAGCCAAATGTATTAATCGTTATTAATAAGATTGTTGCCCACTGCTCCTGGGAATGGGGCTTTTTGCAATATTCTAAGAAAAATAATTTTCCAAGATTTTCTCCATTTTTATTTGCTTTGAATTAAATCCCTGAGTTTCCAAGATCCCCTTTGCCTTTGTCTCGCTAAAGTGTCTTCAATAGGGCTAGAACCAGAGTCAGTGTTGTAGGAACCCTAATCAGTCAGTGCATGCTGGATGTTCAAGGCCACTCTGAACATGGCAATCCTAAACAGGGTATTCAAGGCTAAGTTGCCATCTGCAGGTACAAGGACACAGCAGTTTCACTGTATATACTGCACAAGAATGCCTTTCTGTAGCCAAATTATTGATGTCACTATTTGGCACAAAGCCTCTTTTGTTTGAGCTTGTATGAACTAGCATATAAGTTGCCACTGATCAGCCAGAGCGAGGCTGCTATTATGTGAAGCTGCTTAGTTAGTAATGGCTCCTGTATAGCTCCTATGTTAGGGGCTGCGTTATGGGGAAGATGTGTGCTGGCTGTTTTTGCTAGGATGGCTCCTGTGTTTGCTACTGTATTACCAAGGACTACTTTATTCTACTACTCTATCTAATGGTTCCTTAGTAGCAAATGCCTATTTGGGCTGCGATAAATACTCTCTTATATACTCATGACTTCTCATATTTTCTGTCTTCTAATGCCTGGTGTCCAAGGAGGTCCAGCCCCTGGCAGAAGAACTCGAATCTAATAGTTAATGTAGTCAAACAGAATGAATGAGTGAGAACTCTCACAATTGCTGCAGCGAGTAAGGTCAAGGAGAAACTTATTCCTGAACAATGAGCGCAGTGAGTATAGTCTGCAAGAGTGCTGAGGGTTCAGGAGTATGTGCAGACTCGGGAGAGAGTGTTCTCAACAAGTGTCTAGAGTTTCTGTTCCATATTTGCACACTCCAGCCCAGCATCAGGCTAGCTTACTGTGTGTCCCAATTGTAGTCCCTCAGTTTATTGTGTGTGGGTCCTCAGGGCCACATGGCTATGAAGGAAACAGGGACAAATACAAGGAAGTCAAGAGGGAACCAGGAGTCAAGAGTCACAAGAGAGAAATTCTTTGTTTGGGTGATTACATATCCCCAAATTCTCACAGGCTTGCATTGGCTCCATCCATTCTGGCCAATGAATTCTGTTTCCAGGTTTGAATGACAGGCACTTTCCCTAGTAACCACCATTTCACTGCTCTTGTGTCTCTCCCCGCTTTGTTGGACCCCTCCCCCAAGTGATTCTGCAGGAAATGGACCAGTAGTTCCCTGGCAGTGCAAAGTTGCAGCTTCCTGGTGAAGCTGCCCAAATCCTATAATACCTGGCCTCCTTTTAGTCCTTTCTCATTATTAATAACTAGATAATTACAACTGTATCAGGATTATTATTTAAATCACTAACTAATGCAATTGGTTCAAGACATATAATGTTTATGAAAATAAAATAGTAAAAGACAAATATAAATAAATTAATTTATCTTCAAAATATAGATTCATTGATTTGATAGATATCTATAAAAACATTTATATAAATGCACCATGTTTAGTGGTTATATAAGACAACATTTTTACTTTTGTGGAGCTTAAAATGTATTAATATGTTTTCATGGGAAGAAAATATTTACTTTTTCTTTTTAATGCTCGTCTCATCTGGTTTATAAGCAGAATTTCAATTTTAGAGACTGTTGAAAACAGGCCCCAAATGGAGTCTTTTATGCTAAGCCTCATGTCACCAAACCAAGATACCACTTAATTACAATTCAGCTCTCTCAGAAATTAAATTTTAAACCAGTCAACAAGGAATCTCCTGATCAGTACCAGTTGGATAATCTGACTCATAGACCTCTGTCATTCCCTGAAGGAACCTAACTTTGCATTAACTAACACGATTTTCTCCCTAGCTTATTTTTCTTATTTTTATTCCCTTCTGCCTATATGTCTTTCATCTTGTACAGCTCCTCTGAGCTACTTCCTACCTGCTAGATTGCATGCTGCCTGATAAAATTTGATTTTTGCCTAAATAAACTCATTAAAATTTTAATATGCTTGTTTAGTTTTTAACAGTTTTGTGTAAAAAGATGGAAGTAAAGGAGAGCCCCCCTTTCCTAACTGTCTCCAGAAGCAACTAAAGTAGGTATTTGTAGAATTTCTCAAATTTGCTATTTTCTCTGGAAGTGGTGGGTAAATCACAGCTCTGCAGCTTTCACATCATGAGCTTTCATTTTCCTGGAGCTTTTATTTTTTCCTGACTGGGTCTAACTAGGTTTGATTTAGAAATCACATTATTTCTGGGTCCAACTGCATCTGACTTAGAAAATGAACTGGGTTCAAATTAAGCCAGGTGGGGTCCATTATGAGGCCTTCAGTAATCTTGGCCAAAGATAATATTGAATCGCAGTGGCCATAGCTGAGAAATTTTTAACTTAAATAATCTTATCCCTAGAGAAAAATGGTTCTCAGCCAATCACTCACTGTAAGGGACACAGGGAAAGTTATTTTTTCCCCCTACAGTTTCCGGTGATAGGATGAGACCAGCTGAGACACTTGACTCACTCCAGAGCCTGCAGACTGAGTCCTGGAAAAACTTCCAGAAGACAGAAAAGGGTGAGAAATAAAAGCCTCATCTCCCCAGTATTTACCTGTGGTGCCTGGTAGAGAGAGGTATGTGAAATTTCACATTGCCCCTTCCATTCAGATTGGCAAGCAAAAAAAAAAAAAAAAAAAAAAAGTAAGAAGGAATTGAGTTGACTTCTGAATTTGCTTTGGGATACCCACTGATTGTCAATCCTTTCTCTCCCAAGGGCAACTATTGCCTTTTTGTTTGGCTTGTCTTGAGAACTTGACCTGGCAACCTTTATGTTAGAGGCCCCCATAATATGGTCAGACATAAATGTGGATTGTACTAGTATCCCACTTGAGGCTAGAGTTCTACTGATTGTTACCAGCTCTCAAGGGCATTATCTAGTCTTTTTTTCATTAGGTTATCTTTTGGATTGGTTCTGAATCTTAGGAAGGTAGTATCTTTTGTACTTACTTTGAGACACCTCTTGCATGTATGGATTATTCAATGATTCCAGGAATACTTACTGTTTGTCCCTGCTGATACCTGATAAGATATTAGAAAAACATTTTTAACAGAAAACATATTTATTAATTCACTTTGATTCCTATATAGCCAAGTCAATATAAGTGGTTTGACCCATGCTTGGGTAGTAGTTGGAGAGATAGGCCAAAGTCCCAAGTCATTGTTTTTGGATTTATTCTGACTTATTCCTACAGTGGAGCAGCTAGTCAGAGGTAGATAGGAGCAAACATTCACCAATATTTTCAATATCTTATTTTCTACTACTCTACCCTCCACCCATCCCGTTTTAATACCTATACCATGAAAACTGACTAGGCTGCCAAAGACAAGCAAGGTTCAAGGACAAGGTCTAGTTGAAAAGAGGTCTCAGAGGAGCCTATCTAAAGTTTGGTCAGAAAGGGAGTTTTGTCACTATATTGATTCTGCATTGCAAAATTAGTAAGAGTCAGAATACCTTGAAGTTAACCTTTAAAATGTAAAGGCAACTAGTTAACCCTTAAAATGTAAAGGCAACTGTACATAGTAAACCAAAAAACTCGAATGTGATTATGAGACTCAGCCCCCCCCACTTACCTCTTGGGTGGCTTGGGTAAAGCACTTTGTTGCTCATGGCCAGTTTTCTCCTCTGTAAAATAGGGACAATACCTGCATTAATGGATTATTTGTGTAGCACATAAGACGCTATATTGGAAATATCTTGAAATTAATTTGCTATGCAAATGAAAGGTGCTTTTATTATTGGAAATGCCTGTCTCTTCCTTATTCCAATGAACTCAAAGCAACCATTCTGATGCCTTGTGGACTCTAGACAGCAGCAGACCTCACCTCCCTATAACTCCTTCTGTATTTTATGAATGCCTCTATTGCAGCCTTTATGATTTTGTACTGTAAATATTACACAGGTTTTAATTCCAGTATGTTTTTGTTTGATTGTGTGTTTTTTGTATTTATTTATTATTTTTTTTTATAAAGGTAGGAACCTTATATCATTCTTCTTTGTGCTCCCAGTGCCAGTCTCACATATTTGGGCTTCAATAAGTACCTGCTGAAAAGACAAAGAATTACTTAGTTCCAAAAACATCTTACTAAGAGTTTTTTGTTTTCCTAGTTTTCTTGAAGCAGCATTCTCCAGTAATTAAAAACCTCTCTTGCTGGCACTCCCTCTATATTAGCAGACTAGAGTGAAGTCACATATTACATGGATTTTATGTTCAAGAAAAAAAAATGTGAAACAAAAATCACATGTAGTGAAAATTGTCTTTGAAAATGACTTTAAGTAGCTGTTTCTTTTTTGTAACCTTTGAATTTCCCATAGCACCTTTTAGGTGAGCAAAGCAATGTATTTCTGTAATATATAGTTGTCCCTTCATCTTCTGGGCTCCTACCTAATTCCCATCTTCTGATTTTCTTTTTCTCCTCACCTGGAACCTTATTACTCTTTCTTTTAGGTTCAAACCTACGTTAGTTTCTATGTAGGGAATGCAATCCAGAAAAACTCAGTAAGTTAAGGTTCACCATATGAGCAACACTCCACGTGCTGTTGCCCAGATTTGTTTGGCCTGACTATAATTTGCACACTCCCAACTACGTTAGTAGATTTCTACTTCCTTCCCAAGAGCACATTGCCTGCCCCATACTTCTTGAGTGGCCCGTACCTCTGCCTTTTCCCTGATGCATCAGTGTGTGTGTCTGAGAAACTGCTTAGCACCCTGCTTCTCTAGGAGGCGGAAATGGACTTATAATTGATAACCAGCTTCTCCTTGGGAGTTCTGGTTTCTTTCTCCTATTCTCACACTCTGACTACATCCTTGCTATATTTTCAGATAGCTTTTCTTAACAACACCTCTATCTATATTCTCAAAATTCCATTTTCTATTGCAAATGGTCTTCTCTGCCTCAAGTCTAGAAGCTGGTTTTAGGTCCTCACTGTCCTATCTCACTACTGTGAATCCCATCAGCATCATCACATCTGACTCAATTGAGGCAACACAGATGAAAAACTGAACTTTTAAAGAGACCAGACTACTATTACAACCAGAGCTAATACAGCTTAAACAGAGTTAAAACATTTAACAAAGAATTACACATTAAACTCTAACAGATTTCCTCACACATGAACTATGTGGTAGATTTTCTGTTTTGTAACGAAAATCAATATCTAAAATTAGTCTCTAAAATATTCTTCTTCTTTTTAAAAGTCATATAGAGATAATTCAATTATGGAACAGGATCCAACATTGAATTTAACTAATAACCCTGAAATAAAATCAAAGGGTGATATCGAAAGATCTCTCCATCAGGAGAAAATGAGGAATACTGGGATCCAGACAGTGGTCACTATGAGATTTGTTGTAAACAGTGATTTATTTCAAAGTCTGACTCTATGATAGAATATTTGGAAATTTTATATAATGTATCTCTACTTGTAGAAGAATCTGACATGTGAAAACATGATTCATCAAAAAGTTTAATTTTCTGTTTTCTTGGAGAGTATCCAGCAGTGAGTGAATATGAATATATATATATATATATATATATATATATATATATATATATATATCGTGTCTTGAATTAGATTTAGAAAGTATTGGAAGTGGGATATAAAATTAGATCCAGAAATGAGGTGATGGTGAAAATTTAGATTTCCTTATCAGACAGAACAAGATGGAAATTGGCTCATCTATGTAACTTATGTCTTCAAACACCTTTGCTGAGATATAATAAATATGCCTTATTTCTCACAGTAATATGCTTTAAATTAATTCTTTCCCACTGCTGTTTCTTTTGCAGGCAATTGCAATACCTTTGACCCAACTGCACAAACATACCTAACTCAGAGGCTCTTTATAGGCTCCTGACTGTTAAAGAAATAGCAATAAAAATCAAAGTGAATTTTAAAACTATTTTGTGAAAAGCTGGCCACATTTAAAAGTACTTGCTTTTGCAATTCAAATCCCTCTCTTCTAAAGGGGAAAAAAATTGAGACTCAGAAAACATGATTGGATTTCCACTTATGTCTCATTATTACTAGGAGTGCTGTGTGGTCCTAACATTTACAGCTTTGTAATATGAGTACATGGAACAATATAAACACTCTGAAGCCTCACTCAGGCTCTCAACAATCTACATGCCTTTCTAGTCTGGACTGTTATCTATATAAAAATTGAAAAACATGGGATTCAACAACCATATTTAATTAATTTATCAAATAGTTTAAAGCAGGTATGTTAGAGGTATTAGGTAGTTGTTGTGTGTTTTGTTTTGTTTTGTTTTTGTGTGTGTATGTGTGTGTGTGTGTGTGTGTGTGTGTGTGTGTGCGTGTGGACTTCATAAAAACAGAAAAACTAACATGCTGAAAATCAAAAGACTAAAATATGAATTTTACTGGGTTCAATGGTTCAACTGGGCCTGGCTCAGAGGAGGGGGGGAAATTATTCACAGCATGATTTTTTCTTGAAGCCCT
Source organism: Vespertilio murinus (assembly GCA_963924515.1). Lineage (NCBI taxonomy): Eukaryota > Metazoa > Chordata > Mammalia > Chiroptera > Vespertilionidae > Vespertilio > Vespertilio murinus. The sequence goes on from OZ004707.1 coordinate 115,409,241, forward strand.
TTTCAACTTCTTACAAAACATGACAATACTTTGCTAATCTACTTTCCTGACTATGATCTTAAATCATACACTTAGGGAAAAAAATCTCTCTACTGTTCTCATCTTGAGAAAAATTCTGCTGCAACTTTGTGAAATAAATTCAGCATTTTGATGGAAATCAGGAAAGAGCAGTCTGCGAACACAGCATGTATGAGAAACAATTATCAACAATCTAAAGAAAACAATCCAATGAACATCAAAACAGGAAGACAATGATATAAAGATAACCTAACAGCTGGTCAGGTTTACTGGAGAAAATGCCTTCCATTGTTACCATTACCAACCCCCTAGAATTAACAGAAAGTTTGCTTTTTTTCTTGTGAATGCTGTTGACAGGGAAAAAACATTATTTTAATATGTCTAAGATTAACTTTCTTCTTTTTGTTTTAATTGCCTGGGAATCAGTTTTTATTTAATTTCTGGGTTCATTCTACTAATTTATAACTCAGAGGCTCACATGCAACTTGATTCATGGGAAGTTAAGATAACTTCTTATCTGGAACCTCCACCTCATCATTTATATTCTCCAGGGATGGGGTTGGTAAAAGGACAATTGTTTTCTCTTCATTCCCACAATTTCATGCATATAAATCCTCCTTAACATTTCTTACATGATTTTGTAACATATAACTTCTAAATTGGTTTATAATTTACCTTGCTCTCACAAATAAAGCCATTTGTTTGAAGTCTCTGGAAATGTTGTGTTAGACCAGGTGTAAAAGAATTTGAGAAGCCATGGGGCCTGGGTAGGGTCCATACTGGGGTGGTTTTTAAATCACCTGTTCCTTGACTGTAATGATGGAAAAGGATAACATTACATAAAACACTAACAAAGATGAAAGAGAAAGAATAAATAAAATATTTTTTAAAAATAGTTTTCATTTTTTCAATGATTTTGCTCTTATGATTATTTCACACACACACACACACATACACACACACACACACACACACACACACACATACACGCACACACACACTAAAATCTCAACCATAGTACTCACAACTCCTCTTGCAACACATTCTCTTCATTCCATCCCTCGAACTCTTATGCTGCCCACCCCCTTTTGCTTTCAAGGAATATTCTGGATCTGAAAACCAAGATTATTTAATATCTCCCTTATAATTCTGAAGAAATTTGCTGGTTTAGTTGTATTTCCTTTAAGAACATGTCAGCAATTTGGGGATGTGACAGAATTCAAATGACCCTAAATCATTTCTTGATTTATAATAATAAGATTTCTAGATAACAGAGTGATCATATTTCCTACTCCCTTTTTCTATAGTCTTCTGAACACTCCTGGATTTTCCAATGCTCTATTTGAAAGCAGTAAGATTATTAGATAGTAATGTGTTTCAAATATAAAATGGCAGTTTTATATAATACATTTAACCAAACTCTGTAAAATGAATACAATAATAACTGCCATTAGTATTGCAAAGCCCACAGCTCAACTGACATATGGCTCCCATTGATTAGAGCTTACATTATGTCAATAAAGAATGAAATTCATTTAGTAGAAAATCTTGGCAATTTATCTCTATAGTAAGAGAAATTCAGTTTTTACACAGTTAATATAATCCTGGATAAATTAATGCAAAAGTGATTTGAGTTTCCTTTTTGGAGCATAATTCTTGTCCTTTCACACACATGAAGATGAGTTCAGTTGTTAATACTAGTAAATATAAAAAATACATGCTTATTCAAGGCTGTTCATGTAGCACATTATCTTTACAAAGGTAATCGGCCCACCAATTTATTTCAAAGCTAGCAGATACAAAATTGCTTCAAAAATACTCACTATCCAAAGTTAATATTAAATTGCCTCATTATTGAAATGGTAGATAAATTAAGGCTTTAGCAGAGTAAATTCAGATAATTTGATATGGTATAATCTGGACAATAAGTCATTGACATTAAAGAGTTTTAGCTGTATGTTTTAGGACAAATTTTCTTTTAGTCTTTTCCTTTCTGTATTTTTCATCTGTCAAAGTAATTTATAACCTGTAAATTGTCAGCAAAAAAGTAATAGTACTGTTTGGCAAGTGTTTGTGAGAAATTTGTTCAACATTATTATGCACATTGGAATTCAGTTATCTTACAATCAACAATAGAATCTTCAAGGTAGAAGTAGCATTTAAGCCTGGCCTGTGTGGTTCAGTGGTTGAGCATTGACCTATGACGCAGGAAGTCACAGTTTGATTCCCAGTCAGAACACATACCCAGGTTGAAGGATAGGGTCCCCAGTGGAGGCTTGTAGGAGGCAGCTGATCAATGATTCTCTTTCATCATTGATGTTTCTATATCTCTCTCATTCTCCCTTCCTCTCTGAAATCAATAAAAATGTGTTTAAAAAATTAGTAGTAGCATTTAGGATGATGTATTAGATATGAGCTTCGCCTCTGGGGTCTAAAAGACCAGAGTTGGTATGACAGATAATGTGGACTGGGTTTTTCAAAATTCACTTATACCTTTTGGTTGCCTTCTTGTACTACATTTTACTATAAAGACTAGAAAACTAAAAATTTCCCTCCATCCCTTCTAGCCAGCACTCCAAGTGTGATTTAGCTTTTACATTCAGATCCACTGAAGCAAGATTTTGAATTGAATGAAGACTGATTTATTTGGGACAAAAGGTAAGGCATTCATTTTTCATGTACAGATCACAGAAAAGGTAGCATATCACAGTAACATTACCAGGAGCCTTCCCAAACATGTCAATGGCAGTGAAGATCTGGAGCTGATAGTTGTACAAGTGGCTTCCTTCCAAGGAGGCATCTGCTCATGGGAAAGTAAATCTGGGCAGGGCTTGCAAAATGATGCATGAGAACTATAGCTTCATCAAGGTAGCCTGTTAAACAAAGAAAGTAAGCTCAGAAAGGTTAAGGAACTATTCCTAGGTCATGCTGTCAGAAATTGCCATGGAAGAAATTCAAATTCAGTATGGCTCAGTCTGATATTCATCCAGAAGGTACCAATAATAAATCAATACTAATTTTCAAAATATTGAAATATTCCTGTAATATGTCCACTGCCACAAGTCTTTGTATGTCCCTGGCCCTTCCCTTAGGATCCAGAGGACTTTCATGCTAGCTAGAAACTAATAAGCAATTTCCAATATAGCAGGGGGACATCAGCATTTTAGCCATTTCTAGTTTGATTGCATGATTTGTGCCATCTAATTGCTAAAATATTTTTATTTTTATCCCTGGGTAAGATTCTATAGGAAGGTGCTTTCTACCAAGCAGGGCTTGTCTCTGCTTAATAAATATTTTATTGAATTCATCAGAATACTTACATTTTATACTAGAGTAACACAATATTTACCTCTTCTTAGACCAATAAAGTCATTATTATTTGTTCAGGAGAGAGGTGATTCTAGAAACTCACTACACTTCTGTCATCAGAGGGAGCTTATCCAAAGATGTCAATTTATAAAATTTTATTCTTGACAGATGGGTAGCCTTCTAGCACTGGTGAAATGCTTAATAAATTGGAAAATTAATCTGGGAAGACTAAAGGCATCAATCTTCAGTGCAAACAAGACGCAGAGCTTTGTCTTGAATATAGAAGATTTTATAATAATTTCCACAATTATAATTTATAACAGAAGTTACTCTTCAGTAATGAGCCAAGAGAACATAATCCAAAGGACTATTAATCTACACAATGCTATGCAACTGAGTTATTTTACTTCAGAGAACACTAGGTGTTATGACAACATTCTTCACATTTAAACCTGCTGGCATTTGGGTGTGACAGCTGCATTTAGCAAAAAACAAACAAACAAACAAACAAAAAAAAAAAAAAAAAAACATACAGAAATATGTTCTGCCGAAACCGGTTTGGCTCAGTGGTAGAGCGTTGGTCTGTGGACTGAAAAATCCCGAGTTCGATTCCAGTCAAGGGCATGTACACTGGTTGCGGGCACATCCCCCGTCGAGGGGTGTGCAGGAGGCAGCTGGTCGATGTTTCTCATCGACGTTTCTAGCTCTCTATCTCTCTCCCTTCCTCTCTGTAAAATATCAATATATTTTAATATATTAAAAAAAGAAAGAAATATGTTCTCCCTAATATTGCTTGTTATCATAAATTACTTCTAACGTCTTAAGATGCAAGATTCCCCAGACCCTCTAGACCCTTGATCAAGAATGAGTGAGTCATTACACAAATACTTCTCGGAGGATCAGCCTTTATCCGAGAAATGGAAGATAGATTTTCTTATCTTTCCTGGCACCTAATTCAGCTGTAAAATAAGTGTGTCATAATTTATTTAGAGTTCAGGGAAAAGAGAAAGCCTTGGAGTTCCTGAAGTCTAGTGTACTTATGGAAAAATTGTAAATGATCAGATAGCTACTGCTACTGAATTTAAAATATAATAGTAAACATAATAGCATAATGGAATAGATAAGGTAGAAATTAAAGAAGCCACAAGATTTTCAAAACAAAATGCAAATAGTCACATCTTTAGGCTTCACATTTGTACAGAAGATTCAAAAACAAGTCAAAACAAAAATGTCTCCGAATATTAAAATAATTGAAAGATAATGATTGATATTAAGGCAAGCATGGTAAAATGAAAGCACACTTAGTCTACTCTGCCCTAAAACTCCATTACTATAAGAGTATAGGTAAACATAAATAAAATATTGTTAAAAGGTAGGCTACTTCCCACATAATCAAAAAGAATGGAAGAGTGTAGGGGGCCCCCTGGGAAGACACTGGACATTCTTTAGATTGTTGCTGATTGGGCCCGAGATATTGGCAGAGTCATGTCAGTTGCACTCCAGCCCTTGGAGTGCGGAGATGTTCTTAGTTCCTGGCTTGTGTTTGTCCAGGAGGAAGGAGTGGTGGGAACTGGGCCCTCCTAGGCTCCTTGTTTTCCTATGAAACCCCCTAGTTCGATTGGAGAATAAATAGATGTGCTTGTGGCTCAGAACATCGTCCTCTGCTTCTCCAGCAGAGGAGGTCAGCGGCCTCCCAGCTCCCAGCTTAAAATCTATCTCTGTGTCTTCTCTCTTTATTTCTAATATTTCTCAATCCCTGGCCGCCTCCCCATAGAACCGGTTCATTCATCTCTCTTTCTGTGCGGGGCATGGAAAAGGGAGATCCCTGCTGCATCAGGCCCCCACAGATGAAGAGAAAACAGAAGAAAGATGGTAATATAAATTTAAAGTATGGAAATAATAACTGACTTACCAGAGTGGCAAAAGCTGAAAATAAGTACTTGAACTTATCATTTAGTAAATATTTACTGAGCATCTACTATGTGCTAGGTCCTATTCTAGAGAGAAGCAATAGACCAATAAAAAGGCAAAAATGGTTCTCTCATAGTACTTAAGTAAGTCAATGAGAAGAGAGTTAATTTGTGTCACAAAAGCAAAGAGAGGCTGAAAATAATTTAAGGGCAAAACTTAGCTCCGAAGCTTCAAAAGTTTAAGTGAGAAAAGGTGCTGAAAATTAAAGGAGAAGGTAAAAGTCTTTTAAAGAGGAATTAGATTATTAGATCTCTTCTCCTACTCAGCAGAACTGGAGTCCTGCCTGCATCAACCTTCTAAGAATAAGAAATAGTGCTCCTGCTTCACACCCATCTTCCAAACCTCGAGCAAAATGACTCCTCAGCCAGTGCTATCCCAGAATCATATCAGTAGGATTATACTAGCAAATGTAATTCCAGAAAATAGGGGACTCAAAGAGGTGAGGTAAGAGTAGTCTAAGGATGATAATGAAGAGTATGTTCAAGAAAAAACAAACAACTAAGTAAAATGCCTAGAAACAAATCAATCCAAATTATAGTAAGAGAACAGAGGGCTCCAAGAAATACAGCTTCAGAAGCAATGTGAACTGGTAAACTAACTAGCATGTTTGATTATAATAAGAAGTATTTTTCAGATCTTGTTAAATAAAAATTAAAACTATAGAAAAAATAATAGATATACAAGAAACAAAATATAGTCATATTTTATGTTACTCAGTTGTTAATAATATTTACATCATTATAATCATCTCTACATTGAACAGTGATTCAAAAATTAAGAAGAAAAAGGAGCAAAGGTAATATGAGAAAACTCAACCCTACTTCTAGTATGAAATCAGAATGTAATATGTGTTTTTTTTTAATTTAATATATTTTATTTTTAAAACAGTTTTATATTGACAGAAAAATTAAACATACAGTATAGAATGCTCAACTGTAGGTGTAGAATCCTCCTACACATTGTTTCCTCTATTCTTTATATTTTGCATTAGTAGTAGATTTATCATAATTAATGACCAATTTTGATCTATCATTACTAGGATTAAGTAAAGTCCATAGTTTTATGGGTGAAGGGAGAAGCTAAAAGCTTAATGTCATTATCTGCCATTTCAGTATCATACTGAATAGTTTAATTGCTCTAAAATTCCGCTGCATTTCACATATTTGCCCTTCTCCCAACCCCCAAACTTCTGGCAATCACTCGTACTGTCTCTACATTTTCTCTTTTTCAGAATGTCAGATAATTGAAATCATATAGTAGATAATATTTTCAGACCAACATCTTGCACTTAATATGCACTTAAAGTTCCTCCATATCTTTTCATTGCTTAATAGTTCATTTATTAGAATCACTGAGTAATATTGCATGTATGTACCATGATTTGTTCATACATTTTCCTATTGAAGACATCTTGGTGGCTTCCAGTTTTTGGAATTTATGTATAAAGCTGATATAAAAATTTATGTGCAGATTCTTATGGATACATTTGAATAACTACTTAGGAGAACAATTGTTGTATCAGGTGGTGATATTATGTTTAGCTTTATAAGGAACTACTAAAACGTCTTCCATTTGCATTCCCACCAGCAGTGAATGAGACCATCTATTGTCCTGAATCTTTACCAGCATTTGCTATTGTCATATTTTGGAATTTAACCATTCTAATATATGTGTAATCATATCTAATTTATGTTTCAATTTCTTTATGGCATATGATGTAAAACACCTTTTATATACTTAGGGACTATCTGTATATCTTTGATAATTCGTCTTCTCAGATGTTTCCCCCATTCTTAAATTATATTGTTTGTTTTCTTTTTGTTGACCTATAAGAATTTTCAAGTCTTTTATTAAATACGTGGTTTGAAAATATTTTACCGCAGTCTGTTGCATGTTTTTGTTAAATTTTATTGATTATGGTATCACATAATTATCCTCATCCCCCCATTCCCATCCCAAACCCCTCCCCACATATGCCCCCACCCCCCTGTTGTCCATGGCCCCTGGCTAGGCCCATATGCATGCACAAAGTCCTTTGGTTGATCTCTTCCCCTTACCCCCTCCCTCCCCTACTTTCCCTCTGAGGTTTGAGAGTCTGCTCACTGCTTCTCTTTCTCTGGGTCTGTTTATGTTGTTCATTATTTCCTCTAGATGTGTGAGATCATGTGATCCAAGAAATGCCCTTGTCTTGCTTGTATTTTAATTTTCCTAACAATGTCTTTAATGGAGCAGAAATACCTAATATTAATATGGCCTAATATTCCATTTTTCTTTCATGAATTATACTTACAGTGCTGTATTTTAAAAATTCCAGGTTACCTAGATTTTTCTCCTGTTATATCCTAGAAGTTTCATAATTTGTGTTTTCCATTCAGTTATATGATCCATATTGAGTTAATTTTTGTGAAACATGTCAAGTCTGTGTCTAGATTTTTTTCATGTGGATGTCCAGTTGTTTTAGTACCATTTGTTGACAAAATTATCCTTTCTTTATTGAATTGCCTTTGTTCCTTTGTCAAAGAGGTTTACTATATTTGTGCACTTTTAGGGTCTATTTCTAGGCTTTGTATTTTTTCTTTTGATGTGTTCATTTCTTCTCCAATGCCATGCTGTCTTGATCATGGTAGCTGCATGGTGAGTCTTCAAATTCAGTGGTGTAGTTTCTTCTAATATTTTTCTCTTAGGGTTGTATTAACTATCCTGGGTCTTTTGTACCTTCATATAAAGTTTATAATTAGTATATTGAAATATTCAAAATGCATATTTTGTGCTGGCATTTTGATTGGGATTACATTGAATCTATAGACAAATAGAGAACTGATGTTTTAACCACATTGAGTCTTCTTATCCCTGAATATGTAGTATCTCTACATTTGTTTTGCTCTTCTTTGATTTTTTTCAGCAGAGTTTTATAGTTTTCTTTATGTAAATCCTGTACAGGTTTTGTTAGATGTATGCCTAAATATTTTTTTTGTTCTAATGTAAATTATACTATGTTTTAAATTTCACTTTCCAATTGTTTTTGCCTGCATTTAGGAAAGCAATTGACTTTTGGATATTCACTTTATATCTGACAAACTTGCTATTAGTTCCAGGGATTTTTTTAAAAAAGAAGAATAGACTCTGGAATTTTCTACATTTATAATCATATCACCTTCAAGCAATTGCAGTTTTATTTCCGCTCCCCAAATATTGACCTTTTATTTCCTTTTCTTGTGGTTTTATATTCCAGGATCATGCTGAATAGAAGTGCTAAGAAGGGGCATCCTTGCCTTGTTTCTGATCTCTAGGAGAAAGCAACCTTCCGCATACAAGGAAGTCAGAATACAATGTGTAAATTTTTTAAAGGTAATAAGCAGACTTTTAAGTGGGTCATTTTATTTTTAAAAAATATTTTTATTGATTTTTATAGAAAGATGAGGGGAGAGAGAGAGAGAAATATTGATGTGAGAGCCCAACATTGGTTGGCTGCCTCCTGCACACCCCCTAACTGGGATTAATCCTGCAACCCGGGCATGTACCCTGACCAGGAATCTTACTGACAGTATCTATGTATGGGATAATGCCCAACCATTGAACCATCTGGCCAGGGCTTACTGGATTATTTTAAAATATAGAGGTAGATATCAGACAAAATTGATTTAAAAAAGTAGAGTTTGTCTCTGGAGTGTGGAATGTAGGGGATATGGAGGATTGCTTAAGTGTCTCATTTTTTCACTATATATTTTATACCATTTGACTCACAAAATATGTTACTATTTTAATAAATGTTATTATAATGATAGCTTGAGTAATGTTAATGAGCCCTAATTTGAGAGTAACTGGGGGGCAATTTATGTAACTCAATTAACACAATTTTGGAACATAAAAAGTAACCACTGAATATTGTTCATATAACTTGAAAGGAGAATATATTAATTTTAGCAACAATCACATTAGCAGTACTTTCATAGAGAATACCAGTAGAAAGGAGTAAAATTTAATAAATTAGCTGACATAAGTGGATGGATTCCAAAGGTTAGTGATCGTTTAATAAATCCATACAGAAAAGCTTAACAAAGAACTCTTTGACTTGGTCATGACAGCCTCTCTTATTGGAGTAGGTGAACATTAGCGACTGGAAAGTAAAGGCAAAAAAGGAAATGGAGTCATTTTTCTCCTTTGCCCTCTGTTTATTCCCCTTCTCCCCCCCAAAAAAAGGAATGCTGATAATCCTTGAAGAGTTTCTAAATTTCTTTGGCAATCATTCTGGACAAATCTTTTTAATTCTCTTCCATTAGTGTTTGATTATATGTTATTTTTATAAAGCTAAAAATTTAATTCCTGTTCTTTTTAAAATTTCTTTCATTGAATATTGACTAAATGTAAAGTCTATTAACAATATAAAATCAATATAATTTACCACACACCTACCTATCATCTGAAAACTGCATCATTCCAACTGAAGTCTTTCCTTCTAACAAAAAGTAATATACTTTCTCATCAACTATGAAACCATCTCTTGTGACTTTATATATCAACCATAAAACACATTTTTCTTACTTTAATAATAAGGATTATTTGAGAACCTTTGCTTTAAAAGAGAGGCAAACTAAGCCCTCTGAAAAACCATCCTTCTACTTGATAACTGGGTCCTTGATAAAACAAAAACTTAATGTATTAGAAGTATACAATAAATACATTTCTGAAAATCTCTGAAATGCCCCATTTTTAGCACATTTCTCTCCCTTTGAGAGAAAGAGAAAAAAAGAAATGACAGCTGAAACAAGGAAGGAAGCAGTGAGAAATAAAACATTTAAAGGTGATCTTTGGAGGAAAAAGGGTACTACCAGGCTGTTTCTTTGCTATGCTGCTTAAAAATTATTATAAACTTAGACTTAAAGCAAGTATATAACTATCTCACATTCTCTGGATCAGGAATGTTAGCTGGATTATCTGCAAGTCTACAATCAGCTATCAACAAGATCCCAGTGCTCATCTGGAAGCTTGACTAGAGAAAGTTTGTTTCCAAGTTCACTAATGTTGTTGGAAGAATTAATTTCCTTGAATTTTAAGATTGATGGCAGCTTCTTTCTTCAAAGTCAGAAAGATGGGCAAGATTTTATAGAAAATTGGCTGGGATCATAGAATCTTATGTAATATAACATAATGATGGGAATGGAATCCAGTCACCTTTGCCATATTCTATTGATTGCAGGCTCTGCCCACACTCAAGGAGAGGGAATAATGCAAGGTCAAGTAGGTAGAGTTCCTGGTGGCCACCTCAAAGTTTGTCAACCTTAATGTTAGTAAGACTAACATTAATCAGAATTATAAGGACAATGGAATGAAAGAGGGTAAAACATGAGATTTCTTTATTGAAGAATCAACTCCTATCTATAACACTGTTTGGTTTCTTGCAAAAAAACAAGGAAGAATATAAGCAAGTCTTTCAGTTATTTAACTGCACACAAAAAGTGTCATATTGTTTATAAGGTGTTTGCACCAATTTAGACTTCAAAATTATCTCTGTGATAATATTTTAAATTAAGGCTTTCAGATCACCTGTGTAATGAGATCAATAAAATGTGGGTTTATGATTTTAAAAAAGCAAAGAAACACAAGAAAATAAAATGAATGAGTGTTTGCAAAAACAAATAAGAATAGAATTATGCCCCCATAGTATTTAGATATTGAAATATCAGAAATGGTTTATAAACTGTGAATCACATGTTACAAAAATAAAATATATGTATATATTTTATTTTAAAAACAAGCAAATTACTAAAAATAGCAAGTCATGTTTTTTAAATAAATATTTCAAAAGTAAAAACAAAATTGTTGAAATCAGAGAATCAGTAAAACAGTTAAAAAGTAGATTAGTAGATTAGGTACTGCTAAAGAGAGAAGTAGTAAATTGGAAGGAAAAAAAGATGTAACAAAGCAGGTAAAGCAAGCCAAATATATGGTAATGGTAGATTATTTGACTTCGGGTGATGGGTACATAATGCAATATCAGATTTTGTACACTTGAAATCTATATGACCAATGTCATCCCAATAAATTTACTATAAGAAAGATGACACTACCATCTCACACCTGTCAGAATGGCCAACATCAACAAAACAACAAACAACAAATGTTGGCGAGGTTGTGGAGAAAAAGGAACCCTCGTGCACTGCTGGTGGGATTGTAGGTTGGTGCAACCACTGTGGAAAACAGTATGGAGCTTCCTCAAAAAACTGAAAATGGAACTCCCATTTGACCCAGTAATCCCACTACTAGGAATATACCCCAAGAAACTAGAAAGACCAATCAGAAAGGATATATGCACCCCTATGTTCATAGCAGCACAATTTACAATAGCTAGGACTTGGAAACAGCCTAGGTGCCCGTCAGCAGATGAATGGATCAGAAAACTATGGTACATCTACACCATGGAATACTATGCTGCCATAAAAAGGAAGGAATTCTCATCATTTGCAGTAACTTGGATGGAATTGGAGAGCATCATGCTGAGTGAAATAAGCCAGTCAATGAAAGAGAAACACTACATGACCTCACTCATTTATGGATATTAAAGATCATTATAAACGAATGAACAGAAAGATTGATATAGTGACAGTAAAACAACAGGCAGTCTGTCAAATGACAGCGGGGGGGGGTAGGGAGATCTGGGGGAGATAAGAGATCAACCAAAGGACTGGTATGCTTGCATATAAGAATAGCCAATGGACACAAAACTCTGGGGAGGGAGGGCATATATTGGGGGGGGGGCAATGATAAGCTATGTATACAGATAATACCTTAATAAAAAAAAAAAAACTAAAAAAAAATAAAAATAAAAATAAAATAAAATATAAAAAAAAAAGAAAAGAAAGATGACACAAAGAATCCTGCATAAAAAAAAAAAGATGAAAAATATGAAAGACTGCCTTAAATGATGGAGAAAACAGAATGAGGGAGCTTAAAACATACTTTACTAGAGTCCCAAGAAGAGAGAATAGATAGTATAAAGGGTAAGTAATATTTTAAGAGATAATGACTATTATTTTTTTCAGATCTGATAAGAAATACAAATCTACAAATACAAGAGACAAAATTAATCCCAAATAGAGTAAACAAAAGGAAAATTTATACCTAGATTCATTGTAACTAAGCCTGAACATACCAAGTAGATCTCAAAATTTATATGGAAGACCAAAGGCTTATGAATAGCCAAGACATTACTTAAGATGAAGAATAATGAGGGGCTAATTGCTATACCAGATATCAAGGCTTGTCATAATCCTATTTCAATTAAGACAATGCTGTAGTGGTGCAGGAATAGATAAAGTGACCAAAAGAACATGGGGAAAAAGAGAGAATGAGAAATACCAAATAGAAGCACAGATATATGCAAACTCCAGGTCTGATAGAAATACCCTTATAGATTATGAGGAGAAGAAGAAACAATTTAATATATGATCCATTTATACATGTGGATAAAATTAAGTTAAATTTGTACCATACACCGTACACAATCATATATATGGCTATGCCCTTAAATATAAAAGGCAAAACTTGGCATTTTGGTAGACAGTAAATAAGAAACACTTTTGAATTTGGTTCAGGGAATTATATAAAATATTAAACATAAGAAATAAGATTGATAGGTTTAATTATATTAAAATTAAGAAATTGTATTTATAAGAAAGCACCATAAAGAAAGTGCAAGTCAACCTAACATTGGAGATAGTGTTTATAACATACATACTAATAACAGCATATTATTCAAAGAATAAATAACACCAGCCATTCAATAAGCAATATAGACCAGGAAAAAATATATAAAAAAGCAAGATTATCACAAAAAAGAAAACATGTAGAGCCAATACACATATAACATTATATTCAGCCTTATTAACACAGAAAGGTAAATTAAGATCACAGTGAATTACCTAATAATTTGTCCACAAATTAAGAAGTTTGCCAAGGCCAAACTGGTTGAAATATAATTTGATACAAGCAGTTGAAAACAAATTTGGTTGATCCATATATATAAAACCTTAATCTTAATATGCAAATAGATTAAATGGCAGAACAACTGAACAACTGAACAACTGGTTGCTATGACATGTGCTGATCGTCAGGGGACATGTGTGGAAGATGGCGGGCCTCAGCAGCAGGCAGCAGAGCATAAAACATAGTGGGCATCAGCTGTGGCCGGATGGTGGAGCAGGTGAGTGGGGGCACCAGACCAAGGTGGGGCACCGGTCACTATCATTGGGGTGAGCTTCTAGTGGTTACTGAAAATCCTTTGCTCTGCACACTGAAGTCCCTCCAGGCACTGACATCCATCGCCAGCACTGGTCCTACTCATACCTGCTGCTGGAACTGCCACTCTCACCCACTGCCGGTGCTGACTCCGCTTGTACCCACAGCTGGCACCAAAGCCACTGCTTACACCTGCTGTCAACTCCCAGCACAGGCACTGACCACCCCTGAGGCCTTCTCCACTTCCCCCTCCTCCTGAGGGGCAATCAGAGCAGTAGCTGCCACTCACACCAGCTGACAGTACTGGCTCCACTCACACTCACTGCTGACTCTGGTTCCAATTGCTCCATGCTGTCACCAGGTGCAAGTGAGGCTGGCACCATCAGTGTGTAGGAGCAATGGCAACGAGAAAGGGGACCAGGTGGGGTTATGGAGAAGGGGCAGAGACCCACCCCTGTGCCCACTGAAGCCTCACAGCCACAGTTCCTTTTAAGGTGCACAAATTCGTGCACTGGGCTCCTTATCTGACATAACTGAACATCTTAAAGTCCCCACAATTCAATTTTATTCAAGATATCAATTTTGGAAAATTCTTCCATGTGTGCACCAATAGATCTGTACAAGAATTGCCATAAAAGCATTATTGATAATAGAAAAGAATATGTAAATGGGAGCAACACAGATACTCATCAATAAGAAAATGAATAGTAATGGGATATTCACCTATCCCAAAAATTATGAACAATATGTAGGTGACATTTAGATATATAATATTAAGTTAAAAAGTCAGCTACAAAAGAGGACATAAACATTATAATTCCATTCTCATAAAGCTCAAAACCAAGCAAACACAATTTAGTGATGTGTGTATGACTAATAATAATGTTGATAATAGTAATTAAGATTTACAAAGTGCTCACCATTTACGAAGCTTCTTTTTGTGTGCTTAAAATGTATTAACCAATATCATTTTTATGTGAAGTATATATAATAATTATCCCCAAAATAATTTGGAAACTGAGGCAAAAAGGGTTAAATAATTTGCCTAATGCACTTGGTTTATGTGAGAAATGCTCACCTGTCCGAATTCAAATAATGGAATTAGAAACACAAAGTATGACAAAAACAAGACCTTGCAAGATGGATGTCTGGTTGAATGGGCACACCCCAAGCAGTGATCACAGGCTATTTATCCCTAGTGCTTGAGAGGCCTCCCCTGGTGCCTCATTGTCTGAGTACTATGGGGTAAAGAGTACACCTCCCCCCCATGTCACCCAGGTCTTATTATCTCCTATTGGGGTTTTTAAAATGAGCTGAGGACTTTTCTAGTTGTCTCTACCTCCCCTTAGCTAGTTGTGGTGGGTGGCTCTTCCTGGAAAATGTTCTGCTGTCATGTACATAGTTCTTTGTTCTTACAACCTTTCCCCTCCTGCCTACATCCTGTTTGCCCTAGGAAAATTCAGTAACCGACTGGCAACATGCTGTTAGTTTTCTTCACTAAAAGTTGACTATGCTGAAGATGGATCATAGAGGCCTATTTCCTCAGTCTAGTTCAGAAACTGCTTTCTTACCCATTGCACTGTACTGCATTACAGCTGGGTGGGTATGTGAGAACAGGGAGATAGGATGGGGAAGAGCACACAAGTTGAGGAAAAGGTATTGGTAACATTCAGGTTTTTAGATACAATAGTGAGCAATAGGCATACATTTTAATATTTTCTACCTTAATTTTCATATATGTAATGCACTTTATTTTGTGCATAAATAAAATTTGATGATAATCTCATTATCATCTGACCTGCTTTTCCCCATCATTATAGTTAATGTTGAATCTTCTGTAGGCATTACTAATCATTTATTTTCCTATATACGGCACCAGGTATCATCCTAATTACTCTGTAAACCCTCATTCTCTTATTATTCACAACAACCCTGTTATTGAGGCATTTTTTTATTATTTCTACATTCCTGTTGAAAATAAAAGTATAGAAATAAATTACTTGCTCAAGGGCACACAGCTAGACAGTTTTTAAATAAGATTTTTAACTATTTTGCCATATTAAGTCTCTATAAAATACAGGTTACCTTCATCCACTTAAAGCAGAAAAACATGGTAAATTCATTGTAAAAGAGAATCTCCCAAAATTATATACATGAATTTTTGTTAGCAATAATCACCTAAGCTAGTTGTTTCTAAGCATTATTTTAATTTCCCTTGTTCAAAGTAAATTTATACAGAAGCCCAATATATAAAATTAATAACAGAAAAACTTGTCTGGTCAAAGCAGAGATGAAAATCCACCTACACAGATTTCCCAATGGTTCTACTGAACATATTTGGAAAACTTTTAACTTTCATGGATAACTGAGAAATGCTGGTGACAGATCCTATCTTCTCTCCCTCTCTATTAAAGACATAAACTTCCATGCCCTTCACCAAGATACAGAGGCAAACCTCTCTCTAAAGTAGGCAGAGTATATTTTCTCTCCCTGCTGCTGTTGATCTTGGCCATGCAACTTGCTTTCACCAGTAGAATAGTGGCAAATGTGACATGAGCAAAGACTTTATTAAATACTGTTATGTAATTTGACTTGGCTTCTTGTGTTCCTGACATTGTAATAAGAGAAGCATGCTCAGAGTATTTATTTGTTTTACAATAAGATATGTGGAATAAACCCAAACCTGACCTGCAAATGAATCCAGTTAAACCCATCAAGCTCAACCAAGACCAGTCAAACTTCACCTGCTCCACAGACATAAGAACAAGGAAAAAAGTTGTTATGATAAGCCACTGAGACTTATGGATTACTTGTCATGCCACATTGTTGCAGTAAAAATTGTCCAATGCAATCCTATAGAATAAAGAGATAATATGCAAATTGACCATCACTCCATCACACAAGATAGACGCCCCCATGTGGATATAAGATGGCTACCACAGATGGCCAGCAGGGGAGGGCTGTTTGGGCCAACCAGGCTGTCAGAGCAAGGCCACGCAGTTAGGGGTTATTAGGCCTGCAGGGGAGTTTGTTGGGGGTGACCAGGCCAGCAGGGGAGGGCAGTTAGGGTCAATCGGGCTGGCAGGGGAGTGGTTAGGGCGTGATCATGCTGGCAGGCAGAAGCAGTTAGGGGAAATCAGGAAGGCAGGCAGGTGAGTGGTTGGGAGCCAGCAGTCCTGGATTGTGAGAGGGTGCAGGCTGGGCTGAGGAACATACCCCCCGCCGTGCATGAATTTCATTTACTGGTCCGATAGTAACTATATAACATAGTCTAATTCAAAACGGTATTAAGAGAACAAAAGCATAAAAGTCTGAAATATATCAAGTTCCTCCGAGTTTAAAATACTTTCCTAAGAGTCAGTACTGTCTAGTGAAAGGAGTGCATCCTCTTGTCTAGTCTCTGAGCCTCAGTGACTAAACTTAACAAATGAGCAGAGGTTTGGCTACATTAAAATTATATATGTAAAGAGTTTAGAGTATGTAGCCATTTGACAAATTAATAAAATTAATGGAGACACAAAAACCTCTTTCTTTGCAAAACAGCACCTTAATAACAGAGATATCTTATATTGAACTGTCTTTTATCCTAACTCGTGCCTCAAGCAAAAGAGAGTAACAAACTCACTATGTCTGACATATACACAAAATTAGGTGCTGGGGAAAACCCAGAATATGCCCAATGACTTGAGAATCTTGCTCCCTTCCTAATTTTTCTTGGAGTAATACTGGCAGAAGAGCGGGACTTGCTTATTAAATGGTGACCTCAAAGTGGCTATTTGACAACAAACATTTAACTTTCCATTTCCTCAATTTTTAAGATTCTGAAGGGGCCTGACATTTCCTGTCAAAAATTTACTAATCTGTTATGCACCACTAAATCTGCGTGGTGTCCTACATTTGAACTCATCCTCTACAATACACAGAATCTGTTGACAAATGTTTTTTTGTGTGTGTTTTTCTCTCACAGCCTTCATGATATGATGACTCATTCCCTCGTGGGTGGTAGGTAACCTTGCCCTTGGACACTAAGTGAATAATTTGGAAAGCTTCTGTGGCTGAACATATTGGAACTAAATGATGCGTTAGGAAAGATGGGGTCACAGAGAGAGCATGGCGCTGCAGATTGTCAAATGGTGCATGGCAGGCGTCAGGAATGTGGTGCAGATGGAGAGGCTGTGACTATGACTCAGGTACAGCAGCAATTGGAACAAGCAAAAATCCACACGGGTTTGCCTTGGTTATTGGAATATGGCATCAATGTTCTCAGAAATGCAGATGGTGTTTCAGTACGCATAATAGCCTTCACTCTGACCATCTGGACCCAAAAGAGACTGCTTGCTTGGATTCTCTAATTGGTGGCCACGTTTTACTGCATAGGTAGCAATTAGAAGTGACATATTTCTGCTTCTTGATTTCAACTGATAACTTAGCATCCTTATTTCCTTTCCCCTGATTTGCTCCCTTTAATTCTTCACTTATAGCCAGCCCTCTCTGCTCTAAGCTGTTAGAAAACCTGATTCCAAGAAATTCCACCCTGCCCCTTATTTATCATATGTGATCAAATTTGTACACGGGGAGTTTAAACAGCACCCATTCTCCAAGGAAAGGTGACACGCTCATAAACTTGGTTCTATCAACGGGCAGAAAAAGAAGCATCTGACATGAGTTTTTATGTTGTCTGTGTTATATGACTTGAGGGGGAGGCACCATTTCTCTGAGCTGCAGTTAAGGCGGTACAAAACAGTCACTCAAGATGCAATCCCATCAGAGAGGCACAATCATTCTTTGAGGTATTGATTTGTGTTTTGCTTTTCTGCACATTTTAAGAGAGTAACCAGACCCCTATGCTCACCCTTGCTTCAAGGGAGCTTCATACAAGCAGGCTGATAGCAGAGGCTGCCTACAGACACTTGTTTTTCTACAGCTGAATTTCTGGAAAATTACCAGTGAGTCATTTAAAGATCAGCAAGGAATAAAAGTGTTATGTTGAACTGTGTCCCCCAGAAAGATATGTTGGTATATTGAAGTCCTAACCCTTGGGACCTGTGAATGTAACCTAATTTGATAATAAGATCTTTGCAATAATCAAGTTAAGATGAGGTCATACTGGGTTAGGTGAGCCTTAAATTCAATGATAGTGTCCTTTTAAGAAGTTCATGTGAAGACACAGGGACAAAGATACACATAGGAAGAATACCATATGTAAAAGGAGGCAGAGACTGCAGTAATACAGCTGCAAATCAAGGGACACCAAGATTTGCCAACGGCCATCAGGAGAAGCAATGAGATGTCATTGAACAGGTTCTCCCTTAGAGACTCCTGAAGAAACTAATCTGGCCAAAACCTTGCTTGCATCCTTCTGGCCTCCATAATTTTGAAAGAATAAAGTTTTGTTGTTTTAAGTCACTCAGTTTGTGGCATTCTTAGAAAACTAATACAAAAATGAAGCCCCTGTGGGACAGAGAGAGATTTTCTTGAGGTTAAAAAGAGGTCACAATTGAAACAGAAGAGAAAAACATTCAGAATCTCTGGGTAGCTCAACCACTTATTTCATTCTGTGATAATGGACAAATTTCATAATGTCTCTAAGGTTCATTTTCCTCCTCCACAAAACAGAGAAGGTAATTTATTTTAGCTAGTACAATGCTAAATATATGACTGCTCTTACTCTTACAATCAACGTCATCATCATTATCAATACAACTTCTTGAAGTCATGGGATGGGGAGCTGGTATCAGGACCAGTGCCCCAGATGACCATGGTACTGACCAAGCTACAGTATGCCTGAAATATCTAGCTAAACCATGGAGCCACCTTAAAAAAAAAGTTGAAACCTGTTTCCCAATTAGAGAAGAAAATATTCCTCAATGAAGGTATTTTGCTTCCCTCCTGCCTTGTTAGGGTAAAAAAGTCAAAGAAGCTTTGGGAATGGAGACAGAAAAGGTTTCTTACAGCATATTGTTCTCAGGATAGGCTTTATTTGGACCTACATAGAGCAGAAAAGATGCACAAAGACAAGGAGGAGAATTGAAGAAAATACATCATATTTTCAGCTCCGTGCATTTTCCCAGCACACATGTTGCATCTTAAATTCACACCATTGCCCTGTTGTGTGTCTCTAAGGGATATCAATTGGTTAGGGCATGGTTTTGAATTTGATTGTCTGAGTGGGCTCTTTATCTTAACAGAGAAGAAGCTGTTGCATAGCTCATGACTGAGCATACTACTCTCAAGTCAGCCCTCTCATAGACATGAGCCACCGTGAGGGGTAGGGGGACCTAAGGCCTTATTACCATCTTTGTAAAACTCTCCCATAAAATAATATATAGTTATACTTTTATGAACATCACATACCCTAACAGAAAGAAAAGGCGTGAATATATTGTTTCCTCCAGAGACTGTAATGACTCCTTTTAAAAACTCAGTCAACTCACACATTTGTATTTTTACGACATCTCTGCCCCTTTCCTGTGACATTTGCTTTTATTCTTATGATGACTCACTGAAATAATATAAGCCAGAGCAAAGGTTCTCAACTTTTTATGCAATCTATCAAACCCTCATTCATAGCTGTTGGCCAAAGGAATTTAGTTCATGACAGGGGCCTCCTAAATAATCTGCAATTAAAAAAAAATTTCTATTGCTTTTTTGTGTGCCCAACTAATACAAACTAGTTAAGACTATATAGAAATGTGGAAATTCTTGAATATCTAACTGTAATATTATAGTACATTCCAACATAAAGACCCCTATCAAGACTTTTACTATGGGAAACAATAGCACAAAAATATATTTTATAATTATATTTGCAAAAAGTTAATCACTAAGTTGTTTGGATTTTTTTTTTTTTGCTTTTTTTAATTTTGTTTTTAACCAGCAACATTTCATTTAAATGGGTAGAGAAAACGTGGTCTCTTGGCCCTGGTTCGTGAGATTGGAGATAAAACTCTACCAAGCATCATCTTGAAAAATTTCCTTTTCTTGGTCCATAATTTCACACTGGCTTGTCTTTAGATTTTCTACAGTGATCTGCATATAGGTTTCTCAGATGAACTTGATACCCAAGTGTAATTATTTAATTGAGAGTCGGTGGGAATCTCACAAGATTAGCAAAATCATGGACAATCTAATCCCGGGCTAGTAAAATTGGCAGGAAGTGGCACAGGATGTTATTTGCATGTAATTAGGAGCATTGGGGACACATTATGACCCAAAGCTACTGCGAAAACACCAAATTATTAGAGGTATACAACCCACAGTCAGTAGAGTACTGCAGAGAACACGTAGATTGAGGGAGATACAATTATAATTAAATCCCTGTATCCTGTCCCCCTTGTCTCACTTCTGCATCCTGCCATTGTGTTTATTATGCCAAGAATCCATACTTTGGTGGGTAGCAACTCATTAAGAAGAACTAAAAAAGCTTAATAAATATGATTGTGTAAGATATGTCGGTCAATTACATAAAAAGGCTTTTCATTTCACCTAACGTTACCTTCGTGAACTATGCAGGTGAAATGATATTAGATTGTATATTGAGCACCCGTTATTGACACAGATGGCTTATTTTTAGCAAAGTAGTTCCCAGAATACCTAACAGCACCTACACAGAGAAGGAAATCTACATTTTTAAAAAATACACTGAGCCTGTCAATTTGAACTTGCAATTACATAATAAACTCTATTAAGAACTTATTTCAGGAAACAAGGCTGCACACTCAGAACTTTCACTTGGTGCTTTTATATTAGACCATTTTAAGAAGTTAATTCTCACCAAATGTGTCTGTATTAATATTTAAAGCATGAAATATTTATATGCATTTACATAATTTATTTGTTCAATGATTTATAAGAAACTTGATGTTGAGAGTGTTTTTAATGGGAGGAGGGAATTGCAACTCTTAGAACTATTTAGTATTACCTCAAGAAATAAGTAATATAATCAAGAAAAATATAAACAGTGGAAAATAACACCTCAAGCAAAATAAACAAAGTCTGTTTAAAATACTATTGGTTTTCCATCTCTTAAGATTTCTTAGATCTATTTGACCACTTTCATACTGTGGACAAATAAATGGCAAATGAGAACTCCCAAAACAATGATTTCACGTATTTCTTTGCATTATTTTTAGTAACTCTCATCCTGAGCCATCCTCATATTCATAAACAATACCACCTAGCAATATTATATTCTCAGAACTGCAGATGCACAGCTTATACAAAAATACTTATCTAATCGGTATATCACTGGCATTCCCTTTTCACTGATGAGATTTCATTCATGCAGTTACATGGTTTCTTAGGAGTTTGTCAAATAGTCTTACAGGACAGCCATGTGTCCAAGGAAGAGAGAAGTGTTAGGAAACAATTAAGACCCTGCCCACTCAGAAGTTATGAATTATATGGTTCAGTTTTTAACTTCTTTTTTTTTAAGTAAAGTGTCAACTGCAGAGGCCAGTTTTTAGTTTTTCTCATTGAAGGAGCTAGACAGCATTTCCATCAAATCCTGACTGAATATAAAAGGAACCACTGCTCATAAGAAAGTAAGCCATAAATCTTGATACTGTGCTTATTCCTTTCCCATTCTGCATATCTGAAACCAAACAACAATATTTCTAGGAAGAGACAATGTATCAAGTGCTATAAAATTATTTGGCTGGAAAAAGTGACAGAAATTTCTTGCTCAAAGGCCGTATTTTTATCCAGAGGAGCTCTGTGGGCTTGCTCTTATTACCTGCTGAGCACTGATAGTTCTCCTGGCCCAATTCAAAGAAGTAAAGGGGGTTTAGTGCCTCTGCAGTGCCTACAAATATACCAGTAGTTCTTTATTTCTGTCAGGCAGAAAGAGAGAACTTAAGACATATCAAATTTTAAATAAGTGGTACAAACTTTTGCCCTAAACTTAAAAGGAGGTAACATTCTTGAGGATTTCATAGGAATATCAGATGCGGTCCTGGAGGGAAGTAAGTAAGTATAGCTAAATGTTCTTGGAGGGAGAGAATGAATATCAGCAAATTCTCATCTTTTTGCTTTGGCTAGTTCCACACAAAAACAAACAAAAAACTGTAAAAATATGACAGGAATATTCTCAGGTCATATAGCAAGGGAGTCTTGTTTACTCAACCCTCAAGTTTTAATTTTTAACACTATCCATTATCTTATAGTTGCCTCCTATCAACTATGGCTCTGGGCCTTTAAGTGTAGACAGTAATTATATGCACAGAAGGAGTTTGCATGCAAAAACCAAAAGTTGCATAACATCACAGTTCCATGAGGACTAACCTTAAGATAAATTTCTGGACTCACTAGTTTATACTTAAACTAGAGGTTCAGTGCACAAAATTCGTGCATGGAGGGGTGGGGCATCCCCTTAGCCTAGCCTGCACCCTCTCCAATTCAGGACCCCTTGGGGGATGTCCGACTGCAGTTTAGCCTTATGCTGGGGATCAGGCCTAAACCGGCAGTCGGACATCACTCTCATAATCCGGGTCTGCTGGATCCTAACTGCTCAACTGTCTGCCTCCCTGATCACCCCTAACTGCCCCCCCCTCCAGACTTATAACCCCTAACTGCTTCTGCCTACTGGCCAATTGACCCCTAATCCGCCCTCCCTGCCCCACTCCCCACCCCCGCCAGCCTGGTTACTCAACCCTCACTGCTTCCTGGTCTGGTCTGGTCACCCCCCACTGGCCCTCTGCCAGTCTGGTTGCCCATGTAGCCTGCTGTTCAGTCCTTTGTATATCCCTCACTAACCCCATTGCTGACCTTGTCACCCCATGTAGCCTACTGGTCCTTACTATTACTATGACAGCATCCCAGACAATTTGCATGTTCCTCTATTATTAGTATAGATTTCTATGCCTTGAAGGTTCTGCATTGGAAGAATTGGGAGATGTAGATTTGGGAGTGTGTCTGAAGATCTAATTATCAGGATTAACATCCAATGAACTATTATAGTGAAATTTATGTGAGCACAGTATGTACCATCAGGCAATGTGAAGAATATGAGGAAGTGTCATTCTTGGATGCTTAAAGAGTATTAGTCTGATTGGAGAGAGAATAGAGCTCTGCAAAATATCTGCAACACAAAATAAATGTATACCTGATATTCACAAAAAACAATGAAAGTAAATTTCTATAATTGAAAACAATAGCTTTTTCCCAACATTATAAATAACTAAGTCAGAAATATGTTTGGGAACTTGAATGATTTATACAATGATCTGTATGTCTTGCTTTTGATACATGGATATATGCAATTGTGTAATTGAATTATATTTTCTATGAAATGTGATGCAGGTTTCCATGTTTTTCCTATTATCATAAAAAATATATATTATTTGCCTTATCTCTTTGTTGGCACTATAAGCAAATCCTATATAATAAAAGACTAATATGCAAACTGTCCCTTCTACTGGGAGTCTGGCTGGGATTTTGATCAGGGGGCAGGGCTGGTCAGCCAACCATCTGCAGCCCTTTCCCCAGGCCAGCCCCGCTCGTGATTGGGGTGGGCTGGCTGGACCCCACCCATGTATGAATTAATGCAGCAGGCCTAAGGCTAAGAAATAATTGCCATTCACTGAAGATTTGTGTTCAATATTTCATTTACTTGTTAAAAGAAATGAGGGCAACATATTGAGGCATATGCCTGATTTCCATAAAGCTAGCATTGAAAACCTTATTTTTGACATACCCAGAGAAATAAATGTTATTGATACAACAGGTGGTATTTGCTTTGGCAGTCACTTTATGTATGTTTAGGAATACATTGAACACAACCTCTCTTAAAACACTGGACTGAACTTCATGGGGGAAGGATGTGTTGTTTGTTCATTTGTTGAGGATAGGCATTCTGACAAGTGTGAGATGGTACCTCATTGTCATTTTGACTTGCATCTCTTGGATGATTAGTGACTAAGAATGTTTTCATGTGTCTCTTGGCCTTCTGTATGTCCAATTTTGTGTGTTTTTAAGATATGAAGTTTATGGTAATTTGTCACAGCAGCAATATAAAACTAATGTGCAGTAGAGTGTTAATGGAAAACCCTTTTAAGTTAAACTACCTAGATTTAAATAATGGGCAATTTAACTTAAAAGGATATTTTATTGTCCAGCTTTATGATTTTGCAGTTATTCAACTTTGTATATTTTAGTTTCCTCATGTATAAGATAGGATAATAATCCTGAACTCAGAGGACTTTTATAAAAATTGTTTTAGAGCATTGTCTCTGATACACCAATGCTGCCGGTTCAATCCCTGGTCAGGGCACATACTAAAAGCAACCAATGAATGCATAAATAAGTGGAACAACAAACTGATGTTTTTCTCTCTAAAAATCAATAAATAACAAAATAATTAAATAAAACACTTAAAGAACTGTCTGACACAACCTATTTTTAATGTTGGCTGTTTTTATTATTGATTTGTAATTATTTAACAAGGCCAGCTATTTTATTATCCTCTACCTCCTGTTCATCTTCATTTCACAAAGAATTTAAGTCCTTGTTGGTGTGGCTCAGTTTTTTGAGTATTCTTGCACTGAGAGGTCACCAGTTTGATTTCTGGTCAGGGCACATGCCTGGATTGTGGGTTCAATCCTCTACAGGAGGCAGCCAATTAATGTTTCTTTTTTATCAATGCTTTTATTCCTCCCCTCTCTCTATAAAATCAATAAAAAAGAATCTGAGGAGTCTTTCATACGTTAGTATGAGGGATTAATAGAAGACAAAAATAAAACCTAGCAAAATATAAATTATAATGCAAGCATCAGGAACAAAGAATCTTGTACTGAATAATCCTACCCAGATTGGTTGGACTTATACCTCATGGATGAAGATGGACTTCAACCAGAATGCACAATAAGTGACATCTCTCATTTAAGGATTGAACAACATAGTATGAGAACTATGAAAACGGTCAGCTAGAGAGGTCACGGGAAAGTATTGGGAAAATAGAGCTAATAAGAGTAGGTCTTAGAAATTATCAGGATTTAAATAAGTAGAAAATAGAAAAGAAAACTATTTATAGAAGAAAATACAATAACAAAAATAGTGAGCCTTTATTGTAGAATCTGTCAACTCAATACCTCCTTGACATAGAACTCAGCAAGCCAAACTATCCACACTATACTCCATCCCAGATCTCAAATGTCTTCCCAAATATATGCTTAGTCATTCAGGCTGACTCTCATCTGAATTCCCTTTTCCTCTCCCTGGCTGCATATACAAATATTTTCTCACCTGCAAGGCTTCCTGGTGAGTCCTGCTCCTCCTTCGACATGCTTGCCTTGAAAGACTGAATACTAGCCCACGTAGAGAAATCAGTCAACTTTGTTACATCCCTCAGCTCAAAAATTGTACTGCCTCAAACCTTGTAATAAATTTCTCTAATCTTAATTCTTGATTCTCAAACACAATTCATAAAAGAGAGTGGCAACATCATCTCACACTTAGCATTTATGATAAAATATCCCCTTTCCAAATTACTAAAGACCACCTCTTAGATGTAAAATAGTGGGCTTCCGAATGCATAAATCTTGATCCTTCAAACTTTTTAAAATGAACTATAATAAACTTTGACTGAAAAACACCTAAATTATGGAATATGAATTATTAGGCCTTCTTCTTGGTAGTTAATGTAGCCTACTTTTCAGATATTTTTAAAGTAAACATTTTAA
Source organism: Vespertilio murinus (assembly GCA_963924515.1). Lineage (NCBI taxonomy): Eukaryota > Metazoa > Chordata > Mammalia > Chiroptera > Vespertilionidae > Vespertilio > Vespertilio murinus. The sequence goes on from OZ004707.1 coordinate 115,435,451, forward strand.
GGTCCTGTAACACATATAAGAACATGTAAAATGTTTATACTTAGCCCCCAAAGGATCTGTGAATGGTAGGTCTTAATATGGTAGGTCTTAATATTTATTTTACTCTTGCCAAGGAAAAAAGAAACATGAACACACACACACACACACACACACATACACACACACACACACACACACACACACACACACACACGAGTGTACTTGCGGATAATTCTGCCTGAAGCTTGACAATCAATTTATGAATTTAGCAAATATTTCTTGAGGTCTTATTTCAATAAAATTGAAATTATAAAAATCAGAAAAGTAAAAACTCTTCAATCTTAGTAAATATATATATATATATATATATATATATATAATATACATATATATTAAACTTTCAATCTAGTGTGAAGATAGAACTGAAATTACAGCAGACAGATGACAGATCAGAACATAAGAACAAAATGTGACAAGTAGGAACAATTATGAATGTTAGAGCAAGGTACCTTTGAGGTGCTAGGAAAAAATAATTTTTTTGTGAGGGAGGGGAATTTTTGGCCCTTCATATTTTTTCTTTTGCCTGTAAGGATAAGAAAACTTTATGCCTAAACTTTTATTTTTAGCTATTGGCAACCTTTTCAAGAAGGAGCTGTTAATTTTAACAATCAAATATCAGAATAATCACTGGAACTGATTTCTAGTGGGGCAGTTGCGGAGCTGTTAGAGTAATAAGGCCATGCTCCTAGCCTACTCCTCCATTTCCTTCCTTTCTCTTTGTGATGCTTTAGATATTGTAGATTCCAGAAACAGGGTAGGAAGCCCCATTTATTCTAGACTTAAACCACATGCTACATTGCAGATCACCAAAAATGGTGGATATTAGAAAAGAATGAGTATTTTCACAATAATCAAAATGATCATATTTCCCTACTTGGCTATAATTCTTTGTTCCCTCACTTACTTTGTTTGTTTGTTTTTAATATATTTTATTGATTTTTTACAGAAAGGAAGAGAGAGGGATAGAAAGTCAGAAACATCGATGAGAGAGAATCATCGATCAGCTGCCTCTTGCACACGCCCTACTGGGGATGTGCCCCCAACCAAGGTACATGTCCTTGACTCTAATCAAACCTCAGACCTTTCAGTCCGCAGGCTGATGCTCTATACACTGACTGAGCCAAACCGGTCTCGGCTCTCTTTTTTTAATTATTATTATTTTTACCATTTTTTTAATTAAATTATTTTCTGTGTACATATCTTACCATTGTCCCTCCCTCCCATATATACTCTCCCTCCCCAGAGTTTTGTGTCCATTGGTTGTACATATATGCATGCATACAAGTCCTTTGGTTGATCTCTTATCTCCCCCAGATCTCCCTAACACCCCCCCCCCGTAGTTTGATAGTCTGCTTGTTGCTTTACTGTCTCTAAATCTATCTTTTGGTTCATCAGTTTATAATGTTCTTTATTATCCATAAATGAGTGAGGTCATGTGGTGTTTCTCTTTCATTGACTGGCTTATTTTATTCAGCATGATGTTCTCCAATTCCATCCAGGTTGCTGCAAATAATAAGAATTCCTTCTTTTTATGGGAGCATAGTATTCCATTGTGTAGATATACCATAGTTTTCTGATCCAATCATCTGCTGACGGGCACCTAGGCTGTTTCAAAATCCTAGCTATTATAAATTGTGCTGCTATGAACATAGGGGTGAATATATCCTTTCTGATTCGTGTTTCTAGTTTCTTGGGGTATATTCCTAGGAGTGGGATTACTGGGTCAAATGGGAGTCCCATTTTCAGTTTTTTGAGGAAGTTCCATACTGTTCTCCACAGTGGTTGTACCAGTCTGCATTCCCACCGGCAGTGCACGAGGGTTCCTTTTCTCTGCAACCTTGCCCACACTTGTCATTTGTTGATTTGTTGATGTTAGCCATTATGACAGGTGTGAGATGGTACACCCTGGAGGAAATGGACATATTCCTAGAAAAATACAACTTTTCAAAACTCAATCAGGAAGAATCTAATAATCTCAATAGACCAGTGACTTGGAAAGAAATTGAAACAGTCATCAAAAAGCTTCCAGCAAACAAAAGCCCAGGGCCATATGGCTTCACAGGAGAGTTTTACCAAACTTTCAAGGAAGAACTAAAACCTATCCTCCTCAGACTATTCCAAAAAATTCAAGAGGAAGGAACACTTCCAAACTCCTATGAAGCCAGCATCGCCCTAAAACCAAAGCCAGATAAAGACAACTCAATGAAAGAGAATTACAGGCCAATATCCCTCATGAACATAGATGCCAAAATCCTCAACAAAATTCTAGCAAATCGGCTCCAGCAGAAAGATCATACACCATGACCAAGTAGGATTTATTCTGGGAATGCAAGGATGGTACAATATCTGCAAATCAATAAACGTGATACAAATTGAGAGATAAAAATCATATAGTCATATCAATTGATGCAGAAAAAGCATTTGATAAAATCCAATAGCCTTTCCTGATAAAAATTCTCAACAAGGTGGGAGTATAAGGATCATACCTCAACGTAATAAAAGCTATATACGATAAACCCACAGCCAACATCATACTCAATGGGCAAAAACTAAAGCCATTTCCTCTAAGAACAGGAATAAGACAGGGATGCCCACTCTCACCACTCCTGTTGGACATAGTACTGGAAGTACTAGCCATTGCAATTAGACAAGAAGAGGAAATAAAAGGCATCCAAATTGGAAAAGAAGAAGTAAAGTTATCCTTATTTGCAGATGACATGATATTGTACATAAAAAACCCAAAAGACTCCATCAAAAACTAATAGACTTAATAAATGAATTTGGCAATTTACCAGGATACAAAATCAATGCCAAGAAATATATGGCATTTTTATACACCAACAGTGAACTTACAGAAATAGAGACTAAAAAAGCAATCCCATTTATCATCGCACCAAAAAAAAAAAACTAAGATACCTAGAAATAAACTTAACTAAGGAGGTAAAAAACCTATATGCGGAAAAATACACAACACTGAAAAAAGAAATAGAGGAAGATGTAAACAGATGGAAGAACATACCATGTTCATGGATTGGTAGAATCAACATCATCAAAATGTCCATACTTCCCAAAGCAATTTATAAGTTCAATGCACTCCCTATTAAAATACCAACAGCCTACTTCACAGAGCTAGAAAGAACTCTCCAAAAGTTTATTTGGAACAATAAAAGACCCCAAATAGCCACAGCAATCTTGAGAAAGAAGAGTAAAGTAAGAGGGAATCTCAATACCAGATTTCAAGCTGTATTACAAAGCAACTGTTCTCAAAACAGCCTGGTACTGGCACAAGAACAGACATATAGATTAATGCAATAGATTAGAGAATCCAGATATCAACCCAAATCCATATGCTCAATTAATATTTGACAAAGGAGGCATGAGCATACAATGGAGTCAAGACAGTCTCTTCAATAAATGGTGCTGGGAAAATTGGACAGATACTTGCAAAAGAATGAAGCTAGATCACCAACTTACACCATACACAAAAATAAACTCAAAATGGATAAATGACTTAAACATAAGACGGGAAACCATAAAAATACTAGAGGCATCCACAGACAGCAAAATATCAGACATATGCCAAAAGAAGTTCTTCACTGATACTAACCCCAGGGAAGCTAAAGAGAAAAATGAACACATGGGACTACATCAAAATAAAAAGCTTTTTTACAGCAAAAGAAACCATCAACAAAACAACAAGAAAGACCACTGTATGGGAGAACGTATTTGCAAATGTTATTACTGATAAAGGGTTAATCTCCAACATCTACAGACAGCTTATACAACTTAATGAAAGGAAGATAAATAATCCAATTAAAAATGTGCAATGGACCTAAATAGAATCTCCTCAGAAGAAGACATAAGGAAGGCCAAGAGGCACATGAAAACATGCTCAAAGTCACTAATTATCCAAGAGATGCAAATCAAAACAACAATGTTCCCTCATTTTTGAACAGCTACTTCTAAGAGGAGGATGAGTGGGTGTTTGGATTTAGGAACGAAAATCACCCAAAACTCTATTGTCAAAAACAGCTTGATGTGAGTATTAAATGATAAGAATGATTTTCTAGCAAAGGGTTGGAGGTGGGAGTGGGAAGTAGCTGGAATAGGCAGCACAATGAGAGCGTTTGAGAACAGAGCAAACAGCAGCAGCAAAACTGTGATACAATTGTAGCTTAGATAGAGTGCATGGAGGAGAATAAAAGATGGGAAGGCTGCATAGGCCTTGATCCAGGTCGAGCGAAGCCTAGTGATTACTAGTATATGTCTGGAGTCTGTTCTGCAGGCCATAGGGAACAATTGAAGGAATTTAAGCCAAGGAATCTATAATAATGAAAGCATAATATGCATATTGACCAAATGACTGAACAGCAGAATGGCTGTCTGGACAAACTTCTGGATGTCCATGGTATGACAGGCACTGGCACCAGGCCAGCCAAGGAAGGTGCAATGCAAGTAGTTGGGTGGCAGGAGAGGGGGGACATGCGCCATTGCCATGATTGCTCTGCAGAAGGAGGTCCAGACCACAGGCTAGTGGGACAATCGATGCAGGAGAGTAGGGGGGGGGTGGGAATTGATCATGGAGACCTTGCCAAGTGGGCGGGCCTCCCTCTGCTGGGCATTGATCATGGAGCCACGTGATTGATCATCCCAAAGAGGGAGGTCCAGGCTACCCAGCCACCAGCACTGCTGCGGGTGGGTAGTGCCTCCCTCTGCACAGTGATAGATTGTGGAGCCCTGGCCAGGTACGTGGGGCCTCCCTTGGCATGTCGATGGATTGCAGAGCCCCGTGATTGATCACCCCACAGAGGGGGGCCCAAGCCACCCAACTCAGGCCACAGAGGGAGGTCCAGGACACCAGCCAGCAATGCTGTGAAGGGTGTGCAGGCCTAGTCAAGGATCTCCCCGCAGAGGGGAGCCCAGGCCAGCCAAGCAATTGCACCCCACACCTGTCACCTGCAGAGGGGGCAGTGCTGCACAGATGGCAAGCAGTGGCAGAAGCAGGGGCAGGATCACCTGCCTGCAGCCAGGGGAAGGAAAGTCCCAATAGGCCCTGATCACTGGCCAGGCCTAGGGACCCTACTGGAAGGGTCCCACATTGCAAGAGAGCAGAGTGGGGCTGAAAGACAACCCCTCATGCATAAATTTCATGCAGCAGGCATCTAGTAATACAATAAGCTAGCTTCTTGGATAAGTGTTTTTGACAGTAGTATGAATAATCAGCAGGAGAAAAATGACACCAGCCAAGAAATAATTATAATACAGTAAAAGAAACAATGGACTGAATGTTTGTGTTCTCCCAAAATTCATATATTGGATATCTAATATCCATTGTGATGATATCTGGAAGTGGGATCTTTGGGACATAATTAAATCTTGAGGACAGAGCCTTCACAAATGAAATTAGTACCATTTAATGAAGAGGCAAAAGAGCCCAGCCAATGTGATTCAGTGGTTGAGCATTGACCTATGAACCTGGAGGTCATGATTTCATTCCTGTTCAGGGTATATGCCCGAGTTACAGGCTTATACACCAATAGGGGGCATGCTGTAGGCAGCTGATAAATGATTCTCTCTCTCCCTCTCCCTTCCTCTCTGAAATCAATAAAAAAATATTTTTTTTAAAAAAAGAAGAAGAGGCACTTAGAAATGCTCTCTCTCTCTCTCTCTCTCTCTCTCTCTCTCTCTCTCTCTCTCTCTCTCTCCTTATTCCTCATGAGGACACAAGCAAAAAAGTAACTGCCTGCAAGCCAAAATGAGAGTTCTCACCAGGAACCAAATTAACCAGCACCTTGATCTTGGACTTTCCAGCCTCCGTAATTATAAGAAATTAATTTCTGTTATTTAAGCCGCCCCATCTATATTTGTTATAGCAGCCCTAACAGGTGAAGACAAATGACAAGGGAGAGAAGAATGAAATTATTTGAGTATCTACTATGTGTTCAATGCCACTGATCTGGGACTTTGTCCCCACTCATTTTTTATTCCTTAAAATCGCTCTGTGAGAATAGTAGTACTTGCTCATTTCGCCATGTAATAAGAGAATCAGAATTCAAACCCATTGTCTATTTCATTTCAACCCTTATCCTATTTTCACACTGAACTGTCTTTCAAATCAGAGGGGATAAGTAAACTAATATAAGCAAAAGAGAACATAGGAGGTTAAAATAATGTCAAAACTAATTAGATAAGAACCTAGATGGTGGCATAGAGAAATGTCAATACTTGCTGCCTCCCACAACCACATCAAAATTACAAAATACAGAATAACCATCATTCAAAACTGCCTGAAATCTGGCTGAATGGAAGTCCTACAAATAGAGAAGTAAAAAAAGAAAGCACATTGAGCCTAGTAGGAGGGGTAGAGGCATTGAACAGGCTTATCTAACACCAAGTGTGGCATTTTTTTTAATCCAGAGAGATATTGTGGCTGTGGAGGCTTTCTGTGAAGAGCAAGGGACTCCAGAACCACCCCAGACCACTAAGCACAAAGTTCCAGAGCTGGGAATGGAAGCTCCCATAACTTTGATCTGTAAAAACCAGCCGGGATGGTGGCTGAGTAACACTGAATCTGCTAGAGTCCCAGGGAGCTCCTCTTAAAGGCCCAGCATGCTGACTCAATCCCTCTGGGCTCCAGTGCCGGGACAGCAGCTTGAAAGAAACCTGGGACATTTGGGAGACACTGGATTGTCTGGCATCACAGCAGGAACTCAGGGAGGGGGGCTCTATCAGACAAGGGTGCTGCAGGGATCACTGTTCCTGTGCTGGGACCTCACCAATCACAAAGCTGATTGGCAGCCATAACTGTATTGCCATCAGTTTGGTTCATACTGTTCATTCCACCCCAGTGATTCCCTGAGACACCACCCCATCCAATTTGCAGCCCCAACCAAGCTTTTCATCTGAATGGTGTGTCCTGGGTCAGGCTTCAGACTTTCCTAAAATCTCTTAAACAAGCAGCAGCTGAAATTATCCTATGCCCCATACATATCAATAAGAGGCATATGTATGGGGCATAGGAAAATCTCCGGATAATCCCTTCCCACCACCCCTCCTCCTTATCTCTAAATTGGTGTCTTTTCAGATGTAATTCTTCATTAGCAACAGCGAGCCTTGCTTCATAGCTTGTCCTCCCCTGGGCATTTCCAAGCCCAACACAAGCACCAGCCATCTGTAGAACTCTGTGTAGCTCCTGCCAGGTGGCCCCAAGCAGTGGTTAACTTTGCATCTTCCAGGAGGACCCAGAGCCAGTGCACCTGATGGACAGCTTCAGGTGATACCAGATTACAACTCTACACATCCATAAGTGACACTCTCAAAGAGCACACTCAAGCAAAAAGCACCAAGGCCCCACTGAAGCAAGTTCTGCTCCATATGGGTGTTTCCACTGTAGTCGCACCTGTTCCTCTCTGCAAATTGGCTTAAAGGTGGAGTTACACAGCTTTATTATGCTGGCGGACTCATAGGAGGTTGCCTCTCAAATTCTGAGCAAATCCTCTTTCTGGTGTCTTCGTCCCCCAAATATGGAATAGGACTTCTGGACCTTTTGGGGGCTTTGCAAAAAGAGTCCCAGGTGTTGGGGGTCTTGGGACCATACCTACTGGCCTACCCTGGCTCCAGCACTACTAACCCCCCTCCGAGGACTGTGTCATGGCTTATGGTCTCTGTAAGAGATGAGCATTTAGGTGAGGTCTTGCAAGACCAGTTTCTCGGAAAGGGGCAGTGACTTAATTATAGGTTATCAATAAAGTACACTGGGCTTGCTGGCACAGATTCAGATTGCTACCTCCCCCCCCCAAAAAAAAATATCAAGGTTACATTGGAATTAGCCTTTTAGCCTTCTCAATAGGAGTCACTATTCCCCAAACATAATTTGGAAATTCTGTTTATTTAGCTGTGTTCTTTTAATTATTTTTCTATTGCTGTAATAATTCAAAGTAACCCTATTATTTTAAAAAATGAAAATTATTTGAAATGCTTTCCTTTGACTTCCCACATGACTTCCAGGTAGAAGGATGATGTGTTTGTTTCTGTTTCTGTTTCTGTGTGAAAGATTCAGATGCCCTCTGAATGCTCTATACAAAACTAAAGGAGAATATAAAAAGGTGAGACAAAGATTAAAAGCCACTTAAAGAAGGAAGATATATTCATTCACAAATTCATTAGGAGGTAATGGAGCATACTTTTTTGGGAAATGACAAATTGCCTTTACTTTTATTATTTTATATAACAGCTTAAGGCAATACTCTCTTAAATTCAGATGAACTGATTTACAAAAGTTAATATGCTTCCATAAAAGCAATCAAAACAAAGATGCAAAAAATGAGAAATATGGAATAATATCCAAGAAGAACACCATCTTTTAACATTTCTACTTATTCAATTTTTAAATTATACATTTAAAAGGCCTATAATAAAAGGAAAATACTAAAACAAAGCTTTGCAGAGCCTACTTTTAATTCTAGAAACTAAATTATTAATGTGCATATCATGACAGTATCACATTTACCTGGATGATTAATTCCTTTTCTTAAGAACAACTGGACACATACAAGTAGAAACTCATAAATTTTATCCACTTAATCCTCTTCTAAATTGAAGAAGAGCTGATTTTTTTAAACTAGCAATGTGATCTGTGATTTTTTAATCTGCTTTGCCAGGGATAAATGCTATGCAGATTAAAACCAACGATTAGGTGAGTGATTGGAAAGAAAATTATTAGAAGCAATGTCAATATTAAAATCAACAACACACTAATAAATAACGTCCATAACATCCTAGATTTCTAGTGTAGATTGTTAGAAATTAGATTTGATCATACTGCCTCTATGAACTGATCTCCATCCTTGCACCATTGCCTGCTCCTCTTCCCAACAGGAATTAAAATATGTATTTTTGAAAAATACACCTAGCAGGCTCCCCGCAAGGCCTTTACATCTGCTTTAAAGATGCCTGAGGCATCCCTAAATTCAGAGCTCTAGGTAAATGTCACTTTTCTACATAATACATGCTTGATAATCCTATATAAAATAGTCAATTATATCATTCTTTATTGTTTTTTACCTGTTTTACTCTATTTTTTTTTTATATTGGCATTCACTGCCCCGCCCATAGCATAGGTTTATTTAATCATTTGTCTTTCTCTTTATTCTAATACAAAAGGTTTGAGAGGTTAGAGCCTTTGCTGTTTGGTTCACTTTTACAAACTTAGAACATAAAACTGTCTGATCCTGAGAAGTCTCTCAATAAATACTTTTTGAAAACTACCCACCTGATCTCTTCATTATTATTTTGGTCTGTTTCAGTCTTTATATTTTCCAGAACCAAATGTAGTGACTTGATAATTGTAACAAAAATAGCTCACACTTATTAAGGTCATGCTGTTGACAAAGCCCTACGAGAAGAAGCACTTGGCAAACACCACACTCCCGAAGCCTGTACCGCAGGTATTAATGTTCCAATTGTGTAGACAAAGCAACACAGGCAGAGAGAGGAGAATGTAGTTGCCCAAGGTCATCTCATCTTGAACAAGACCAAGCGACAATTTCAGCCTAGTGCTGGCTGGCTCTCACCACTGGCTTTAGGCACCCATGTAGCTGAATTACATTATATAATAAACATATACAAATTCAATGATTTTGATGTTTCTTTGAGGCTATCGCCTATCCTACATGTCTGACTGATGTGCTCTGTACACAGCTCTCCTTCCCTCAGGGCTTTCACTAGTCCATATGGCACCATTGTGTGATTTAAATTCTTTTTTCCAATTATAGTTGACATACAATATTATATTACTTTCAGGTATACAACATGGTGATTAGACAGCTATATGACTTCAGAAGTGATCACCCTGATAAGTGTAGTACTCATATGACAGCATACATAGTTATTACAATGCTAGAGGCCCCCACGTGCACCGGTGGGGTACCTCAGCCTGGCCTGTGGGGATTGGGCTGAAACTGGCCCTCTAACAGGCCCCAGAGGGTCCCAGATTGTGACAGGGTGCAGGCTGAGGGACCCCACTGGTGCATGATCAGGGCCAGGGAGGTGCCATGGGACGGCTCCAGGGCATTTCCCACCTGTCTTGTCCAGTCCTGATTGGCCGAACCCCAGCAGCAAGCTAACTTACTGATTAGAGTGTCTGCCCCCTGGTGGTCAATGCACGTAACAGAGACTGGTCAAATGGTAGAACAATTGGACACTTAACATATTAGGCTTTTATTATATGATTGTTGACTTTATTCTCTAGGTTGTAACACCATGACTACTTTATAACTGCCAATTTATACTTCTTAATCCCTTTCACCATTGTCGACCATTCTCCAATCCCCTCCCCTCTAGAGACCATTAGTTTATTTTCTATATCTATGATTTTGTTTCTGATTTGTTTATTTTGTTTGTGTTTTTTTAGAGTCCACATATAAGTGAAGTCATGTGGCATTTATCTTTCTTTGTATGACTTATTTCACTTAGTATAATAACTTCTAGGTCTATCCATGTTGTTTCAAATGGCAATATTTCATTCTTTCTTATGGCTGAGTAATATTTCATTGTATATATGCACCAAATATTCATTATATATTCACTTATCAGTGGACATTTAGGTCACTTCAATATCGTGACTATTGTAAATAATGATGAATAAAAGTACGGTCTATATATCTTTTTGAATCAGGACTTCGGATTTCTTTGGATGAGTATCCACAAGAGAGATCATTGGGTCATATGATACTTTTATTTTTATTTTTTCAGGAATCTCCATATCAGTTTACAATCCCACAGAGTCACATATGTTCCCTTTTTTCCACATTCTCTCCAACACTTTCTTTGTTGATTTATTAATAATAGCCATTCTGCGCCAAAACCGGTTTGGCTCAGTGGATAGAGCGTCGGCCTGCAGACTGAAAGGTCCCGGGTTCGATTCCGGTCAAGGGCACGTACCTTGGTTGCGGGCACATCCCCGGTAGGGATTGTGCAGGAGGCAGCTGGTCGATGTATCTCTCTCATCGACGTTTCTAACTCTCTATCCCTCTCAATTCATCTCTGTGTAAAATCAATAAAATATATATTTAAAAAAATAATAGCCATTCTGGCATGATGACATGATATCTCATGATGGTATTAATTTGCATTATGCTGAAGATTAGCAATCTGGACATCTTTACATCAGTCTTTTAGCCATCTGTATGATCTCTTTAAATGTCTATTCAGGACCTCTGCCCATTTTTAATTGAATTATTTGTTTGTATCTTCTTCAATACTTTATAGTTTTCTGAGTACAGGTCTCTTATCTTCTAGGTTAAATTTATTCCTAGGCATTTTATTTTTTAATGCAATTGAAAATGGAATTGTCTTCTTAATTTATATTTCTGATAATTCATTATTGGTATACAAAATTGCAACAGATTTCTACTCAGCCAGTGTGGCTAAGTGGTTGAGTTTGGAGCCATGGACCAGGAGGTCATGGTTCAAGTCCCTGTCTGTGCACATGCCCAGGTTGTTGGATTGATTCCCAGCAGGGGGCTTGCAAGTGGCAACCAATCGATGATTCTCTTTAATTTTTGATGTTTGTATCACTCTCCCTCTCCCTTCCTCATTCTGAAATATATATATATGTGTGTGTGTGTGTGTGTGTGTGTGTGTGTGTGTGTGTGTGTGTGTTTTAATTGCAGCTCTTTTCTGAGTACTCATTTTTGTATCCTATTATTTTACTAAATTCACTTATTCTAATAGCTGTTTTTTTGTGAAAAATCTTTAGGATTTTCTATAGATAGTATTATGCCATCTGCAAATACTGACATTTTTACTACTTCCTTTTCATTCAGTTACCTATTACTTTTTTTTTAATCTGATTTTTGTAGCTAGGACTTCCAATGTTATGCTAAATAAAAATGGTAAAAGTGGACATCCTTGTATTTCTCCTGATCTTTAAGAAAAAGTCTTCATCTTTCACTATTGAACTTGATGTTATCTGTGAGTTTGTTATATATCTAGCCTTCATTATATTGAGATATATTCTATATATTCTAACTTTGCTGAAAATTTTTATTACAAATATATGTTGGATTTTGTCAAATACTTTTCTATATGAATTGAATAGATCATATTAATTTTGTCCTTTTTGTTTATGTGGTGTATTACATTAATTGATTTGCAGATATTGAACCAACATTGCATTCTGGAAATAAATCCATTTGATCATGGTTTACGATCTTTCTACAGTATTGCTGAATTCCATTTGCTAATATTTTGGTGGGGATTTTGGTATTAATATTTATCAAGAAAATTGACCTATGCTTTTTTTTGTATTGTCTTTGTCTTGTTTTGATATCAGGGTAAGGCTGGACCCATAAAATGAACTTGTGAGTCTTACCTTCAAGGTTCTGACTATCCCAATTTCGTCATAAACTCTTTTTCAAAATTACTGTGAAGCACAATGATTTCCCTTATTGTATATATCTATTCACTGTCTAGATACTTTGGTTATTTTGTACTCTCCAATCCCAAATTTATCCCTTTGTACAGTCCTGTGTACCCATAAGCTTCTCCACCATTCTCTTTCTCTCTGTGACCTACCTGTAAGTCCAAGCATTTTAAAGAGCAATACCTCTCAGTTGATTTTATTAACTTGATCGTTTTGGGGAATTAAGTTCTAAAGGTCAAATTCTATTGCCTTTAACTAATAACCCATTCCATTTCCAGGACATTTTGCCACTTTAGGTGCCAAAGACTGCTATTGATGACTAGTTTACATTTATATGCTCTTGACCAATCAACCATGCATCTCTATTTAACTATAAGGCAAAAAAGATCAGATAAATCCTGATGGAGAAACATTTTTAAAATATCCAACCAGTACTTCTCAGAACTGTGAAGATCATCAAAAATAAGGAAAAATCTCAGAAACCAGTCACAATCAAGAAAACCTGACAACTAGGTGTAATGTGATGTTTAAGATGAAATTCTGCAATGAAAAGGATATTAGGGAAAAACTGAGGAAATATGACTAAAGGATAGACTTTAGTTAATTATTAAATTATTTATATGAATAGAAACAATTATCAGTATTTTGTTCACTAATTATGACAAATGTACTATACTAATATAAAATGTTAATAATAAAGAAACTGATTGAAAAGTATATAGGAACTCTGAACTAGTTTTGCAATAATTCTGTCAATCTAAAACAGTTTTGAGATTAAAAATTATTGAAAATAAGAAACATAATATGAGAACAGTTATATATTTTACTTTATTTCATAAATAATTTTCTTGCCGTAACTTTTCCAAACCTTCTTTATTATATTCTTATTAAATAAAGTCAGTCACATTTTAAAAATGAAAGGATACCCTCTTTTCCTGAGCAGGTGGATGAGTTTATTTAGGGTGAGTTTATCTATAAATATTAGGGAAGGTTTCATTGAGAGCTGAAAGAAGAAGCTTCATTTGGAGTTAAAAGGAGAGCACTTAAAATCACTTTTAGTTAATTATTTATTACTAAAGTTTCTGATTCTTCCTTTTTGTATATTGATTTATTTGAGCACAAGCAAACATCTTGTATGCTTTATGAAGGTTTCATTATACTTCCTTTCTCTATCTTCAAAATGTGTCTTCTCAATTGGCTCATTTTCCATCATCTAAGCACTTGTAGAAAGAATACAATGTGCTCACCTTCAGCAACGATGATAATGGAGCATATGGCAGACTTGGAGACTATAGAAGCTCTACCACTTAGTAGCTTTTTAGCTGAGAACAAGCTCTGCAACTTAGTTTCCTAATCTTTAAGATAAAACTAATTCCACTAATGAACTCATATAAATGATAAGGATTAAATGAGATAGTGCTTTAAGGATCTTAGCATAGAACCTCCCACATAATGAGCTCTCAAAAAAGGGTGGCTTTTGTATTTGGGGCTGTGGTGTCCTATGAACCCTCATGTAACATAGGAGACAAACCACCTGTGGTGAAGTAGTGAAACATAAAACTTTGTCAAGGTCTAAGTCCTCCTAACCCTGGGAGTCAGAACAAAACAAGGAAGTAGTGTAGAGGCTGAACATTGATAAGGCAATGATGGTGACATGCATAGCAAGAAAGCAGGTGGAAGGGTAGAGCTACTGGCTTTTCTCATGGCTTTGTAATGTCTATGTAATACACTATGACTCCTGCCAGATTATTACCTCTTCATATGTGTAAGAGGTTACCAAAGTTGTGATTTTGAATTCAATAAAATTTGATTATTGTTGAGACCTACTCCAACCTCTGGGGAAGACAATTTGCAGTTGTCTCTGGTGACCATGCAGAAAAATAAGTATTGTATTTTTTAATAAATAAGTATTTGTTGAATACATTTATCCTCATGAGGCAATCAACAGCTATTTTTAATTGAATATAGCATATCTTTTATTGTTCACTAAAAAAAACAAGACAGATTTGCATTACTCTCATTTTAGAGGGAGGAAGCAAAGCAAGAGATTCTATAGCATGCCCAAAGTCACTCAGGTAAGAAAGGTGATTGGGCTGCAGGTCTCTAATTTCAGGTAAATATTGAAATACGTATTCCTTGTGCAGGAATTAGAGGCACAATAGTGCACAAGATAGAAGCCCTGCCCTCAATGAGCTGACAGTCCAGTGGGGAATACAGATAGGGTGAGTGAAGTTCAGGTGCTACAGGATCATGCAGGCAGAGTCTTTGAGGGACAAACATTCAGCATTTGTGGTTCATATCACTGAGCAGAGCACATTTTCCACTTGGTTCAGATATCTGAGGTCCTTAAAGGCAGTCGCTGATTCTTATCCTTAGGCTATGCTGCAGTATATAGGCAGTGGTTTAGCACATCTACCTTAGCAGTTACTTAATGCTAGGTGTTTTGGGGTACACTGTGGCTTGGTATCCTTGCCTATTAAAGAGGCATGCTCATACTCACACTACCTCATAGGAAGGCATCTTTAGGAGGCACTTAGAATAGTGCCTGCCACATCAGTACCAAAATATATGTATGGCTCCTTTCTTTATTCAGTTAGCAATATACCTGAAACAGTAGGCACTCAGTCAATGTTTTTAGTCACTGTAGGTTGGAGAAAGTTTGAATATATTTTCGACCCTGGCCAGAAAACATTATCCTGATATGCCAAAGCTGAGGGTTAGATACCCAGTCAGGACACATATGAGAACAACCAATGAATGTATATAACTAAGTGGAAGAACAAATCTCTCTCTCTCTCTTTCTCTCTCTCCCCTCCCTCTCTCTCCATCTTTCTCTCTGAAATCAAGAAATAAAAATATTTTTAAAAAGAAAATTTGAATATATTTTCAACAACCCAGTAAATAAACTCAGACCCAATGGGGTTAAAAGCCATTTTGGCATAAATTAAATAAATCCATACTCTCATCAATCAAGGCCAGTAGGTGGGTGTGAAAATTTGGACAACTGACAGAGGTATATATAGGGCAAGATTTTATTATGAGGCTGTCAACCGGTCTTCTTTTATTACTTTATCTGTATATCTCTCCTCTCTGCCACCTCCATTACCACCATACTACCTCCTCCTCAGCTCCTGGAGTTCTCCAGGAATCCCCTGTCTGTTGGATAGGAACAGTGTGGGTGGCAGTTGTTGGTTTCAACCAGATCATTGTCTTGGATACAGGCAAAAAGTTCCAGACTGGCTAATTGCCTCTCAACTTCTCTGTGGAATAGATCCTTTTATTCTGAATCTCCTGATGTGCACTACAATAAAAGAGATCCTGAGAAGTAAAGCATAATATGGGAAATAAAATTGAGAAAAGATTCATCTCAATTTTGTAGTTTCATTGGAATAATAAGTGACAAGAGACTTTTAGAAATTATAATGTACCAGATTACTTGTAAATTACTTATAAGATTAATTACAAATTATTTACAAGATTAATTCCCAAACTTCCTTTTACTAATACCTTCCCTGAGAAGGAACTAGAAAACAGATGAATACCATCACTATGATAACAATCCAGAATTTTTTTTAATGAACTTAGAGGAGATAACAATAACAGAAAAGAATAAGTAATATTTTTCAAGGGAAAAATGCTTTTCTTTCCTAGAATGACCCAAACTCTAATTGCATGTCTGAAGCTTATAATACTAGTCATAATGAATTCATTTAGCATGATTATGGGGTTCAGTACAGCTCTTCAGATGAAATTTTGTTCTATTGTAATTTTGCTCCTGAGCACTATATCATTAAAGTGAAATATTAATATTTTTATTACAAATGTCAAGAAAATTATGGACAGCATTCCAAAACCACAAAATCTTGAAATTGTTTTTATAAACCTACATTTTCTTTCTATCCTAACTATACTATAGGATATGTTTTATTGATTTTAGAGACAGAGGAAGGGAGAAAGAAAATGAGAGAGAGAAAGAGAGAGAGAGAGAGAGAGAGAGAGAGAGAGAGAGAAAGAGAGAGAGAGAGAGAGAAAGAAAGAGAAACATCTATTGGTTGCCTACCGTACATGCCCCAACTCTGACTGGGCTCAAACCTTCAACATAGGTATGTGCCCTGACTGGGAATCAACCAGATTCCCACAACCTTTTGTACAGGATGATGCTCCACTAACTAAGCCACTGACCAGGACAAAACCTACATTTTTTAATATACTATTCAAAGACATGTTCAAGTTGTTAAGAAAATATATGTAATGACTCTCATTTATCATGGGTATTTATTATTCTGAAATTACATAAATGCTCAGCTGAACCAAAGAGCAACATCAAAAGAATTTATATGAAAGATTAATTAGAATAGAATATTTCCCTTTAGAATAATTCTAAAGGAACTTAGTGTGTTGGTGTTCATTTTAATTACAATTTTCATTTGGATGAAGTTCTTGTTTGTTTTGAAATATTCATTTGCTATTTCAACCATGGTTTCAGAATTTACCTTTAAACAACTTGGTTTCAGAATCCATACAATGAACTAAGAGTCTTCTGTACCAAATCAGACATGTGTTCATAAAGCATGGACCTTGAAAAAAAAAAAAAGTAATGCTTTTTTCACAACTGTGTCTGTTCTGAGAAAAAAATACTTTCAAATCATAGTTCTTTGGGGTATATTAAAGTAGTGTTTTTGGCTCTCAAAATGACCATGTGTAACTTAAACCACGAAAATGTGTCTTGTTTTAAATTCCCATGG
Source organism: Vespertilio murinus (assembly GCA_963924515.1). Taxonomy (NCBI): domain Eukaryota; kingdom Metazoa; phylum Chordata; class Mammalia; order Chiroptera; family Vespertilionidae; genus Vespertilio; species Vespertilio murinus. The sequence goes on from OZ004707.1 coordinate 115,452,659, forward strand.
ACAAAATTAGTATGAGTCCTGAACCACTATTTCCTGTGGAAAATACTAACCCACTAGTGGGAATAAAATTTATCCTAAAACTTGCTGGTATTATAGAACAGTTTTGACAATAGTACCGCTAGTATCAAAAACTTTGGAGGTTTTATTTTTTGTGGGTTGTTTTTTTGGATAGAAAAAGGGGACATATAAAAATGGAAATTTATTTTCTCACAGTTTTGGAGGTCAAAAGTGCAAGATCAAGGTATCAGTAGGTTTAGTAGCTTTTGAAGTCTCTCTCTTTGGTTTAGAGATGGCCACCATCTTGCTGTGTCCTCAGATGGCCTTTTATTTGTGTGAGAGTATCCCTGTGTTTCTTCTTCTTTTTAATTTTTTAATTTTTTTCAATTATACTTTACGTTCGATATTATTTTTTGTTAGTTTCAGGTGTATGTCATAGTAGTTAGACAATCCCATACTTGACAGAATGTTTCCTCCAATATTTCCAGTACACCCCTGTTACTGTACATCCTATATAATAAAGAGTAATATGCAAATTGACCATCACTCCAACACATAAGATGGCCTCCCCTATGAGGTCAATGATGGCTGCCCCTATGTGGACACAAGATGGTTGGCAGGGGAAGACAGTTGTGGACAATCAGGCCAGCAGGGGAGGGCAGTTGGGAAGGATCAGGCCTGCAAGGGAGAGCAGTTGGGGGTGACTGGGCCTATAGGGGAGGACAGTTGGGGAGGACCCAAACCTGCAGGGGAGAGCAATTAGAGACAACCAGACTGGCAGGGGAGGGCAGTTAAGGGTGACCCATCCAGCAGGGAAGGGTAGTTAGGGGTAACCAGGCCTGCAGGGGAGGATAGTTGTGGGGGGGGGGGGCAAGCCTGCATGGGAGGCAGTTAGGGGTGACAGGCAGTTGGACATCCCTCAAAGGGGTCCCAGATTGGAGAAGGTGAAGGCTGGGCTGAGGAATATCCCCTCTGCATGAATTTTGTGCACTGGGCCTTTAGTAGTTATTATAATACTAGAGGCACAGTGTGTGAAAATTCATGCACTAGAGAGGGGTCCCTCAGCCCAGCCTGCCTCCTCTCACAGTCCGGGAACCCCCAGGGGCAGGAGGCAACCCAGTGATCAGGGGACGGCAACACCCCCATCACACCTCTGCTGCTGCCACTGCCAGCAGCACAAGCCTTGGGCACCCTGGACAGCTGTACAGCCACCATCTGAGGCTTGACTGTACCTTGGTCCAGCCTTGGGTGTCTGTGGGACTGAACTGACTGGGGGACTCTGGAGGCAGGTGCACAGGACTGAGGAGACTGGGTGCCACCATCTTGTGGCTGTGGGCACCACCATCTTGTGGCTGTGGGCACCACCATCTTTGAGGGTGGGGTAGTCAATTAGCATATCCCTCCTTATTAGGTGTGGGCACCACCATCTTTTGCAATGGTGTGAGGGAATTTTAGCTATTTTTAAATTTTTGGCTATTATGAATAAAGTTGATGGGGACATTGTTGGACACATCTTTTTATAAGTATACTAGAGGCCTGGTACACAAAATTCATGCATGGAGGAGGGATTCCCTGAACTCAGTATATACCCTCTCCAATTGGGGACCCATTGAGGGATGTCCAACTGCCATTTTAAGCCTTATCCTAGGGATCACAATCTGGGACCACTGGCTCCTAACTATTCACCCGCCTGCCTGCCTGATTGCCCCTAATTGCTTCTGCCTGCAAACCTGATCACCCCCAACTGCACTCCTCTGCTGGCCAATTTGGTTTTGGATGGTTGCTTCCTGTGCCAGCACCAAAAGCTTTACCTCCTAGACAGCCATTGACTCCCCACAGCACCCAGATTTGGTTCTGATTGGTTGGTTCCCATGCCGGTCAGCATCTCCAGGCCTATCTCTGGGCCTGATCAAAGAGGCAGGGCTTAACAGAAGACCCCCAGAGGCCGGGAGAGAAAGAACATCCTGGCTACTGGCAAGGATCAGAAAGAAGGAGAGAAAGAGAGAGGTAATTACACTGATCAACAGCTTCCACTGAGGCTGCAGGTGAGACCCTGACTCACTTTCTGGATCTCAGCCACCTGAGCAGTCAGTGTTGGGTCAGCGCTGACTTCTGGATGGTCTGCATTTGGTCCAAGGCTTTAGTCATGGGAAGCGACCCCCTGATCCACCCCTCTGATTGCAGGCTGGGCCCCTCTGTGGCCTGCTGGGAGTGACCTGCATGCAGAGGAGGTTCCTGGGATGTATGCAAATTAACCTCCATCTATGTTGGGTTGATTTACATACTAACTCTGATTGACTATGGGCATAGCAGAGGTATGGTCAATTTATATGTTTCTCTATTATTTGGTAAGATATTTTTTTTCATTTCATATCTTTGTGAGTAGACTTTCTTGGTCATAGTTTAGATGTGTGTTTAGTTTTAGAGGGAAACTTTTTTCTAAAATATGTTGTAACATGTTATAGCAAAACATGAGAAATTTATATCTGCTCCAAAATCTCACCTATCTTGGGAGTTGTTTGGTCTTACTTTTCCTTTCTTTTTAAGACTTGTTTGGGTTTTAGTAATTTTATTAATCAAATGACCAAATGTTAACTTTTTTTTGTACTTGCTAATTATCTCTCTTGCTTTTTTCCCCTCTTGTTATTATTTTCTTTCTTCTGTCTTTTGCTGGGAGAGCAGTTATTTTTGTGGCTCTTTTCTCAACTTCTTGAGATGGATGCTTACATAATTTATTTTGGGCTTTTCTTTTTCTATTAGATCTGCATTTAGGCCTATGAGTTTTTCTCTAAGCTGTATTCATCATCTTCTGATGTCATATTTTCATTTTATTTTTCTCAAAATATTCCACTGTGATTTCCTCTTTGCCCAGTGGGTTATTTAAAAGTATACTGCTTGATTTTCAAATCTTCCACTGTGGACAGAGGACATATTTGTTTTAGTTTAGAAATTCAAAAATTGTTGAGTCTTATTTTATTATGTGGCTTTAAAAACACACATACCAAAAAGACATGTATATTTAATTCAAAAAAGTAAAAATTTAGATACTATTTTAGTCCCTGTGCCACCTGTTATAAAGATCTTCTAAAATGTTAATGCTAGCTGTTCAATTCCCTGTATAGTACATGATATTGTTTTCTTCCAATACTACATGCCAGAGATTGCTCATGTTTTATTTTGCAATGTTTGTTAAGTTATATACATATTAAGCATTTCATTTGGTCATATTTTATTCTTTTATTCTTTTATTTATGGCTGCCATTCTAGATTTTACTCCCCTTCTTTCCTAATTTATATTCTTTAAAATTTCTTTAAGACAAGTATTGGTAGTGAACCTCTCTGTTATTATTCATCTGAAGGTTTAATATGTGCACCACTTTGGGGCATGCATTTTGTACACAGAATACAAGAAATATAATCATACATGACAATATTAATAAATTTGATTTGATTATAATTAGAAATTTTATAAAAAGTTTGTCAGAAAACACCACTGAACAAAAACATGAGCAACAGAGTGTGTTAAAAATTTTGCAATACACATAATAAATAGTATTAATATTCAAAGTGTACTTTTAAAATGCGGAGAAAATAAAAGTTCAAATCAGGAAGACACTATCCCAAAAGACCCAATAGTCCTTTCCAAAAGAACAGTGAACATAGGAAAACCTTTTCCATTTTATTTGGCATCAACAAAATAGAAGTCAAAATAACAAAGATTTACTACTAACTTCCACAAAGTAGAAAAATTTGAAAGAGTAATAATGCTAATGGTTGGCAATAATTTGAAAGCACCTACAATCTTATCATTTGTGCAATTTTTTATATGTGGGTTTTACTATGATATAATTGGTTACTTAAAAATGCATTATATTGCCTATCTGGCATGGCTCAGTGGTTGAATGAGAACCTATGAGCCAGGAAGTCATGTTTTGATTCCTGGTCAGGGCACATGCCTGAGTTGCAGGCTCCATCCCCAGTAGGGGGCGTGCAGGAGGCAACCAATCAATGATTCTCTGTCACTATTGATGTTTCTCTCCCTCTCCCCCTCTTCTTTCCTCTCTGAAATCAATAAAAATATTTCAATGCATTGTAACATTTCAATATAACTACTGAATAATAGAAATACCCTTGAAAAATTTCCCAGTGGGCAAGGGTAAATCATTTCTCCTCTGTGATAGGAGAGGAGAGGAAGTGAAGTTTTTGGGGAACACTGGAATAAGCATTTTGGGAGGCCCCCACAGGAGGACAAGATATAGTAGAAAGTTTTATTTCTGTGAAATTACACCCATGGGTTTCCAAAGTCCCATTTACCTTGGTCCAGTCATAGAATTGTAGCTGGGGTTTCAGCAGAGCTAAAAGTCACAGCCATTGTCCAGAGTTTCCGTTTCATATTTGCAACGTGCAATACAGCAGCAGGCTAGCTGCCGTCCGTTAATCCATTGTATGTAGGGTCCGCATGAAAGCCAAGGGCAAGACAGTAACATGAGCAACACGAGTCCCCAAAGAGTGAACGCCTTTGTTTAGGAATCCATGTATATCCAAATGTTTGTGCACTCGCAGTGGCCACGCCCATTCTGGCCAACCACCTCTGTCCCCTCGTGTAATTGACAGTCAAATACCTTCCCTATGTCACCCCAACTTTACTGGGCATGTGGCTCTCTTCCCTCTGTGGAATTATGACATTGCAGCATCCTGGTGAAGCTGCCCAAATGGCATGCTTATAATATTTGGTCTTTTCTTTGCTCCTTTCCTATTATTAATAACTAACTAATTACAATGGTATCACCACAATATCTGCTTTAGGGAATTAGAAAAATAAAAATTTTGGTCTTGAGATTTCCAAGGGGATTGAGTGGATTATATCTAGTTTACCATTCTGGGGGCTATTCAAATTGGGGTTAAAGTGGTTACCCCCAAAGAAATTTAGGTATATTTCGATAAGGTATAGCTGTTAGGGACCACCCCTCAATAAAACTTATAAAAATGTTCTCTAAAATAAGGTATGAAAAGAAATAGCAAAAATAGCATTGTATGGCTTGGCTCACATGGCTCAGTGGTTGAGTGTCGACCTATGAACCAGGACTTCCTGCTTCAATTCCTGGTCAGGGCACATGCCCAGGCTTCGGGCTCAATCCCCAGTGTGGGGACGTGCAGGAGGCAGCTGATTGATGATTCTCATCATTGATGTTTCTATCTCTCTCTCCCTCTCCCCTCCTCTCTGAAATCAATTTATATATATATATATATATATATATATATATATATATATATATGTATGTATATATATATATATTAAAATGATTGGTATCATTATAGATCAAGAAATCCAAACTGCCAAAATAAAACAAGAAAGTAACTCTCCATGAATTGATGATCTACATGAAATGGGCCTACTTTGAATTCTTTCTCAAATTCCTATCACGGACTTTTAGGTATGGCAGTCAGCAATTAAATTCTAAGCAGCCGTGGGTAAACTACCGCCCGTGGGCTGAATACAGCCTGTTTGGCTGTTCTATCCACCCGCGCGGAGCCGAAAGAACGGGCCGTACCCTTTTATGTAATGATGTTTACTTTGAATTTATATTATGTCACACAAACACTCCATCCATGCTTTTGTTTCGGCCCTCTGGTCCAGTTTAAGAACCCATTGTGGCCCTCAAGTCAAAAAGTTTGCCCACCCCTGTGAATCAAAAGGGAGAAGAATGGCAAAAGCAAACCTTAACTCAAACCACCCTATGCACTCTTCAAAAATAAACTTTTCAATGTTTCAGTTTGGCTGCTAGAAAAATTGACTGAGCTTCACTTGCACCCTCTCTCTCTCTCTTTCACACACACACACACACACACACACACACACACACACTTGATTGAACATACAGCCCTGAGCAAAAAAAGTAATCACATGGTAACATAGCACTCCCACCTTAAACAGTGCACTCAAGCACATTATAAATCACTTGTTTATTCTATTTCATAGAGAGAAATAGCACACATCAAGTGCTCACCTCGTTAGAGGAGTGTGAATCTTTCCCTTTCTTTGATAGTTACAACCTTAAAGTTTGAATTGTTTTCCCAATGTGATGTGTGTGTACTCATGCACACAAGTGACTTTTATAAGAATTAAATAGCTAAGCAATTAATCGGCTAAATAAATGAAAGAAAATCAGGAAAGCATTGTTAAGCTGTTCTCATAGAATGTATTACTGGTTACACTTCTGAAGATAAATCAGATTAATGTACCACAAGCCACACACTTATAAAGTCCTGACGTATCACAGAAAATGGCATTCAAATGAAGCCCCACACAACCCACGTGGGTATGTTGCAGAGGCAGCTGCTGGGTTGCAGTTACATATCTGCCTGGTGTGAATATCCTAAGTCGGGCTTTCAGGCTCCTCCTGGCCTGTCGGCGGCCCTCCCCAGAGCCAGCCGTGTGCAGCACCCACCCTGGGAGCACAAGCGGTTGGTCAGCCCCAGCGAGCACCACAGTCCCGGGTTCTCTGCCGCAGTCTGTGCACAGACATTGCTCTTTATAAGGTTCTGCTCTGAGCCTCCAATCCCTTGAAGGCAACCATGGTTCTGATCGTTGACAGACAAAGCGCTCAGGGAATGAGCACAGCCTTCTGGAAAGGCAGATATCTAGCAGAGTGAATACACCCAGAGGACTGCGGATGGAAGTGATGTCGGACAAGATCTAACGCCTGCGAATTTGGCTGAAAAGGAATTTAGAAGACATTCCAAAACCGGGGTAAAGCAATCCAAAGCAGAGAATCCATGGGAGAAATATGGGCAAAAACCTCACTTAAACCTTTCAAATTTTTAGAAGTTGGAAAAATAACTACTCAGCTTAGCAGAACAGAGAGCTGCCTGTTCAGTATCTTTGAAGCAAAATGATGTCCATCATTATTATTATTACTAGTAGCCCTGCACACAAATCCATTCGCCAGTAGCTCTCTGTGGGGCCTGGCCAAACTGTACCATCCACAGCCGGGTACACAACACTTGCCTCATCATCATCGTCGTAGCGATGAAGCAAGCATTCCTCCAGGCTACTCATGCTGCCTGCTCTCAGCAACCCCTCCCCCTGGAGTGGGGGACTCTGGTGAGGCTGAAAGGACAGTGCACCGCCACCTTGTAGCTATGGGCACCATTATCTTTGTGATGGAGTGACAGTTAATTTGCATATTACCCTTTTATTAGATAGGCTTTTTCTTTTGCATACAAAACCTAGCACCTCTTTAAAATCAAAATACTCCAAAACAAACAAACAAAGAAACAAACAAAAAAAAAGTATTTCTTTCATGCCCCCCCCCCCCCAAACCCCTGGTCCTATTACTTCCAATTTAGTTATGCAATGGCCATCCCTTCAGTCATCCAAACTAGAAATCTCAACCCTGGAGTGTCAGCAGGAAAGTTACCCTGCACCCCCCTATCACAACGACCATCCAGCCCCTTAGGGCTCTTCCTTCTCTCTCCATCTGTCACTGTCGTGGCTTTAATTCAGGCTCTTCTCGTGTGTGTCCTGGAGGGTAATAATACCCCACCCAAACAAAAAGTATCACTTTGCCTCCGGTCTCTGCTCTCCACAATAATTCATCCTCCACACTGTTCTCAGTTTCTTATTTTTGTTTAAAACCCAGAAGCAAAGCTGTCACTCCAGGTTTGAAATTGTTCCCACTCACACATCTTCATTCTCCGGCCCCAGGCTACTTACGGGGTAGCTTCCCTGCTTCTCCCCCCCCCCCCAGCCGCACTCCACCAGGATCGCTCCAGTCGCTATTTCCTTTATGTGTACATGTTCTGAGCCTCTAAGCTATTGCCTCAGATCAAAAAATGTCCCATCAAGAAAGAGAATTTTCCCAAAACCTGTTTGGCTCAGTGGATAGAGCGTCGGCCTGCGGACTGAAAGGTCCCGGGTTCGATTTCGGTCAAGGGCATGTACCTTGGTTGCGGGCACATCCCCAGTAGGGGGTGTGCAGGAGGCAGCTGATCAATGATTCTCTCTCATTGATGTTTCTAACTCTCTATCCCTCTCTCTTTCTCTCTGTAAAAAATCAATAAAATATATATATATATTTTTAGTTTTAAAAAATATATATATATATTTTATTGATATTTTACAGAGAAGAAGGGAGAGAGATAGAGAACCAGAAACGTCAATGAGAGAGAAACACTGACCAGCTGCCTCCTGCACACCCCCTACTGGGGATGTGCCCGCAACCAATGTACATGCCCTTGACCGGAATCGAACCCGGGACCTTTCAGTCCGCAGACCGACGCTCTACCACTGAGCCAAACTGGTTTCAGCTCAATAAAATATATGTTTTAAAAAAGAGAGAATTTTGAACAGGGGAAGTTTATATAAAGAATTATTACTATAGCAGGGGATTTGAATGACAAAAGACTGGCTATTAAAAAAAAGTAAATTGGACTTAAAAGAATATAGGATTGCAACTCTAGGGAGCAGCCATCCCCTCCAGAACTGAGAACATTTAAGACCCACCTCCTCCAAGGCCGAGACCTAGATTTTATGGCCATGGCTCACTGATGGCAGAAGAGTTACCATAGTGCCATGCTGGAGGAATTTGCTGGAAATTCACTCTCTGAAACTTACCCAAAGAAAGCTGATCACAGGCAGGTGTCTCATCAGAGGCACTATGCAATGACCTGAGGTGGTTGCTGGGGCAGCTGCTGGCTGCTAAGTGCTGCTGGCCACAGCACTGAGGAGCTGGGTGTGGGAGAAGCCACGGGAGCACCTGTTCAGCAAGCACCCTGTACCTAGGAAGCCAAACCCTTTCCTTCTGCAGTGTTTCTCCAGCACCCACTACTGACAAAGCTTAGCATCATCCCTCCAGCTGACAAAGGAAAACCATTAAAGAGCCCATCTCCATTGTTGTAGGCAATGAGGGGTGAGTTTGGACCCAGGCGGCATAACGTGATAACTGGAATATGCCCAAAGCTTTGTCTCAGCACAGAAAGTCCTTCTCTCATGGTCCAGTTCAAATGTTTCCTTCTCTCTAAGGCCTTTCTCACCATCATCACATCCTTTACCAAACAAAATTAAGCAATTCTTTGGAATACTGTCTATATTATTATAAATAGCATCTTTGTGTATCATAATTTATTTTTATGACTTTCTTGTACCATTTCTTTCTTTCTATATCTTCAAGGGTGGGAGTCATGAATTATGCATGTTGGTGTCGCAGCCCCTAAAGCAAGACCTGAAATCAGAGTGAGCACTCAGTTTCAGAGAACAAAAGAAAGTAGACAAACCAGAAATTGCCAGAAAGTAAAAACACTTTTGGTTGTTATCCATTACTTCTGTTTAGTTAGATGGGCCCATAGATCTTACATACTTTTGTCCTTTATCAGTGGAGCCTAGAGGGATCAAGAACCTTATCGGGCATTATGTAACTAGCTAGTGGCAACCCAGTTGACATGCATGACTTCAATTACAGTGCTTTCTCCATCCTGTCACATTGAATCCTGTTAGGGAATATATTGCCAACATTATTGTATTTAAATTTTTATTTATCCATATTTGGTAGTTTAAGTTACCAGATTTTATTAATCTTCTTAGTATTGAAAAATGTAATCGGTGAAATAAGAAACCATGTGGCTGTGTCTCACATACCCTACACACTCTAACAGATTGGCTCATCATTTTCCCCTCTGTTCATAATTTCCTCCCCCACCTTTTCATCTGTTTTTATTAAGTCTCTCTATAGTTGGAATAATAGACACACATTAACTTTAGCTGAATTAAAGAAGACAAAATGGGGTCTCACAAGGCACTAGACATGGAATCTGCAAAATCACAAATGACCAAAGCGCGCTCTCTCTCTCTCTCTCTCTCTCTCTCTCTCTCTCTCTCTCCTCTCAATCTCTGTCAGGTTCTACACCTACACTAACCTCCAGAATTTGAAGTCTCAACTAAAAATCAAAGAAGAGAACTTGATTTACTATCTTAGATCAGAATAGCATTCCAGATCCAATCAACTGGGTGATGGGCTAAACCAGAGACCTGTTTTGCTTTGTTTTTCCCTAACAAGTGTCTGGCCTGACAGAAAGAGAGGTAATGGGTTTAACACAAGGCTATGATGTGTTGTTTTCTACATACTTCTACTGAATTTTTTTGTTGCTGTTAATCCTCACCTGAGGATATATTTTTTCACTGATCTTTAGTAGAAGGGAGGGAGGGAGGTGGGGGGAGGAGAGAGAGAGAGAAAAAAAAAAAGAGACAGAAACATTGATGTGAGAGAGACACATCTATTAATTGCCTTCTGCACACATCCCAACCTGGGCTGGGATTGAACTTGCATCTAAGTACTCGCCCTTCACCAGGAATCAAACTGGCAGCCCTTTGGTGCACAGGCCATACTCCAAGCACTGAGGAATACTGGCTTGAGCTCAACTACTGAAATCTTACATAGCTTTCAGACTGACCCAGTTTAAATGCACCCCTATTGGTCAATCTTGCCTGATCTGTGAACCAAAATTATTACTTTTTCTGGATGCTGTGCCTCTGTTACACAACTCATTTTATTCTGATAACTATACATTTATGCTTACATATCTCTCTTTTCCAATCATGTGATTCATCTTCGTAGCCCTATAGAGCAATACCAATGAATACCCTGTTTCCCTGAAAATAAGACAGTGTCTTATATTAATTTTTGCTCCCAAAGATGCGTTAGGTCTTATTTTCAGGGGATGTATTATGTTTCCATGAAGTAGATCTTATTTTCGGAGGATGTCCTATTTTTGGGGAAACACAGTAGTTGTGTGTGGTATAGTATATGTGGCTCACTGAAAGACTTAAGGAGAATAATCTTTCTTCCTTTGTATTAATTTCATTGTCTCTGAACATCCATGATGCCCTCATTCATTACTGTGACAGTTTTTTTAACACACTCTATGTTGTAAGCACTGTGGTAGACACATATGCACAGTAATAAGCAAAATAGACTGTCATTGCGAAGCTCTCTCTACTGTAGTATTTAAGTAGCCAAGCAAGTAGATATAAAGTTATAAATTATAATTAGTTAAGCAAGTAAATATAGGGCTCCATGTTGGTATAATAAGAGAACCTAATTTAGACTGGATGGTCAGAGTGGTCATCCCTGAGTAAGTGATCTATCATCTGTGATGTAAGGAATTGCCAGAAACCTGCCAGGTGAGTAGCAGTGAGAGAGGGGGAGGAAAACAAGGGGAAAGGAATTTGGTATGTTCTGACGATGTTCAAAAGATCTGTATGCCTACAAAGTAATAAGCAATCAGATGAAAGGAACAGAGCTTAGCTGGGGAGGTATGCCAAAATGAGCTGATACAGGAGACGACTGCCTGGTATCTGATTGGGAGAGAAGTGGGAGTGCTACTGTAATGCTGAAACAGGGCGACATCATGATTCCAATCTAAATTCTTAACAGAGCACTCTAAATTCAGACTGGAAAATGGATTGGAAAGAGGAGAATGTGAAGAAGAAAAAAAAAACACCCCAAACAAAATGTAAGAAGTTCTGTAAGAGGGAAAAAATCTTTCTCTCCTCATCCTGCTAAATTTTTCATACCACCTTCCCCTTTGGGGCTATTGCTCTCAGTGACTTCCTATCTACTTTCCCTTGTGGCTCAAATATGGATTCCTCTTCTTGACATTCATGTCTCTCTTCCATCTTCCCTTAAGCCAATCCTCTGTCCTCCTAAATAACAACTCCTATATTTCTTTGTCTTTCTTCCTCTTTTTTTTTTCCCTTTAGAATTTCAGTCATCCTCGACTTAGTAAATTATGAATTTATACATTTATACCGTTATGAGATCCCAAGTATGACTGGTCATTGGAATCATTTAGAAAACTCTTTCAAAATATAGATTTCATAGCTCTACTTCCAGAAATTCCCAATCAACAGCTCTATTATAGTCTTAGATGTTTATATTTTTGAATAGTTCCTCCAAATTAAAACAGATGATCCTCATGTCCTCATTTTTGAGAACCTTGATTAAAGTACTATCAAATGCATATCATAATAATTTGGTTCTAAACATGTTCAAACCTCTCTTAGGTTTCTAGAGGCCACTTAAAAGGCATGTTGCAGACATATGATTAGAAATCACAATCCAACCATTTGCTGGCAACATCTGTTCCCATGCCAACAATAACTCACCAAGTCACACACCTGTGTAAAGAAAGAGAACCCTCTTTCTGATTCAAAATTACACAGTGGATTTTTCTAGATCTGCAGTCGCATTTTAGTAATAAAATTATTCCAGCTGCACATAATCCTATTAGCAAAACGCATTTTGATGCTGTCATATTAAGAAAAATATTGCATGATTTCTTATTACTCACTCATAAGTTTAAGGTGTCAGGTCACATGAGATAAATGAAGGCTATAAGCTTGTGTGATCTGCCTAAGAGCAAAGCCCAAGAGCAAATTTAAAAACTCTGAGCTCCCAAAAATCCAATCTTGTTTCTCGCTCAGAGCTCCACTACCTCCCACACTGCACATGCTGTAAACTTTATGGGGCCCATCTGTTAAGGAGTTTGTTTTCCAAATTTGCAGGGGCGTGGCACTTCTGGACTGAGTACCAGAACTGAATGTGACACATATTTTTACCTTTTTAACAATTTCGAATTGCAAGGGCACTGATGTTGGAAAGGTCATGAGAACAGAGGAAGTAAACCTTAAATACAGAATCAGGACAGCCAGGATTAAACATCATGCCCTGGGCAAACATGTACTTAACGCCCATCATGATGACAGCAGTAGCAATCCTAAGGGTATATTGAGTTTTCAGGTTCAGCTGTGGGCTGTACGTGGGCATAGCTTGGCATTTGAAATTAGACAGATTCAGACCATGATGTTTTCTCACAGTTAATGCAGAGACCATAGATAATAATTATGTTGCTGAGCCTACAGAGAATCCTTACAACCGATCCTCTATTAAACTGGCAAAACAAGTTGGCAGAGAAGTAGCTGGCAACTCCTCCCACTGATGTTCCATCTGTGCGAGGCTTCAGTCCAGTCCGGGAGATTGTTTCCGCACACAGGTTGTGCTTGCCGTATAATCAAGAGATAGTGAGTCCTAGTGGGAACCATTCCGTTGTTTCTGAGAGCCACTGCCAGTGGGGGCTAATGCTGCTATATCACGCTAAGGAGAATATTCATGCAGTTATGCCGGCAGGAAAAGAGCCACTTCTAAGTGTTGACTTGATGTACAGGTGACCTAAAAGTCACAAACAAGAACAGTTTCTTTACAGGATTCATTTTAGAAAAGCCTTTTGTTTCTTGTCATGGAAGCTTAGAAAACTCTTTTTGCTTAAAAATATTTTTTTCTGTTGATTGCTAACACAGTCCCTGGTATTTTCCCAGCAGCCGGGTTGCTGGCTCAGAAGAAAGGCTTATGAATACAAAGGGAGTGCACCAACCAGCTGAGGCACATCCGGACTTCCATTCTTGAAGTGGTATCTGTACTGAACACTTCCAATGCCACCCAGGGAGTAACACTTGTGTACTCTGAACTCCTCACATTCATTTGATATTTAAAATGCACTGTCTTATTTTAGAATTATTGTACTACATGTCGTATTTATTTTACATGATCCACAGTGCCTAGAATAGGGCCCCTGTTAACATGTTTTGCATCGTTAATAAATAAATGCACCCTAAACCATCTTCATTGACAACCCGTTGATGGCCATAGACAGGAAGCATCATTGGGTTATTCTCCAAGGAGGCATATCACCAATGCCTCACCCCATTGTCAGTGTTGGACACTCTATGGAACAACACGTAATAACAATAGATAGTACTTTGGTACCTTTATGTGCTAGGCTGATTATAGCAGATTACATGTTTAACCCATTTAATTGTCACAACATAAAGTAACTATTGTTATTTCCATTTCGCAGATTAGAAGATTAAGGCCCAAAAGACTTAACTTTATCTTTTTTTTTTTAGGGATTTATTTTGTTGTTATTATTTTTAAATCCTTACTTGAGGCTATTTTTCTATTGATTTTTAGAGAGTGGAAGAGAGAGGGGACGACAGAGACAAACAGATCAAACATGGTTGCCTCCTGCACAAGCCCTGACCAGGACCTAGGCTGGGGAGAAGCTTGCCAGCAAGGTACATGCCCTTGACCGGACTCAAACCCAGGCCCCTTCAATCCACAGGCTGACACTCTATCCACTGAGCCAAACCAGCTAGGGGTTAACTTTTTCTTTAGGATTTTATAACTGCTAAGTGGGGGCACTGAAAGTGAACTAGGGTGATCTATCATTAAAGCCCAAGTTCTTAAACACAGCGCATACTACCTCTGGATGGGAGTAGGATCCTAATGTCTTTAAGACTGTGTGTATGACAGAAACATAGAGGAGACAAAGGTTTTAATTATCTGTTTTCTCATGTGTTCTTCGGGGCATTCATGTTGAATACATATTAGGGGTTGGAAGCAAACCTGGAAGTTACTTCCTTCTATCTTCTCCTCATTAATTCATTCCAATACTCAGACTCCGAATTGTTCTCTCCCTCCCTCTTCTTTCCCATCAGGGGGAAACTAAGAAATATAAAATAGTAATAATGTCACAGATACATAGCAAAGTTCTGTGCAATTCTTCCTTCTCTGGAAGGTTTTTTTTTCTTTATTGATTAATTTATTACATATGTGTCCTTAGCCCCCACTGCCCCCCCCCCCACCACCACCACTTATGCCTTCACCCCCCTGGTGTCTGTGCCCATTGATTAGGCTTATATGTGTGCATATAAGTTCTTTGGTTGATCTCTCCCCCTTGCCCCCACCCTCCCCTGCCTTCCCTCTGAGGTTTGAAGGTCTGATCGATGCTTCTCTGTTTCTAGATCTGTTTTTGTTCATCCGTTTATGTTGTTCATTATATTCCACAAATGAGTGAGATCATGTGATATTTATTTTTCTCTGACTGGCTTATCATTATCTGATTTGCCTAGCAGCTCTAATTCATCCAAACAAGGTCTCCGTGGAGTCTTCCTTATCTGTATGCAGTTATAAGCCTCCTACAATCCTTTACTTACAACTACATGATAGTGGTTATCTTTTCAAAAGACTGCAGTTTAGATCTCCCCTCCAGGCTGTAAATTCCTTGAGAACAAAAGCTAGGTCTTTTATTTACTTGATATTCCAAGTTCTGTGCATTATAGTGGGCACTTAAACTGGTTGTTCTGAGTGAATTAATGAATCCAGTGCAAAGCTCTCATTTTATAGAGGAGGAAACTGCAGTGGAAGTGAAAATGTGAAGTGACTGATCATGACCACATAACTAAATGCTCAGTGGAAAAGCTGACCTCGGGCTGACTACACTTTCCATTGTGAATGCCAAGCTGTCCTCCCTAACCTAAATCAAAGCTGACCTCCTTAATAACTGAAAACAATAACCCAACATTAAAAGCTGTCGCCTTTGTATCTTATAATGTTATAATCTATAACACTCATTTTGCTCTTGTGTTACTGCCCTTAATCCTAACTTAGTTATGCATATGCATATTTTACTTTCCTCTGCCTAGATTATCATTATTTAAAATTTGGGAATGGACCTCTTATTTTTCTTTTCCTTTCTTAATGCTTTAATTGTTTGAGTGTCTGAGCTTGGGAAAATTAGGACTTGATCATTTAATCTACTTTTACCACTCCCATCATGATCATAGGGCCATTAGACTTGAAATATGTTGATATATCCCTGGCCGCTTTGGCTGAGTGGATAGAGCATTGGCCTGTGGACCAAAGAGTACTGAGTTTGATTCCAGTCAAGGGCACATGCCTGGGTTGCAGGCTCAGTCCCCAGTGGGGAGCATGCAAGAGGCAGCCGATCAATGATTCTTTCTCATCGTTCATGTTTCTATCTCTCTCTCACTCTTCTTCCTCTCTTAAATCAATAAAAATGCTTTAAAAAAAAGAAAAAAAAAGAAATATGGTGATTTATATTTCCTCATCTTTGCACAGTTCTTAGTAATAAGAGACTAGGTTTGAATTATAGCTCTGAGTAACCTTAAATAAGTTTTTCCCCCCTCTTTATTGTTTCTCATACAAAAAAAAGAGAACAATATCACCTATTTTTGGTGACTATTGTAAAAATTAATAAGGTAATTTTATAAATATTTACCAAAATATCTCACATTTAGCAAGTAACCAATAAGGTAATCAATAAATAGAGGTTATTCTCCCCTCCCTTCCTCCCTGTAAGCTGCCATGAATATGTTTTATTAACATATTTCTTTACATGTCTTAAACTTTAGTCGCATTGGTTAGGGGATTCATTTTTTATATTTATATTCTGATTGCTAATCTAACAGTTTCACCCTTAGAGACTTGTGCTATCTATAACTCTGATCTACCCAGGCTTCATCAATTTATTGTGCCTTCTCCTCAAAAATGTCACATTAATGGAAATAATGGTTTAAATTACAAGGATACTAGAATATCAATAATAACTGAATATATATCCCTGGGATGTGCCTTCTCAATATTATTACAAAAAATGCTGTAATAATAACATTTCCTGAATAAATATTCAGTTTGGGACACACTACATTTACATAATGTCAGATGCAAGTTAAAAAAACATTTCAAGGGAACAAAGGTAATAAAAACTCTTTTAATAAAGCAAGAAACAATTACTTTAAAAGATCATTGGTATTGCACAGAAAGAAACATAATAAAAAGGGAAATGAGTTGCACATCTAGGATACTGGATATCCTGAGTTATATTAAACTAGAGGCCCAATGCATGTAATTCTTGTAAGGGACTTGGGCCTCGCAGGAGCCCCGCTGCCTCTCGATTCCATCCCCACCCACTGGTCCTTCTAGAAGGTTGTCCTGGAAGGTTGTCAGGAAGGTGGTTCTGCTGTCCAGTCTAATTAGCATATTAGCTCTTTATTATATAGGATAGGAAAAATGTTTAACCTTATATTCCCTTAATTATTCTGAATAAACTAATATGGCACTTTGATTTTATTAAAAAATTAAACAACCTCAATCCTCCTACACCAAGATTAATCTCTTAGTTCATCCACTTTCATCTGCATTCTTTTTTTTTTAATCTCTGCTGGTTTTTCTTCTTTTTCCTTTTATGCTTACTGTTTTCACAATTTCACAATACTTCAAAGTTTATTGTCTTCTATTTCTTGCTTTAAAAATAAATTCTTCTTCATGTTGTCTTATCTTTCTACCTTTTTAATTTTCTTATTATCGGTCATTTTTAATTTCTACTGCTTTTGATTTTCTCTCCATCTCATTTACATGACTGTTCTGCTGTGTCTGCATCATATTGCTGTTTCTTCTGTTGATTTCCTCCCTCTCTTTCCTAATGCTACCCATCTGTCTATCATTATTATTATCATTATTATTATTATTATTATCATTATTATTATTATTATCATTATTTTAAAACACGGGTGGGTGGCCTTACAATGTTGCAAGAACAATTTGTTACTGGGATATTGGAGGGGGAAAGAGACACAGCAAACATTTATTCTAATGTGTATGTTTCTGTGCGTGTGTGGGGGAGGGGAAGGGGGTAGATAGCGTACTCACATCACTAGGTGGCACTGTTCCAGATCTGATTCTAGTCATATGGCTATGTCCCTCACCCCTTTTTTAAGGTTTATGCCCTATATATGAATTTTTATTCAAGAATTCATTTGACCCTCTGCAGCATCTACTTTTGAAATCTAGGACATTTCATATCAGTTCCCAAAAATAACAAAACAGTTAAGGCTTTATAACTGCTGGTTTGTGACTGAACTGGGGAGGAAATGGTTTGATTAATTTGCTTTTCTTGCATGAAAATAAATCCAGGTAAAGAACGTTACATACAAATCCGATAATGCATAAAATTCTAAATACAAGTCCAAACATTTAATTTGTGAAGTAGAATGCTTTAATGAGCAGTTCATACAAACATGTCTTTTAAGATCTCCACATCTTGATAATTAGATAATTTGAACATGTTATGTTCTTAAGATTATATTGTGTGCAAATCCATTTTTTGCTTACCCTGTGCACTCTCCTTTTGGAAACCTGACCCAGCTCTACCATTTACCAGTTGTGGCTTTGAACACATGAAACCTCACTCTCCCTTAATTCTCCAAATCTGTAAAATGGGAATATTAATGGTACATGGGGGATGAAGATTAAAAGGAACTGTTCTTCTGTAACTTAAAAATAAAGATGCAGATAAGTAATCAGATAATTACAATGCAATATTGTAAATAAATGATTGAGAAAGAACACAGAATTCTATAGGATGAAATAGGGTCAAGTGATTCAGAGTCTGGGTATGGGAAGGAGAGAGAAATACCTACCAGATAAAGTTACAGCTCAGTTGAAATCCAAAGAGAAGGTTTGACGGAATGAATTGGGAGAAGTTTAAGGAAAGTGTTTCTGGGAAAGGAATGAGCATATATTCTTCCTTCAGGTATGACTAAGAGAGTAGCACTGGCTTTATTCAAGAATTCGGCCAGCTTTTTCTAATGCTCTCAGTTATCTGTGAATAATTCATTTTGATTCTCTATAAAGCAAAAGAGTCATTTCAAGGACCAAGAAAAAGCGATTATAGCCTGACCTACTGAAGTGTGACTGTGAAATAATGAAACAGATTCTTAAACAAAATGTGGCATGAATTTTTTCTCAGATAATATGCTGAGCTCCTCCTTGTAGAATGCTACTACATTTGAATAAGAACTACATTTATGAATTATATTTTCCACAAGTGGTGGAGGGTTTATACTGATTCATCAATTATTCTCTCCTTCAGGGTAATTGTGTGAATTTGCAAATTAGCTTGATGTGGGATGGGAGAAGGGCACAATCTGGAGCCAGTCACTAATTGAAGCCATTGGACACAAAAGCAATAAAAGCCTCGATTAAGTTGATTACTTTTTTTAAAAATATTTTTTATATTTAAGCAAGCAACTGACCTTAGCTTTCACCATAATCACTGGAGTGATATCTCCAAGGTTGAAAGTTGGAAGAGGTGAGTTCCCCATAGCTTCCAGTGCCATGAAGATGTAGTCTTGATTTCCCAAATAGATAAAACAGATTTACTATAGTATGCAAAAAAAACCTGAGCTGACCTTGCTTGTCCTTTTTTAAAAGCAAACAGCATAAATGTGAAACAATGATTTTAACCATCCTGAAATTAAGTTAGAAAACTACCTACAAATACATGCAGAAAAAAAATGCATCTCTGTAAGGCTGCGAATTATGGACACTTTCTGTGATGAAATATGTAAGAGAAACCTCATGGGTCTGTGTATGGATACAAAGTGATTAAACTGAGCACTTACTGTAATTGCTTTCTACCATTTTGTCAAGTAGAGATTTAAATGGCAGCCATGTGGTATGGGTGGCGAAAAGGTCAAGTATATTCCCAGCTCTGGGTGTGTCCTTCCAGTCTTCTTCAATTTCTTTTTTATGATTCTCCTTATATGCATATCTCTCTGTATATTAAATAATTTGCCTTGAAGGTCCAGAATCTCTCTTTCCCTCCCCCCCTGTCTCTCTCTCTCCCTCTCTCCCTGCCTTTCTCTCCCTCTCCCTCTCTCTTTTCCCCCCTCCACCCTCAGGACCTCCTCCTTGCATTTATCCTCCACCTTCTCAGCACCCAGATTTACGGATTAAGGATAGTCAGGGATCCTAAGTAACTCCTCACTGACCTATAACAATAAGAGATCAGATAGGATTAAGATGACTCTGACAGCAATGTTTTCCCAGGCCCTGCCAGCACATATGCAGTTTCCACAAGAAACTTCACATCCTGAAGGTTAGCTATTGGCAACTAAAGAATTTTTCCTATAAAAAAATGTATCAACCAAGGGTCCCACCCTTAAGGACAACCTCCACTTTAAGTGATCTCAATTCAGTAATTACTCCCACACTTCCTCTTTGCACGCCTGTTTGAATTATGGAAAACCCTTTCAACTCTTCTGAGCAATTTGTGCCACCTGTTTTAAAAATTTCTTGGAATGGATAACAAGTAGCTAGCAATGCTACTTTTTTTTTTTTAATTTCCCCTGATAAAGTATCTCTGCTTCAAAGAAAAGCATATCACTCAGCTACCTTGGCTCAGTGGATGAGCATCTACTTATTAGCCAGAAGGTGACGGTTACATTTCTGTTTGGGGTACATGCCCAGGGTGCAGGCTCGATTCCCAGTGTGAGGTATGTATGAGGCAGCTGATCAATCAATGATCCTCTCTTATCATTGATGTTTCTATCTCTCTCTTTCCATCTCCCTTCTTCTCTGGAATCAATAAAAAATATATTTTTTTAAAAAATGAAACATATAAACAACAGTCATTATTATTCCCTTATGATTGTTTTTCTTTTTTACTTCCAATTGATTATGACAGCACATGCCTTTAGTATAATATCCCATAAAATCATGCACGTAGCATTAAATATTCAATAACACCCACTTGTAGCACACTGACACATTTAACAGTATCTCATTCATTTTCCCACCCTGGCCCTTTCTATCATTACTATTTAATTGTTTCTTACTATTAAAAATAAATCCACCCAACTATTCTGGTCTTCTTCCCGTTTGGATTACAGACTTTGAGATGTATGGATGTGTCTCCTTTTCCAAAAGGGTTTCACTCAATTTGACTTTTAATTTATTTTTTTCTTATACTCCAGACCTGTTTTGTTTGTTTGTTTGTTTTGTTTTTTGTTTGTTTTTTGTTTTGTTTTGTTTTGTTGCAGATTTGCCTACCTTCCATGGCTGAGTAGTTTCATCAATGATCTCCCTTCCTCTTTTTCATGCCCTAGAATATAACAACACTTTAGCATTTATCCATCTATTGCAGCTCCACACCAACCTCTTTTAAAAGCCACATGTTCACTTGGGAAAGGAATCAGGGAAACTCCAAACTAGTAGACTACATTAAAGTAAAAACTTAAATACATATTGAGCGAGGACATAATGATATAATCATAATGATATGGAAAAATTGGACTGGAATGTGTGGTGTTCCTCTGGGCAGGATGGTTCCCAAACTCTTTGTCTGGTGGAGTCAAAGAATGAAACCATGGAAGAGAGATGGTACAGCAAAGGCAGACATTTATTGAGAAACAAGCACAGACTCCCACATGGGGAGGGGAAAGAGTCTCACAGCACAAATTCCCATGTGGGGATGGAGGAAGAGTCCCCCTGAGTCCCTTTTCCTTCAGTTTATAAAGGCTGCAGATCTTTGAGTCTTGATATCCCCTCTGATTGCTCACTATACCCCTTAGATTGGTTACTATAGCAACTCCAGAGCTCAGACCTCACATGAAGTAAGTGAAGCTCCCTCCTTCTTCTTCCTTATTGTTTCCCTATTCCTTCTGGACTTTCCTCTTCCCTCTCTGGATGAGGGCTTTCTTCCTTTTTTTTCTGTAAATGTGTACCTTTCAGCAGCTCCCAGCTCCCTTATTCTATGGAAATGCACCTTCTGTTGCTCCCAGATTCCTTATCTAATGGAAATGTACCCTTTGCAGTTCTGTAGCCCTGTGCTTTTCCCATGGACCTCTTAATTTTTAAAATTTCCTAAACCTGCCTATTTCACCCTTTAAAATTCCTTTCAATAATATGTCTAAAACATTACATGTTGGAATTGGAACATGGTGATTTAAAGATAAATAGTTAAGGATAATGTGAATTTGTTAGGTGTGTAATATGCTGTGTATTGGATACTAAAAGATAATCCATCTACACCTACTATGATGGAGAAGTTTTTAAATAGTAGACAATTCACTATCTGTAACTTAGCCTTCTGCCTGGGAAAAAGTCCATATTCACACATCCTGCTGCTTAGTTAATAGTAGTTTCACTCCAAAAGAGGCTTGAACTTAAATACTTCAACTTTCTGTCTCACTCTAGGGTTTTAGAAATGGCCCATTTCGAGATGAGTTTGACCTTGATCCCCTTTCCTCATGCCATTTAAGATCATGAGGCAGTTAGTGTGACTCATTGAATAGCAAATATGGTATCACATCAGTGAACTGTCGTTTTTCCTAATCAGAATGTAAACCCATTCTATAATATCGTAAGATAGGACAAAGACAATGAGAAATGACCACCGAACTGCCCTGGGTTCTGAAGAGGGTGTGTCAACGCAAGTACTGAGAACCACACTACACTTCTGTAGTACCCCCAGTATTATTACCAGGTATGCTTTAACACTTCCATTTTTGCCCCAGGTTCTAAGGGAAGTGAGGTTATTAAAAGTGTCTTAATCCCACACCACCAGAGTCTGTTTCAAGTAGAAACTCCAGAGCCAGGCATGATTCTTCAAGCGCTCTCCCTATTTTCTGGTGGAAAAGAGTGCACAAGAAGAATAACCACGCACCAAATGCAGAGGGCTTCCAGGAACTAAGCACGATTAGAGAAAAGTCCTAAACTGGGCAACTATTCTGAGATTGAGCTCCAAAAGTTATTCCAGTCACCGTCCTCTTTGCCCAGCCTCCTCTTCACCCCCTCAATCAGCCTCAAGGATTCTAAAACCTGACCCAGCAATTTCAGTGAGAACTCACTCAGCCCTTGGCTATCGGAGGAGAAACTAGCTACTTTGGGCCCTCGCCCTATGGCATTTGCCTGGCAGCAGGGTTTCTAAGAATAGTTATTTTCTGTGGTTTTTCTCAGCCCCCACTCCCTAGGGAAACAAGTGAGGATAAACTTTCTTGGTCCTAAAGTTGTTTCAAGCATCAGCAAAATGTTTGCCTTGAGTTTTAGTCAGCATCTTATTTCATCTAAATGAATTCCCAAATTTCAACTTACACAAACTAAAATGCCCACCAGACAGGTCAGGGAGTTCCTATCCTGTAACATTAGTGGAAACAGAAATAATTAAAAGAAGGCTGAGTAATCTCCAGAAAGAATGTTTTTTTGAGTGACAAGTAATGCAAGTTAAAACTGAAAGCTGGTGTCACAGTCTGAGATAAAAGCACTATTTTGAATCACAAGCAATGTTAATTGCTAAGTAAGGGAGTTCTTTCAACACATTTTTTGACTAATTTAACAGAGAAATTTAAGAAGGAAAACAGAGTATCCCTGAAAATTCATTTGTAATAGAAAACAAAAAGCAGGGCAAGGCACTAAGCAAAAAAATGCATAGCTCCATTCAACCCCCAACACATAAATAAACTTTTTGAGAGGACTGTTTTTGCCTCTTGAGTCAAGATTAGAATTACAAATGGAACACTTATGAATGTCTCCATAAACCTGGAGTGCAAATAAGTCATATATCTTCTAGTTCCTAATTAACCAACCTAAGCTTTCACCTATCGTATTAGCAGGAAGCTCCCTAGAGAGCCCGCATAATATAGCAGGAAAGAGCACAGACTCGGGCTAAATTGGTTCCATATTCTTCTCACTTAACCATTTGTGTGACTTGGAAAAGCATAGGAAGATTAGGAAATTTTTCAAGATTACACCATTACAGTCCAATTTCCATATCCAAGTAGTCAGAGCAGGGGGTCTGATCAATTGACTTCTGCTCGACTTTTTTCCCCCCATCCAGAACACCTATAAACACATAGCCATGTAAACCGAACCCATAGGCTACTGACAAGAAGTTCTATCAGTTTGATAAACAAGGTGAATTCCTACAGATTCAGTTCTTTAGACAGGCCACCATGGAAACCCTCCCCTCCCCTTTTCCTCCCCCCCCCCCCACACACACAAACACACCCAGGAGGGAGGTTGACTCCCCTCCATTCAAGGCTGTCCCTGGCATAGAAACGGGGTATTAGCTTTCCATGGCTGCGGTAAGAAATCAACAAACGCATAGTGGCTTAAGACAACAGAACCTTGTTCTCTCCCCTTCCTGGAGGCCAGAAGTGTGAAAGCAGTCTCACTGGACTGAAATCAAGGTGTCTGTGGGCAGGACTGTGCTCCCTCCAGAAGCTGTAGAGGAAAATCCATTCCTCTCTAGTTCCAGCTTCTGGTGGCTGCCAGCATTGGGCTCGTGACTGGGAATTGGACCTGCAACCCTTCGATGCACAGGACAAAGCTCCAACCAACCAAGCCACATCAGCCAGGGCTCGCTACACTTCTGTATTGAAAAAATGGTAATGTTTTCTAATGCCTCAAAAATTATTAACAAATCATAGAACACCCAAGGTAACTGTCCAGCTTTTCTCTCACTAAAGCAAAGCAACGTTGCCCATGTAATGCCAAAACAAAGAAAGAAATAAGTTCCATCCGTGCTGAGAGGTACTGTGAAAATCAGAGAGTGAACTGAGGAAGGCAACTTTTTTCACTCTAATATATTTTAGACAATTTTTCTCTTGCTCCCCATTGCAATCTACAGAAGCTTGGTCCCCTAACTTCACCGTCAATATTCTCTCTCTCCTTGGCTTGTTTTAGAAGTTTGCATTATGGTTTACATGTATGGTTGTTAAGGCTGTGGACTCAGGGCCCTGCAGGCCGGGGTTCAAGGCCCTGCTCACATTTTCCTGGCTGTGTGATCCTGGACAAGTTACTACATCTCTCTATACTTGATTCTGATCTGAAAAGTCAAATCATCATCTCATTGTCTATTATGCAGATTAAACACATTAATACAGTGCTTAGAATAGTGTCTGTAACACACTAAGAACATAATAGGTATTAGCTCTTTCCTGTCCTTGTTCTTTTCATTCTTCCTCCTTCATTGAGGGTCTTGACACGTGGTTAACAGCTGCCTTTCAAATTTAAGAATTGGACCCATGATAGATGATTTTGGCATCTGCAATGATGCTTTATTTCCCAACTCTTATTCTCCAGGGGTGAATTTACCCTAAAATTAATAAAACAGAAGCTTTAGGGCGCCTGCTCATATGTCCTGTCCAAGGCCTAGGAGCTACTGTGTCATTTGTATTCACAATTTGTATTCTGTTTTTATTTATTTATTTATTTATTTTTTAAATAAATCTTTACTGTTCAGATTATTACAATTGTTCCTCTTTTTTCCCTCCATTGCTCCCTTTCACCAGGTTTCTACCCCACCCTCTGCCCTTTCCCCACTCCCCACTGTCCTCATCCATAGGTGTACAATTTTTGTTCACTTTCTTCCTGCACCCTCACTCCCCTTTACCCCGAGAATCACCAGTCTACTCCCTTTCTATACCTCTGATTCTATTATATTCACCAGTTAACACTGTCAATCAGATTTTTTAATTCCCTTGGTTTTCAGATTCACTTGTTGATAGTTACGTGTTTGTTGTTCATAATTTTAATCTTTATCTTCTTCCTCCTCTTAAAGAATACTTTTTAGCATTTCATATAATTCTGGTTTGGTGGTGATGAACTCCTTTAGCTTTTTATTATTATTATTATTTATGAAGCTCTTTATCTGGCCTTCAATTCTGATAGCTTTGCTGGGTAGAGTAATCTTGGTTGTAGGTTCTTGCTATTCATCACTTTGTATTCTGTTTTTAAAAGAGGATCCTGCCTCTGTGGTGCAAACTTCAGGTCCTATAAGGCCTGAATGCATCCCTCCTCCCTGCCAGTGATTTCCTTACTTCAGCCACACTCTCCAGTGGCCACTGTGGAAATTGGCTGCATCCTAACCTGTAATGAAGTCTCCTTTCCTGACCACAGCACCCCAGTTTTTTGTTTTGTTTTGTTTTGTTTTTAGTTATCTCTCTAGAGTCCCTAAAAATATCAAGTTTTGGACCCCATAAATATTTGTATATCCATAAATTATTAGTCAACTTTTCTTAAAAGTTACAAAGATTATATGATTTACAGATAATTTCAATTTTTAATTATTGTCATAAGTGAGGTGCCCTAAAATATCTTACCACCAAAAAAAAAAAAAACAACCAACCAACCAAACAAACAAACAAAAAAACTTTATGATCAACAAATTGGAAAATCTTGCATTGATGTTACTAGTAAAAACCATGCAGTTCATTTTGAATTATAAATCATCAACTTCCAATGTCCCTCTTTATATGTCAGGACTTTACCTACCTTGTTGGTGCTCAGTGGAGATATAGTCACACTGAAATGATGTTCAAAGGCCTCTCTAACTATAAAAGCATACCCGATGTCACCTGTCATTAAGAGCTTTGCTTCAGAAAATTGAATGGGATATAATTTTATATAAATATAAAAATATCTGTGGCTCAAATTTAATATACCAGTATCTTAACTCTAAAAAAATGTAAATGCAAGTAAAATTGAGGGAAAATTAGCATCAAAGATTTGCCTGAGCTTCACTGATTGTTCTAGGTAGTACATTGTTCATATATCAGAACTCACACTGCAGGATTTTAATTCCCGACCTGCCAATCACCAGCCAATTTAATCAAATTAACCAAACTTTCCTTGCTTCAGTTCTCTCATTTGTAGGCTAAGGATATTATAGTATGTACATATTGAGAATTAAAGAAGTTAAAATGTGAAATAAAACCTGACTCACAGGAAATGCTTTATAAATGTTAGCTATTTTTAATACCAAATGTCATTTCAAAAAAGCGGGCCATTTTTTGGAGTACAGAAATATTTCTAATCATATTAAAATGTTGTCCAGGCCGATCCGGTTTGGCTCAGTGGTAGAGCGTCGGCCTGCGGACTGAAAGGTCCCGGGTTCGATTCCGGTCAGGGGCATGTACATTAGTTGCGGGCACAACCCTGGTGAGGGGAGTGCAGAAGGCGACTGGTCGATGTTTCACTCTCATTGACGTTTCTAACTCTCTATCTCTCTCCCTTCCTCTCTGTAAAATATCAATAAAATATATATTTTAAAAAAATAAATAAATAAAAAATAAAATAAAATGTTGTCCAGTTTTTTATTAGGATTGTATTTTTATCCAATATTTTACCTACAGTATAGATTAGGATTTTTTTTCTGGAAATAATATATACATATTTTTTTCCTAATGTCCAAACTTTAATAATATAACTGAAAATATGTCTTTAAAATATATATTTATGCATGGGGTAAAAGCCAGAAATTACAAAAACTAAGAGTGCCCCAAAGA
This sequence comes from Vespertilio murinus, assembly GCA_963924515.1. Classification (NCBI taxonomy): domain Eukaryota; kingdom Metazoa; phylum Chordata; class Mammalia; order Chiroptera; family Vespertilionidae; genus Vespertilio; species Vespertilio murinus. Next base: position 115,479,639 of record OZ004707.1, read on the forward strand.
GTATTTTTAGGAGAATATTCCCTCATCAAATGTTTATTGAGGATGGCACAATGATAATAATTTATAAAAAGTTATACTCCTATGAGCTTACACTCTAGTAAAATATAACATACCTGTGTGAACATATGATGATCCATACATTGAGTTTTAGAGTATTTAAGTTTAAAGTGTCTCTTAATTAGAAATATTCCATTTTACCCATATTGAACATTTTTACCATATGTTTTCATGATTATTTTGTATTTCAGACTCTTTGTTTACTAATGAATTTATCTTTCTGCCATCACTACCTGAGGCCATGCAATTATGTTCTATTCTAGTCCCTTGATAAAGTTTTAATGTCAAAAAAATGTTAATATACTGGTTAACTTGCTCCATTAAAGAAATTAAAGACAGGGAAAGATTTAATTTCACTCAATTTAGGTAAATAACCTAGAAGCCCCTTGGAGCAGAAGTAAGCCTGCTTGTGCTCTTTACCACACCAGGACCCTAGAAGAGAAGAAATACTATCAGAGGATTATTGTGAATATAAATCCAATATTCTCCAAATTTTGCACCCAAAACAGGGCTTGCCTTTCAGTCACTCAAAGCATGAGAACTACATGCAGTTAGGCCTTTGAAGGCTGCTGGCTGATGAAATGGAAGTGGCTCTTGATTGAGTCTTTCTACTCTGGTGTGTCCAGTGATTGGTAACTTTTCCCAGAGTGCCATGGGATGTGGAAGTAATTCTCCCACCTACTAGGTGTAGGTGCTATGCCTGTACGGCTGATGCATCAGTGGGTGTGGCTGGGTTGTGATGTAGCATAAGCTAAATTCAACTGCTTGCAATAAACCAGATTTAACACCACTGCAGGATCACAGCATGCAGTGGTACTTAGCTCCACATCCCAAACACAGAGATCAGAGACTGTAGGATGCAGGAATTGGTGGCGGGAGTGTGGTGGAGGGAAATAACTTCCTTCCCTTTATATCTGAGGAGGGTTCTAGAAGAGAAATGTGTGTGAAATGAATTATACCTCTCAACCTCCTTCACTCTTACCTGGAGTGAATAGATTGCTTTGTCATACAGCTGCCTGAGGCTAATCCTCCACACTCCTACAGCCTGCTCACTCTACTGCCTGAGTACCTGTGAGGCCAGGATTTAAAAGCTTAAAAATAGAAGCAGGATTACTGGTCACAAACTGCTGAAAAACTTTAATTGCTTCCTGGAGAGAGGGAGAAGGACGTACAGTGGCATGAAGAGGGACTAATGGGGAAGGAGAATATACACTTTTTTAAAAGTTATCTTTATAATTGAAAGCATTACAGATGTCTCCCTTTTCCCACATTTACCCTCTCCACCCCACACCTACCCTTCCCTCCCATTTGCCCCCTCCCCCTAGGGCATACCACACTATTGCCTGTGTCCATGGGTTACACATATATGCATACAAATGCTTTGGTTTATCTCTTCCTGCCCCTCTCCTCCCACTCCTCCCTTCATTTTGAGATTTGTCAGACAGTTCCATACTTCTATGTCTCTGAAAAGAATATCAATTTTTAAAATAAATAAACTCCATTCTAGTACAATATTTCAATCACTCTGACTTCTCTTTTCCTGATTGTCAGAGATTTTGTGGATTTTCAGTTAGATTTTATGTCCATTCAATTAGAGTTTTATTTATAAAATGTCCTATTTTCTTCTACCAATTGAAATTCATCCCTTCCATAATCTCTGCATCACTTGCTAAGGCTGACTTAAAATATCCATCCTCCAATTCTGCTGGCTCATTCTTTTGCCTGAGGTTTCTGTGGGCAGCCGAACCCTGTCCACACTTTTACGATTTCCATAGATGAGTTATTGAGGCAGGGTCTAGCAAGGTGCCCCTTTTAGAAATGCAGGCCTTTTATGTAACACAGAGTAAGGATTAACAAATATATTTTAATAATTACATTTGATACTAGTTTTAGGACTCTTGTGGGTACCTGATGTCTTAGGGCTGTTCAGAAATATTTATTTTCACACTCCTGTCAGTTACTGTTAGGGTGGCACTGTCTCATCTTGATGAACTCAAGTATGGCCATACAATCTCTTTTATCCAGTGAATGGGTGCTGTAAATGTCATTTCCAAGCAGAAGCTTTAAGAGACACTGCATGTTGCCACATGTTCTTTGCCTTTCCCACAGTAAATGGCAATGTTCCAGAGGAGAGCTTGAATCACCAAGAAAGGACAGCAACAATGTAGGAATAGAGACTAGTCAGTGAATAGCAGAAAGCCTTTGTTTTAAGTGAGTGATATTTCAGTTTTGTTTGTTACTAAAGTTTAACTCAGGCTATTCAATTAATATCTATATCTATCTATCTAACTATATATATATATAGTTATATATATATATAGTTATATATATATAGTTATAACTATATAACTATATATATATAGTTATATATATATATAACTATATATATATATAGTTATATATATATATATATATATATATATATATAGAGAGAGAGAGAGAGAGAGAGAGAGAGGCTAATATGCAAATTATTCCCTCAACTGGGAGTTAGACCTTGGGGCAGGGCTGGCTGGCCAACCTCCCATGGCCCCTCCCCTTGGCCGGCCCTGGCACGATCATGCACCAGGCCTCTAGTATATCCTAACATGCTTCTGGGTTCCCTAAGTTGTTGAATATCATTGTCTTTTCTTTAAAAAATATGTGCATTTTACAACTTTTTAAAAAAAATTTAATGCATTTCACCTATATGATAGGCATCGTACTAGTCTTTAGGAATAGAATTGATATTGGTCTTATCCTGAGGGAACATACAATGTAGTGAAAAAAGATCATCAGATCAGCAACAATCTAAAAGATGGTGATATAGAGTATTTCAAAGTGACAAAAATATACAGCATAAGCATCTCTGCTAATCCAGGAATGAGAGCAGAGGGGGATACAAGAAGACTAATATATCACCCTCATAAATTAAATCAGCCATGCAAAAACATGCAATCAGATCTCAGGGTGTTAGAAGCTAGAAAAAGTATCTTTGAGCACAAGTTTCTAATCTGAAGCTTTAGGAATCTAAGGTGAACTTACACTGTGTACAAATGGAAAGGAGCACCACAGCTCTAACAGCACAGAAAATAAGGGAGTGCCGTGAAGGAAGCAGGTGACCATCAAGTCGGAGAGGAAAAGATCACAATTGTGTAAGCAATATGAAAGTGCACTGGCCTGAGAGTTAGGTGAGCTGGGCACTGAGTATTATAACTGTGAACAATAGCACTGTCAATGTGGAGCCCCTGTATGTATTGTGTCCTTCAACTATCACTATAAAGCTGTAAATAGCTGTAGATAGCATATCACCTCATCTTAAAGATGAGTAAAATAAGTCTTAGGTAGCATAAGTAAGCTAGATTGTTCTGTCTTCCAGTTAATCCTGAGCTCTGAACTACTTGTCTACTGCCCATTAAAATTATATACAACTGGTATATATATATACCAATTGTCTGTTCGAAAGTTTGGGAAAGCATGAGTTGGGTTGATCGCTATGACATGTATGACCACCAGGGGGCAGGGTGGGAAACCAGCAGCAGCGGAGAGGTGCTGAAGGATCTTGGGAAGGAGGTGGAGAGGTGGGGAGGCCAGGCATAGGGACCCTACCCTGCATGATTTCATGCACCAGGACTCTAATATATATATATATATATATATATATATATATATATATATATATATATATATATATATATATATATTTTAGATCCCAATGTCAAGGCCCCCTCCAGAGAATTTAAGTAAAATTGAGAGCCACTCTGCTGCTATGTGAGTGAAAAAATACATAATTTTTCTACTTAGATTTTTATAAATAAATCAAAGAATTAAGAGTAGATGATTTCTGAGGTTCATTCCAAGCCAAACATTCTTCCGTTATAAAAATAAAATTATATTAAATGGATGTTTCCAAAAGATTTGAAAATAAGTAAGTGAATTTATGGCATATGTAGGTTATTAATTACATAGGCCTCATCTTGTCAGTAATTAGACTCTTAATTTATACTTATGGATCATCAAAATCCAGTCTTTCAATATTATTTTATAATAATTCTACTACTGAAATCCAATAAGTGATTGAACTAATTACTCCAGTATTATGTGATAAATTAGAGAAGACAGAAAAAAACTGAGTTAATTCTTATTAGTGATCTTGTAATATAAAAAAAACAATGCAATAAAAATTACATAAAATCATGATGCTTATTATTTTTAGAATTTGTATATAACCTACGTGCTTTTTTCTTCCAGGGGATCCCTCTAACAGAATTTCAGAGAGCTACTAAATTGATGTAAAGATGAAACAAAGTTAAATGTTTAGGGAAAGAGAAATAGAAGCTAGGGTGCAGTAATAATAGTCTGCTAAAACTAATAGAACATTCTCCATACTTAATGGGGCAGTTCAAAGGGAAGAGCATAGAAAATGGGAGCAGAAAAATTATAGATAAGTGAGATAGAAATCCACAAACATTTAAATTTGGAAAACAATAAATTCATTTGTCCAAGGGAACTGATTGAGCTATGGGAAAGAGGTATGAAAAATAAGAATTCTAGTTTTAAGAACTGAAGAAGAGGTCAAATAAGCTGAGAGAGATATAGCATTTATGCAGTGTTTAGGCTTTCTAATTTACTGTAAGCCTGAGAAGCATATAATAGCATCATATTCAATTGCAGATGATGAGGCAGAACTGTCATAAAAAGTTCAGGTCCCTTTAATCCCAATAAAATAATAATTGAGCTTTTAGTTATAATGAAATATAATCTCATAAGTTAAAAAATAGCTATACTATCCATTACACCTACTCATAAAAATGGGTCTAAGGGCAACCTGGACTTTGGAATGCTTGTACCTTTATCATGGGCATTAATGTTAAGTCACTAATTAATAGCATCTGGTGTTTTGAATATTTCCTGTGAATGTTGCTTTCTCAGCCAGGAATTAAGCAGCACAAAGCATTAAGGAGGCAACCATGTTCCTCATCACTTCACCCCAAGGCTATAAATCTTGTTTCTTAAACAACACTTACATATACAAAATGGTGAGTCTGGCATAGAACTTAGATTACCTCATTTCATAGCAACTTTATAACTTGCCACCATGTCGTTTGTCTACAGACATGTTTACCAATCCCTCAAGATAACAAGCAAATACAGAGTCCCAGGAAAGAAAATATATAAAGTCATTAAAATGAAAAGGTAGAAATTTGGCTCAGTGGATAGAGCGTTGGCCTTCGGACTGAAGGGTCCCCGTTCAATTCCGGTCAAGGGCATGTATGTACCTGGGTTGCAGGCACATCCCCGGTAGGGGGTGTGCAGGAGACAGCTGGTCAATGATTCTCTCTCATCGATGTTTCTAACTCTCTATCCCTCTCTCTTCCTCCCTATAAAAAAATCAATTTAAAAAAATTGGAAAGACAGAGAAGAACAGAAAAGAAAGGGAGAAGCAGAAAGGACATCAAAGTAAAAAGAAGGATGTGATATGGGGTGATGAGATACAAATTGCCCTGAATTACATTCAGTAAGTGTCCAGTTCAATTCAGTAAGCATCTGTTGAGAGCCAACCATTAGGTACTATTCAAACACCCACAGATAACATTATATAAGATCCAGGTCATTATTTAAAGAGCTCACAGCCTCTTGGGTAGGCATACATATGTGCATTTAAACACTCAATAAACTATTTTTGAGTAAGTATTATATATCAGGCATCATCCTAGGGGCTCAACATGCAAAAATTAGTATCATGTTATGTACCAGCAGTAAGAATAAAACACCATAGTCACACAGAGAAAAGAATGATGATTTACATGATGAGGTCATAAAAGGCTTTGGAAAATATTAACATCAGAAGCCTGTGGGATAGTACTGAGTCTTAAACTTACCAGCTGTGCAACTTTGGACAAGTTTCAAATTTCCATCACCAACTATAATACAGGATGGGGTCATAGTAGGTTTGCGGTTGTTTGTATGGAAAATAATATAATAACAAACAAATAATAATACAAAAACAAACTCTGTTTCATGTACTCATGACTGGAAGCCTACTTTTGCCCCACCCTGCACTGTTAGAAGACACAGATTACTTTTATCCTATAATGATTCTAATAATAGTTCCTGCACATCCAGATTCACAGATAAAACCAATGGAAGAACAATCCTCTTATGTCGACCAGGGTGACTAAACCAGATTTTTGCAATTAAAGACATTCTGCAATTTCCCAATTAAAGACAGTCTATGCTGATCCCCACATTCCTAGGTAACCAAGACTGAGGACTAAAGGAATTAGTAAAAGAAATCAATACCTGCCGAAACCGGTTTGGCTCAGTGGTAGAGCGTCGGTCTGCGGACTGAAGGGTCCCAGGTTCGATTCCGGACAGGGGCATGTACATTGGTTGCGGGCACATCCCCGGTGGGGGGTGTACAGGAGGCAGCTGGTCGATGTTTCTCTCTCGTCGACGTTTCTAGCCCTCTCTCTCCTTTCCTCTCTGTAAAATATCAATAAAATATTTTTTTAAAAAAAAAGAAATCAATACCTGTTCTCTGCCCATCAACTAGCATGATGACAGGCCCAGGGAAGTAATTATGCTGGACACCATACCTTACTGGGCACTCTTATAGCTTTCCACTCCCACACACTCTATATAGCACATCAAAATGAGTAATTCAAAAATTCGTCATTTTGTGCAGGCATAGATATCTAATCTAACTCCTTCTGTCATCATCATAATCAACAACAACAACAAAAGGAAAAAATGAAGTTGAATAATATTCCAAAGTTACAGAACTAGCTAAAAAACATTTATATAAATGGGTACTCTACTTAGTCAAGAAAATGATTAAGTTTTGGCAGAGGATGAGCAATAGATTTTGCGGGCCTGCCTATGTTTCTGTTCCAGGAAAATGGTGCAGTGATAGTGGGCGAGGGTTTCTGAGGGGGAAAAAAGAAGGAGGAGGAGGAGGAGGTAGGGAAACTAATTAGCCACAAAAAACACACAAAGTTTTCAACATCAATAATGCACCTGTTCTTGACTATTTTAAAGGAAATATTCAGTCTAAGAGAACTAACTCTCATTCTTAAGTCTTTGAGTTTAACCGAGTTTTCTTTTCTATCTTGAAAGGAAAGCAACCCAATTTTTTTTTATGCCCAACATGTTAGCAGTTCATAACTAAATAACTAATAAATAGCTGCAGACAAGTAAACCTCAAGGGCTTCCAAGGTACAGCTTGGATGTTTGTGTAAACAAATCTAGTCTCAAAGTAGACCTGGCAATCTCAAAAGGAAATTGTTCTGAGCAATTCACAACTCTATCCATTGTTGCAGGCACCTCTACACAAGTGTTTTTGCTAATCTTAACCCTCATATTATAATGCAAAATGGGATTTGAGTATGTCAATCTATATTTGTTGCCTTTTTAAAAGAATGCCTAAATATGGCTCAGAATGATGTATTTTATCTACAAGGGTTCAGTCTAACCATAACCTCTAATCCAGGGGTTTTCAACTTTTCTAATGCTGCGACCCTTTAATACAGTTTCTCATGTTGTGGTGACTCCCAAACATAAAAATATTTTCGTTACTACTTCATAACTGTAATTTTGCTACTGTTATGAATTGTAATGTAAATATCTGTGTTTTCCAATGGTCTTAGGTGACCCTGCTAGTGGTACTCAACTGTTGGGTTGCATAAAATAATTTTATGATTGGGTCACCACAACATGAGGAAGTGTATTAAAGGGTTGAGGCATTAAAAAGGTTGAGAATCACTGCTCTAATCAAACCAGCTCTTTAACAAAATTATTAGAAAAGTATTACTGCTCCTTTCCTCCTGTTTTGCTACATATTGGCAACTCCTCATTAGAAGGTTCTTGCTTATTCTATATGTGATGAGAGAAATGGAAACTGAGGAATCTGTAATTTCCATTGGGATTTAACTAACTGGTGAACTAACTGGTGAGTTAAAGGTTGCAATAACTCACTAAGTTAGTTAATATGGCTGTTCATTTCTCCCGTCATGTATATTCAAACATGGTGTGTGTGTGTGCACATGCGTGTGACTGTGAAAGTGAGGAGAGAAAATAGACTGGTGGTAATGGTATGTCCCAAGCTATTAAAGCGACAAAATTCTCACTCATTTATGAAAAGTTTGACTTAACTCCAGAAACTTTAGTGATTCTCCTCACACAAAATGGACAAATGCACTGATGAGAGTTAATGCTTATTCTCCCCCACAGCATGTGGCCCCCTTTATATCTATTTTTTTAAATCAATTTGTGCTCTGCAGGTGCTTTGGAAATGTTCTTGATTTCCTTTTGCAAATGTATTATTATTCCAACTAGATGATATGCTCCTCCAACTTAGAGTTTATACCTGTTCTGCCTCTGATGCTCCCTCTGTGCTGCTTAGCATCACTTTATCTCTTGCTCCACCATACCCCGCCCTATGGTCAGAGTACCTAGAACATGGGAAAACTGAGTAAATATTCATAGCATGAACACAAGTGGAAAATAGAATACAGTGGAAAAACACTGGGTGAGGAGTGAGAAGATGTCAGTTAAGTCTTACTTTTATCTGTCTGGGTGCTGCAGCACTTCCACATTGCCCTATTTATGACCTGGTGAGTAAATCAGTAACTGAGTGGATGAATGTCACAATTTAGAATTCTACTTGTGACAGATCACATAGTCTTTTGGAAACCTGATTGCTTCATCTGTGTAACAAGAGTATTGTAAATAAAGAAAACCATTATCTCAGAGAGATATCTGTACTCCCCGTTCATCACAATACACAAGGCATGGAAACAACCTAAGTGTTCATCAACAGACGAATGAATTAAAAAAATGTGGTGTATATTCACAGTGAAATATTATCCAGTATTAAAAAAAAAAAGAAGGAAATCCTGCCATTTGCAACAACATGGATGAACTTGGAAGTCATCATGCTAAGTGAAACAATCCAGGCAGAAAGACAACTATGACATTACCTGAGGTCTGGTGCACAAAATTTGCGCATGGGGTGTGTGTCTCTCGGTCCAGCCTGCACCCTCTCCAATCTGGGACCCATTGAGGGATGTCCAACTGCCCATTTAGGCCCGATCCTAGATCCTATATGGGCAGTCAGACATCCCTTTCACAATCCAGAACTGCTGGCTCCCAACTGCTCATCTGCCTGCCTTCTTGATTGCCTCTAACTGCTTCTGCCTGCCAGCCTGATCACCCCCTAACCACTCCATTGCAAGCCTGATTTATGCCTAACCGCTCCCCTGCCAGCCTAATTGCCCCTAACTGCTCTCCCCTACAGGCCTGGGTTCCCCCCAACTGCCTTCCCCTGCAGGCTTAATTGTCCCCAACTGCCCTGCCTTGCAGGCCTGATCCCTCCTAATAGCCCACCCTTGCTGGCCATCTTGTGGTGGCCATCTTGTGTCCACATGGGGGCAGCCATATTTGACCATCATAAGGGCAGCCATCTTGTTTGTTGGAGTGACAGTCAATTTGCATATTACCATATTTGCCGGCGTATAAGACGACTTTTTGGCCCTGAAAAATATGCCTCCAAGTGGGGGGTAGTCTTATACAGCGAGTATATAACAAACTCTGTATTTTTAGTGGAAATGTTAGGGGGTTGTCTTATACGCCCAGTCGTCTTATACGCCGGCAAAGACGTATTTTTCAGGGCCAAAAAATCGTCTTATACACCGGCAAATACGGTACTCTTTTATTAGTTGAGACAGAGGCTTGGTGTATGGGTGGGGGCTGGCTGGTTTGCCCTTAAGGATATCCCAGATCAGGGTGGGGGTTCCCTTGCTGTTTGGGGTGGCCTGGGCAAGGAGCCAGTGGTGGTTTGCAGGCTGGCCATGACCCCTGGTGACTCAAGTGGAGGCCCTGGTATCTGGGATTTATTTATCTTCTATAATTGAAACTTTTTAACCTCGAGCAGAGGCCAGGGCCAGCCAGAAAGCTTGGCTTCCTCCATCACCAGGAAAACCCAAGCCTCCTGCTTGCTCCATGGCTGAGCCATTTTGGTTGGGATTTATTTATCTTCTATAATTGAAACTTTGTACCCTTGAGCAGAGGCCAGAGCCAGCCAGAGCAAGCAGGAAGCTTGGCTTCTTCCATTGCCAGGGAAACCTAAGCCTCCTGCTCACTCCATGGCCATAGCCATCTTGGCTAGGTTAACTTGCATACTCACTCCTGATTGGCTGGTGGGCATGGCTTGTGGCATAGTGGAGGTATAGTCAATTTGCATGTTTCTCTTTTATTAGTGTAGATGTCACTTATATGTAGAATCTTTAAAAAAAAAAAAGTAAAGTTGTTTGTTCTCAAAGAATTGGGGATCTTGCTCCAAGGCATATGTCATAAGTTTGGTTCAGATAAACTCTTATAAAAATTCAAAATAAATAAATAATAGCTCACAGAAACAGTAGAAATAAAAAAGTAGGTGTCAGGGACTAGGGATGGGAAAATATGTAGAAACAGGTAAAACAATACAAGCTTTCAATTATAAAATGAATAAAGTCTAAGGATTTAATGTATAACTAGGTAACAATAGTTAATAATACTATATTGTATAAGTTATATTTGCTAAAAGAGTAGAACTTTATTGTTTTCACTCTCCCTCCAAAAAAGTAAATATATGAGGTGATAGATGTGTTAAGTCACTCAATAGGGGTATGTTTTTATAATGTATACATATATACATCACATTGTATACTCTAAATATCTTACAATTTTATTTCTCAATTATAAACCAAGTAACAAAACAGAAAAATTAAAAGAAATTAGGCACTTTTATTGTATCAGGTATTTAAAATAGATATAGAGTTACAAATATGCAGACAATGATTATAATTAGCATAATAATCATTATCAGATAGTCATTATAATTAATTTCATTTTATATGGGAAGAAAAGTGAAATTCACCAAAACTATGTGACTAGCTCCAGGTCACATAGAGAGGAAGTGGAAGAACTGATTTTCCATCTCAGGCCTGTCTATCTCCACCAAAGTCAATGCTCTGGCCCCTCTGTCACACTACTTCTCCTTATGCTTCTAGTTCTTTATCTCTGTAAGAGTTCCATGTATCCATCTGCATTTGATTTCAGCAAAGAAATCCTTAAGTTTTGTAATATTTTTCGAGTGCCTTTAAAAAAAGCATGCCATTTGGAGGAGATAGGAGTTGTTTCCTATAAATAACAGAACAAAGGGGAACAGTTGTAGGGAACACAAGTATCTCAATTAAAAAAAATTACATTCCTTCTCAATGTTTATTCACAGTGGACACTTTAAGGGCTCTTGCTGAAAGGCATTTAAAACTCTTCACAGTTATACACCATGATTCAAGAAACACAATTATGAAGAAGAATATAGGGAGCAACTTGCGGGGAGAGAGTAGCTATCTGAATCTGTGCCAGTAACCTGCATTCTGACACACACACTCTTGCTAGCTGATAATTAACTCCATTCTTACTGCTATGCCTGTCCTGCCTTGCAGAGCCTCTTTCTGAGAACACTCCCATTTTACAGAGGCCATAAACCGTGAACCATATACAACCTCCAGAAGGGATTGGCAGCACTGGCACCAGACAGGTCAAGCCTCTGAGTGTAATCTCACTTCCCCCATCTCAACTCACGGGGAGCTGCCTAGCCCGAGAAAAGTCCAGAAGCATGATCCATATTTGAGGGACAAAGAAAATAAGGGTATAAAAGGAAAGCTTCATCCATATTCATCACTCAAGCTTTGGCAACCACCTCCCCTGAGTCACTGTATTAGTATATCTACAAATAAAGGGTTTTTCCTGACTGAATCTTCTGAGTACCCATGGTGTATTTTCTGTTTGCCTGTTAAATTCTGCAACATAATTTGGTTCCTTGACCAATAAACAGGCAGCTAAGTTGCCCCTTTGAGGCATTGGTGCTCAAGAGCAGGCGGGTGGGCCCACTCAACCAAGCCACCAAGAAGGGAAAGGCACCACCATCAGTTGACTGGGTCTCAGTCTTTGCTGGGCTCCGACAGATTGCGCCACCCCTCTTGGCTCCAGTGGACTCCAAGGAAGACAGGAAAGCCTTTTTGGGACCAGACATCTAATCAATAAGTTTCCCCGAGGACCCAGTCCTAGTTCAGGCCTGTCTTTAGGGGCAGGAGAGGCGGCTGATCACTGCTTAGGCAAAACATTTGCCTCAGTTCAGGGACTTTCCACGGATGGGACTCAAAACTTGGACTGACTGATGTGTGTATGTGAGTGTGACAGTCTGTGTGAAGCAAAATTTACCTTGTGGTTGTCCTGTGTCCCTGTTAACTGGGAGGGATTACATGGTTTAACTGCAAACATGGGAAGTAGTTCCCTAAACCCGCTGTCTTAGAATGTATACTAAAGAATTTTAAGCAAGGCCCAGACCACTGCCTGAAATGCAAATGACTCTCCATGAAATCAGGGGCCCTAATTTAGGGCCAAAGATGGGAAACATATTCCAGGCCTGGGAGATACATTTTCCCAAAGTAGTCCATTGGGGAGAATGCTGAGATTCTGGGGAGGTGCAGTTCCCAAACCAGGGACAGAAGACATTGCTCTGTGGTATAAACTTTTAGTGTGTTATGCATGCCTGTATGAGAGTGTTTGTTGATGTTTTATGTCTTTTTGTTCTTTGTTTAATTTGTTTAAAGATGGGGCAAGTCCTGCTTTGGGGGAGCCCAGTTGTGTGTGTTAAGGCTGAACATGTGACAGAGATTGCAGAATATCGCAGCAGTTGCCAAGAATCCTTATTCTTGGGTATTCTTCCTGCTCTCTCTCTCAGGGTGTTAGCTGCCAGAAACTCTTAGCTATTGAGACTTCCATCTATATGTCTTTAATGTAATTTTGGCTCTCTGTCTTTTAGGGACTTTAATTTGCTCTTCCCTGATTTATGAATATAGGGAACCCTCTGTGTAGGCTTTGTGCCACTAAGAACCGAAGATCATTTTGCTATGCCGGGTTAAAATTTTAAGATTCCAAGACTAATTTGGAAGTGTGAAATTTGTGAAGGTTGCACATATGTTAACCCTGGGAAGTTTAAACAAAGGCCAGACCAATAGCTAATTCCAAGCTTGCCTATAATTAAAAAACCATTAACTCCCCCACCTGAGGCAAAGCTGAAGGGGAAAAGAAAAAAAGGCAGCTCTAAAAATGGCTTTTTAGATTTCAAAGCAGCAGAATCAGAGGTGGCACTTGCCACACCCACACAGATATTCTGGAAGGGGCAGGTGGAGAAATTTGCAGAGTCCTGCCCTGAAGTGTACCTGTTAAAAGAGATGAGGTGGTTTTCACAAACCTGTTAAGGCTGGAGAGGTGGAACTGAGGCTGGCTATGGGGTGGTCATAGTTTTGCCTCTTCTGCACCTTTGGGGGCAAGACAGAAAGGGAATGTGTGGGAAGTAGGCATGTCCTCCCAGCATTTTCCCTATAACATTCAAAGTATATTCTGCACTTCTGTGGCATTACTAGAAAATAACAATTTATTAGCCAGATTTAAAAGGATTAATTCTGTGGTCAAGACCAAATCCTTAATGTTAAAACTGGTTCGAGCTTTGATAATCTTTAAATTGGGTATTTAACTGAGAGACAACTTTGTGACATATCAAGGGCCCTGAGGTGACACAAAAATCTACCCTCTATCCCTAAAAAGAAATATTTTTAATTAAACTAGACCAATACAATATATTTGAAATTATATAAAGAAATAAGCTATGTATGGTGGATTGGGCAACAAGGTTAATGCTTCCATAGTAATGGGAAATTCTTGAATGAGGATAGATTGCATTCCAAGGTCCCAGGGGCATACAGACCCCAGCCAGATTAGTATATCCTTTCTTAGAATAGAAAGGGCAATTATGGTTAACAGTATAATTAATATTAACCATAACTAGAACTGGTCCCCAATGTCCTGTTTTTCCCTATAATGCAGATCTATAGAAGTTACCTCTGGCTACGAAGCAGGGACACTCCTGTTTTTAAAAAGCAAAATAAAATAAAATGGTACTTTTACATTGAGTTATCCCTGTTACAAAATTGGTCAAGAAAATGCTTTAGGTAATAATTGGCTTTAAAATATCAAAGTTGCTAAGACACAATAAATATATGTAACTAAAATGAAGGATTTGTGATAAATCTTTTCAGTAATAATTATAAATATGTTAATAATAAAAGTGTAGTCATTCAAGGGGAAATTGACTATGCTTTCTTTGGAGGAAGGGGCCAGTCATCCTCCCTGTAAAAGTAAAGAAGCCTAAAAGAGAACAAGGGCAGACAGAGAAATTATATCCCTTGTCTTGCCTTCCTCTCCCTATGCGACCAGGAGACAATCTGAAGGAAGAGCCAAGATGGTGTTTTACAATCCAAGCCTCCACCTCAGGAGTAAAGCTGTCCTGATCAGGCCCTGGCCGTGAGGCCTCTAAAAAAAAAATGTGTTTCAATAAGAAATTATTAGAACTGAAATGTTTTCTTTTCCCTTCGACCAGACCACTTGTTGCAATTCTAGCTGTTCAATTTGCTCAATAATACTAAATTTTATAATACAGTTTGTTTCTCACAGGTCACAAGCCCACCTCCTTCTGTGCCCAGGCCTCATTATTTCTCTAACAGAGAACAAGGATCAGACCTCTTGGCTCTAAAAGAAGACTTTTCCCTTCCTCAGCACTGAAGCAGTTAGAGGAACCCACCAACGTCCACTTGCCCTAAAAGAATTCAGAGCCAAGATACTTGAGGAGATGTGTTAGGCAGTTAGTCAGACATGAGCAGAGCAAGGATGATGGAATAACTAGGGGAGAAACAGATGGGACCCTGAGATGTGCTTCTCACCATTTCAACTGCTCAGATGCTGGAAATTAAGAAACCTGTGTAGATTCTCCCTTACTCTAAGAAAGCCAGCTAGTTTTAGAATAGTTAATAGAGATAGAATCAGTAAGCCCTGAAGCTCCAGATGTTACTCCAGACCGGTTCTCTGAACTGCCATTACAACCCCTTGGGTGATGAAGATGAAAGAGACTCAAGCTGATGAATACCCTACTTCCTAGCTTTGATTTTCTATTGAATCCCAAGGCTGAAAATCAGCCTAAGGATCAAGAGAGAGGAATATATGGGGGAAACTCGGGGGGGGGGGGGGGGGGAGGGGTAGCTATCTGAATCTGTGCCAGTAACCTGCATTCTAACTATCATTCTTGCTGGCTGATAATTAACTCCATTCTTATCTGCTATGTCTGTCCTGCCCTGCAGAACTTGTTTCCCGGAATACTCTCATTTTACAGAGGCCATAAACCATGAAGCATATACAACCCCCAGAAGGGGTTGACATTGCTGGCACCAGACAGGCCATTCCTCTGAATGTAATCACACTCCCTCCATACCAACTCATTGGGGAGCTGCAAAGCTCAAGAAAAGTGTAGAAGCCTGATCCATATTTGGGGGACAAAGTAAGTAAGGGTATAAAAGGAAAGCTTCATCCATATTCATCACTCAAACTTTGCCAACCAACTCCCCTCAATCACTATACTAGTACATCTAAAATGAAAGATTTTTCCTGACTGAATCTTCTGAGTACCTGTGGTGTGTTTTCCCATTGCCTGGTAAGTTCTGCAACAAATAGAGCCTTTTCTCTTTCTCTCACTGATTTTGCTAGAAGTTTAATTACTCTACCATTCTGACATATGACTGGATTTACAAGTAATCTCTTAAAGGGTGCCCTACATCCACGTTGCTGTTCCTTGAAGCTAACCGTTTAAGTCTGCTAAAAGAGCACAGTTCATCAGCTTTATGTATTTTAGGGCTTATCTCAACCTACAAACCAAAGGTTAATGACAAGAGGGTAACTTACACTGTATATTCCTTAATTTTTTCTGCCTGCACCCAACAAAATGAGGCTTTAAAAACTGGTGGTGCCCTACCCAGTTTGGCTCAGTGGATAGAGCATCAGTCTGTGGACCAAAGGGTCCCGACTTTGATGCTGGTCAAGGACACGTACCTTCATTGCAGGCTCCTCTCAGCCCGAGCCCTGACAGAGCTCGTTCAGGAGGCAACTAATCAATGTGTTTCTCTCACATAGATGTTTCTGTCTTTCCCTCTCTCTTCTACTCTCCCTAAAAATCAATGGGAAAATATCCTCAGGTGAGGATTAATAACAATAAAAATAAATAAATAAATAAATAAATACATACATACATACATACATACAAACAACTGGTGGCATTTTCTACTTTTAGGAAAATGCTCTCTTTATAACAAATATAACATTAAGATAATTTCATAATCATTTTCTAGGCTTTTCCACCCAGTTTGCTTGTGTTTTCCTTTTATCAAAATGAGTTTAGTAAGAGAAAAAATATATATTCCACTTTTTGAAAGAAATAATCTCATGTAAAACTATGACAAAACTTTTTAGGATTTTCTATTAAAATCTAGCTTAAATGACATTATACAGGTAATTTACCATAGAATTGTACAGCTGAAACCTGTATAATCTTATTAACCAATGTCACCCCAATAAATGTCCTTAAAAGTAAAATGTTTTAAAAATAATTAGAACAATATATTATTGAAAACTTGTGACCATTATCAGGAAATGAATCTGAAGTGTAATCCCAGTTAACTAAAACTAAACTATTCCTTGTGCATGTCATTCCATCCTATTTGTCTTACTTCTAGCTTTTGGCAACTAGTTGTTTTTCTTCTACATCCATGCTAGTATCTTTAGATTATTCATATTTGGAGTGAAGATCCAAGGACATTGTAAAATCAGAATCATCCAAAAAGCTCAAGTAGATTAAAAAACATAATTCTAACCACAAGGAAGCTAATACATTTTAGAAGGCTCATTCAAAACAAAGGTAAAAATAAACATAGTCATAGGCCTCATTACTAAATAACCAGAAATCCAACTAAATAAAATAACCCATTTACCACGAAGTCTGGTTAATCTTACGTTCTATTGCATTTCTTAGTTGAATTCACAAGGTCAGGAATATCCTGCTGACCCCGAAGTTAATTTTGGGTTGGTTCATTTATAAACAGGTATTACAGAGAATCCAGGCCAAGTGTTCCTGCAGAACACCAGCGGACTTTAATGGCTGTTCCTCCCACATGGTGGGAATCAGGAGGGGATGGAGGATGAAAAGAGGCAGAAAGGCCTCCGGGGTCAAATGCCAACTTCTATCGAGGTTCAGTTCACGCTGCTGCACTTATTCAACCTGAATTCCTCATAGCAGAGAGCACAATGCCATGAGCCAGATGCTAATATCCCCTTTTGGAGCTGTCAGACATTTTTGGTGGTTCACCAGCCTGACCTTCAAAATAATGTTCATGACATTTATCTCAAGCCTAAAAGTTCCATGCCAGAGAATTTAAATTGTGTAAGTATAGAGATAGCAAGCTTTTACATCAAAGTCCAGATCTCTATTTAAATTTTTTTTAAATGTGAAAAAAACAAATTTATCCCACCACTAAATTTGTAAATCCTGGGAGGGGAAAAATAAACAGAAAATATTGCTTTGCTTTCCTCTGTTATTTCATTAAAGCAAATCATAGCAATCAAAACTTAAAATTGAAGCTAGGGCTAAATATATATTTTCATGTAAATAAATTTTCAAGGAAAATCACATGATTCCATTTTTCAATATCGACCATTCCACATGAAGCAAGTTTTTTTTTCTCCTGTATGTTTTCTATTTATTTTGTATCTTTAAGAGCATCTGCCAAACTCAATCATAAAAGAAAACATAGTGGATTTTTTTGGTAATACCTCAAATGATTTTATAGACAAAGCTGTCTGCTATCTTTCCTTGATTGAGCCATGAACTCTGAGTTACACTCTCAATTAGGTTATATTGTTTTAAAGTAAGCAATATAATACATTTGCAGAAAAAGAAAAAGAGACAAATCTACCTACACCTCATTAACCAGGCCTAGCCCTCCTGCAGATTTCTTCAGCTATTTTCTCCTCCAACTCTAATTTGCCCTCCTCTAATTCTGATTACACTGCCAAAAAGGTTACCAACAAATGTATAAACACTTTCTAATCGTTCTTATGCTTCAGTCTCCCTGAGCAGCCACACCCTGAGAAAGAAATCTCCTCTTTCTCTCCCTTTCTACCCTCACAGTGCTCAGCTACTAATACTTCAAAGGACTTTTTGATTTATTGTTTCTTCAAAACCCTAAAGCCACACACACACACACACACACACACACACACACACACACACACACACACACACAACGTTTGGTTTCCAAGGTAGAAGGAGGCTTCTTTGTCATACGACATAGATGGCCCATCTAAGAGGAGGTTCGATGGCTGGAAGTGCATCTGAGATGTACTTCTCCAGGCACTGAAACGCTGTCACAGTTGAAAACAATGAGGTCCTCTCTGACCCTTGCCCTGAACACCTGCTGGCCCACCCTGCTAAGTGGATCGGCCGAGTAAGGCAATTATGCAAGTGACTCATGGAAATAAGCCATTTTTAGCTGAAATATCTAAGCAGTTCAAATTAAATTGGGTTGTTACCTGGGTAATTTAGGTGAGAGCAGGTTGTTTTGTTTAAATTTTCTCCTAGTAGGGGGGAGGGTGTAGGCCAAATGAACAAAACGTTCAGCCCAAAGCTCTCCCCAAACCCTGGAATTGTTGCTTCCTGAGCTACAATGCATACACAGATGTAGTTTTAATTTGAAATCAGGAGCTTTTGATTTAAGGAAATTACATTTTACCATCATTGAATGATAGGAAGAGGAGCACTGGATTATAGAGATCCTGACTATTCAAGCACTAAGAGCAATTTCACAGACATCAGTTTATTTTAATGGCAGATCCTGACACTAAAACTATCATGATGTTCCTGGTCCTTATAGAAATAACTTTTAAGATCTTCATGCTGTTCATGTTGAATAGAGTACTGTTTCCTGGCTGTGATGCACACCAGTCCTTTATACACTCTGGCAAAGGGATGATTGATAACTGCCACTAGGAGAGATGGTCTTTGCACAGAGCTCCCCATCTTTTGTCTGCCTAAGAGCCTTGTTGAAAAGCTGCTTCCTGCTCTTTCCCTCCGGGGCAGGAACCATTTTGCTTTGTTGGCTCTCTGCAGGAGCATTACTTAAACTTGTGTCTCAATAAGATGTTCCATGTTTTATTTGCATATTCTGCTCACTATAACTTTAAAGCCAAAGGCCCTGCCAAAGAAAGCAGTGTAAGTCATTGTGTGTGTGTGTGTGTGTGTGTGTGTGTGTGTATGTGTGTGTTTTGTTGTTGTTGCTTTCAGACCACAGAAAACTCAGCTTCAGAGGAAGGGGCAGAGTGATGAAATAGCATAGAGTAAAATAGACAAGAAGCCCATGAAGTAAGATCACTAGTGCAACCTCCAGGAACATCTCTTGGCCTTATATTAGTTCACCTATAATCCCCTTGATAGTTAGCAGTTAGCCATACAGACTTTGGAGTCAGACTAGAAGAACATTGAATTCTGGTTTTTCCATTTACTAATGGAATGTCTTTAGAAATGTTGCTGTAATATTTCTAAGCCTCAGTTTATTATTTCCAATATTAATACAGCCTTACACAGTCATTGGGAAGATTAAATCAGATCATATCTATAAAGAATTTAACATAGAGATAGTAAAAAGTAAGCTATTTGATCACTATTATCATTATTTTCTTTATAGTGCTTTAGGGATCATCCAGTCTATTGCTCCTCATGAGTAACATTTCTTTTCTGGGCTATCACAAAGTAAAATAGATTAATAACTTACCCCTCTCATTTGCAACCCAAATTAGGTTCATGGCATGATTGATATTTTCTAATACACTTAACCAGTGGAGATATTTCATTCCTGCTGGAATGAAATATCTCCAACCTATGAGCTGGTTTTCATCCTTTTGGTATTTTTGATCCTTAAGTACAATCTTAGCCACTTATGGACTTGTATAACTAGACTGGAAGGAGTATAAGATTAAAGAAACAGTCATCTTCAAAGAGAAAAACAAGTTGAATTAGACATTAAATTCATGAGTTGGGGTTCTGAGGATTTGATTTCAGTTTTTCAGGATGAGATGGAAGAAGAGAGAACTTTCTAGTTGGTGACAGCTGGGAAGAAAGGAGAATTCTTATTGCCACTCGACATAAGAGCCAGATTTCTTAAAACATGAATGAGTCCTGTGGTTACCTAAAAAGCATCAGGGCACCTAACATACAAGATAATACTTACAACAAAACTGTCCTAAAAATTGGAAATTTTGGAGTCACTACTAGCTGAGACAACATATCTTCGAGAGACCTTCATGTAGATTAGAGTTTGGACTACCTGTGTTTAATCTCACATGAAACTCCTTACTGTGGGACCTCCCTGTCCAATGGTGAGCCCCTGTCTGTATTGCACTAAACAAGTTGTTCAAGTGGCATTATCAGCCTTTTCAAATTTCACTTCTCCTTTAGAACTTCAAAAAATCTGTGGCACGTGTTTTTTTTTTTTTTTTTTTGGTTCTTATAGGTATTTACAGACACGTTTTAATATTCACCTCAGTTTTATCATGGCTACATGTCATGTTTTTAATTAAAATTTCCTCTGGTTTCATTTCTGGTATTTGGTATTTGGTCACTGATAAGAGATCTGCCACTTCTAAACCCAATATGACAGATAACTAAATTCAGCAGAAAATTTGCTATTTATAAATTCATATCCATCACAATGACTTCAAGCTATGAAGAATGTGGTCCATCAATTATATACAAATTATCTTCTTTACTATCTGCAAAAATAAAATGGAATAAAATTTAAATTGAAAAGTGTGTCTTCAGTAGAAAAAGATTCCTCTAGGAAAATTACATCCATAATCAACAACAGTATGCTTTATTAAAATTCTATTAAGTTGCACTGTTTAGCATGTCTCTCCTCTGCTTAATCCCTCTCAAACAACCCTCTTTCCTGTCTGTCAAGTACATGATGATGCATATGGTTTAGCCATCCCTATCTCTCTACACTTACCTTGTGCCACTCTCCTCCGCTTCCCTTTCTCTAGCCACACAAGCCTTTAGTCAGTCTTCAAAAGAGCTAAAGCATATTCTTTCCTGCCCCAGTCTCTTTGCTTGTGTAGACATCTTTACTTGTGTGCTCTTATTTCTCATCCTACTCCTCCCCCACTCTTCCTTCCCGCCCTGTTACACATGTTCTTTCCTCCATATACTTATCATTGATAGTTTATATTCATAATCATAATTAATTCATTATTGTAATGTTATTTTTCTCCCCGACGGACTCAGATTTCCATGAGAATAGGTACTTCATCTATCTTGTTTATTTATAACTTTATTCTCTTATTCATAGCTCTAGCTTCTAACAAGAAAGAACACACTAGGTGTTCACTAAGTATTTACTAGTAGATTTGCTGATGGAATAAACATTACAGATTTTAGTAAAACTTATTGAGCCATCATATTACAGCTTCTTCCTTGCTTAAATGGCAATATTATAGAGAAGCCAGCACTCTGGTAGGGACTTAGTAGTTATTGTCAATAGCCACTTTTTAAGTCCCAAAAGAAATAATTACTGTGATGGTTTCTAGCGAGAACGGCTTTGCCCATGTTTGCCCAAGATTAAACACCTAGTCTTTTCATTAATTTTTTTTTTACCTTTCTCTTAGTTTCAAATAGAATTTCTTTTTCTCCACCTAACCAAATTTGTGGAAGATTAAATATTTCTTTTCAAAGTTGAATGTTATATCTCTTTTATCTAAAAAACAAACAAACAAAAAAACAACAACTAAAAACTGGTTCATTATTAAATTCTTATCTATTTTCTTTCTTTCATTCTTTTTAAATAGTTATGATGTCATAAATATAACTCTGGTGTCCTACCAAAGTGAACTGACCAAGAACTGAAACTACACTGCAATTGTCCAAATTATAGTGAACATAGATAAAAGGTTTGTATCTCCTGTTCTCTACTTTCAGGAGACATAAATAACTCAGAACAAGCAGAGCTACCCACTGCAAGTAGCACTGTTTATTCTGGAAGTTTGAATAGAGGGAGAACAGTCCTGCAGTCTCAGTAACATTAGGGAAAGAAGCATAAATTATCATCTTAGCAATCCAAGTTGACCTGGAGCATCATGACCAGCCAAGCTTCCTTTAATGTTTTGCATTCCCCGCCAAAATGTCTACCACACAATTCTGCTCTTATTTACTGCCCATGTGTGGTTAGCAATAGAGAGGCGAACCACCCATTTCTGTGTTTGTGAGATTTTTTAATAGTTCATATAATAATCAAATAATTCCCAAATTGGCCTGTCCTGAGATTTAAGGCATAGGATCATTCAAATAAAGAAAATGGAAAAGCTATTTTGAGTGCCCAGAGAGAGATATGTTGATACTGGTTTCCTTGGAGCTATCCTGTGATCAAATTGAGTCAATGGCCTAAGTGTCCTCCTAGCCTTGGAGAAGGTTAGCTTAGGGCACAGCAGAGTTTACACAGGATCAGTTGCCAATATGGTGAACTTGGGCTTGGCTCTACATCTCTAGTGAAAGTAAAGAATGGAAAGTCTTGTCACATTGGAGATTCAGTGAAGCTTGATTCAAATATTTAGTCTATGACTCCCCATTATTAAGATAGGTTGAAGTACAGTGATTTGACTAACATTTTCTCTCTTGCCCCTGGACTCAGTTCTCTCCCTCTCCCTAACACACACACACACACACACACACACACACACACACACACACACCCTTCAAACTTTAACATATTCCTTTGTATTCATCTTTAACCCCACCTCATGCCCCAAACTCTAGTTAGATTCTCCTTCTCTGTGCTCCCTTTGTCAAATAACTTACAGTTTATCTTGAATTTTCTGTTTGTCTTTTACCTTAAACAGACCCATAAATTGCTTGGCAGCAGGAATCTTATTTTATTCTTTCTTATGTCCCCAGCATCTAATTCTGTTCCTGGTCAATAATAATTTGATAAAAGAATGAATTAAGGAATTATAATAAAAGATTCCCTGTAGGGTCACAAAATACCCAACAAGGTAGTACTCTTATAATATGGAATATATATATCCTCTTACTGATATCCTGAAGTGTTCAGCCAAAAAAGTAGCAATTCTGAGATTCCCAGGACAGCACTCAGAGACAGCACAATGCCTGTGGAACGCTACAACTGGCTATGAGCAGTGGTGGCTTAGAAATTCAGAAAAATAATGTTTTATCCAGATACTGCCTTCCTGTCAATTTAACTTTCTGTGGATTCTATCACTTCCCTCTCATCCTCTATGAGAAGTATCGCTCCCTGTATCCCCTCAACCTCTCATATCAAAGAGGTTCTCCTTCTTCTCACAACTGTTTCCATGTCTTCTTCCATCATCTTTATTGCTTCCTCAAAACCTTCTATCCATTGAGATTGCTCTCTTCCTCACCCCAGTCACCACTGACCAATATCCAGGGCATCTTTCTGTAGTCTTTGAGGATACTGAAACTTAATTCATAGTTTTTCCCTTCCTATAGTCTCCACCCATCATCTTAGGCAACTTTACTATGCACACTAAAAAATCATTATGTCTCTAATTCCTTGAGCTCCTCTGATTTAGTGTCTTGCACCAGACTTGACTTTTCAGTTTACTTGCCCCCTCTGGCTGTTTTAACCTTATGTGAGGCTGCTGATTAGAAAAGGTGGAGGACCGGTAGAGACAAGGATTAGACTTAGGCTAGGAAGACTGGGAAAAAGAGAAATTGACTGTGAGCCAGGTAACAAAGAGAAACTGGTAACTCATCTTGGACAAGAAAGAACAAGGAAGTAAGGGTGGATCAAGTGCAATGAAGGGAAGGAGATACAATCCGCCTGACTGGTTGCAATCAAGAAAAAATGTTAAAATAGAAGTAGCCACAGCCTTTAGCACTCTCTTAGCTACCTAAAAGGACCCTGTAGTTACTGGCTGAGCATCTCTTCACAATTCCCCTTCTCACCCTCATCTCCACCTTTGGGAACAAGCCTGACTCTGCCAAATGTATTCTTAGACTTGTGTGAAGGAACAGTCTCTAAAACCAAGCCAAGGGAAGAGAACAAATCATTCAATTCAATCAAGAGCTGGGGAAAAGTAATAGGAGGAATATGAACAGGACAGCTTCTGTGAGGGCTGAATGACAAAGGGTAGGGGTAGTCGTTGGAAATGGGAGTCTCCAGAAGAGCATAAGTGAACTACAAAATAAAGAAAAGACAATTTAAAAATTGGATCCCATTTGTACCTTTCAAGGAATACAAATTCAATTCCTCAGTGTGTGTGTGTGTGTGTGTGTGTGTGTGTGTGTGTGTGTGTGTGTCTTTGTGTCTGTGTGTATCTGAGCTTCACTCTGGGCTTGACTCACATTGATAACACCTTAATCTGAATTGCATTGCAATTCAATTTGGAGGGTTAGTATCAGACAGTGAACCAACTGGAGAGAGAACATTTGGGATGCAGAGTATTCTGTGTGGTGCTAGTGGCCAGCCCTTAGTGAGCAGAGTTGTGGAGGCACAGAACCAATTGGGCAGCCTCCTACTACTGCTAGTTTGAAGAATGCCGCCCCTAACCTGAATCAACCCAACCATCTGTTTCTGTGGGCTTGCTCCCAAGCTACCAAATGCAGTTGGAGAAAATTGGCTTTAAAGCAAATTTATCATTTTCAAGATGAGCTGGACTATTAGTGTGGCTCCGCAATTCTTTTACATACCCATGACTGGCTTCCTTTCCCATACCCAATAGCTGCCATGCCAATAGTTTATCCCTTTTTAGGGCTGCATTCCACTCTCTCCATTCTTGCATGCATTCAGTGACCATTTATTGAGTACTTGCTATGTTCCAAGCACCTTTTTAGGGGGTTTATGGAAGATAATAGTTACAATTTCTTTGAAGCTTCTCTCATTAAAAAAGGTTGATCTGCCGAAACCAGTTTGGCTCAGTGAATAAAGCATCAGCCTGTGGACTGTAAGGTCCTGGGTTCGATTCTGGTCAAGGGCATGTACCTTGGTTGGGGCACATCCCCAGTAGGGGGTGTGCAAGAGGCAGCTGATCGATGTTTCTCTCTCATCAATGTTTCTAACTCTCTATCACTCTCTTTTCCTCTCTGTAAAAAAAATTAATAAAATATATTTTTTAAAGGTTAATCTATTTTTCTTTCTGGCTATCTGATTTGCTTTGGCCAGAAATAATGTTGCACTACTTTTAAACAAGGTCTCAAAGGTCCCTGCGGTTCCCTCTCAACTTTCTGAACCCTGATATTTCCATGCTCTGAAAAGCCCCAATCTAGTCTTCTTAAGGAGGAAAGACAAAAAGGATAGAGACACCTAGTTAGCTCAGCCATCACAGCTGCACCAACCCACCAACCAACTGAACTGCCTGAGGGAGCCTCTCTGGTCTTTCCTTATTTCCCTCTATCACTGCTTGAAAATCAGCCAATTCTCACTTGATCTCATCTCTTTCATGTAAAATTTAGGGAAGATAATAGTAGCCAAAGCAAACTCTCTCTCTCCACCCTTTTCAACAGCTTCCTTTAGCAACAAAGGCCCTTCAAAGTCTGGATGCAATATGCTTTTTATTTCAATCTACTCCACTAGTTGTCATATTAATCAGGCCTATCTATGGTCCAAGCCTCTGGATCACTCACCATTTCCCAGACATGGCATGCACATTCACACCATGCCATTGCCTTGGGTCATCATTGATGGTAGTAACTCTAGATACATCTTCAAGGATCTAAAGTATATTTTTGTGTGAAGTTGTCCACAACTTTATCCCATGCAATAACTTCAGTCAAAATCAGTTTCTTCTTTCTATGTTGTACCAGAACAATTTGGTTTTTGTTATTGTTGTTAATCCTCACCCAAGGATATATTTTCCATTAATTTTTAGAGATAGTGGAAGGGAGGGAGGGGGAGAGAGAAGGAGGGAGAGAGAGAGAGAGAGAGAGAGAGAGAGAGAGAGAGAGAGAGAGAAGCATCTATGTGAGACATATCGATTGGTTGCCTCCTGCATGTGCCCCAACCAGGGCCGGGGATCCTGGGATCCAACCTACAACCTAAGTATATGCCCTTGACCAGGAATCAAACCCTAGACCTTTTGGTGTGTGGGCCAATGCTGTAACCAATGATAAACATCAACCAGAATGATAACTATTTGTTTCTAATCCTAATAAAATACACTTTTTTGAATTATAGTTTATATATTTATTTCGGTCCCCCAGTATGCCTTTTGACTAATAGTTACTAAAGAATGGGGATTTAGAGTTACAGCTCTTCTTGTCCTTTGGGTGTGATCAGAAACATAGTGGCAGCTCAATTACTGTTTCTTTTAAAGTTAAATATACTCATTGCAAAGCTAAAAGTATTCTTGTAAATTAAATAATTCTGTCCACCAATCTACCTGATATTTAACTCAGCCAAAATGACCAGGCCAGTCATGAGACAAAATGACCAGGCCAGTCATGAGACAATCAGATAATTTTAGACTGAGAGAACCATTCTAATTTTTTCAGAGCATTAAAAGAAAGTCTTTTTAAAAAATATATATTTTATTGATATTTTACAGAGAGGAAGGGAGAGAGATAGAGAGCTAGAAACGTCGATGAGAGAGAAACATCGATCAGCTGCCTCTTGCACACCCCCTACCGGGGATGTGCCCGCAACCAAGGTACATGCCCTTGACCGGAATCGAACCCGGGACCTTTCAGTCCGCAGACCGATGCTCCACCACTGAGCCAAACTGGTTTCGGCTAAAAGAAAGTCTTAACAATACACAGATGGCCTAAAAGAGCTAACACACCCTATCTCCAAAATGGAGGCATTTCATTTTCCTCTTGCCTCCACGATAATACTCATTATCTAATTTTATGCATCTCTCTTAAAGTTATTTATAAATATATACCATTACTTAAAAGGACAATTTGTGGTAGCTGTTTAGAATTACCTCATTTAAATGCATTAAATTCTGAAAATGTAATGCATTTTCAATGCATGGAATCATTGAAAAATGTAGAAAGCATAGAAAAATGAATCTTTGGAAGATGCTAGTTTTCATTGCTTTGTATTTCTGCTCAAAGTATAAAGGTCTTAAAAAATATAATTTTATTTCGTGAAGATTAAAAATGCGCATGTAAAATATTCTATTATGTATCTTATTTTCTAGTCATATTTATTTTGATAATATCTCAATTTTTAAGCATTTCACACATGCTTTCTGATTGTGTTTTTAATCTATTTTTCATAGAACTGTAGCTTGTTAGAGCTAGAAGGAACCTAAAGATCATATAGGCCAAATTCTTCATTTTACTGAAATACAAAAGGATCAAGTGACTTGCCAAAGTTTAGAGAAGAAGAAAATAGTAAGATTGACATATTTCTGAGTTCACTCGAAATAGAAGTGCCTTAGTAAACCTTAACAAATACTAAAGAAGTTATAGGGTCTGAGTTCCATTCTCAGCTTAGGTCAATTAAACATTTTTTTCATTTGCAAGAAAATGGGGGGAAAATATGATTTTGATTTACTAAACTGACAGAATGCTACATAAAATACATATCAAACCTAATGCTACCAAAGTCATAGATGACTTCATAAATTCCTGTTTTTAATAGTGAAACTAGATATCTATTTGATATTTCAACACAGTTTGCTTACACACACACACACACACACACACACACACACACACACACACTTCCAGCAGCCGAAGTTAACTGGAAGATAGCTTTTTAACTACCATGCATGCCTAAACCAGTAATAAAAATCTTACTGGGTCTAAATCCCTCTGATCACATCAGTCACTTTTTTCTTGGTGATTTAACTGTTTCCTTCTATTTGATTACTTTGAGGATTAACTGTGAGCAAATGTATTCCAATAATAGACTAATCTACAAAGAGCACGAAGATATCCTTTTGGTCCCTGGGGAACTTGAGCACTTCCGACCGCAACTCTGCATTACAGCTCTCATGTTTCTATTAGCCCTGAAGCCATGTGTGTCACCTTACTTATTTGGGTGTAAAAGAAATGTTTACTTGCTAGCATTTGTACACAATTTCTAGTTGGAATAAAGATGGCTCTTCTTAATCCAGGCCATACAGAAAGCTATTTGTTTCCAAATTAAGCCTCTAATGCTAAACAAGCAAGCAGTGCAGCCAAGACAAAAAACAATTTACAAAAAGGGGAGGCTTTCCTCCAAACACTCCAGCAGTCACTGGGGAAAGATGCTTTGACAAATCTAATGCTTGAGTATATTACAATGTTACATTAGGATGATCCCATTTTTCTAGTTGGATTTACTGTATTTGCAAATCAGGGTGATTACTAGCATTGGATACTATCAGCAATGTTTTCACTACCAGAAGAAATACTTTCTCTTCTGACTAATAAGAAATCTGTTGAGTGACCTTCATTTGACCTATTAGCCTCATGTGTCTGGGTGTCTTCCAAAGCTATGTTCCATGACAGTGGTTCTCAAAGCTTGCTACACATTAAAATCACCTGGAGAGTTTTTAAAAATCTGGATGCCTACCCATCAAAATTAAATAAAAATATCTGGTGGGTGGGAACCAAGCACTAGTGTTTTCTTAATGATTCCCCAAGTGATTGCAATGGGCAGCAAAGTTTGGAAACCATTGTTCCATGACATTTCTGACTCATGTTGCTTTCCAGTGGATAAATTCTCAGAATAGAGGATAAGGAGGCATTTTCCTTCACTATTGTGACTTCTACACTTGTAAAACCAATAAATCTTAAAGATGTATGTATTTGGATATGTTTGTTAAAATAGAGGGAGAATTGTATTTATATTGAGTCATGAAACAATTTATACCCTAAGATATACATATTTTAATTTATGAATCAATTTCAAAAGTGCTGTTTATGAAGCAATTAACCATATGCTTTGCAATTTAAAAGAAAAAGAGGAGGAAAAGTTCAAGAGATAACAGGACATTTCAGACGTCTAAATATTTTTCATAGTTGGAGCTTAAATGTTCTTTACATGGGTAAAATCATAACTAAGACAAGGGCCTACCAAAAAAGTAAAGTGTAAATTATACTGTCATTGTTTAATAAGGAAACTAAATAGACAGCAATCCTATGTGATTTTACAGAGGAAGACAGAGCAAAGCAGCAAACAAGAAGGGAGAAATTGAAAACAATGGGCAAAAAAGGTATAGAAACTTTAAGAAAAAGAAAGGAATTTAATAGGAGTTTATTGGCATTACTTCTATCAAGGATACTTGATTTTGAAAAATTTTAATAAAGTTTAGTCTAAGGAGGTAAACATCCTTCAGTTTTTGAATTAACATAAAACTTGAAAATGAGGAACTGATAAAGTTAACTAAGAAGTCAAACTCATCAGTCTGCAGTAGAGGTTTGGAAATCACTTTAAGTTACTAATAATAAAGATTAGATTTGGTGAGAAAAGTGTAAACAACCTGGACTGTAGGAGAAAAAAGAATGTTATGTAAAAAGTCAGGTGGACCTTTTAGGGCCTAAACTGGCTCCACTCTAACATATGCCATGCCATTTTTTGCTCAACTAGAAACCCAAAAAAAAGTTCATCACCTAACCCCATATTCCCAAGTATCTTTATTTTTTCTAGTGATCTTAATGTAAAGAAAAATAATTAAACATAGAAGGCACACTCTACTGATACTCGTTCATGAGTACTTCAAAGCAGGTGTGAGAGTGGTGGCCTTCCAGGCAGTGATTCGGGGCCCCAGGCTCCTATCATCTCATGGCCATACCACACTGGGGAGCCTGGAAATCTTTTTTTTTTCCCCAGCCAATAGATGGTGAAAAAGGAAGTGTAGAATACAAAGTAGGTACTTCTGCTCACATTCCATTTGCAAGAACATAAAGCTCCTCCTTGTTGTTGGTCCCGACTTGGCAGGCACATCCTAACCACAACACACATGAATAAAGAAAAACTCAGATCTAGAAAAGACAGTAAGCCATATTGGCCATAAGTGCCATTTCAAATATCAGTGGTAGTTTATTAGAGGTTCATTTCTTAATGGTCTAATCTAAATATAATTCCAATTCTACCTGTTTGCACTAGCTTATAGTTGTTCTATAGATAGGACATGCATGAATACTTTTAAGTTCTCAACTAGACTGCCAGAGCAGAGACCATCTTTTCTCAATTTTTCATAAAATTCCTTTCTATGTAGAGTAGTAATAGAACAATGATTATGCTCAGCTAATGTTGACTCTGTATAAACTTTCTTAATTTCCACCCTCACCCCAGTCTGAGATATGGAACAGCTTCTATTTCATCTTATCTTTAGTCATAGACTCTAAATAAATTACTGGGATACTTTCACTTTGTAAAACAAACAAATAAATGCCTCATAAGTAATAAATCAACCTGGTTTTAATGTAGTCAAATATCAATTTAATTAATTTATATTCTTTCTCTTCATTGCCATTTATGTTTTATTGCTTTCATTTTTCCCCCTCTTCTAGCATTTTGCTTCCCCTTCTCACCAATGTTTCTGGAAGATCTTATTCTCTTTTATTTCTTTCATGGCAGATTTATATGTCACCTGGGCTAGTTGTTAT
Organism: Vespertilio murinus; assembly: GCA_963924515.1. Taxonomy (NCBI): domain Eukaryota; kingdom Metazoa; phylum Chordata; class Mammalia; order Chiroptera; family Vespertilionidae; genus Vespertilio; species Vespertilio murinus. Next base: position 115,510,228 of record OZ004707.1, read on the forward strand.
ACTTATCCAATTTTTGCAACCAATAATAGATGTTTATCAGACAAGCAATTTACTTAGTTGCCAAAGTTCTGCAATGGCAGCTATATATTGCTTTACAGAGTTATTATCCTAGTCATTGTCACTCAAATTTCCTGTATTTTAACAAAGATAACATCTGCATTTAAGAATCTCCTCAATTATAATAATCTCACCAGTCATTCCACACCTATTAAAAGAGGTCTTATAACTGTTCCTTTTCTCCCCAAATACTGCCTATAAATCAGATGCTGCCTGCCACAAATCCCAATGAATAAAACCACTAGGGACTGCTGCTGGGCAAGAGAGTAGAAATGGATCCTGGCAGACCCATTACTAATACGGTAAAAGCACATGCCCTCCTGAGGGTGAGTCACATATTAAGACCAGTCTATTTTTATGCCCCTACTTTTGTAGCCCAGATGAGTCTGGTGTAGCCTTATTATTATAATTTGAATCCTGTTGTCTAAGTTCATTACCATACACTATTAGATAGAAATCCTTTGGTGATATGGAAAATGTCTAAAAATCATTGTGACCAAAAATATATAAAATAGTTTTCTATTACTATAAAGAGCCAACTGTTCTCTATTATGATACCCCATTTACACCAATGGCTAAGAAAATATAATCCCTAAATGTTTCTTTGATCTAATTTGACTTACGTATTTTTGTCAGAGCTGCAGGTATGTCTCAATTGTATCAGAGAGCAAGGAAGTGAAAGAGAATCTGTGATCTGTGAAAATTGTCACAACTGAAGCTCTGGTACTGTTTTATTTAAGTTTATAACAGAATTTAGTGACATCTATTATTATGCCCCTACTTGAGGCCATGTTTTGATCATCATTTCCTAAAATATACTTAAAAATTCATATTCATTAACAAGGACATAATGATCATTTTGGATAGTCACCAGATATATGTTATGTTAGGTAACAGGGTAGTAATGAAATGTGGGGAGTGCTCCTGCAAAGAAAAGTAAAAGCTTCATTGCTTAACAACCCGAATTGTAAGGTAACTGTGACTGTGACTGTGAAATCTAAACATTGTCCTACCTGTTAATATATTGAAAGAAATCTTGATTCTCCTTGTCTAAATCCATTTCACTGTCTATTGCCTCCTTATCTCTGGCCACCATTCTTTATCTCCTTGATTGATCACATAGTTGCAGTGTTTGGGGTTGAAATTATCTCAACTTGAACCACCTGAATAAGACCTTACAATTTAACCAGACTTTCCTTATTTTAGTCTCAAATCATACATAACTTCGTCTGTATAATATTGTTTAAGCTGCCATAGGTGTTGACACTTCTTTGGGTTTTTCCTACTTCAGAATATACCATGGTGAGTTTTAGTTTGGTCAAATTGTTTCGGTGTAAAAATACCATAATCTTTCCTGACCTACTGCAATGATATTATAATAGAAGTCTCTATTTTTATTATCATTAGAATATTACCATTCATAATAATGCTAGTAAGTAAATTTTTAAATATAAAATTGTTCTGTTATCATGTAGTTACATCCATCACTTTATAGATTAATTTGCTGAGTAGAACATTTCCAGAGACTTCCATTTAATTGTGGATGAATATATCTAGCTTATTTAAGCTCTTTACCTTTTTCTAAACCTGCTGAGAGATCTTCTGAGGCAAGAAGCTTTAGAATGACATGGGTAATGTGCTGAAAGCATTGGACAACCTCTTATTGGAAGCACCACGATCAGATAATAAAGCAACCACATAACTCAAGGTCAAATGATCCTTAATCTAAAACAATCTCTAAATGACATAAGAAGGGCTTTAACCTTCTATTGTATTTGAGCCCCTATTTCATGTCTCTGCAAAGTAAAGTCAATAATATGAAAATCATAAACCAAGCAGGATTCCAAATCCCCTTATGCTACCTGCTGGAAATAAAGTAAGGGGGGGGGGGGAAGCATTGTTTCAAAATTTCACTAATGCAAATAAATGGGGGGAAAATGGTTGTTCAATGTAAGCAGTGGTTAAATCGTGTTATTTGATGGCAATTATTTTTTTTCCCTGTTGGTTTCTGAATTCTCCATTTAACATCTTATGAAACTATTTCAATAAAATAAGTCAAAGATATGCAAAAATAAAATTAGGCTTAATAATTATAATTCATCACTGGAAAAATTGAGCTTTTTTGTTCTATGAGGAGCTCTCTATCTCTACATTATATATTAATTACTCAGAACCTAAAAAAGCAATTAAATTCCAACAACTCACATTTCTCTATTGAGTGTTAATACCTCAGAATATTCTATATTCATACTTATTTCTACAACAAAAGAGAGGAAGCAGTCATTTGGATAATTTAAGAAAAAAAAATTAATTTGGTAGAGACAAAAGATTTGTAGAGTAATGCTTCTCAAACTTTAATATGCACAGGAATCACCTGGAGATCTTGTTAAAATGCAAGTTCTGATTCAGTAAGTCTGGGGCAGAGCCTGAGAACCTAAATTTCCAAGGAGTAACCAGAGATGCCAGCTGTGCTGGTCCAAGGCTCCTGTTTGGAATGGTAAGATCATAGCATTTTGTGTTATTCCTGCATGGAAAGAAAGTGAAGGAAAGGGAAGTGTGACAATAAATTTTCTGTATTTTCTCACTCTGTGCTTTCATGTGTGTGCATAGAAATGTCTTACATTTTTTATAAAACAAGTAGGATGTACATGGTTAATCCTTTTGAAAACGTAAAACACAACACAAATTGGAATGAGCACTATTACTATTTATAATAAACTTAGCAACAATATTTATTGCACCTTTTACTAACTCATGGACTGCTAATTTAACTTTCTTACTGTGATCAGTGAACAAGTAAACTGTTCCCAGATTGTTGAGGGAATACAAATTTAAATATAGCCAACCAAAATATTCAGGTAGGTTCCTTTGAATTGGAAATGCACAGAAAGTAACATTTTCTTAGTTGAACTAAAAAATTAGCATATTTATTTAAAATGCTGAATCAGCCCTTGGAATGGCCCTTGGATTTCACTGAGAAGTTCAGACTATGTTAAAGTTTTTAATAAACCTCTGGGGGAAATTCCACTGCCATACAATGAAATTCCATTACGTATGACTTATTTTTGGCTCCCCAATTGATAATAAACTATATCAAATGGCATTTCCCTTTATTTTTTCCCTGAGGCTTGGTTATTGTTCTACTATGTATGTTACTCATTCTTCAAGAAGGAGTGTTTTTACTTAAAAGTATTTTTAATTTTGTTTTTGAATAAATACTAAAATATGTAAATATTTTATTGTAATGATGGCATAATGTATTAAAATATGTATTAGTGCTTATCATGCTTAATGATTTCCATAAGTCTTCTGCCATTTATAATGTTAAAATGCCAAAAAATAACTTTATGACAGAAAAAAATTATTTTTACCAATTGTGCATGTAGCTAGCATCCAATAAATATTTATGTGTGAACTGTAGCCTGATCTTTGATAATTGATAAAGGACTGCTGCAGTGGTCTGGAAGACTGTCAATTTTAAAGGAAAAAATAAGATACATTAAAGAAAAACAGTTGGAAATCTATTTTTATTCATATCAAGTACCTGTATAGGTTATTAATAAATATTCTATGATCATGGTATTGACTATAAAAGTAATTAGCTTTTGTAGAAAGTTTTATAGTTAAAATAATTTGTCTCAGAGAACCCTATTAAGCAAGTAAAAACATTCTGAGATCTGTGGCCCAGAACTCTAAGAAATGACCTTTCTTTACCCCCCACCCCCTCAACAGCTGACAGTGCTAGTAGCAAATATTTTCAGCCTTTCAAGGATCACCTTGGCCACACCCTTCCCAAAATTTCTCACATTCATTGATGCATAGAGGCAGATGTATTGCTCTATCTTGAATGTTTGTGTCTCCCCAAAGTTCATGTTAAATCCTAATGCCCAATGTGATGGTATTTGGAGGTGAAGCCTTAGGGAGTTGCCTAGGTCATGAGGATAGAGCTCTCATGAATGGGATTAGTGCCCTAATAAAAGAAACTCCTAGAATTTCCTCATCCCCTTTTGTCCTATCAGGATACAGCCAGAAGACAGCTGTCTTTGAACCAGGAAACGGCCCTTATCAAATACTAAATTGGCATAAATCTTTTTTAAAATATATTTTATTGATTTTTCACAGAGAGGAAGGGAGAGGGATAGAGAGCTAGAAACATCATTGAGAGGGAAACATCGACCATTTGCCTCCTGCACATCCCCTACCGGGAATGTGCCCGCAACCAATGTACATGCCTTTGACCGGAATCGAACCTGGGACCTTTTAGTCCACAGGCAGATGCTCTATCCACTGAGCCAAACCAGTTTCAGCATAAATTGGCATAAATATTGATCTTGGACTTCCCAGCCTTCAAAACTGTAAGAAATAAATGTGTGTGTGTGTGTGTGTGTGTGTGTGTGTGTGTGTGTGTTTAGAAAATCATTTATTTGTTAAGTTGATTGGAGTGGCATTGGTCAACATGAACATATAGATTTTAGGTGTAGGTTTCTATGTGACATGATCTGTATATTGTACCCTGTACTCAACACCCAAAATCAAATCTTCTCCTGGCATATGTTTTTTAAGCCATTCATTCTATGGAATTTTTGTGATAGCAGACCAGACTAACTAAGACAAATATAAAGGTCCAGACATTTCATATCAATGCAGGACAACTCCAAGTTTGACTTTTCTTTCTGCCCCATTCTGAGTGTCCCCCTTGTCATAGGAGTTGATACCAAAAGCCTCCCCTGATACCCTTCACTCTGAGTACCTCTGAGAGTCTGTTTGCTAGAGACCTAACCTGATACAATAGGCATTGTCATCCTTATCTTTCAGATAAGAAACAAATATCTTATCTTGAAAATAAGTGACTTGTCCAAGGTTAAGTAAGCTGCTTGGCCAAGCCATGGGCTGAGTCTTACTCATTGCAAATCCTCATTCTTCTACCCTGGGGCTTTCATCTCTGTGGCTCATTAGATTTTTCAAAAGGCTTTTATCTTCACTTGAGGAAATGTACTCAGCCAAAGTACAAAACTGAATTATTTTCTAAGCTAGAGGCCCGGTTCCCGAATTAGTGCACCACTGGGGTTTCTCAGCCTGGCCTGCGGGATCTGGCTGAAACTGGCTCTCCAACATCCCCCAAGAGGTCCCAGATTGCAAGAAGGTACAGGTTAGGCTGAGGAATATCACTGGTGCATGATGAGGGCTAAGGAAGGATGTGGGAGGGCTCCAAAGCATGTCCGTCCCATCTCACTCAGTTCTGATCAGCTGGACCCCAGCAGCAAGCTAACCTACCAGTCAGAGTGTCTGCTCCCTGGTGGTCAGTGCAAGTCATAGCGAGTGGTTGAGTGGCCTTAGCATTAGCATATTACATTTTGACTGGTTGAACAGATGACTGGATGACAGGACACTTAGTATATTAGACTTTTATTATATAGTATGTTGGGTGACAGTTATTCCTCTTCTTTACCTTCTCCCCAGGAAATGCAAAAGAAACTTAATATTGACTGCCCTCAGGCACACTGCTCTAAAATTCTTATATCAAATTCAGAATGCTTTTGTCTCTAGGCTCTTGGCTGCAAGGAGAGGGCAGATATTGGGATAAGAGAAGAGTCTGGGGCAGAGCCAAATGCAGGCATAAATCAAGGTAGGGCCAGGATTCACAAGGGTAAAGATGGGGTAAGAACCAGGGAAATACCTGGGACTGGGAGAAAGGTAGGGAGAGGGTAGATATGGAAGCTAAGTACAAGAACAGAGGCAAAAGAAAGCACAGATAGAGAGGCTCCTTCCTGGGTTTTGCAGCTTCCCTATCTAGAAGATACTGGCTTTCTTTCAAAAAAAGATCTGCCCCTATTACAGATGAGCCAGTTTTCACATATCCAGTTATCCTGCAATAGACCTGGGGACAGGAATATCCTGCAAAGCTCCACATGGAGCATATTTTATAGATGTGACTAACTTTGAGTATGTTATGGTGCAGTGTTTCCCAAACTTCTCTCATGATGAGAATCACCTGGTGGAGTTGTTAAACTACAGATTCCTGAATCCCAACTAAGAAGTGCTAAACTAGAATTTTTGGGAACATATACGTAAAATTGTATACTTAACTAGTGCTCTGAACTTAGAGCACTAGTTTGGAGCACTAGTTAAGTATACAATTTTTGGGAACATATAGATAAAATTGCACTAGTTAAGTATACAATTTTACCTATATGTTCCCAAAAATTCTAGTTGAGCACTTCTTAGTTGGGATTCAGGAATCTGTAGTTAACAACTCCACCAGCTGATTCACATCATGAGAGAAGTTTGGGGAACACTGTTGTGGTGTATTGAGTCAAACTAAACACTGACCACAGTTTAAACATACTATCGATCACCATTATAAGAATCATTATTAAAAAAAGAGTGGTGGGTGGGGTTTGCAAACCCAATCTATTGGCCCACTTGCTTTAAGTATTATTTGATAGTACATGTCCCCAATAGAACAAGAAAAAAATGAGAATGTTCCTTTCTATTTTTTTGTAATTAGGTTTGATCAATTTTCCTGAAGTAAAGAATGTGCTCACTGGGAGTCTCTTGTAGAGAATTTTAAATTAAAAATAACAAATGGAAAAAGGCAAAAAAGAGAGGAAATGCCAGGGTAAAACTCTAAATATGAAATCAATGTTGAATGCACCTAATAATTTACAGAAGAAAATAATTTGGGAGACAGTAGGACATAGCATTTAGGCTACTAGTTGCTTGAATACCAATATACAAAACATATAACTTGGTGTTCATGTAAGAAAACCAAGGTCCTTCATAGAAGTTACTGCATCTTGACAGAACAACATATACTAATGGCAACTCTTACGGAATGTACCACATTGTGCAAAGGAAGTAGCACTCTGTGTCAAGAAGATATATACTTTGGGGGGAAAACCAAATCAGGGATGGCAGAATGATTAAGAACATCTGGGTAGAGATAAAAAGAAGAAGCATCAAAATGACAATTTAGTTGGAGGGGATGGGCTGGGGTGACAACTGGTAAAACAGCCATTCCAGGCAGAGGGGGGAAATGGACGAGCATATCCGGACATTGATCACAAATCTGGCACAGAAATAGAGACGAGATACAGAAGTGATGAAGAATTGTGCTTATCTAGACATCGCCAGGAAGTTAGTCAGCTAAAAGTAAAGCATTGGATACATCTTACTGACAACTTCATCTTTTAGAAAGCAGAAAAAGCAATGAAGGGAATTACTGCTGAGGACCTAATTCTGACAAGCCAGAAAAGTCCTGGATGGCAAAGTGGAAACAATAGAATCCTTGAGGAGGAGGGTAGAACCAGTAATAGCATCTTACGGTCTGTGATAGCTTGAGCTCTGAACCCTGAGTAAAGCTAGATCTATGGCCTAAACTAAAAGAAGACAGATTTCCAGAGCTTCAGAGAGAAAATCAGCATGATGTCATGGCCAGAGACTAGGAGAGAAAAGAAGTTGAGGCTTCTAAGCACATTGTTCTGAGAAGGTAATTATAAAGGTGAGGGAGAAGCAGCTAAAGAAGTCATTCTGGCAGCTTAACCAGCCCTCAGCTAAGTGGAGACATTTTAAAGCTGCCATTTATAAAGTATGGAAGGACCAACATGTAACCACAAAACAAATTAAAACTAGTACCAAGAGAATAAAATATAGCTTGTGAAAATTGCCAAGGAAGATGAAAGTAAATTTTCTAAAGTTATGCAGGGGGAAACAGAAAAATTTGGAGTCACTACTATGAAACTTCAGAGGAGAGGCAGGAAACAAAACCTCTTAGGTTCTGTCTCTGTTTAGCAGACCTCAGCTTCTTTGCCTGCCCTGCGTCACTCCCACATCTTATTATATATATTGTAATGGCCTGTTGGCCACAGTTCCCAGCCTGCCCTGGCCATAAGCATGAACACATGATCCACATGATCAAACAGGGCCAGTCATATGTTCCCCATGGGACTATATATATATATATATATATATATATATATATATATATAGAGAGAGAGAGAGAGAGAGAGAGAGAGAGAGAGAGACTTTCTTCCTTTTAGATTTGAACATAACCCAGTAGCTATCTTCTCTACCATGTGGAAAACCCAACCATAAGAGGAATAAGAACTCATATATATAGCCCTAACCAGTTTGGCTCAGTGGATAGAGCATTGGCCTATGGACTCAAGGGTCCCAGGTTCAATTCCGGTCAAGCACATGTACCTTGGTTGTGGGTACATCCCCAGTAGGGGGTGTGCAGGAAGCAGCTGATCGATGTTTCTCTCTCATCGATGTTTCTAACTCTCTCTCTCCTTTCCTCCCTGTAAAAAATCAATAAAAAATATATATTTTTAAAAGAACTCATATATAGCAAGAAATATAGGCTCCTGGTGACATCCTCTGAATCCCTGAGCCCAGCTATGAGTGTGAAAAGCTCACCCTTGAGCCTCCCAGCTATATAAGCTAAAATATTCTTTTTTATCCAAAAAGAGTTAAAATTGTATTTATTGTATTCATAATCAAGAGATTCCTGATTAATACATTAGTTGAGGAAGATGATTTCCAGGTTAGGAAGGAGAAGGCAAATACTGGTAAGAGGAAATGAAAGTCCAAGCTAAAGAAAGAGGTTGAAACTGTATTTTTCAAAGGACTTTGATTCTATTCCTAAAATCAAAAGAAGGCTCAGATGACATCAGTGAACTGTAAATAGTCATCTTTGAAGAACTATGGGAACAGAAGTCTTGCTGGCAGGTGGGAAAGTACAAATAAAATTTCCCATTTTTAAAAAGGTGAATTAAGTTAAATTCTTTAAACTTTATGCCAAAGAGATTAGATGAAACGCTGGCAAAATATTAGAATACAGAAGGTGGATAAGTACTTAGAAATCAAATAGATAATCATTAGGACCCAGTACATGTTCATGAAGTTCAATCCATTCTGGGTTTATAGCATTTCCTGTTGGAACTGAATTTATCATATAGGCTGAGGGGATTACTCAGTGTGCCAGGTACTCTGTGAGGCATCACTCTAATATAATACAGTATTATGTGATAGTTGTGGTCAAAAGTGGTTTGCCTTGTTAATTATAATATCTACTGTATATTGACAAAATAATATTTTCCAAAATACACAAACATGTATCTGTGCATGTACTACTTGATACACATACATAATATACACAAACATTAAAACATAGGCATGTGTGCTTACATATACACACATACATATAAATAACAAACACATACACATATGTGTACACACATAATACACAGATGCAAATATACACATGCACACTTGCATCTATACATGTCATACATGTGTACATATACAACAATGCATGCACACACCAAACACATTCACATATAATAATATACATACACATGCATTTATATACTATACACACACACACACAAACACACACACACCACAGCAAAAATCTAATGGGGGGCACTAAACATCTCCATATACAAAGGAAATTAGAGTGAGGCAATTTGCCCCAGGTCACACAACTAATAACAGCAAGCCATGAATTTGAACCTATAATTTTCTGATTCTTAAATTAATATTTGTTGTCAATAATGGGTATGTGCACTGTTACACACAAAAAATATGATGCAGAGGTATAGCAAGCTAAGGAGGATTCTAAAGAATCTTTTTTCTCTTTAATTTATAAAAAATTAAATGACAATAGAGAGAACATTATAATCAAATCCGAAAATAATTCAGAAACATATGAACTATGTTGCTGAAAGAATTGGTATCTAAACCAGAAATAATAAGAACAGGGATACATGAGTTTTCAGGCACAAGCTACACAAAATACAAGTACCTTAAAGAGAATTTTACTTGACTCTGAGCTTGGGGAATTAAGAATGAGAAGTCACTGCTAAAAGAATGAACTCATCTCTGGGATGCATTAACAGCAGTATGAAGTTCAGGGGGTAGGGGTCAAATCTTATTTTTAGCCCTATGTGGAGTAAATTAATACATTAGTACCTACCCAGAAGATCCTAATCATGATGAGGAAGAATCTAATCTTGTCATAGGATGAATTAGAGAAAGATGATCACTGGGTTTGATGAGACAAGTAAAGACTTCCACTGTGGGTGTGTGAAGAGAATCCATTACATATATTTCTCCTATCTTCTAAAGAGCTTTAAAGGGCAAAATAGTAATTAATGGAAAGAAGTTCCTGTGAGTCAGACTTCAACACAATGTAAATATAACAGGTTCCTGTTAAGGCAGGGATTAAATGCAGTGCAATGGCTAGCAATGATCAAACATTTTGGTAGTACAATGATTTTCTGACATAAAGGTAATCAGAATCATTGTGGAAGGCATCACTTGGCTCCTGGAAAGTATCACTTGAGCAGTCTCCCATCTGTAAATGTAGGCAGAGTGGGCATCCATCACCAATTGCCCTAATAATCCCCACAACAAAACATCTTAAACAATCCCTAGGGAATGAAATGGATCTGCTAACACAAAAAAGCCACAGTTCTCTGTGAAAGAAGAAATTTTGATCCTGGCCTGTGTATCCCAAGATTTGAACTCAGGGAAGTCAGGACAATGACTTTAACCCCAAAAGAAGAATTCACCAAGGAAGACAGGGGAGAACTGTTTATTGCTTCAAGCTCAGCAATAAAAATGTGTGGAGAAGAGCTAGTTGTAGCACACTGAGTGGCCAATGTTTACAGCCACTTGAGCTGTAGTTTGCTGGGAGTTGTGTTTAAAGAATAATGAATGGACATATGCGCAAACACCTTGGCATCTGAGCGAGGCATACCAATTTGAGCTGTGCAAGGACATGTGCCAACAAAGGCATAACCAAGATGAAACAAATCAGTTTGTGTGTGTGAACCAGTGCTCACAGGATACCCTGTGGTAGATAGCAGCAGAGGCAGGAGGGAACTGATCCTTTTCTTCATTCTTTGTCATGTGCACAACAGATGGCCCCACCTTAAATGCATCCACTAACTTCTGGGATTCCTGAACAGTTGAATTGGTGGTGATGAAAGGGGAGATGTTGTGCTTCTGATATTAAGAATTGGTAGATGCTTGTCTGCCCAACATTAGGACAGGCTTCCATTATTACCAATGTGAACTTAGATTTTTCTAATTACAAATAAATGGAAAGTATAGGACAGAAACAGAAATCAGTTAAATGTTTTCACACACATTTTATTTTCTTGATAATGCAATGCCCAATCATACTCAATATTACCTACACTTTTTTGAGAGCTATGCCTGAAATTGAAAAACTTTAAGTGTTCTAGAAGTCCTGAGTCCCTTACTCTCAAAACTTTAAGTGTTCCAGAAGTCCTGAGTGTTTCTTACTTATTGTGGCAAATGAACAAGAGAGGCTATAAACAGCTATATTAGTTTCCCATGGCTGCTGCAATGAATTACCACAAATCTGGTGTTTTAAAACAACACAAATGCACTATAGTTCTGGAAGCCAAAAGTCTTAAATTGATTTCATTAGGCTAACATCAAGATATCAGCAGACCTGTATTCCCTTTAAAATCTCTAGAGAAGAGCCCACTTCCTTGCCTTTTGCAGATACTGGAGGCTGCCCACATTCCTTGTCTTGTGGCACCTTCAAATAATCTCATCATTCTGACGTCTGCTTCCATTCTCACATCTTGTCTCACTCCTCTATCTCCCTCTGTTCCTTTTAAGAACCATTCTGATTCTATTTGGCCTGCCAGAATAATCCAGGATAATCTCCCCATTTCAAGATCTTTAATTGAATCACATCTGCAAAATCTCTTTGCCACATAACATAGTCACAACTTCCAGGGATTAGGACAGACACCTGGGGTTTTGATTCTGCCTGCCACAGCAGCCTATGGCTAAATCTTGGCAAGAATTTTGAGCTGTCACTGTAGCAGCTGGAAGGAGTATCCTGGTCCCTTCTTGTTTTTAACCTCTATCGAAAGTAACAGGATGGATGTTTTAGCTTATCAACGAAATAGTTACAGAGCTTAATCCAGTAGCATTTGCGGAGGAGAATGTTTCAGGAAAACCCTAAACAAAGGCCCAACTATCCCAAACTAAATGAAGGAACAGAGTGGAGAGGCAGCAAGATTGCTTTAAAAAATGTTCTCTCCCTCACTGTGGTTGTATGAACATCATATAGGAAGACAATTGAATTTTTGGCTTACTTGGTTTTGGGAACATTTTTAATTTTAATATTTTTTCTATCCTCATAAGAAATTAAACTCATCATTTGGCAGGGCATCAAGGGAGTTCAGTCCCTTGCAGGAAAATTTCCCTTGAATCTCCCATACCAGTACTCAGAAATTAATTGGGAAAATAAGGAAGAAGTGACCTTACTTGAAGACTGATTTGGTGAAGTGAGTCACAAAAGTGACATCAAGAAATATCTTTTATTTAGTACAGTTTCTAAAAACACTTGCCTCTGTAACATGCTTCTTCTTTCTGTTTCTGCCAAGTCCAGGCCATAGCCAATCCCAGATTTATTTATTTATTTATTTATTTATTTATTTATTTATTTATTTGCTTTGATAGTGCCAAATGACTAGCCAATGTTGCCCATTCCCTTCTATGGCCCAACTTGCTTATTAGAAATTGCAGTTACCATGTTTGATGTTAAGACCAACTTAAATCTTAACATTGGAGAACATTTTGACTGGCAGTCATGGGAACTTAAAACAAGCTATGTAAAAATTTTAAATTGTACTCACCAGTACATGAGGAAAAAATTCTGCATATTCCCCAACCAGTGAAAGCCAAATGTTAACCCCTGGTCTAGAGGCAACTCAGATAATGTAGCATCATTAGCCACAGAGAATGAATGGCCAGCAAATTCAAAATAGATACCTGGAAATGCCCTGTCTACAAATAAAATATGTTATTCTTCTTCTTACTAAACTATCTACAAATATAATGCAGTATTTTTATTATTACTATCTTATTCTGATGAGGCTAGTATATTTCCTCTCATCTTAAGAGTAAAAAGTTGAGTTGTTAACTCTCATTTTAGCAATAATAAAATGAGGAAGTTACCCTACGTGTCCCAAAAGAAAGGAGTATATCTGTTAAGTATTAAGATATATATCAAATTGCGATGGATGAAATTAATCCAGTGTCTTTTATAATACTTTTATAATCTGTATGTATTACAAGTCTCTCATGGAAGGATATATAAGATTGAAGGATGTCAATTACCCCCCCCCTTTTTTTAGCTAATATGAAACCATTAACTTTAGTCTATTTTTATTCAAAAATAATTTGTGAAAGTACAAGAAAAGTGATGTGATGTGAAAGTAAAATTAAATCTATGCAACCTCCACCTTCAATCTTGCCTAATTGCTTCATCCTATATATAGCACTGCTGTGACTGAATGCATCTATACTCCCTTCTTGGAGTGTAGACAAGTAACTAAAGGCTTGCCGATCATCTTAGAGGAACAGAGGGCTGATGAGAACAGGTGCACACTCCTCTCATCTTGGACTGAGTTCCATGAGAGGCTTCTGAGACGAAGGAAGGGTTAAGTTAATCATTATTAATTTAACAAACATTTAATAACGATTACTCTCATAAGGGCTTGAATGACTCAAAAAATTCAAGGCTTTAAAAATAATTTTAAAATTTATTGCTATGTTAAATACTGTGAAATTCACTCTTTGTGGAGTACAATTCTGTGGGTTTTGACAAATGCAGTCATGTATCTACAACCGCCACTGCCAATTGCCTTTCTCTGTGGGGCAACTGGCAGAGTGATGTGGGGGAGGCCCACTGGCACCCACCTTGGCTGGCCTTGGGCCTGCAGGCTGGGGCAGCTCCTGTGTTGAGCATCTGCCAGTTGGTGATCAGTCATTCCACAGGTTGTCCTGCCATTCAGTTGATTTGCATATTAGGTTTTCATTATATAGGATTTGTGCAATGTTGTACTGCAGATTTCTAGAAATTATTCATCTTATTTAACTGAAACTTTATGGCCATTGATTAGTAACTCCTCATTTCTCTCACCATTCAGTCCCTGGCAACCACAATTCCACTTCTTAAACCTATGAATTTGACTCTTTTAGATACTTCATAAAAGAGGAATGATGCACTTTTTGGGTTTTTTTTTGTGACTGGATTATATCAGTTAGCATAATGCCCTCAATTATAACATGTCCTCAATTATCAAATCACTAGAGGTCCAGTACATGAAACTCATGCATGGGGGAAGGTCCCTCAGTCCGGCCTGCACCCTCTCACAATCTGAAACCTCTCAGGGGATGTCCTACTGCTGGTTTAGGTCTGATCCCATAGGGATGTCTGTGAGATCAGGCCTAAACTGACAGTCGAACATCCCTCTAACAATCCAGGACCACTAGCTCCTAACCTCTCACCTGCCTGCCTGCCTGCCTGATTACCCCTAACCACTTTGCCTGCCTGCCTGTCTCATCACCCCAATCACTCACCTGCCTTCCTGATTGTCCCTAACCACTTGCCTGTTTCCCTGATCACCCCTAACCACTCTTCTTGCTCCCTGATTGCCCCTAACTGCTCACCTGCAAGCCTACCTGATCACCTATAAATTTATAAGACATTCTGCCATCTTTCTTGAATAGATTATAGTACCGTATTTGCCGGCATATAAGACGATTTTTTGGCCCTGAAAAATATGCCTCCAAGTGGGGGGTAGTCTTATACGGCGAGTATATAACAAACTCTGTATTTTTAGTGGAAATGTTAGGGGGTCGTCTTATACTCCCAGTCGTCTTATACGCCGGCAAATATGTATTTTTCAGGGCCAAAAAAATCGTCTTATACGCCGGCAAATACGGTAGCTTTATTATCAGGTTTTATTGGATGAAAAAATCTATACTATTTTTTTTTAGCTTTCATTATCAACTTGTAAAAAACAATGGTAAATTACTATAGAAGTTTTTCCTTTTTACAAAAAAATTCACAACACACATGAACACACTCTTAGCTAATTTTTAATTTATATTATTTAAATACTATAAATTAATTTTATTTTTTTATTTGTCTCATTTCAAACATAATCTAATGTAATGATACATCTTTTTAAAATGTATTAAAATACTTATTAAAATTTTATTTATTACTTATAAAATTTAATTTATTAAAAAACTCTGAAAGTTAACTTACAGAAGAAAAAAAAAACTAAAGGAATTCATCACCGCCAAGGCAGAATTATATGAATTGATGAAAGGGGTTCTTTAGGAAGAGGAAAAAAATAAAGATAAAATTTATGAACAACAAATACATAACTATCAAGTGAATCTAAAAACCAAGGGAATTAAAAATCTGATGAACAATATTAATTGGTGAATATAATAGAATCAGAGGAAGGGGAGTGAACTGACAATTCTCGGTGAAGAGGGAAGTGGGGGGTGCAAGAAGAGACTGAACATAAACTATGTACCTATGGATGAGGACAATGGGGGATGGGGAAAGGGCAGAGGGTGGGATGGGAACCTGGTGGAGGGGGGAAAATGAGGAACATTTGTAATAATATGAAAATAAAGATTTATTAAAAATAAAATAAATAAAAAATAAAAAAGGCAAGTTATCAAGGTGTTGTGTGTGTGTTTGTATGATTATGAAAAAATAACATATGCATGTGCATAAATGTGGAAACATACAAACTAAATTAAATTTAAGAAAATAATTGGAGCTGAAACCAGTTTGGCTCAGTGGATAGAGTGTCAGCCTGCATACTGAAAGTTCCCAGGTTCGATTCCGGTCAAGGGCATATACCTTGGAGTGGACACATACCCAGTAGGGAGTGTGCAGGAGGCAGCTGATCAACGTTTCTCTCTCATCCATGTTTCTAATTCTCTTTCCCTCTCTCTTTTCCTCTCTGTAAAAAAAACAATAAAATATATTTTTTTAAAAAGAATTGGAGGTATAGGAGAGAACACAATTTGGTAAAAGTGAAAAATTGTTCAAAATGAATATTCAATGTTTATTCATATGTATTTGCTATTCATATGTAATTCATTCAAAATTAATTATTCCTTCTCTTCCCTATTTATGGTAAGGAAATCTGCCACAATCCATATGGTCAAAGACTGTTGGATTGGTTTAACACAGTTGGTTATAATAGCATGTAAACTGGGGTTTCAAAAAAATAAAAGTGGTTTCTATATATAAATGAATAGTATGAGCATTTTAAAAAGATATTAGAAAAATATCCTTAAAAACCTTAAAATGAATATCTCTTGATGAATCATGAATGCATTTTATGCTATTTTGCTTATCTACATTACATTTTTTATGAATGTATATTGCTTTTATAATGAGAGGTTAAAAATAGAGGGAAAATATCTGAGGAGTGGGGAGTGGGATAAAGAAGCAGCTGACTTTCCAGAACACTGAAAAGCATGTCAGAAAATGCTATGTGAATACACAGTCTTAAAATGTGTAAGATTAGTTTTGAAAAGAGCTCCCACTCCTCAAGAGGTGCTGGGAGCTCTGAGTCATCTTTCACAGGAATCTCTTAGTAAAGGAGGAGAACAAATTCCAGGAGATAAAAACAGGTTAATGGAAAATAGCTCCTGAGGATTTGTTCTCTTCTGGGTATGTTTTATTTCACTTCAAGATATATAGCTATGGGAAAATATCCTCATGTGATTAGAAAGATAATTTATATGGGACTAAATCCAAGAATCCATTTTCCACTTGAATGAACTTCCTAAGAACTAGTACCACTTTGTCCTTCACTGCGCAGAGACCTTCCTTGGGAAAGTTGCTGTCCCAGGTGAGTGAACATAGCTCTTGAAATGGTGTTCTTAGGACTGAAGTTGATGCATTTCTCAGGTTGTTTATTCTTTTGGTACACAGCCTGCTACAGTCATTTTCTTCTTTGCCTTTAGTTCCCTTTTCTCCTTTTCCTTCTACCTCCTCCAGCTGGCAAACTGTACAAAAAAAGCCATGTTTTTAAGTATTGTATGATAGGTGAGCCCTCAAGGCCTGTAAAGGTTTGAAAGTGCAGTTAATAAATATATAACACATGCTTAATCTGTGTTATTATTTCCAAATTTTATTATAAGTACTTCTGAACACCTTTAGACACAAAAAGGCTAAAGAGTAAAACAATTGGCCCTGGACAGTATGCCTCAGTTGGTTGGAGTATTTCCCCATGTACCAAAAGGTAGCATGTTCCATTCCCAGTCAGGGCACATCCCCAGGTTGTGGGCTCTATCCCAGGTCAGAGCACATGAGGGAGGCAACAGATTGATGTTTCCCTCTCACATTCATGTTTCTCTCCCTCCCTCTCACTAAATATATATATATATATATATATATATATATATATATATATATATATATATATAAAATTAAAACAATTGATTAGGAAGTATAGAGTCATCAAAATGCTAACAAAATTTAATTTGATCTTGGGCCGCATTTAGAAGCCCAGATAAAAACTAAAACACTAATTCAAAATGATATATCCACCCCTACATTCAGTGAAGTATTATTTATAATAACCAAGATATGAAAGCAACCTAGATGTACTAGATCCATGGTCTACAAACTGCGGCTCATGAGCCACATGCAGCTGTTTGGCCCCTTGAGTGTGGCTCTTCCACAAAATACCACGGCCTAGGTGAGTCTATTTTGAAGAAGTGGCATTAGAAGAAGTTTAAGTTTAAAAAATGTGGCTCTCAAAAGAAATTTAAATCGTTGTACTGTTGACATTTGGCTCTGTTAACTAATGAGTTTGCTGACCATTGTCCTAGATGTAATGGATAAAGAAGATGTGAGATAGATAGATAGATGATGATGAATAGATGATAGATAGATAGATAGATAGATAGATAGATAGATAGATAGATAGATAGATGATAGATAGATATAGATAGATAGATGATAGAAAAATAAATAGATAGCAATAATAAAGAATGAAATCTTGTCATTTCTTATAACATGGATAGACCTAGAAGGTATTATTCTAAGTGAAGTAAGTCAGATGGAGAAAGACAAATTTCAGTTAAATAAGAAATCTAGAAAAGCAAAACAAAACAGACTCATAGACAAGAGAACAAGCTCATGGTCGACAGAGGGAGGGGTAAAGTTAAAGAATAAGAGGTATAAACTTCCAGTTATAAAAATAGGTAAGCCACTGGGATACAGGGAATATAGTCGATGGGGTGACAGATAGTTATTAGACTTCTTGTGATGATCACACCATAATAAGTAGAAATGTCAAATCACTATGTTGTACACCTAAAACTAATATAACATTATATACAAACTATAATTTAATAAAAATCTAAAGAAAGAAAATAAATATAAGAACTGTTAGTGATGAAATACCCTGAAAAAATTTAAAACTAAAGAAGCATAGATGAGAAAAAAATTTTAATTAGTAAAAAATATAGATAGGAGATTAAACTGAAAGTTTCAACTGCAGTAATCTTATAGGAAAGATGTGGAACTAATACCTATCCTTCTCAAAATACTCCAAAAAATTCAAGAGAAAGGAAGACTTCCAAGCTTATATAAAGGCAGTATTATCCTAATTTCAAAACCACTATCGCTGGTAAACATAGATGGTGAAATCCTCAACAAGATACTAGCAAACAGGTTCAGCAATACATTAAAAAGATCATACACCACAATCAAGTGGAATTTATTCTGGGGATTCAAGGTTGGTACAATATTCACAAACCAACAAATATGATAGATCACATTTTAAAAGTGAAGGATAAAAATCACATGATCATACCAATAGATGCAGAAAAGCACTTGATAAAATTCAATACTCTTTTATGATGAAAAAGAAAGAAAAAAAAAGCTCTGCAAAATGGGAATAGAAGGATTACTTCTCAACATAATAAAACCATATATGACAAACCAATAGCCAACATCATACTCAATGGACAAAAACTAAAAGGTTTTTCCCTCAGAAACAAAACAGGGATGTGTGCTTCCACCATGCTTACACAACATGGTACTGGAAGTTCTAGCCACAGCAATCAGGCAAGAAGAAATAAGCATCCAAATTGCAAAGGAAGAAGTAAAGCTGTTATTACTCATAGATGACATGATATTGTACATAGAAAACCCTAAATACTTTATGAGACAACTATCAGATCAAATAAATGAATTTCATAAGGTAGCAGTATACAAAATTAATATTAAAAATCAGTGGCATTCTTATATGCCAATAATAAACTATCAGAAAGAGAAATGAAAGAAGCAATCCCATTTACTACTACAACAAAAAATAAGGTATCTAAGAATAAATTTAAATTGTCAGCTTCTAGAACCTTGTCACTAGCAAAAGCATAATCTTAGAACCTAGACTGTGTATTTTACTTGTTAGTTCATTTTTTTTCATTAGATTCAACATATGTGAAAGCATGTGATCCTCATCCAGGTAATCCAAAACACAGTCTTCCAGAAATCCTGGTTTGGCATCCAAAATCAAACTTTTCAAAGTCATTAATGGTTTTGAGTCTGCCTTCACCTGGATGCCTGGTCAATCATTTTATTCTTGGCTCACCGTATTACTATACAGAACTACCATCCTTTAAGTATCACTAATCCACATCAAATTCTTTTAATCTTGCTATTGTGAGGCTTGGAATACAGTTATATTGAAGTTTGTTAAATGTACTTATACATTTCAGGCATTTGTGATATCTCTGCGACTGTGACTGGCAGTCCCCATACCCAGTGATCACCTGGTCTCAGAGCTCTCCTCTTTTGCTCCAGAACAAAAAATAATCCATCACAAGTTCTTCTCAATTGCTAACCTAAGGACTTCCAATTCACAGCTCCCTTCTGCCTAATAGGCTATATTCACCTGAGTCACAGAGATTCCCCTAGTATGACTTGGTAGTTGCCATGTAAGATAGCACACCTTCTCAATAAGTCTAGGAAAGTGGAATGCAAATTAGCATAATTGGAATGACTATACCTTAGGACTCAAATCTACCCCCTATGTCTGAAGACATCTGTAGATTAGACTGAAGAAGCCACTTATCTTCTACCATGAGCAATTCTAATTCAGGTGGCAGGGGACAAAGGAGTCTTTGATTCCCTCTCTTTATTTTCCATGGTCACAGTATGTGTGCATGTTAAAAAGTGTGTACTTATATATTAGTGAATATGCACATATATATGTCCATATTTGTATGTATATGCACTCATCTATAATAATAACAGCATAATATGCTGATTAGACCAGACAACCTTCCCAATGAAGTCAGGGCTGTGAGGGAAGCTCGGGACCCGAGTGCTGGAGGGAAGCCAGTGCCAGCAGCTGGGGAAAGGAAGGCCTATTCTTGCATGAATTTTGTGCATTGGGCCTGTAGTAGATAAATAAACATGCATTCATATATTACACACCCAAGGTAGAAAATAACATCTTTCTAGATTATATTTTTAATTTTCTTACTTCTTTGACTAAATTTGTAAGCCCTACATATTTTCTTCTTTTATAATTCTTTGCAACATTTCATAGTTTATTTAGATCATACAAATGCATTTCTCTAGATCTAAACTTTATTTTTAATAACACTTTTATTCTTTTTTTCCAAATATATTTTTATTGATTTTAGACAGAAAGGGGGGAGAGAGAGAGAGAGAAGAATCACTGATAAAAGAGAATCCTTGATCCGCTGCCTCCTGCATGCCCCCTACTATGGATCTAGCTTTTAACCTGGGCATGTGCCCTGACTGAGAATTGAACCATGATTTATTTCCTAGTTCATAGGTCAATGCTCAATCACTGAGATATACCAGCTAGACAACACTTTCATTTTTTAATTCATCAATAACTATTTCATTTCTTTACTAATTTGAAATTAAGTTCTCTTTTCTTTATTTGCTCTAACTCTACCCTTTTCTGAAATGAGTCATCCAAAACTGTGTCAGTTATTTTTTTTTAAATAATAAAATAAAATCAAGAGCATAAACCAATAGTTTTGACTTCTGCCATCTCATAGATAAATCCGTTTAGCAGGAAAGTACAATATATGCTGATGTGTACCACTATATTTGTAAGTGGCCTATATATTCATGAAATCACAAACAATTACCATTTGTGTTTTATAGAACGAAAAAATCCATCCATAATTTTGTTTAGAAACCAATGAGACCCAGAGAGATTTTTATGAGTCCCCCAAGGTCATACAGCAGATAGAGAAAAAGCCAAAACCGGAAGCCAAATATCCTAAAGACTTAATGTTCTTTCTAGTTCAAAATGTTACTTTCCTTAGTAAAGACAAAAATATAATTTCTAAGGTTGGAATTTTACCAGGACAGCCTCTTCTGAGAGTTGTATTACAAGAACAGTATATTATCGGGGTCCTTTTGTGGTACAGGTGGGGTTTTAGAAACTGTGTGACAAAATAGCAATATTTGGGGGAAAATTCAAGGGTCTCAAGCTGTTGCTACATTTTACTTCAAATGAAAAAAAATGATTTGGTTGAGCTACATACTATAAAATATAATTATAGTCCTTGGGAACAACTCAGCAGAACTGGAGCTATATTTTTCTGTCTTAGCTCACCAAAGCCCTGGAAGATATTCAAGAAGAGATTGTATAACAAGTGGCAAACATCATTTCTTTTAAATTCTTAGCTCTCCATGATCAAAAAATGTGACCATTTTGGACTCACTAATAATCAGTGTTGAATGCCAAAGTTTAATTGCTCACATGTCAGTGTATATTGAATAAGGCCAGGCATTAGTTATTTCTCTCTGTATATATCAGTAAATACTTAGGGTTCTCTTGCTGTAGCCCATATGTTTCTGTCTTAGGGAGATAAAACCACTGCTCCAAACCACCAGCTTTTCCAATTTAATCTAAATCTGACTTTTTGTCATCTTTATTTTTAGTTCATAAATTGCTTTATGAGGGCCCTTTTTCCCCTTTTCTGATTCCTGGCTGGAGTTGAAACTGAGATTATGGAAATACTTCAAGAAGTTATTTCTATCCACACTGAAATGAGAAATTTGGGAGGTTTAGGAGAACATTCGAATGTTTCAGCTTTTACCCTTCACTATTAATACCATCTTCTGTCTGTCACACAGAAAAATCTTTTACTTCACACTTGAGAATTTTGTTTTTCATTTTATTTCCCTATAGAGTCTTCCTGGAGTGAGTCATCACATACTGAGGTCAGGTCAGTTGCATTCTGTTACACAGGAGGAAATTTCATAGCAAAATGCAACACCAGATCCATTGACATGCATAGTGGTCTTAGAATGGGATTTCTTGTGTTAAAGATCCCAACTGAAAAATGACTGGGCTTAGAACCTCATCCCAACTGCCATTTCTTACTTAGGACAAAACCGCTCACAAGAAGATAGAGAGGTTCCTTATATTTTGGTTCCCATCAACACTCTTGATGAGAATTCACTTAATTTGATAATAGTAGGTAGTGGTCACAGAAAGTAGTCCAAGTTTCTAAAATTAGCTTTAAAGCCTTCAGCTTTTAATCTCAAATGTCTTTTCACTCATTTTAACTAGTTTAAGTTAGGACACAAGCAGCTGAAAAAAATAAATTATAAATTGCATAGCCAATATGGGGTTACTAAATTATTCACTTTTCACTCCTAAAATTAGTGAATAGAGAGTGCCATTTCTTGTGTGAGTGTAGCTGAGTTAGGGAGGGATTTCCCAGTTTCAGTTTCACAAACTACTTAATAGCCTTCCTCTATAATGGATATATCCCATTTTCCTCATGAATCTCACTGTAGACTCTTACACATAAAGATTATCTTACTATAGAGAATAAAGGTTTCCAAGATTCCTTTATATTCAAGTGGAATTCTGATTAAAATACAAAATTTTGCTGAAACTTAGTGTGTGTGTGTGTGTGTGTGTGTGTGTGTGTGTGTGTGTGTATCTACTAGTATATATTATTGATTTCAAGGAGGAAGGGAAAGGGAAAGAGAAATAAAACAGCACTGATGAAAGAGAATTATTGATTGGCTGCCTTTTGCATTCCCCCCACTGGAGATTAAGCCCACAACCGGGGAATGTGCCCTTGACTGGACTTGAACCAGAATGCAGGCCAACACTATTCGCTAAGCCAAACAGTTGGGGGCTTGGAATGTATTTTGTTTTCTATGGACATCTCATTTGGAATAAATGCATTCAATTGTAAGTCTCAAATCTGTATGAATCCACAGCCCACTTTGAACCTTCACCTCTGTTCTTTCCTGCCTTCACTACTTCCTGTAGTAGTCTCAGACTCACACATTATTCAAGCTGGAATAGACTTTAGAAATTAGTTATTTAGTCTAGTTCTTCACTTTACAGAAAAGGAAAACTGAAGCCCACAGCGTGTGAAAGATGTTCCCAACATGACCCACCTAGCTAGTAGTAGCTCAATGACAGAACCCAAGATTCTGGACTTCTATTATTCTTTTCATTCATTAGCTCCATAAATCTTAATTTGCTCATTCTCTTGCCAACATTCTTGGCTCTCTTGTCTATTGCCTCATCTGTTAATGACACCCACCTAGAAAAGCACCAGTCATAGCTGGTCCAATGCCCAATCTGCTTAGTGTTTTTGGTGATAATCAGGTACCTGGGAAAATTACTGCCATTTACATTTCAGTGTATCTCCCACATCTGACCTATTGATACTGTCCAGAAATAATTCCATAATTCCAATGGTGCTTTCCTTCCACAGTTAGCACTCATCTTTGGCACAACAGTGATTTTTAAAAAAATATATTTTATAGATTTTTTAGAGAGAGAAAGAGAGAGGGATAGAGAGTTAGAAACATCAATGAGAGAGAATCACTGATCAGCTGCCTCTTGCACACTCCCTACTGGGGATGTGCCCACAACCAAGATACATGCCCTTGACCAGAATCAAACCTGGGATCTTTCAATCCACAGGCCCATGCTCTAACCACTGAGCAAAACCGGTTTCAGCCACAACATTATTTTAAACTTACTCCATTCCCCTATCCTCTGACCTGTCAGGTAATCGGGCATCTTACCTCCCAGAGAAAACACAATATTTCACTTTCTTACCATAAATCCTCTAAACTTACTCATCTGCAGTTTATTTTCTTTGCATTTCCTATTAAAATGCATGAGGTCTTTTCCATGTAGGCTTAATTTCTGTATTCATACTTTGGATAACATCCTCCTCTGGACTCCCAAGCATTTGTTCTATTGTTTTCCCTCAAATTCTCACCAGGACCACTAATACTTACTTTGTCCTATAAGCATTTAAAAATATCCAAACATCATTTCTCTAATGGCTCCTCATTAGTCATGTTCTTGGCTCTTTTTCTTTTGCCAAGCCATTTTCCTGAACTATCCTAATCAAATCCGATGGTTTTTACTTCATACTTTCATGCTCATGAATATAACTTCAACTCTGCTCCTGCTCTCTAAATCTCAGGGGTTATAGCTCAGAAGGCAGACACCCAGGTTCCTATACAGAGCCATTTCCTACACAGCTGAGGATGTCTTTCTCACACAGACATTTGCCTTGCCTGGGAAGGAGACACTCTTAAGAGACTAAAAATAACAAAAGCCTCCAGGCAGAAGCAACTGCCCCACTCTGTTGATAAAAATAAAAACAAACAACAACAAAAAACCTCTCACCACACCTGATGAAGATTGCCCTGGGGGGGGGGGGGAGTTGGAATTCTATCAATCTATAGGCAGAAGTGGTCTATGGAGGCTTTAAGTCTTTGACTGATCTAATTAGTCAGAAACATTCCTTGACACTGTCCTACACTAGAGATTGAGAGACATAGAGGACCTACCTAGAACAGTCAAAAACCCAAACAGACAGCCAAAATGAGAAGACAAAAAACAACCCCCAAATAAAAGAAAAAGAGAATTATCTAGAAGAAGAGAAAAATGAAGCAGAGATAGGAAATTTATCTGAAACAGAGTTCAGAGTAATCTTACTGCTATGGTATCACTGGAAAGCATTGATCTCCAAGCCAGTTGGCTGTGAGGATCAGCAGTGTCTCAGCTAGGAGGGCTTCTGTACTCTGCTTGGGTGGAGTGGAGTCTCAGGGTGGGGCAGACGAGCTTTGGTGAGTCCCACAAGATTGGTTGCAGGCGCACACACCTCTTTGGTATAGGTGCAGACAAGCTTTGGATTTGTCCCTCCAAGGGAGAGTCCAATTTGCGGGGAATGAGAAAGCCAGTCTCAGGGAGGGTTTCAGTGCTCTGCTTGGATGGGGCGGAGTCTTGGGGTGGTGCCAACAAGCTTTGGTTTCTCATCAGCCTTTCCCTGAGTCCCACAGTAATGGCCGCTGGCTTAGAGAGAACTCTGCCCACTGCCTGACAGTCTGGCCTCTCCCTGACTGGGCCATTTATCAGAGCAATAGGGTGGTTCTGTTTTCCTCCTGAAAAAGAAAGCCAGCCACGTATTAGCTGTCTGCCCTCTCTGTGTGTCTGGTGTAAGCTAGCTGAGAACTCAGCCCGCCCTCTTCACACCGCAAGTAAGCCAGCATTGAACTCGGGTGGCTGCCCTTTCTTGCGCACAGATCTCTGCGCCTTTACAGTTCTCGAGGTTCAGCATGCCTTCTCTCTCCTTCTCGGATGGTAGAGCCTCCTCTCAGCCAGCCGTCCAGTGCTTCAAGGTGATGTTTCCCCTGTTTTCCAGCTCTAAATTCAAAATTGTTGTGGTAGGCTGCATTCAGGTGTCTACCCTATGCCGCCATCTTGGTTTCTCATCTTATTTGTTTCTTAGGGCTGCTGCAACAAAGTACCAAAAGTTTGGTGACATTAAAATATATAAATTTATTCTGTAACAGTTCCAGGGGACAGAATTTGGAAATCAAGGTTTTGGTAGGGCCATACTCCCTCGAGAATCTCTAGGAGAGAATCTGTCCTTGCTTCTTTCAGCTTATTCACTAGATTATACACTCCATGATGGCAGGAATTATATCCACATTGTAGAGTCAACTTTGCCCATAGTATATACTTAAGAAATAATTGTGCAATAAATACTTTCCCTCAATTCTTACCAAGCTTTTCTACTATATTATTATCCCATCCAACAACATCAGCACTCAATTAGTGTTTTAAATTGATTCAGGCTCCACCATACACACTAAATAAGGAATATTTAATTGCTTTTAAAAAATACCTTCTTACATTAGTATTAGCATAACTATCTGATTTTTACAAGAAATGTATAACTTTCTAGCTTATATTATGTTCAATATATTTTACAATTTCTTTAAGAGCAAAAACTATATTTTTTTTACATTTACTGTATATTCCACTAGAATACAACCAAAAAACTGAACATAGAAGATTTTCATTATATATTCATTTAATAAGTAAATCTTGGTTATTTACTGATATGTAAGTTCATCTCTCTTAGAAAAATTGGTTTATTCAAATTCCAGAGTTATTTTTTATTCTTTTGGCTTCAGAATAAAGAAAAAAAAACAAAAAACAACAAACAAACAAACAAACAAAACAGCTGAAACCAGTTTGGCTCAGTGGATAGAGCGTAGGCCTGCAGACTCAAGGGTCCCAGGTTCAATTCCGGTCAAGGGCATGTACCTCGGTTGCAGGCACATCCCCAGTGTGGGGTGTGCAAGAGGCAGCTGGTGGATGATCAATAAAATATATAGTATATATGTTTTTTTTTAAAGAGTAACCATAATTAAAAAACAAAACAAAAATAAAAAACCCCACAAAATTCTCTCACTCAAAGTGCTATCAGGTTTTTCTATCCTTTGCTTTAATTTTTCTTAAAAGCTATAAAAGTCAATGTTTTATGCCTTTAAGTACTTTTTATGGGTTCATCTCTATACTTTATTCCATTTAGCTTATCTTCACATTCAAGTAAATTTGGATATGACATTCTCATAGATACAGCAGGTCCTCAAATAATGTTGCTTTGTTCAATGTTGGTGAAATGCCGTAGTAAATTAACTCTTATATCAATTAACCTATGGTAAAGTTGGTTTCATTATAAATTATTTCACTTAACGTTGTAAAACCTATGGATGATGTTAACTGAGGACTTGCTATTGTATACTCAAAGTTTATCATGGATTTTTTTTCAAAATCTTTATTCATTTTGTCAAGTAGCCATGAGTCCTGCTATGATACTATATGTACACGTTTATATAGTGATGTATTGTCAAAGTTTCATCAAGAAAATAAGAAGTCTTCTAGGTATTTTAGGTAAGAAGAAATTTAATAAAATTTGGTGCTTTATAAAACTGTTGAAAGACCAAAGGCTAAAGCCTATGACTAACACAGGTTTACCACTGGATTCAAGCAACCAGAAAATTGCTACTTAACTGCCCTCGAGTGTCACAGATGTCAGCAGCACTGACTCAAGTGATGATAAGCTGAGTAACATACAAAAAATCACTGCAAAACCTCAATTCTATCAATGCCCAGTTATCTACTTGCCAATACTAGTAAATTAATAATATGGTTTCTACCCAGTGCTGTGCTAGAAATAACTAACAACTGACTTACTGGGCAGGAATAAAGTGTTGTTATGTAGTATTTGCCAATTTCTGTGTTGTAAATACTTTCACTATGGCAGATTGAAAGCTACTGAATACAACGTTGGGAAGAGATGCACAAAATTGGTTTCTTTGAGTTTGTATGAGCCAGGTCAACACACTTTTGCCTCTCTTCTGCCTTCCAAATATTACAAAATGTATTTCATTGATGGAAATTAATACAAATTCAGAACCCTGCTGTCAAAGGAGACTGGGAAATATATAGCTCTCAGACTTCCAGACCCTGCAATACAAGGTAGAACAAAGAAGAGTTATAAAGTGTGCCAAGAGCCAGCACATTAACATCTAACTTGTGCAACGGGCAGATTAATGTTAGATGCCATTTTCCCTTTGCATGAAAATAACAAAAATAAATTCTTGGTGATTTTATCTGCATCATGGCTCAATTCCCAAATGATGTTCAAGCTCTGAATGGCTCATTTGAAAATTAGTACATAAGCAGGCACAAAAACACTAATTCTAGTTAACATTAATCAAGCCATTATAATGTGCTATGTATTATTTATGGCTTTATATGCATTATCCATTTAGTCTTTCCAACAATTTCACATGATAAGTTTAATCTTATCCTAATTTTACAGATGAGGAAAAAGAAAGTTTATATGGTTAAGCAAGTGCCCCAGATCATGGCTACTGAATAGCAGCATATTTCAAACTCAACTTGTCTGACTAAAGCTGCTGCACTTACTTCTCTAAAATGTTCTATTTTCAAAAATATAATATGTTATGAATTATTTCTGCTTCTAAGACCATGCTTTGTATTAGCTGCCTGATAGCAGAGAGTATGTCATAGAATCAATATACTGCTTTTTTAGGACTACATTGTACATTAGCAGTTGTCTGATGTTATTTGGAAACCACATAATAAGCATCTGTCTGAAGGAAAAAATATGTAATTTGCAGTTCAAACTAATTTGGCTATGAAGTGTCTCTTTTTCCTGTTTTCATAATTTCTGCCTAAAGGTTGATCTCTTCCATTTTTCTAGTTTAGATGAATATTCCCAGGTATCAATAGTGTCACTGAGCTTAACGTACATGAAATAATAAATAATCTGCATAATCTTCAAAATGAAAAAATACAGTAGAGAAACAGGATCCAATCTTCTTTTCAGCAAAAAAAAAAAAATATGCTAGATTGAAGGTGCTTTATCTTCCCAAGTACAGAGACTAGTTTTAATGTGTAAGCTGTATATTTATACATTGCTTGGAATCACCTCTGTAATTTTTCTAAGGTGTTTTGTCTTGCTTAATCCAGCAAAATATCATTCTGTGTTTTCATGTCATGCTCACACACACCTTGCATTCACTTTTCAGGATTCTGTTATGAAAGCAAATAAACATCTCTCTTTATTACAGATCATTAAATGATACTTTAGTTAGTGTGCTTTTCTACCTGTGCATTTTCAAGTTAATTGCATGGCTCTATATTTGTCCAAACCAAGGTAGATTGACTTCCTTTTTCTTTCATCAATTTTTTACATGTGTAAATAAAAGTATATATTTCAGAGGAGGGGCTGTCCTTTGAAGAGTCATGAGCCTGATTTCAGGGGCAGGTGCTGTCCCTGTGGGACACCCCAGGAAGTCTGGTCATGTTTTTGCCAAGGCTTGCAGTGTTTGTGCCAGCTCACTGCCTCCAATGCTTCAGTGCTTATCAGATACAAGAATGTAAGGTGTTTCTCAGCTATGTGATATCTGGTTACGGCCAGTTCAGAGTATCAGATGCATAAAACCATAGCAAGATCCTGAGAACCCTAGGGTTTGTATTTCTTCCACTAGCTTCAACTTGATGATTAACCCAATTGCCCAGTAATAGGCTAAAAAAATTTTGAGTGGTCATTGCATATGTTTTTTGCACTGGCTAAATGATCTAGTTACCAAGAGACATTCCAGATTTTAAGAACAGAGATTTTCTCTTTGAGCACTAGAACAGACAAGTTGTTCTCTCCAAAATAGATGTCATTAAGATTTGCTATGTTTCTCTACTTGTCTTATCAGCTACATGAAGTTTCTCAGCTATGTGCTATTTGACCAGTTGATTTTAAGCCAGATTAATTAAACTTAATTTGACATTCATGTTATAAGTTGTTGCTGAAGGTTTAAGAAAGCAAGTATGGACCATTGAGCAGCAAAGCCACTAAGAGTGACAAATCTCTTCCTAAGGCCAGCAGCTAGTGAGGACAACTACAGCACAACCCTAGCTGATATGAATAAATATTCCCCAAAATGCAACAGGTTTAATGACTGTAAATACTGTCTCTCATCTCAGCACACACTGCTGTGTCTGGGTATAAATGAGTATTTATCACTTCTTGAATTCTGCTCTGGCCAGTGGCCAATAAAGGAAGTGCATCAAAATGAGAAAATATGAAAGGTAGGACTTGGTTCCAAATTGATCTGAATAAGGATAGTAAGCTTAAAAGCTGTCTTGCTGCTTTTAAAGTTAGCTGTTGTCTGTTTGCAAGAGTAAAAACAAACATCCAAGAAGATAACAGGAAGTCAGTCTACAGCTGAGCGAGAACCTTGCTTGGTTTGAGTCCTTTTCAGCATTACATTATTGTCTACGTGAAAGCACAGCTCACCCCTGCCAAACCCTAAAAGGCATAAAATGGAAATAAGGAGGGGAATTTTTATCCTTTATCCCTCATTTGTTTCTGTCTTAGCAAATATCTCCAGTGCATCTGCTTACTGTCTCACCCAGAGGCTTATGTGGCCACATTAAATAGGGCAGATGCCACTCAGGGACAAACCTGGATGTGTGCTGGCTTGACCGATCTCTTAGCAAATCCCAAATGCATTTCATCTTAATGAAACACCCACACAAAGGGAATCTCTGGTCTTTCAAGCACAGAATTCCCTAATCATGTTAAGTCTTGCTGGGAATTTTACAATAACTTCCTGCAGAAGGTCATTACGTTTACTTTTGGCAGAGTCAGGAAAATACACAGGTTAAGGAAAATCTATTCTTGGTCATTGTCCTGGAAGCAATATAACTAATTACATTTTTATCCAAAGACATTGTTATTCCAATAACAACCTTGAACAACAAAATATAATCTCACTGCTATATGAGAGGTATGCATAGCTATTTAATAATTTCACTTTTTAAAAAATTAGATAGCAGAAATCTGAAATAGGCTACAATTTCTCTTACATATATAACTACAAATACATGCACATGTTACATACAGGCACACATTCAAACACATGGACACTGCATTAATTTCTTAGGGCTGCTGTAACAATATACCATAAAGTAGGTGGATTAACAAATAGAAATTTATTTTTTCACAGATATATGAAGCTAGAAATTAAAAAACAAAGTGTCTTAGAGTTACCATGCTTCTGAAAATGCTATGTGAAATTCTCTTTCCTTGCCTCCTCCTATTTCCTGGTGATTGGTGGCAAGGTTTGGAATTATTTGGCTTATAACTGCAGCACTGCAATCTCTGCCACCATCTTCACATGGTGGTACTCCCTCTGAGTGTCTCTGTGTCTACCAATCCTCTCCTTTTCTCATAATACAGGTAATGTTGGACTTAGGGTCTACTCTAAAGTACTATGAGCTTTTCTTAACCTGATCATATCTGCAAACACCCTAATTCCAAAGAAGGTCACAAGTTACAAGTTGCCCTGAATTTCTGAGGGACACTCTTCAGCCCAGTACAGTCTGCCTCTGACCACCCCCAAAATTTATGTCTTTCCCATGTACAAAATAAACATATCTCATCCCAACATCCTCCAAAGTCCTATTCCATTCTCACATTAACTCTAAATCCAAAAATCTCATCCAAATGCCTCAACTCAAAAAAGTTCCAAATCTCATTGTCTAAATAAGGTATGAATGAAACTCTAGTTATGGTCTATCCTGTGACAAAATCTCTCTTTGTCCACAGACCCATGAAACTAGAAAACAAGTTACCTGCTTCCAAAATGGACATTCTGATTCTAAAAGGAGAGAATGGAAAAAAATAAAGGGATTTCATAGATGGCAGGAAGAATTCCATCAAGCTTTCACAACCTGAAAATAATCTTCTGTGGCTCACTGCTCTGTCCTTTAGGCCCTTTAAAACATCAGTCTCATTTTTCATGGCCTCTGCATCCAGGGTCCTGCCATCGGAGTCATTCTTCCATCATTTCACTCTCTTTGTCCCTTTCAGTCCTGGCTGGCAGTGTTTCAGCTGGCATAAAATTCTCAAAAAAACAAAAAAACAAACAAACAAACAAAACAAACAAACAAACAAACAAACAAACAAACAAACAAAAAACCTTGTCAGTCTTCAGAGGATGTCATGGGTATTCTTTTCCCTTGCCCAAGGATCTCCTTAGGAAGAGAAAGGGAGAGAGAGATAACATCAATGTGAGAGAGAAATGTTGATTGATTGCCTCCCACACACCCCCCAGCTGGGGATCAAATCTACAATCTAGGAGTCATACTCTGATCAGGAACCGAACCCACAACCTTTTGGTGTATGGGACAATGCTCCAACAAAATGAGCCACCTGGCCATGCCCAAGATGGTTTTTGATCCAAGAGTCAAACATCTACGTAATCTCTTCAGGAAAAGCTTTTCAAGCCAAACTCCTGGCTCTGTTTCCAGACCACCCTATCTGTACAAACTGGGCAGGTTCCTAATCATCAAGTCCTGGTTCCTTTTTGCTTCTTCTTCAATCTGTCTCTTCCCTCCCAAATTTTACTATAAGGGGAGAAACAAGGCCACACATTGCACACTGTTTGAAAGTCTCCTCAGTGAAATACACAAGTTCATCACATAAATTTCACTCAACAGCAGAGAACAATTCAGCCAAGTTTCTACCATTTCATGACAAGGATCACTTTTCCTCCAGTTTCCAATAACATGTTCATCATCACCTTCTAAGTTCCCATCAGAAGTACCTTTAACATTCACATCTCTAGCAACACTCTGTACATAACACACATGTATATATTCTCTGAGGTGTTGAGAGATTTCTCTGGCACCCACATTTCTGCCAACCACCTCTTCAGGGTCATCTAGGCTTTTCCTATCATGCACTTTAAAATTATTATAGTCTCTACTCATTATCCAATTCCAAAGACACTTCCACATTTTTACAGTATTTGTTGCAGTATCACCTGGCTTTCTGGTAGAAAAATATGCATTGGTTTTCTAGGACTGCTGTAACAACTCACCATAAGCAGGAAGTGTTAAAACTATAGAAATTGATTGTTAGATAGCAATAGACACTAGAAATCTAATATCAAAGTGTCAGCAGAGCTCCGTCTCACTCAAGGCTCCAGTGAAGGATCCTTTCTTACATTTTCCTAGTTTCTGGTGTTTGCAAGCAATCTTTGGCTATCCTTGTCTTATAGACACATCACTCTAATCTTTGACTCCATTGTCAAATGGAGATCCCTACATGTATGTTTCTGTGTCCAAATTTTCCTCTTCTAATAAAGATACTCTAATACAGCCAAGCTGTGAAGCAAAGCATGCTGGTGCTAGTGCCAGATCTTGGGCCTCTTATTGATAGGTATGGGGCACTCTAACACCAGCTACTACTAGTTTGAGAGATTTTAGGAAAGTCTGAAGCCTGAGCCAGGAAAAGCCACTGCAAACAGCTTGGGTGGGGTTGCAAATTAGATGGACCAGATTCTCAGGGAATCACCAGGGCCAAGTGAACAGTGTAAGCCAGGCTGATGAAACGTCAGATACAGCTGACACTCAGCTTTTCAATAGGGGTGGTCCCAGCACAAGAACAATGACCTCTGTGAGCACTCTGCCTGGGAGAAAGCCATCCCTGAGTTTTTGCCCTGATGCCAGACAGTACAGTTCCTTCCCAAATGCCCCAGGTTCCTTTCAAGGCTCTACCCCAGCACCGGAGCCCCTTTATTTCTAATGTAGAATTAGAAAACAGAATAATAAACAGGGGAAAATGTTTCATAAGTCACTTAAGCCCAAAGGTCAAACTTAAATTTGTATGTGCTGGCCCTTTAAGAGAAACTACCTGTGTCACTCAGTCACAATCCCCACTGGTTTTCACAGCCCAAAGTTACAAGGACTTCTCTTCCCAGCTCTGGAACCCTGGGCTTGAGGTCTCTTGTAGGGCTGGGATACCTTGCTCCTCATGGTAGGCCTCTGCAGCCAGGATATTCCTCCCAATTAGAAGACGACACACGTGTCAGACCAGCCTGTTCTGCACCTCCATCCCTCCTACCAGTCTCGATCTACTTTCTTCTTTACTTCACTAGTTGTAGGACTTCCCATAAGCCATATTTCAGGTGGTTCTAAATCATGGTCGTTCTGTATTTTAGTTGTCATTTTGATGTGATTGTAGGAGGTGGTAAGTATAAGCATTTATATAAGCTGCCATATTGGTTCTCTCTTCTTATACTCTTCTATCCAGGGAATAAATTTAATGATTGATATAAAAAGGAAAATTTGATCATTTACATGATGTACCATGTCCATGAGATTTAAGAAAGTAAATGCTATAGAAAAGCACAAGTATTGCCCTGGCCAGGTGATTGGAACATCGTCCCATACAACAGAAGGTTGCTATTCTATTAACCATCAAGGCAC